>CAUIUS010000003.1:3822500-5022500 GCA_961210405.1 Drosophila mercatorum
TTGTCCTATGCCCACGGCCACACCCCATCCCACACCCACGTCCCAAACACTTGACTTGCGGCCAAAGGCAAACGGTTCCAACTGCTTCAACAATTTTTATATATATATATGTATATCTACATCTTAGCACAATTGAAACATGGCAGCGTTTCTTGGTATTGAAAGGTTTGCAGTCAAGTTATTGTTATTGTTATGGCTCTTGTTGCTATTGTTGTTGGCGTCGGTGTTTGTGTTGCTGTTGCTGTTGTGGCAAATCGTCGTCTTCAACACCAAAGAGAGAGATGCGATTGCTGCCTGCTGCTGCTTATGAAACTGTAAGCGCAAAACTTTGCTTTACTTTTGTGTCACGCTCAGTTGCTTGCCAACGGGCTGACGGCAAAGCAGGGCATTGTGAGGCAGGGAACCCGAAAGGAAAATTGAAAATGCTCATAATTTGGCTGTAAAAGATTTCAATCGTGAATCGTGAAAGTTTACGCTGCTGCCACGAGTTTATTTCTACTGATTTTACAATTGATTCTAACATAGACGCGGACAAGCACAAAGAGATAGCGGGAAAAACCCGAGTTGGGGCCAGCGAAAGAAATTCGGGAATGCTCAAGTGGCAAAAAGTTGTAAATATCTTGTCGATTCAATCGTGCAACTAATTGAAATTTTCTAATGAAATTGTTGGGAAAATAAAAATTAATTCATTTATTTGATTTTTATTTTCCTTTGCCTTTGAGTGGAGTGACTCGACAGTTTGAATTTGTTTGATTTTCTGATATTGATAATTGTCATAGAATGAGATTTCAAGGAAGTTATATTTTTATATTAATATATTTAATTAGTATTTTAATATCTATTCTTAGTCAAATGATTATTGGCTGAATTAAAATAATAAAATATAGAAGTATTTAATAATAATGAAAGTATAGTAAAATATTTGTGTATTACTCTCTGGATATCTGAAAAAAATTATTATAAGAAAATAATTTACTAATATAAAATTGAAATTTTATATTTTGTTTATTTAATATACAAATTAAATTTTATAAGATTATAAACTCTTGATGCTTGTATACTCTGGTATACAGTACATGATTAACTAATCGCTTTAATGTAGTTTAACAACGACCTGATTTGACGCTTACAGACTGTGATCCATTACTAGACCAAGTGTCAAATCCCCATGTTCTAAGGGTAGCCCAGGCAGGTGTTGTGCACAGAAACAAGTGTCATGAATATAAAAGCAAAGCTCGTATAAAGCTGTGCGCAGGGCCACCAGCTGAAGCAGAGCCTGTTGGTACACATGCTGTCTGTCAAGCAGGCAGACAAATCTCGGCAATGAAATGAAGAGCCCGTGAGATTCGCAGCTGGTGAGGCGTGGGAGAAAGTCGTGACAGTCGCGCTTAACTCCCGCCAAACGCTCTGATTAGCCAGAATTCTTGCTTGGCATTGAAGTGGTTGTCAATGGGCGTGGGCTGCAGTCGCTTCAAGCAGTGCCTGCTGATGAGGTCGAGTTTCAAACAATAACAAACGAGATTTTAGGGATTTATGATGTCGCTGGCAGCGAGGAATGCGCTGAGTGTCGGCTAAGGCGGGTAAGGCGGGTTGTCGGGTTGCCGGGATGGTGGGTTAGCTGGGTTAGCTGGTCGGGTGACTGTCTGTTGGAGGCCTTTCGTATTGTCAGCTTTCAAAACTCGACAATTCTCTCGATTTGTTTGCGCTTTGTTTGCCGTTGCCTTTGCATACAGACAATCAAATGTTCGTCGTCACTCATACGCCACGTTGCCCAGCTCGTTAGCTGGTTAGCCGGTTTGCTAGTTGCCACTGCCATTGTTGTCGTTGTTGTTATTGCTGCTGTTGTTGTTGTTGTACCAGTCTGGCCCGCCCGCTTGTAACAATATTTATTCATGTTAATTAAATTGTGTGAATATCACAATTTTCCATATGACTGCGCACATTTATTGTCTTTCAATTTGCGGCTATGGCGCGTCTGTCCCGCCGCCCTCCCGTTCGCTCTATTTCCATCTCTCCTCAACTATCTGAACGTGGGTGGCATACACAGCATATACTTCTACTTACTACTCGGAACACCCTAAGCTAATTGGGTTTTTTTCATTTTCTGAGTTGAGAGTTTAGTTCGCAGTTGTTATATAGAGTCGAAGCTAATGTGTCTTCGAGGGCTTACCTAGTCATCGCGCAGGCTTTCATTAGCTGCGCCTGTGCAATTTGCCTTGGCCAACTTTTATGACTGTTATCCTTGCGGTCTCAGAAGGCGCAATGCATGCAAAAATAACCAATAATTTCTTTTCAATTTGAATGCCGCAAATTGCACGCAACGCACAGCCCGGGGCCGGAAGTCGGCGAGAGCGCCAGGCTGGCCAACTCACCAAGCTAGCAAATCTCCAGGCCTCCAAGCTTCGCCGCAGCTGACACAATAATTTGAAAGCAATTTCAAGCGCCAAATGTCCCCAGTCAGTGTCTGCCATTGTAAAAATTGTCAAATTCGCACTTTGGACATGGGCAAAGGACGAAGGACAGGCACCGGCGAGTCGAGAGGTGGTGCGAGTGACAGTGGTAACCGGAACAGGGACACATAATACAATTTTCGGCACACTGCAATAATATTTCAATATGTAATTTGGCAAATTCTACTTTGGCCCAACTCAACACAAGCATTGCAGGAGTTCGAGTATGCGGCTGGCTGAGGCTGTGACTGTGGCTGTAGTTGTGGCTTCGGCTTTGGCTTTGGCTTTGGCTGTAGCTGTGATAATTTCCCCTAAGAACGCAGCATTAGCACGAGACGCAGTTGGCCGATGGCCAGTTGTGGAGCTGAGTGCTCGGAGAGTTGAAGGGTGGCAACATGGACAGGGAGGAACGAAGCGGAGTGCCGCATCGCGTTTAGTTGGCAATGCGTTTGCCATATTTGCATGCGCAAGTAAAAAGGTTTCTTGCTGCAGGCAAATTGATCCCAAGTCCCTGGCTTATGAAGGACACAAACTCAACTACAACACCCGTCGTGGGTGTGGCATAACGGGGCAGTGTGGCATATAATAAACGTTGCTGCATTTTCCACAAAAAATAAAATAAAATACAAAAATGAGGAGGAAAACAACGGCGACCAGCTTCAAGAAGGAACCGACGACGGCGACACAAAAAGCCAACTCTCAAAGGACCTGTGACAGGATAATGCATGCTTGCATTTTAGATGACAATAATGTATTTTTGTTTTAAGGGTAATTTTACAAAATGCTTTTTCCGCTGCTGCTGCTGCAGCCATCACCATCTCCCTCTCCCTCTCTCTCTCTCTCTTGCTGCCGTCTCTTTCACTTTCTCTTCGTCCCGCTCGCTATTTGTCTCTTTATTTCATCTCTGTAGACTTTGGGGAATTTCATTATAAAATAAATATACAAAAAGTTTTCCTATTTCACCGAGAACACACAAAAGACATGGAGAAAAAATGCGAGTTGACTTCTTAAGCTGCTTAAGACTAGCCGGGGCACAACTACCGGAGGCGAAGTGTCATTAAATGTCGCGCATTTTATGTGCACTGCCGAAACACGCGTATTCAGAGAACTATTCAAAATATGAATTAAATTCACGGCGTGATAGGTTGACAGCCATTCGTTGGGCTGCAGGGGAACGGGTGAAAAGTACTTAAAACTCTGCAGTTAATTAAACTCGCGTTTAAGTCGCGTTCAGTTGCAAAAGTTGAGTCGTCGCTGAAGCTGTTGCCGTTCCCACTGCTGTTGAGAGGCAACAAACATATTTTTTATGCGTTCTACATTTTTTATGGCCCAATAATTTTTCAATTAGAGCAGCAGCCAGTCAGTCTTCTGCTGCCAGGCAATAAATGAAATGCTGCAATGGCCTCCGTAGCGCAGTCTTCACTCTGCTCTGCTCCAAATTAACAGACATTTAGTGCCAGACGGCGGAGCGAGCAGCGGGTCCCGCTGACTGCAAGTATTTGTAAATTATGTTAATGACAGCACATTGACTTTATTATGGCCATAGTCCAGGCTCAAGACGCCGGACGAACGCGGGCGAAGATGATGGAAATTTAGTAGATAAGTTGAAGAGTTAACTCTGCTCAGCTCAGCTGGCGAAACAAGAATAAGACCTTGGAAAGCTTTTATTTCCATTCCATTCCTATAGCTTGTTGAAATGAAAACAAATGTTTATTTGCTGCGAAAATGCAAGTACCAGAAAGTGAAATACATATAATAGAAAATACTTAAAGTAATTGGAAAATATGTATATGTGCGAAAGCAAAGCCTGAAGAGTGTCTAAGTAGAGTGTAACGCTTCTTTCATATGATTATTTAGTTATTTTTGGGATATACGTGGCGTATCTCTAATATAGGAGAGTCAATATTCTGACTATACCAGTTCTGTTTAATTCTGATCTGTTCCCTTCATGAATTCTTGTAAAAATATTACAAGTAAGAGTAGGGATGTGTCTTAGCTAGAGGCTACCCATTTCTGGTCTGTATCTCTTAATTATCACTGCGTGAGAGAGAACGAGAGAGGGAGAGTAAGAGAGACGGAGACAGAGAGAGATAAAAAGAGAGAGAGATAGAGAAAGGGAGAGATGACTGTAGTTGTCTCTAGGCGTAGTCCGATTTGTTGCTGAACGAGAGCGAAATGGCTTTGAGGCCATTCGGACAGAGTCGTTATGATAGTCAATGGCTGAAGAGAAGGCGACTGTCAGTCTCCGACATTGTGGAAGAGTTTATTGTGAGATACTGGGAATTTTTTATTATTTTTAAAAGCATTAAATTAGATTGAAAGTTGGCGAAATTGACAAAGCCAAATTTTAATATATTTATACATAATAATACATTAATGAAGTATAGTCTCTGACTACACTTGTTGCCATATTACTTTCTAATGTAAAATAGACTTTCTTGAGAACAAAGGATCTGCTTGGTTTCAGACTCAAAAGATTATGTAATGATTCGAATAAAATCACTTAACTTTGTTGAACTGTGTTATTTATGGTATAGATGTCAGCTACTATTGGCTTTTATACTGCAAATTGATATCGATTGTAAATATATAAAATTCAATATATTGTGTGCCACAAATACATCATTTAAATCTCCCACTGCACAATATACTTGAAAAGAATAAAACTTTCGTTTGCCTTGTTGTCCATAAGGATGCACTGAATGCATTGATCCCTGTAATTGAATAACAGTCAAGACCCTTTCGCTTGTAAGTTCTTCTCTCTATTTACTTGCAATTTTCCTTAAATAAAATAAAATGTACACTTAAAATTAATCTTCTTTAAGCTTTTATACAACAGATATTGTTGAGGTCGTTTAATAAACAAATATAAGTTCGAATCTCCTCTCTTTTCATTGATTGGTACTCAAACGTGCTTAAAATTAGGCACAATACTCTACTCCGAATGGAGTTCGTTTCTGTACTGAGGAGAGATGCAAGATGAAATATTTGCAAGCCACAGCAGCCTTTACTAGAACCTATACTAGAGCTGCGGTAGCCGCATGAGGCTGAGGAAAGCTTAAAGACTTTAACTTTAAGCAGACTCCACATGGCTAATCGATTGGCCTTCGCTTGGCTGGCTGCTTCACGGGAATGAAGTGAGAAGCTCTATAAAAATCCATGTACACCGGCCTGTTGTGCGTTTCCGGCGGCACTTTGACACCCGGCAGCTGCCTGGTGGCGTCTGCTCCGTGTCTGGGGCTAATCCTCGACAGGCACGTTTTCTGTGTGCCGCTTAAAAATTGCAGCCGGGGGAACGCACAGACTCACATGCGGCGTCGGCGACGTTGTTTGCTTTTCATTTCCTTGAACAGCTGCCATACGGTCGTTGTCCTGCCTCTATCAATGGGGTCGCAGCTGGAGGTGAAGATCTGTGGCAGCCGGCAGCAGTTGGTAAATAAACAGAAGCAACTTTGGCAATCGCTGAGAGTGTATATTTTTTCCTTAACGTTTCGTCTTGATGCTTTCGCTCGCAGCGACTAATTTGCACGACAATTAGAAGGTCGCTGGCCAGGACCAGACGACCGTTAATGAAAGCGCGCGATAAGAAATTTTAACGAATGTCAAATGGGCGACTGGGACCTGGACCTGGCCCTTGCAGATGCCAGATGGCGGACGGCAGTGTCTGCTCTGAAAAGTAAAGTAAATGTTTACACAGAAAAATCTGAAAACTGGAAATTTGCATAATTTGTCAATGTGCGGGAGGTTGGCTGTCTGCGTAGATAAGTTGCAAATATTATTCATGGCTTTTTGGCTGGCCACCTTTTTTTTATTTAATTTTTTTTTTATTTGTTTAGCCATTGTGTTGGACGAGCGTGGGAGCAGACCGCCGATAATGTCACATGTGCCGATGATAGTGTCCGTTGGCTGTCAAAGTGGACGCCGGTTGCATGCGAGGTGTCCTGCGTTCAACAGGATGAAAAGGATATGCCGGCTGTGTGCATGCCACAGTTGCTAGGGCTTGTTGTGGCTGTAGTTGTTGCTGTTGCTGTTGTTGCATTGTATCGTCCTTTGAGCAGCCGAGAGAGTTTGTTTCGTGCTCGTTAGCCTCGTCGGCTCTACTGCGATACAAGACCCCAACAACTTTCGCTCTCGCTTTCCACGACTTGTTTTATTCTGTATCGTGTTTATGTTTACATTCTGTTCTTGTATCGTGCGCCTCGGCCCCCTCTAAACAAATGGTAAACAAAGCGCAGAGGCGTCGTTATCGCCAGGGTTTAGTAACTCAACTATTTGTCAATCAATGTTGAGTGCCGCCATTTTGTCCAGCTATCGAAATGATTGTCGTGCGAGTATTGAATAGTGTAGCCACCTCCCAGTTGGGTACATAAGCATCTGCCGACTTTACATAGTGCCGCGTTGAGACTCCGCCTCTGTGCTCTATATGCAGCGCATTGCGCTGGTTGCTGACGTTTTACTGGCGCTTCTCTCTGTGTGAGTGAGTCGCGGTGCAGCATGCTGAGAGCTGAGAGCGCACAAAAGTATGCTCTGAATTTGTGCGCTTCGGTGGTGGATTTCTCGTCCACACACACACACATAGGTTTGGCTGGCTGGATTTGCAGGACTTGCGAAATGCGCTACAGTTGATATGGGATTGTAAATCTTCGTTAAGGCTTATTCTAGTCGAATATTACGTATAAATTTGAGTTTGAACTAGAGTAAAATTGTTGAGCTCAGATATACGTACATCCATCTATATCTACATTGTAGTGCAAATTTAGACCTTAACAACTGCACTGAGCTATCAAAGCAGAGCGCAACTTGTGTCAAAGGCAAAGAGTTGCTCTCGTTTAGGGCTTGAGCTGCAGCTGCTGAGCGATGGCCTCAACGGCTTGGCAGCAGCTGGTGGTGGCTTCGTCTTTTGGCGACTCTCTGGCACAGAATCTTCAGCGGAATCGTGCAAATTAGCATATCAAATGCCATGAATGGAACAACTGTGTGGTGAGCGGGGGGCGGATACTTTTCAGTGTATGTGTGTGTGCGTGTGTGTGTGTATTTATTACTCATACGTCGCATTTCACGAACGAATGAGCGCATAAAGGGGCGGTGCGACAAAGCGTGCATAGTATGAGCTGGAAGAATTGACGCAGCTTTCCTTTTTAAGCAAACACACACACACAAACATGAACAGTTACGGATACTTGTGTGTGTGTGTGATTTAGTTGCACATGATAATGTCAACCACAGTGCGCCTTTTATAGCAGCTGCCTAGCTCAATTTTTTGTTCGCTGCTTGGGTTGGCCAGTGTATATGTGTGTGTGAATGTGTGTGTGTGTTTGTATGTGTATGTGTGTCCACGTTTTGCGTGCTAGTGCAGCTGCGGCGCTGCCAGGGCCAACTGAACTACCTAGCGCCGACCGCCCAGTTGGGTCTTCAGTGTTAATTCGTCGACACGAGACGCTGCGTTCAGCTACAAAGTCAACGTCAACGTCTGCTGTAATTGTCCCGAGCCGAGCGACCGAGCTCACGGTAAAAGTGCGTATATCCTTGTGCTGTTGTTGTTTGTTGCCTCCAGCGTCGCGAGTTTTGTTGTGCTTTTGCAAAAAGAGCTCGATACAACACTAACTGTGTCACTTCTCAGCCGACTCGCTGTCACAGTGTGAGTGTGAGCATATGATATTGCTATCGCTGTGTTGGTGTAGGGAACCGAGAGGCGCGTCGGCTCATGCAATTGTGTTGCGCCTGCGAATAGGTGTGAGCGACGGCGCTCTCTATTCCTGTTGTATCTTGTTTTTTTTTTCTTTTTTCTCATTTACCCACGTACTGCAGCTCGGCCTGGTTACTTGTTTATTGAGGCCTCGCTCTCGAACCACCAACAAAACAGTTGAGAAACTCAGCTGAATGATTACCTATGCCGATCGCTCTCCCATACTAAGTTGTCCTGTGAGCAATACAATGTATTTTTTTGATTTGTTGTGAATTAATTTTAAAATTAAAAAAGAAAACTCAGGGCATATTAGAGTAAATTAAAAAAAAACGCCTTTTTACTAATTTTTTGACTCTATAACTATGCATAACTAAAATTAAATTATATTATATTATTTATGTGAAAATAATCTATGAATCAAATTGAATATCCATTCTTATTAGTCGTGGAGAGTCGATAGCTTAAAAAAATACAAACAACAAAAATTATTATCCATTTAATGAGCAAGACGAGTGTATTGAACATTAACTATGAAATAGTAATAATTGTCTACATTACTGTCAGTTATACTGTTAACAATATTTGTTTATGGGTATTATCCAAATGCATTCGAACACACAGTTAAGAATGTTGCAGTCGGGTACGATCGAATCCATAATGTCCGTTCACTATGCAAAACCAGTTGAAAGTATCGCTAAATGAATATTTGCGGTCATACACCTTGTTAATGTATCTGTAATCCTAGTTCACTTAAGAAAGGTTGAGATTAAATTCTGGTATATGAAGTACGTTTCCAAAGAAAGTTTTTAATAACTTAGCTTGGGAGCTCTACTTCGAAAAAAGTTCATTAATAGTTTATCCCATCTCTGTAATATTGATAATGAATATTTTTATTTTATTTTAAACTTGAATAAAAAGTGAAATCAGGTTTGAAATAGTCAAGACTTGTGCTTTGGCAAATACACACACATTAGGATATGATTAATACGCTCTACAAGAATTACTAGAACAATAGTCATTCAAGATCGAATTTCCCATTTCTAATAGTCGATCCCATTATGCAGTTTAAGCGCAGACGCAGTGTCAGCTGCGCAGAAGTCGAATGCTTGCTTATGTGTGTGTTTCTGACTACATCGAATAATGTAAAACGATTGAAATATCACCTCTCCGCAGGGCCTATCCTAATTGATTGATTTACGCTTTTTTTTTTAATTGAATGTTGCTCACGATTTTATGGGACATATTACAATCGTGTGCCACATTATAGAAAAATGTCACTTAACTTTTGTTCACTTTTGACGGATAATTTTTAGATACAAATTTTTATTTATTTTTTGTATTCTCGCTCACGGTGTGTTATCAAAATTTTGTTATTGTGTGAATTGGAAAAGTTTAATAAAAATAGCTTCGTGAATTCTAAGGCAGGTACTAAGGCTTGTATCAAACAATCTTTTCAAACTAGAAACTTATCAAAGAGGATTAGTTTCTGTCTGATTATATATAATTGCTTAATATAGATTTCAAGGAACTAATTTTTATCAACTTTTTATATAAGTTTTGTCTGTCTTTTTAGTCCGACAAATTTACCAATTGTATATATGCAACTTTAGCAATTTCAAACTGATTGACATGTGATCTTCAATCTCAAGCTGTGATTCTGACTCTTAGCTGAACTATTGAAATGAATTGCTGTAATATACTTCGGATAGTTGATTACTATTATAGCTGGAGACTCGATGACATTTTGACTCTATATAGTCCTGTGAAGTCTTTTGTATAGTATATTTCAAGCACTTAAATAAATTATAGTTCTATGTCTTCGGTCTGTTACAAACATTTCAAAACATCAATTATACCCTGGATGTAATTATAAGAATCTTTCAAATTTATTGTTTAAATTATATCGGTGGCATGCTGGTATTTAATCGGTGTCCATATTAGCTATAGTTGCTATTCTTATGGAGGAAATTCAACAAACAATTCAAATGATTTTTTAATGGGAAACTGAAAAGCTTTTGAATCGGAATTACTCTAATCTCTGCTTGTAAAGTGCAAGCCAAACTAGAAGCGATAGATTCGAAATTGCAAAGCGGATTACACATTTTAATACCCTACTTAAATCTCGTACTTTCACTTGTGCCCTGGTCTATAATTTATGGAAAAACTTTATAACCCAAAGAGATTTTTTACCCGATGCTTCATTAATTTATGAATACCAAATTGTATGCTGACATTGGCCAGCAAAAACTATTTAAAACTTACGCCTGCGACAAGGGTCGTGCCCTAACCTCCCGCAAGCTAACAGCTAACAGACATCAACAGACCGACCAGTATATCACCCTGCCCGGCCGGCCCCTGCTCAATTCAGTTTGGTGCATGATTGAAGTACCCGCATGTGCGGAACATTTTAAATATTTACAAAGATATTTTAAAAAACGCTTTTGGCATGTTTTGTTGCCGTTGCCGTTCCTGTTGCTGTTGCTGTTGCCGTTGCCGTTGCCGGCGTGGTCAGGGGTCCACAGTTCTGCAGTCGTTCAGCTTGTGTCGAATGTTTTTTGCTCATTTTTTGGTCGGGAGCCCAAAGGGGAAGTTCAACTTCAAATGCGGCATAAGGGCAACGTTTGCCAAGGGCCAATGGGCGGCAGGGGTTGGGGGTGCGTCACTTGAGCGCGCGTGTGTGTCCTTTTAGGCAAGTGTCAAAAACCGTTGGTCAAAAAACCGTATGGCAATTATTCAACACAATTGAATATGAAGTGTGGCAAAGGCAGCGGACCAAGCCCTCGCAGCGTGTGCGGGGATCAAGGGCGGCAAACAAAAAACTTGCAGCGCTTGGCAAATAATGAAAAATACACCCACATCAGTATTTTTTGGCTGTCTGCACTGGCACACACACACACACACACACACACACACACACACACACTCGTACACCTACAAAGACAAACACAAACAGCAACACACACACATGGAAACACTGCCAACATTTCCGCACCCTTTTCATGCCAGAGATGCTGCTGCTGTTGTTGTTGTCGCTGTGCAGTTGCTGCCGCCTGGCAATTTTTCGGTGATAAAATATTTAAATTTAATTAAGGCCACCAACGAGCAACACGATTTCCGTGCCATGGTCAAAGGAGGGTGTTGTCCATGCTGGCCAAGCCGGCAAGGAGTCAAGAGCCCCTCTCCAGTTTCAGCATACCGCCCAGCCCCCTCCCTCTCCCTTTTTCTGCTGCCTGTACATTTGCGGGTGGTGCGTTTTGGAGGCTTTCGGGATTGGCCAAGAAATTCATTAAAAATTTTTGCTTTGATGTTACCAAATTCTTTTTCAAAGTTTTTATGTACTTTTGGCTTTTGTGCAAGTGGCGCATGAATCTCCCACGGCAACAACATCATCAACAACATCAGCAGCAACAGCAACAGCAGCAACAACAACGTCAGTCACATCTTGCATATATTTTTTGGGGCAAACTGAGCTTAACCACTTTCCATCTGGAGCTGCTCATTGCAGCCAGCACACACACTATTAGCTTTGTAATTAAGCTGAGCAGCCCGAACTCTCTCATAAAGCTGCTTCCTATTAGATAAGTTCTTTGGCAAACATATTTTTACCAAATTTAAATTGAACACGCTGGCAAATTGTTACGAAAACAAAAGTTTCTCATGCTGCCAGCTCTCAATCGACAAAACTTATTATACTTACATATATTTTGTTAGTTGTTGTTGCTGCTGCTGTCTTGTATCTTAAACTATTTGATATGTTCGTGGGCTTGCAGCGCACTTGAAAACTTTTGATCTTGAGCTGCGAGTTTCGTTTTTTTCTTCCCTGTTGGCTTTTAATTTCGTGCAAATACTTTCCATTGTGCGTTTGAAGTATTTTTGGAATTATTAGAAAATATTTGAAATGGTCCCAAACAATGTTCGTGTGCCCCATGAAAGTTGCCCGAATGCTGCGGCAACCTGGCTGAAATATGTGCAAGGCTTAAGCTGGCGCATGTTTGGCCTCCGCAAATTAGAAAAGTGCAGAAGGTTAAGTTTTTAGGGATTAGGCAAAGTCTTAAAGTCTTGTATCTGAGAGGCAATGGCAAACATAATATTGTATTTATAAAATATTTAATCAAAGCGTTTCCCTGAAAGTCAACTTGACTTTAAATAACAAAAATTAAAAGGAAAATGCATTGGGAATGGCTCAGTTCAAGGATAAATTATTTGGTGCTGGCCTTTCAGCTATATTGATATGGAAGGCAAATGCATGATAACGTGACTAGAATTAATTCTGAATTTAGTTTTAGTTTCAGGTTAGTTCACAGCTCAAATAATAGAAATATAACTAAAGAAAATCTAGTTACATTTAATTAGTTTAAAAATCTTTTGTGTAGACCTGAACAGAAAAAGATGATTGGAAACTCTGCTCTTAATTTGGTTAGGCTCAGCATGCAAAACAGCAGAAGGCAGACTGTAAAAACAATGGTAGCAATTTATTGAAAACTGCTCAAAACAATGAGCTGACAGGAGACGGAGGTGGGTGGCGGGAGGAGGGGCGGACACGACTGGAATAGCAACCTTTGCTGGACATGTTTACGTGTTTTTCGCATTTAAAATTCCATTGTTTGGCTTCTGATGGAAGGATTCGTTTTGACAAAGTGCGTGAAAGGAGCTGGAATGCAACAGCAAGAGGAGGAGGCCTGATACTGCTGCTTAGGAGGAGCAGGTGCGAGTGGACCTGCTCTGCTGCCAGTTTTTAAGGCATAAGAAAGAGGCGCAGGCAAAAGAGCCATGGCAAGTAGCATTTTGTGTTGTTGTTGTTGTTGGCTGCTATTGCTATTGCTGTTGCTGTTTGTCAAAGTTGCCATTTCAGGCGTGCTGAAATGAAAAGCAAACCTTTTTAACAGCAACAGCAACAGCAGCAGCCGCTGTACCGAGCATATGCTCCGTACCAATAGTATTTTCGGTTTTCACACTCCTGCGTGCCGGCGCTGTGGCCAAGGACTGCAGGACTGGCAAACTCAACAGGCGCATTCGGGGTGCGTACCAAATTAAAATGCACTCAGCTGAAAAATTGGTTTTCTCGTTTCTAAAAAACTTTGAGTGATTTCTGAGAGTCTCTAACGAGTGCCAGTCCGGCGGGTGGGGGGTGCAGAGGGCCGTGGGCCATGGGCTGGGTATGTAAGCAACAACCAGCTGCCGTACGGCAGGCAGCAGCACATGGAGCCTAAGCAAAGGCAAACGAATGTTTTTGTTATGCCCGCAAAATTTGGAGAGCACCTGAATTGTGGAGCAGAAATTACGCATTGTTTTTTTGCGAAATTATTTTAAGAAATTGTAATCAAGCGTGTCGAAGGCTTTGCTTCCGCGCACAACAAAATTATTCATAAATTACAGAAGAGCCAAACTGAAAAGAGACGAAGGGAGGACGAAAGGAAGGGAGGAAGGGACATGGCACGTTCACTTCCTAATCAAAAATTAATGTAGCCCAAGTTGAAACTGAGGCATGTTCGGCAGTACATAATCAACTTGTGCAAATATACATCACAGGCACAAGAAAACGAAGTTTCTTAAATTTTTGAATCGTTTCGATTGCGTATGAATGGAAATTGGAGAGATGAAGCTTTGACTGTGGTTGCTTATCTAATTTCTATTGCTTTCTTTTTGCAGCTGAATCGAGTTCTGATAGCGCCTCCAAAATAGACAACCTAGGAGCTGGACAGTCGGCCAGTCCTGCTGTGGGACTGCGCCTGATGGGCATTCTGCCTTGCTCGCTGCAGTGGCAGACGACGCAGGCTGCGGGCAAGGCGCCCAAGATGAACTACTCGAGCAGAACGGCGCGCGAGAGCAGCCATCCTTATGCGCTGTCAAGCAGCCATTGCTGCAATAACAGTGGTCACCAGCCACCGCCAGCGGCTGGTTGCTGCCAGGAGTGTCGCTGTTGCAGGCAGAGCTATGAGCACCTGCCCATGCCGCGGCTGCAGCAGCCACCGCCACAGCTGAGCGCAGCCATGCAGACTCCACAACATCAGCATCAACAGCCGCCTCAGCAGATCAGCTGCATCACAACACTGCAACAGACGACAACAACACAGCAGATGCAACCGTTTCCCTGCCTGGAAGCAGCTGGAACGCCTGCGCAGCAGCCAGCAGCTAGCAGCTGCCATAGAACGTATGTGAGCAATGCACCTCCAGCGAGGACTCCTTGTCACTCCAACTGCAACAACATTGGCTTTAGCTCTAATAGCTGCAGCAACAGCGTTGACTTTAATTCCCACTCGAATGCCTTGACCTACAACGGCAACAACAGCAACAGGAGCAACAGCTGCAGTAACTCGGCCCCGCCCATGTTTTTTGTGCCATTCAGTATGCCTGTGCCGCCTTCCTCGTGTCCGCTAAAAGATTCAGCGAAACCATTTAGTCAAACGCCTGCACCACCACCGCCGCAACCGCCACCGCCGCCGCCGTCGCTGCTGCTGCCGCTGCCGCTCGCGTTCCAGTGCCATTACCAGACAGCAGCTGCACCGCGGCCGCTAATTTCCGGACCGCTGCCTGCCAGAGCGCCGCCAACGCCACCGCCCCGGCAGGTGATGCCGCTGAAAGCCGTCGCAGCAGCAGCCATTAGGGCGCATCAGCAGGTGAGTGCTGGGTCCATTCATTTTCATTCCATTGGCAAATCTGTGTGCATCAATGTGCTGCCACGGCGCGTATACTTAATATTTATTAGTTAACAAGAGCTGCGAAAAACTTCAATTTGCATAAACATAAAAGGCGAAACAACAGCAACGAGCAGAGGGCAACAACTGCAGCTAAGTCGAGGGCTTGCAGTGCAATTTTCGGTGCATGTTGCTGGCGAGATTTAACGCAGAGGCAGCACACAAAAAATCAAAGTTACTTGGACAGGAAATCCAGAAGCAGCAAGCGGAAGTGAAAGAACAGGCTACGGTGATATTGAAAGCGAAACAGAGTCAGACAGAGGGCGAGGGGGAGAGAGAGAGGTGGGGCTAGGGGCTGAACGAAAATCTAATGCATAACCTAGTAAGATCATCAACACGAAATTTTACAGCAAACTCATGTCCAAGGATGTGGAAATAAACTTGTTGTTTTGCAGCATCCCCTGCCACGCCGGCTGCTGCTGCTGCTGTTGCTACTGTCCTGCGCTCAATGACTTTTGCATTTAATATGAGCAAAGGAGCGAGCAGAAGAAACGCAAAACAGCAACAGCAACAATGGCAACAACTAAAAAACGGCAACAAAGTACTAAAACCTGTGCTCAGATTTTGGGGTTGGCTCAGCTCAGCTCTGCTCAGGCTGAGTCCTGCCTGAGTGCTGTCCAGCGACATGCAAACGCGCCTTGTAAATTACGTTCTTGCTTGTCAGGTTTTTTTGGCCAAAGGCAAGGACTCAGATACAACTGCACAGATAGCGTGCGCCCGTGTATTCCGTATTTCTTTTTGTTTTGGCTGTTTGCTTGTGCATAGCAGATCAGTATATTCTGATTAAGAATCAGCAGCAACAACAGCTCAGATACTTGCAGGCACTGTGGGTAGAAAACCGCTGAGTTTCGCTTAGTACCCAGCGCACCCATGCCCAGCACACCTACAACGGAATGAAAATTCATAAGCTCACAGCTAGCAATTTGAACATTTCCGTTTTCAGTTTTCTGTTTTCAGTTTTCGTTTTCAGTTTTCTCTTTAGCTGACAACTTGCAGTTTGTCAAATTTCGGCTTCACTCGCACTTGCTTTGTGCGTGTATCCCTGAGACACATCATCTCCAGCAGTTTAAATAAACATAAGCAAAATGCATATTAGGGAGGGAAGCTCTTTGCTCTTGGCTCGTTTCACAGCATGTTTCTTACTTGTGTTCATTCATTCGCCTAAGTAGTTTTATTTAGCCCTCGCAATGTGTGCTACAAAGCAGCTCCAAGCATCCAGTTCTCGCTTTTTTCCTTCTGCACATTTGAATGTTAAATCTTCCATGAAATGCCCTTTTTTGACTGCACGAGTGTGAGTGACCGGCCGTGTATGTGTGTGTGAGTGCCTTTGTAACATATCCATAACTGTCCGCTCTAAGACACACTTACATATCTGTGTGTGTATGGCTGTGTGACGTGCGGTCTGGTCTTCAGCTACAACTTAACAATGCCTTGCCTTCATCTTTCAAACAGTCCGACCGAAATTCGTTTGTTTTTCTTGCTCGACGTTCGTCCGTTTATAGTTTTTTCCTTCTCAAAACCGAGCAGACTCCGCAGCACAAAGAAACCATTTATGTACTCACTTTAATGTTTGCACTTGGTCATTGTTATAATGTACTCTCGCTGCAGCTCCGCTCGACTCTAGGTGTTTGTTTGTGTACTTCGCATGTGAGTGTGTTCGGTTAGCCTCCTCTTGACATGCTCTTTGCTGCACAAGCAAATTCTGTTGTTGTTTTAAAATACTGCTCTCGAAATCAGATGCAGCTTTTCTCTTTTTATATCACTCTCATCCGGCCAGCCCGCCCCAATCGACCCGCCCACAGCATTATGCTAAAATAACACTCGGTCGGAAAATAATAATTGCTCCGTTCATATTCCATGTGCCATTGCAGAGCTTTTTAAAGCGGATTTCGGTGTTAGAGCTTCTGCCGGAGAGCATGTTTTTCTCTGTTTGCGATCTAATGGGGCGGGAGGTGTGGCCGGCATCCTTCGGCTTTAGCATTTGCATATTTAAGCAGCTTCATATGCTCTGCTTCTGGCTCTGTTTGCAATTTCAGGTGTCTTCTTGTTGCATACAAACGCCATCAGATTTAAAATATTTTACCCACAAGCAGAAATGTTGAATCGGACATATGGTTTGGTCATTTCCCTTTAACATAGCTTCTTAGAGTTTTTAGAAAGCGATAAGACATTCACGAAATTTTATGGATACAAATTTATAAATTTTATTTATAATATTGATGATATATAGAGAGCATATCTAACTTCTTACAATTATAGCCTTTTTAAAGAGTCGTAGGTAAAAATAAGTCAAAAATATCTGCTAAGTTGAAAGATAAAAGAAGAAAAAGTTAAACAGGAAAATAATTAAGGCAATTAAAAATTTTATTGATACATTATATGTTTTATGTGAAGTCCATAATTGTTTAGGCTACCCTCACGCTAGTGCATTTGTATTATTTTAAAATATTTCTACAGAAGCCTGAACAATATATTATGCTTACTATAAATTTTGCAGGTCATAGAATAGAATCCGCGGATGATGTGAATTTTTACATTTTCAAAAATACTTTTTGAATTGAGTTTTTTTTTTATCTATCTTTTCGGATTTTAGATTATTTGAAACATTTCATTTTTGCACGATTTATTTTGACAGTGTTAAAAAAATGCTTTTCCGATGGTAGAGTCGAGCGAGGGGAGTCCATTTATCCGCTTATGGATGCCCAAAGACGACATTGCTGTATGTTCACTGTGCTGATCGAAATCCATTGCGAAAGACAGAAAGTAAAAAGCAAGAGCTGAATGAAATTAAGCGGCTCGCAGAGACTAAAAGCAAAGACAATGATGTTGGCCTGGCTGAACCAAAAAACCCGCACTGATGTGGCGCCAAATAAAGTGCAGGGGCCAATGCAGTGGGGCAGAGGCCAGGAGGCAGGCAGGGGATAGAACGCATATCCTTTGAATGCGAGTGGAACTGGCCTAATGGCCTCGGGCTGATGTGTGATGCATGGTCGTAAGTGAATTCATATTTTATATACAGTTAAAATGCCAGCAAAAACGGAAACGCCCAAAATATGCGCAGGACTGCAAAGGATATTGTGTGATTGTGGGGTAGAAACAGGGGACAAAAAAAAAACAAAAAGCAAACGAATCGTTAACTGATGCTGTCATTACTTTGGCACATAGAAATACGTACGAAGGACGAAATGCGGCAAAGCGTAGTCCAAGCGATGCTCTTGATACTCTAGCCAAAGGAAATCCGATATTTATGTCAAGGGATGCAATATCAAAGCGACGCTTTGTGGCCAGCGACAGCAGCCGAAAGCTTTGTGAAATGCTGAAATGACAGCTGAAATGCCAAATTGGACAAGTTAACAGTAAAAACGTGAAAAGCGTTGCCAACAGCGCAAATCAAAACCTTGACTTGGGCTCTGAGCCACTAAAAGGAGCTCGCATTGTACTGTAATACAACTGTGATATGCCCAGGCAGGACTATGTGAACAGCAGCTGTGGCTGTTGCTGCTGCTGCTGTGGTGACTTTCTCGCCTTTCACATAGCTGGCTGTGCTAATCAGTTGCAGCAAACGCTTCATTCCACTCAAGTTCGCTCTTATGTCCAGCTTGTCCTGATCCCACCATGAGCTCCTTTGATTCACAGTGCGCTGTTAATTTAATCTGTGCAGCGGCCGCGAGGTGGCGTTAGTGTAACTCGACGGTGTTGAATAGCGTGTATTTCACCGCATCTACGAATACATATGCCTTTGCAATTGTCCCTGTGGATGTGCGTGTGTGTGTGTGTGTGTGAGTGGTACGCATTGGGTTGCCAAAAGTCTCTGATATGCTGCTGGCCAAATAAAAAGGACGATGCGAACTGCGAGCGTCGCCAACAGCAGCAGCAGCGGCTGCCGAGGCGACTTCGTTTTCGCTATTTTTGTTGCTGGCACTTGAAAGCTTTTACCACAATGTTTCTGTATGTGTGTAAGTGAGTGTGTGTGTGTGAGCCTGTCAAGTGGTTCTTTGTTGGAGCTGCTTGTGCTCACGGATGATGCGTCTGTGTGAATCCCGTGTCTGTCTGTGTGCGTGGCGCCAAATTTCAAAAGCAGTCGCGTGAAAGCTCTTTATTTTTAACGGTTTATTTTACCTGACACTCGAAGAGCAGCAAGCAGGCTGGCGTTTGAAACCGTAAACGTTGGCAACAGCCTCACCTTCAGCACAGCCCACGACGACACGGATGCTTCGCAGTCAAAATGTTGGCTTACCATTGAGGACACACCATAACATCCTATCATAGGCATCGAATGCGACTTATAACTATCAACTCTTCAAACAATTTGTTGTCGTCCTCTTTTCGGCTTTCGAATTTAAGTTTTCTCCCTCTTTTTTTTTGTTTTTTGTGTTCTCTGCGGCTAAGGTCGGGCCAACAGTAAGAACGCGAATTAAATGCAATTGACAGTCGCAATTTCAAGCGAGCTGTCAGGTCAAATCCCAAACTGCCGTTCAGCGCGAACGAGTGGGCCGGGGGAAACAGCTGAAGGGCGAAAACTAGAAAGAAAGGAATATACAAAAAACAGAAACAGAAACTGAAACTGAAACAGCGGCAGCTTAGCCAAACTGCGCTGTAACACAATAAAATGCAACCTCAACTGACAAAGAAAATGTTTCCTAATGTGGAACAAGGAATCGCTCGTGCGGGGCGAGGAGGGGCGGTGCAGCCACGGGGCGTGTCGCTGGCAAAGATAGACAACACGTAAACGAAACGACAATGCCAAGCCACGGCTGTCAAATTAAAGGCAGGCAGTCAAGCAGGCAACTAACAGCGCCAGCGGAGTTCGAAGCGCGTGAAACATTCTTGGCCCTAAAAAAAACTACAACAGCAACAACTGTAACTGCTACAAATCCTGCCCGCCACTTGCCAAGCGAGTGCAGGTGTCAAGAAGTTGGCTAAGATCTGGCAACATTGATGGACATAAATGCAACTCAAATAATCAGCAAAAATGATATTTATTATGTGATTTTATACATGATTAACTGGGATTAGATCAGAGAGATATGTATTAAACAAAAGTAGTTTGGATTGAAAGCTAAGTTTCTAACTTAAGAGCTCAAAAGTAATCTAAATTTTTACAAGCTTTGTATATCTGCATATGAAAATAAAATTTCTTTTTAAATATCATTCCACTCTTAATATTTAGGGTCTATGTGTCATCAACATTAATAGACAGGCTTTTACAATACGGATCAACAATATACTACACATTTCCGACATTTGAAAAAGATTATTGTAGGATAGAAAAGTCATTTCCAATGGCTTCAGTGATGGGTTTAGCAAACATCGCTAAGTCTATAAATGTTACTCAAGAGCGGCAGGTGCCCCAGCTTTGTAAGAGATTTATATTTGCAAAGAGATCGTGTCACGCTTTCAGCCTTCTCACTATAGTCTGAGTGCATGCACATTCTCATAGCACATCAGCTTGATTGAGCGAAGCCAGTGCTCATAGTTCGAGCATTGGGAGAAACCTAATGTCGTTTGATGAGTCCAGATAGTCGTCTGTGGGCAGCTCTTCATACATAGAGTAGCATGCAGCTTGCTCGCATTTAGCACAAACTTTGTAAGACGTAGCATGTGGGCTTGCATCGAGAGCTTTGACTATATTATGTGTATAATAGAGGAGAGCACTGCAGCCAAAAAAACTCAATACGAACAATAAAACGAACATATAAAATCTTAAATTTGTGTAGGAATTTTGATAAATGAGTTTCAGGGTTGCACGCAGTGAACACAAAAGTGATCTTTGTCCTCTCTTTTGTAGTTTTGCATTTGAGTTTATTGCAGGCAGTAGTCAGTAAACATAGCTGATAGTTGGCCTTTGCGTTTGCGTTTTTGCTGTCGTATCACGTTTTGCTTTCATTAATGTAATACAGTTTAAGCTGTCATTGTCACAAACTGAGAAGGAACTGATCGTTGGGAATAATGAATAAGTACCATATATCTTACCTTAAATTAGAGTTAATTGCATGAGGTGACAAATCGTGGAAATATCATTAAAACTAAAACTCAAATTTGTAAGCTTCAATTCATTTTTAAATTATCCCAGTCAAGTCGACTCGGACAAACCCCAGCCTAGCCGCGCAATCCATATCGAACTAAGCAAATACCTAGGTGCTTTGCTGATTTAATTGTTCATCCAATTAAAGTAATTTAATAAACCATAAAATAAATTTATGTAAATATATGTTGGCAAGAGGTGAGGCTGCAAAACATGCTCGCACTTAGTGATTTAAATAAATGAGTAAATTCCAAGATGTCCAGGTGTGCGTGTGTGTGTGCTCGTAATTAAACTGCCTTTGCATTTACTAAATTAAAGTTTACCAGCTTTAGCCACAATTTTAACCGTTGACCAGGGTCTATTAAGGATTTGCAATTTACGTGCCACGCCCAAAAAACACCAAGAGCCCGCAAATTGCAACTAATGTGAAGTTGTCTGCTCCCCCTCTTGCTGTTGCAATAACAATTTGCAGTTGTTGTTGTTGGCTGGCCTGGCGTGGCCTGGCCTGGAGGCCGCATTCTGAGTCGACGTAAGTGAGCTTTACCGTACGGTGAGTTATTCAAGCATTCAGTCAGTGTTCAGTTGAGCAACATCGAATGCCATTCGATACATGAAATAACTTTAGCTCGCTTTAGTTGTTTATTTCCATGCTGCTGTCTGCATGGAAATATTTGTGCAAATTCTTCTGGGGCTTATTTGCAAGTTTATACAATGGAAAATAGCTAACATAACTTGGCCAGTCGCCCAGCCACCCACACACAACTGTTCATCTCTCTGACAGTGCAGAGCTCACATAAATAAAAGTGAATGATGCGCAATATACGGAGCGAAATTAGTGCGAAATGTTCGAAGCAAACATGTGAGAGAAGACTACAAGGATCACTGCAACCTTCCTATATGTCGGCCACAGCATTCTTTGAGATCTTGCAGCAACATTATTGATATTCACCTGACCAGCGAAGGACCTGACAGCAGAGAGCGAGTGCTGTACGTGCTGCACGAATTCCTGAAGTTTGTTGATGTCTGAAACAGTTTTATTTGTCTTCTGGCCACGTGCACGTCTCTATGTTCAATAACAAATAAAAATGTTCTCTGACTGCAGAGTCAAGTCTAGTGCGAGTCGCCTTCTGATCGATTCGACTTGCTTCCCGCTACTCTATTATTTTTGTCGGTATTTTTCGCTGCTTTTTCAGCATTTAATTGGGCGTATAATTGATTGGGGCATTTCATGCTGTTGCTGTTGTTACTTTGGCTGCTTCTTGTGGCTATTTCGAGCCCGCCTCCTTCAGCACTCTCCCTGGCCACTAACTCATTATTTTGAGTGTGTTTCGCAACAGCATCGAAAATATTTCCCTCATAGAAATGGCCAAGTTTTGTGTGCTGGGTCTATTGATTTAGCGTCTGACGCTTTACTTTTTGATATCTAGGGGTTCTGTCCAGACTTGCTTTCCGCCTCCCACACTGTCTCTCTCTCTCTTACTCTCTCTCTCTCTCTCTCTCCCTCTCTCTCTGTGTGTGTTTATAAATTTGTATTGTGTTTACTTGTATTTTGTGGTAATTAATTGTATTTGCCTTCGACTCAAAATGTCAGTGGGCTCCTAATTATTATTAGTCTAACGAAGCAAAAACGCCTGCCACGCCCATCCGCCCACAGTCAGCACCCTCAGCCAGCGGAGCGCGCTCGTATCCACGCCGTCAGCCCGCCGTGTTGTCTACAGGTTGTTTGACATTAATTGATTTATTTGCCTTTTACATAAATTAGGAGCTGCCTTCAGATATTTGGTTACAACACAAACTCTATTCGGCAGCCATTCAGATAGGCCCAACAATTAGTGTAATAAAGAAAAATATTATGGTTTGACTTTGCAAGTGGAATATTTATCAGCTAAGTACTATTTGCTTAGACTTTCGCAGATGAAAAAACTCGTTAAGTCTAATTAGTTTACTTCACGAATTATTATATTGCATTCTCTCATTATATTTAAGATTGAAATTGCATCTAAAATATAATGAGGTGTAATTTATACAATATATTTTAAATTGAATAACTACAATGCGATCTTATGATTTGTCGAGTTCATAGCTTAGTACATATATTAGGTCGATCAGTCGGTAGTTTAGTGTTAAAAATGATCTAACACTTATAGTTTACAATATGATTAATTAAATATGAATAATATAATATACATAGTTTAATTTTATATACATATACAATTTTAATACATTCAAATATAAAACTGAACAACCTTTCGTTAAGTTATACATTAAAACCAACCGCCTAAAACAGAATTGACTCTTTCCAAGTATCAGTTTGATATAAACGTTTGACCGAAATGAAAATATTTATATGACTGCAGGTCTATAGAAACTGAACGCAGGCTTCACTATCATTGACTGTCTGTTCAATAGTCGATAGGAATGACTGCTGAAAGAAGATTCTTTAAATATATATCAGTTTGTAGAAGGTCTGTTAACATTAAGGTTTATACTTAGGCATCAACAAATTTTAGCTCTTGATTCTACTTGATCATACAACTCAGCATTTTATAATTGCGGCCTGTTCAAACATAATTGTCCAAGTACTTCCTCACAGCTCTATCAATATTAAACCATTCACACGAACGTCAAGTTAAGCCATGTTTTCATATAATTATACCAGTCCAAGGCATTAAACAATATGTGAACACACACGAATTGATCGTGGAATAAACTCTAAAAAAGTCTTTTGATGTTTGCTGCCTAAACTTTTCTTTCTACAACGTTTTTGCTGCCTTTTTTGTTAGTGTGAGGACTGTTATGAGTACTTTTGCGGCTGTTTGCCTGCTGTTTGTGAGTGGCCAACGCGCACTCAGCAACTTTGCACGCTTTGCCGGCCATGTAAAAGGGGGGATCGAAAGCGGGCAGGCAAAGTTTTTGACAGCGCCGCATGTAAAAACAAATTAGCAAAGCCGTCAAACTGTCAATTATTGGACAATTAGTTGGATGCGAATAAATACATAGTTGCAAAGGATTTGCATCGGCTATTAGGGAATTCATTTAGGTTTGATATTTTTACATAAATATAATTCTGTATTTAATATGAAACTTGAGATGACTGAAGCTAAATCATAGGCTTTGCCAGCTAAACCATTCTGTTGTCTGAGCCGAGATAAGCCAAGAGACTTTTGTCTGTTTCGATTAATTTTAATCTCTGCTCAGACATAGATCATCTGGCAGACTCTATTAGATGGTGCAGAATATTAATTAGACTGAAGCACAACTGAAATTTGAAATTTGACCAAAAATTCAAACTTGCTTCAAAAAGAATTTGCAGTCGAATTCGACTTCAGCTCTGATATTAAAATTGATATAGGTAGAGTGCATGTGAAGTTTTTATGTGCTCATAAAGCAAGAGAGGAGAATGCATGGGGAGCAGGAGCAAGCAACGCATACTTAACTGCAGCTGAGCAAACAGGCCACAACATTGTGGGGCATGCAACTGCAGGATGTGCAGAGTTTAGCAGAGACAATGCAGTTGGGATTGGGTTTGGTAAAGCGTTTGTTTGTCCGGTCGAATGCTAGCCGCAATATGCGAATTGGAAATTATGAGCGATATCGTTGCCAGTTGGCAGGATGAGTTCGAGCCGAGGCAGGGCGTGTTGGCAGCATTTTGCATTGCTCATACGCCGTGTGCTCCCAATATGCAATGTTGCGTGTCTTTGGGCCCCTGACTGTTATGTCATTTCCGTACGCCGTGCCGTACTCCGAGCTCTGCACTTTTGCCGATTGATGCCGTTAGCGTGTCTATCCGTTTTGGCACCGCTTCATTGTCGCTCCGCCGCACCGCCGTTCCGCTTCGGTTTCACTCCGCTTTGAGTGATATGAGAGGGGGCCTAATTTATGGGGCTGCAGCCGCTGTGAGCTTGCTCTGCATACCAATTGGCAAATGGCAACTGTCAAAGCAAGCCCACTTGCCGCAACAAACACAGCAACAGCAATCTTCATGGCAATACATTGTCAACTCAACTGGCCACCTTTGGGGCAGTGGTGGTACGCCTGGGCTTGGGCTTGGGCCTTAGCCATTGTGACCGTTAATAATTTTTGCTAGCAATTTTAGTGCATCGCTAATTATGCAGGCCGTTCATAAATAATGTATTGCATACACTTTACCTGTGCTTTGGCGCGTCATTAATCAACGTCTATTATGCAAAAGAAACGCAACGGCGCGCCGCCAGGAAACGGAAGTGCGGCGCAATATGCAATAACAACAGCACGCAGCGTGGAAATCACGTCACATGTCAAGCCCCGACCAGGGCAGACGCCTTGACAGTTGGACAAACTTGCCGTGCACACACATGTGTACACATGTACACATGCACACATGCACGAATGTACACACAGATACACACATTTGTATGTGTGCATGAAACCTGCTGCATACGCATGTTTTTATTAAAGGAAAAAAACTTTAAGCCTTTGATGGTCGCCATTTCTGCGTGATTTCCATATTATTGACAGGCAATTTGCAATATTTGCGCGAAGGTCGCTGCGATGCGGCGTCATTAAAGCTCAACAATGAAAAGCGCCATTTGCATACAACGAGCTGAAAAACGGGGCCTAAATGTATGCAAAGAACGGCCGCAAATGCATTTGCTGTATTGAAACGAGCTTCGGTTTTAACGAAATCCCATCTAGGCTTTCGCCAGCGAGCGAGTTAACAAAAAACAGCAGTAGCATCAAGATCTTTTCGGGCCTCCATTCGGCCATGCATATTTGATGTCTGCTGGTCATTATAATATACAATTACAAAGAAGTCGGCAGCTGCCTTGGCAGATGCCCGTGCCATTCACTCGCCGCCTCATTTTGCTGACAGGCCTGTCAAATGCCAGCATCAGTCCGCCCTCCGCCCCGACAGCAACAAGAAATGATAAAGCGCGATTGCGGCCCAATCTTACTGACTGAAGCTTGGCACAGAAAAAGAAATAATTTAATTTCGCTTGCCATGTTCGCCGCAGGCTGTCCGCTGAATTTGTTTTATTAAATGAAAAATGTAGAAAGCGCATACACACACACACACACACACACATACTCACACACACCCACACACACACACACACACACACACGCATATAAACACGTGCACACAGATATACACACACAGTGGATGGGCACAGTTGCGGACAAGAAAATCAAATCAAATGCTCAAAAAATGAACAAATAAAAGAAATCTATGGCACTTGACCTGAACTGATCGACCAGAAGATACCTCGTACATATTTGCAAAATAAATATTTGTTTTGTGAACTAGATTACAGCATTTAATAAAAAATTAACAATATAACAATTTTTATCAATTAATAAGTCACGCCATCAAAATTTAACAAGTTGAACATTTCAGTAATTAATTAAAAGTATTAAACAAGTTTGAAGTGGATAGAAATCATATTAAAGTAAAATAAAATAAAATGGGTTTAATTCGCTGAAAGATCAAAGAAATATCCTTATAATTCAAGAAAAAGCATTTTTTTTATCAATATATATCTTTGCTTCCTTTGCGAATGTTAGTTTCAAGTTGCTCGATTGTCTCAAGCTTATAGAAGTGAATTGCCACTTCTGCATCTTATGCTATGCATATTAGAAGTAAGAGTAGACGTGATTCACTGTTGTTTAAATTAGCTGCTCTGAGGACTTCTATGAAAACTATAAACGAAGTGCATACGAAGTTTCACGAAGAGAGCCATAAGATTGATAAAAGTTGCAGGAAATTGCGTGCTTTGCTGTATCGCAAGTTTAGCCATAATCAAATGTCAAGCTAAATGTCTGCAAAGAGCAACTATCAGCTGTTAAATCAGTTGACAAATGAAAAAGTATTTACAACTCAAAGTTGTCAATTTCTAAAAAAAAAAACGCTTAATGCTCTCATACTGAATATAATGGAAATTATGTTTGTACTTAAACCGTATCTTCCACAAAGACCTGCAGCTGGCTTCAGCAGCAAATCTAAAATATAACTATATCAAACCAGTAAGCCCATTCAATTGTCTACCAGACACTCATGCCTGGCCACCTCTTGCAGGGTACATAGAGCCAGTCAGAGCCGCGTCAGGAATTGCCAACGCCTCAGACCAGTTACTATGCCCATGCATGGGGGCACGCGTATTTATGTTTACGCTAAGTATAAGGCTAACAAATTTTCAAAGTCAGAGTAAGCCAATTTGGTAATTTGGTTGGCAGCTTCGCGGAACTTATAAAAAATAATTCCACAATGCCTACAAGTGCTAGCGAATAGCTCCCTTGGAAAGTCCATCTTCATCTCCGCTCCATCGCTGTTTTTGTGTTTACGAAATGTTTGCAATTCCGTTAAACGCGCTGCTGTAATGCTCGTGTTTGTTTCACTAAGACTTATTTAAAATAAATGAAGCCAGCTGTTGTTTGATTCGTAAATATGAATTAGGTTTTGTGCCTTCGGGCGTGGCGTAATCCGAAATGTGTCAACAGACACATTCAGCCATGATTAAGCCTCGACAATAGTTATGGCGATGGGTCGGACCATGTTCGATTCAGAGCCAGCTTTGTTTATTCGTTTTGGGCTTCTGCAGGTCTCTGTCCGGTCGAGAAACTAATCATGACCCTTTTGTGGCCGACACGTGGCTGGCAAAAACTAAAAATTATGACCACAAACGAGCAAATGGCATCTAATGTGCGCCTGGTGATCGAGCTCGCCTCCCGCCGCGGCCCCAGTCGTTCAGTTAATATGCTCGCTGCCCCATAACTCGGAGCCTACTTGAAGCTGGACTTTGGGCTCAAATCCTTTAAGTGCCATTTGGCGAGCAGCAGCCGCACATAAACGCATTCGCTCGCATGATATCTATTCTTTCTCTCTCTCTCTTTCTCTCTCTCTCTCTCGCTCTGTCTCTTATTTTTTTCTGGCTGTGGCTGTTTTTTCAAACGCTTTTTATGCCTTTGGATTTGCACATTTGGACACTACTTAATTATGTTGTTAGTCCCTTTTATGTCACAATTTTCATTTCGCAACATCAAATAAACTAAATGTCCTAAAGGGCGGAGGTGGCGTACGGCATTCGCTTGCCTGACCAGTTGGGGTGTGCAAAAAAAAACACGTATACAAGTAAATGTGGGTGTGTGTCTGTGTGTGTATTGGCAAACTACAAGTTGAGCTTTAGTTGTTGTCGTTTTTGTCAGCCGCAATTGTCGTGGCAAGGTAAACAAAACTGCGTATAGGTTGGGGCTGCTAACCACATTGCCCATTGACTGCAGTCCTGAGGGTTGGCCAAGGGGTTGTGCAGTGGGAGGCGGAACAAATGTGCCTATTTGTTGTCCCACTGCCATTGTCTGTCTGTCCGTGTGTGTGTGTGAGTGTGGCTAGTTGCTATAAAATTCTGTACGAAATGACCATTTGGACTTTTAATATGCTCGAGTAATGTCTGCATTAACAGAATTCATTTGCTGGACATGGCCAGACCGGACGTCCCCCGCCCTTAGCTCGCTGCCTCTGTCTTCTTCGGCCCAGTTACCCAATTCCCTGGAAAGACAACCGGTGCGAGGCTTTAATGCGTCTCTCTGTGTGGCACAAACAAATTTATGTCTTGCTACTTGCTGAAATTGGATTTCTGGCAGCATCTAGTTACAGCTGCTGCTGTTGGTGCTGCTTCTGTTTCTGTTGTAGTTGTCACGTTGTTGCTTTTTAGTTTAGTTTCGTGCAAACAAAAAGCAAGGATGGGAGGGGGCACCTCGCTCGACTAAGGTGAGCAGGCGAACGCATTTATATCCATTGCTCAGATTACAACGTGTTATCCTTTTTCATGATTTGTATAGCAGAGCACACGCCATTTGTCTCGCTTCAGCTGTCCGGCAGCTGTCCTATTTTTTTCCATTTTCCTTTTATTGCCGGACCGTCGGGGGCCCCAGCAATAATTACCTGCTGCAAATTAAAGTGTCCTGGACGTGGCTTTATTCATTTATGTCTAATTTTAATATGCCAACACTTGTCGCCTCTTGCAGAATGGCAGATTGCCGCGCAACCTGCCCGCATTGCGTGCCATGGAGATGGCGCTGCGCACGAACTCGTTTGCCACGACTGGAGGCGGTACACAGCCCATGGAGGAGGCCGACAGCAGTGATTCGGAAATGGAGTACATGATACCGTTGCACAGTGAGTAGCGCAACATCCCTCATACCTCATACCTCATCCCTCACTCCTCACCCCCAGACCAAGCCCTTAGACGAGATACCATGTTCAGACAATAGCCACTGCCCACTGGCAAATTCAATTAAAAATTTTTGAAACTCTGCCATCTGCACGTGCGTGACAAGGTCCACGGGCAATGCAACGCCCGACCCATCCCACGCCAGAGCCCCTGTCAGCAGCAAGTCCCGATTCAGTTCCAGGTGCCCAGCCTGTGATAGTCAGCTGGCCAGTTGACGTTGATGCGAACGACAGGTATTTCAATTTACTTTTATGTCTCGTTGCCTTATCGCGGCGCAAATTGAAACGCTATCTTGACGCAATCAGCATGCCACAGCGCCGCATCGAGATGCCCACATACAATTAAGTTAAACTCGGCTCATCAATTCTCCTGACTGGCAGCGTCTCTAAGCGGCCGGCCCGCAAAATACGCCTAGCTCAGCGCAGCCAGCTGAGCATACACTAGCAATGGGCAAAGTTTTCCGGCTTAATATATTTATGGCAGCAGCCAAAGCGAAAAAAATATGAAAAACTTTTTACTCACATTGTAGAGGGTGGACTCTAAGACACTCTGTGATAATCAGTCAAATGAGTAAAGAGAAGAGCCGAATATCTATTTATCGCCTAATGCTAAGTTTGATGCATAAAAAATAATACTTATTATATTAAATATAAAATTTCTAAAATTAAGTTTAAGGAAGTCTTGAGCTACAGGTTTAACTTGAGTTATATGCCTTGCCAGGTACCAAGAACTGGGTATGCAAGAAACCTGACAACTTATTCAAGAGTTTTTTTTGTTGTTACCTCAATGCTGGTTGTTGCTAGAGATATAAGAAAGTTTGGCTTGAAACAGAGGCCGCAGCGGAAGCCTGCAAATGGTTTTAAGATCTCTTTTATGCAACTGTTTATACATAATAATATTTTTATGATTTTATTATTGCTGCCGCAACAAATGTGACTCTGCTCCGGCCGCATTTAGCCAAGATATCCGCAAAAGTTTCTCACGCAACTTTCCTGCTCTTTATAGATGCATTAAAGTAGTTGTGCTCGGCGTGTATTAACGATCCATTTACATTTCGTTTAGTATGTGGTGGAAATAATAAGTGTGGAGTGAGGGTCAAGCGGATTAACTTATTGCGCCAAGGAAGTCTCTAGACAATGCACTTAATTTGCGATGACTGAGACTTCCAGGGGTCTATTTGGCTGATATATTGCGCTCTTATATAACGTTAATTTACTCAGCATTTAAGCCTGATGTTTGGCCAAAAATAAAAATATAAAAGTGCTGTCAACTGGCGACGTCAACTGCTCAGCCCCGGCCGCAGGTGAAGAGCCTTGCCTCTCTAGCCCGACGGCAACAGCTGTTCCAATTTTTATCAGCGGCCTCGTTCGTGTACCGGTTTTCAGGTACACACCTCCCCACACAACCCCGCCCGCCCATTGGGCGCACTCGTCAATATGTAGCACTGCGCTAGCTGCCCGCCCTCTACGACGCGGGCCCGCATTTGGATTGCTGCTACAGCTGGAGCTGTAGCTGTAGCAGAAGCTGAAGCTGAAGCTGAGGCTGGCGGCTGTTGCCGTCGCATGCTGCATTTTTTCGCTCACCTGAATGTTTGTTCAGTCAGAAAGTTTTGATTTATTTACGGCGCAAGTTTTACATTTTACACGACACTTGCCTCCAATTACACGCCGCTGCCGCTGCCGCTGCCCGCGTCGCTGCCGGGCAACCCTTTCAGCGTCGCGTCGTGTCGCTCAGCTCAGCTGAGCTCGCCGCTGGTCTGCTCATTTACACCTCAGCTGGCGGCAACAACCCTCGCAAAAATAGCGAAAAAAAAGTAAAACACAAATACTTTCCTTCAGATTTTAATCGCTCACGTGAGTCCCTTGCCTCACGGCTAACACTCACACTAGCCTCTGTGTGTTGTGTATGTATGTATGAGCAAAGTAGGTAATATGTATATCGCTAGCTTGATATCGTTATTGTCGGACTTCGAGGACATTTGCATTTAAATACAAAGGTACACGGGGTCCGTTAAAGCACGCCTAATATCAAAAGCGAGTGCAACTCGATAACATCCTTATCTCAGCGGCAGTTAACTGGGTAATGAAAGCCGCACAGGCAAGCACTGAACATATTATTTACATTTATTTTCACAAAGTACTCGTCGTATGCGGCTATTCTTGTACAGGATTGCCCTCAGCAACTCAAGAAAACTTTTTGTTACTATTTTAATATTGAACTATGTAGAATTATTAACTGTGAAATCTTTGGATCTTTGGAATATGCTGTACAAAAATTGTTATATGAGAGTTTATTTAGAATCAACATATCTTTTGAAGGAAGTAATCATTCTGCAAGTAATTAGGCAAGTGCAAGTGCTAAAGTGCTAGACTAGCAGATACCCTCAACACTGGCCTTCTATCCAGTTTTATTAATTTGATGCAATTTCACAGCAATCGACGGGATGAAATTCAAATGAGTGTTAAAGCAAAAGTCAAAATAAATTTTTCAATTTTTAATGGGGGACTCCATATTCTAAGGCCTATGCCATATCGGAATTTATTTTTTAAATTATTAACTTGTATTATTTAGAATAAATATATAGATTTATAATGAATAACAAGTTTAATTTTGTTATATTTACTGAAATTTTTAAAAATTGTGAATAAGGGAAAATTGGAGTGCAAAAAATCTTAAAAGTTATTGTATTTTACATGGTCTACGTTATAATATTAATGTGCAAATATGCTGAAAATAAACAGTTGTTTCCAAATCTATATTTTTATTAATCCTGTCGACTATTAATTCAACAAAACATTTCAATTGCCAATAATTTTTATAAGCAAGTCCTGAGGGGAATGGGAAAACACATATACTTTAACTAAATGTATTCATAACATAAACTGAAGGCCAACAATACGGCTGAATTCTTTAAATTATATTTAGTCTTTCGAAATATGTTTTGTGTGTCTAACAGAAATACCTTCTTTATATATAGCCATCATCATGTATACATGCCCTAAGGCTTAGCATATGAGCTGTCATGAATTTCTTGCTAATGCCTCATCAAGAGTATTAAATTATCAGAGAAAACATAGGACATTTAATTGTCTTTGGCAGCCTCATAATAGTTGTCTTTAATTGATCAATGCAAGGTAATTTGTGCATATATAAATAATATTTGACAAATTTGCCTCATGAAATCGTTGCTTTGGTATGTGCTGCACATTGAAAATATTTGTTGAAATCGTTGGTATTTAATATTTCTGTTGCTTGATATGTGTTCATTGTAGAATTTTATTTATATTAGCATGAAAATATGTGAAATAAATTTGTTCTTTTGCTATAGTTTCGAGCGTGAATTGGTTTAAGCTGATATTTAATATTCTTGCGCATTTTAAAATTCATAACGCAATTTCAACTGTTGCGAGTTTGTGATTGTTGACCGTTAGTTGTTGGCTGCGAAATCAACGTGGCTTGCAAACTTGAGCAACTTTCGGATTGTTTGTGTTGCTTGAGCATGAATATGCAGAGCGCGTTGTGTTTCCGTGTGAGCTGCGCTCGCAGCTGCAACACTGTTTTAATTGTTAGATGAAAAATAAATGCTGAGGCACTTGCAGCGGTGCCCGCAACACATGTGGCGCAATTCGAATATCGAGAGATCAAAGAGGTTCTGTCAAGCGCGGCAATTCGACCCAAGGCCTTTCTTTCTGCAAAGTTTTTGGCACTTAAATTACATTTGCATTTACGCTTAAAGCAAACGACCTTGAAGACGTTGTAGGCCACCGAATGCCATCAGCTGCTAGCCATGACCAAAGAGACCAAAACCATTAAGGCCGTCAGCCACTTCTACAGCCACTTTGCTTTGCCTCAGCCGCAACATAGCTGCGTTCTCGGCTCGCCCCCACCCAGCCCAGCCACAGCCAGGGCCATGTTTCTAATACGCTTTTGGCTAAAGTAACAGTTGCTAAAATGTTTTCTATTGTTTTCACGCTCAACAAAAGGCAGACAATTAGTTTTCTTAAGCGACAAATCAAGTAGAAATTAAGTGGAGACGGGTGAAAGCAGTGGCAAAGGCGCTTAGAGTGTTGGGGTGGCCTGTTGGCCAGATAGACTGGCGTTTGGGTGATCGGCGCTCGGCTGCTTGGGTGGTTGAAGGCGTTTGGATAAGGGCGCGCGAATGATAACAAAACAGAAGTGGATTATTGGCTCTTTAGCGCATAAACAATAGTGTGCGTGTGCGTGTGCGTGCGTACATGTGTGTGTGTTGTGTGTGTGTGAGAGTGACTGCACAACTGGCTGCTTGTGGGTGTGTACGTTGTTTGTTTGTCTATAATATACTTAACATTTGACATTATTCTGGCTGATGCAGCTGCTGCTGTTGTTCTACGCAAAGCCGCTCATGGCCTTTGTTCCAGGCGCCAAGGTATGTTTTTTCTGGGGAACAATGCAGCAGGCGGAGCGTCAACATAAGTACTTTATGCGAAATCCTCTTAAGAACGCAGCTCTGTAAAGGACTGCATAAAATTGCACGTATAACAGCTGGCAGTTCCATAAACGTAGCAAACACTGGGAAATTTGCGTGCTATAAAACGGCGGAAGGGGCTCGCTTAGCTGAGACACAAACCATTTCGAAATGTGGCATTGCGCAGGCCTGAGCGAACTGCCGCACGAAGTTGGCCAGGAAGATTGGTGTGCGATTCGTGTGCGTGGCAGACTCGAAGCGAACGCAGCGCAACAGCGACGCCGGCAGAATAACGGTATGCCTCAGCGGACAATGTCTTTGACTATTTGGGAGGACGACGAGCGCGGTTCGCAATCAGTTTGAATTGTGTCCTCGTAAAGAAAGGATATTCGTTACATTGTTGTTAAGTTGTTATTATAATTTCCAAACAAACCAACTGAAAATCCAAAACCAAAACCAAAACCAAAAAAAAAACACTTATCTATGAACGCAACAACTTGACCACGGAAAGTCAAGCACAAAGCAAAAACAACAAAATAGAATACAAAAATCAAAACAGAAACTCAAAACGCGACAAAATAAACAGCAAAAGCGACTGCAAGACAAAAAATCAAAAACCTAAAATAAATTTAAAAACTCAAACACAAAACTGCAAAAATACAGCTAGAAAAAAGTAAATAATTTATAAGTATTATAAAGTATTATGCTTTTGTTTTAAAGCTGTAAAATATTAAAGTTGAAATTTTATAATTTTCGAGTTCAGTTTCAAAGTTCAGTTCAGTTTGCAAAGATTTGTATCTTTAAGTTCAGTTATTTTTGTGTTTATTAAAGTCGATTATAAAGTGAAATAGAATTTTAAAATTTCATAGCATACTTTTGTGGGCAAAGTGAAAAGAGGTCTGATAATGTCTGGTTGTGAAGGAACATAGTTTAAGTTAATATATATTGATATTTTTACGTGACATATCTATGTATTTAGTATTTCGATTCTTAAAAGTATGAAATAATAAAAATTTTTGTACGCATCGATTTTAGTTCTATTTACAAGGAACACAAAGACTTTTTGTCTGCTTGTGTGTGGCCTTTGGTGCTGTTGGTGCTGGTACTGGTGCGGTGTTTTCCTTTCTTTTTTTTTTGACACATTATGTACAGCAGCAGCAACAACAATATGCACACACACTCGTGCAAACACAGACACATGCACACATTCTGCCACTTCGGCTTATGTGGCACATAAACCGACAACGAGCAGCCAATAAATGCTTTCAGCCAGCCAGCCAGCCAGCCAGCCAACGCCGAAAGCCGCCGACACAGCGCGGCCATATAAAAAGGCCAGTGCATTTGTGTGTATGAATCATACACACTCACACACACATACACAGACACAAATTTCAGTTAGATGACAACGAATGCTGTGTATTGTACATGTTCCTTTATTTTTGTTGTTGTTAGCATTTGTTATACACTCGTTGCTTTTTACTGCGTCTACTATGTGTGTAAGTGTTTTTGGCTTTCAAAAATAAAAATATAAGTTTATATTTATACATAACATTTCTCCGTCTCCGCCGCCACTGTCCCACTGTCTGGGGCCTTTGAGCGCGTTGCGCTATAAAAACCGGAAGCGTTAGACTGACGTTAACGCCGACTGAGGCGATGGCAGCGCCTGATCCTGACACTTGCCAACACTTGGGGCGTGCGATTTTTGGAGTTTGAAGAGTTTTGTGTTTTCTGGTTTCTCGTTTCTCGCTTCTCGTTTTTGGCTTCTGTTGTTTTGTCTCTTGGGCGCGCGTCGTTCGCATAAAACGCAGCGCTTATATTCGGCTGCCTTTTATTATTATTGTTATAATTTTGTTCGTGTTGTTCTTGGCCCTGCTTCGCATTGCGTTACGCGCATAATTTTTATTTTTTGTTGGCTCAAGCTCTGCTTTGTACACAAACACTCACACACACACAGAGCCCACCCGCAAATCGTAAAATATTAAATTTAATTTTTCAAATGATGTGTGAATGGCTTAGGCTTGATATACGATAATGCCCGCGCCCCAGAACGTAATGTTTGTGCTAAAGGAACATCGTAAAAGCGAATCATAAAAACTGCAATTACCAAAAAAAAAAAAAAGATGGCCAAGCATTCTGAGGCACGCAGCACGAAGTTGGGGCAACGGAGAAGGGTTATTTGTAGTGTTTGTCCAATCAGATTAGTTGAGTAAATATTAAATTTGATATTTTTTTAAAAATAAAATTTAAAACAGAACACGCGTTTTACACATATATATATATATATATATATATATATATATATATATATATATATATATATATATATATATATATATATATATAATATATATATATATATATATATATATATATATATATATATATATATTATTTAAATATATTATATTATTTCTTCATTATTATAGTATAGAAATGTTAACAATAATTTACTGAATTTCATATTCTTACTTTTTTTGTTTATTACATTTTTTAATAATATCTTTAACTATATTCAAATATGTTTATATATATTTTTTATATATTTACATATGTAAAATGATATATTTATATATATTAATTAATACCATTTTAAAATCAGTCAAAGTCGAAGGAACTTAAATAAAAAAATCTTATTGGTCTGTGATAAGTGAAGGGAAGGCAAAATTAAATAGTAAAAAAAACTTACACAAGCAGAACGGCAGGCGGCAACTGAATGCGAGCACAAACCGCAAAGAGAAACTTTTGAAATTAGTAAAATTGTAGAAATCATTTAACGCACCAAATGATTTCAGTATAACACTAAAAAAGGAACAAACAACCTGCAACAACAGCAATTAAAAGTGCGGTTTCACACAACACACAAAAACATAAAAGCAAACAAAAAAACAAAACAAAAAACAAAAAAAAAATCCAACGCAAGAACGCAAGAAAACCAGATAAATATATTTAAAAGTATAGAACGTTTGCTCCGAAAATTATTTAGTAAAATTTTAACACGATTTGATGATACACATCGACTGTGAGGCGGCACTTCATTAAACATCAAAGCGAATTGCGTTAAACCGCAGAACGTGCAGCAGCAACACCACAGCGAGAGCAACACAAATAAGAGCAGCAGCCGCAACAACAGCAAAAGCAACAATCGAAAATATGTTGGCAATGCCCACACTAATGATGCCAGCAACAGCACAGATGGCGCTCAGCAGTCAGCCGCTGTCGGTGGGCGCCAAGCCGTACGAGACCAAGCTGCTGGCCATACACCAGACGCACCTGCAGCAGCAGCAGCAGGCTCCGGTGCAGCAGCAGCAGCAGCAGGCCCAGCACCAGGTCAACGTCAAGCAGCAGCAGGCGTCTCAGCAAATGTCCATTGTTACGACCCAGCAACAGCAGCATCCGCAGTCCCAGTCGCCGCATCAGCAGCAGTCGCAGCAGCAGGCAGTCGCAGCAGCCGCAGCAGCTGCCGCTGCAGCCGCCCATCATCAGCAGCAGCAGCAAGCAGCCGTTGCTGCCGCCGTCTGCGCCGCCCAGCAGCAGGCAGTGGCCGTGCAACAGCAACAGCAGCAGCAACAACAGCAACAACAGCAGCAGCAACAGCAGCAATACCAAATTCACTCGCAGCAACAGTCGCCGCAGCAGGTGCTCAGCGTCTCGCCCAAGCAGGGTAAGAATTACTTTACGCCATGAATAGAATAAGAATAAGAATTATAAATATAATTAGAGTCTAATTCCTAAGTACATTAAGTATAGCGACTTGATTGCCCTTTGCCCCATTTCGATTACTTTACGAGCGATGGCAACACTTTGAGCTCACTTATCGATTTGCCTTTATTGGTGCGGGCGCTGGCGGCTCAGGAATTTCACGAGTTTTACGAGACAGGCGCAGTTCGAGTAATGCTTTTTATGATGCGTCGTAAAAGCAGGCCAAGCCCATAACACGGCTAGCTGTCTAATGTCATTTGGGCGGCCCCGCGTGCGTACGTCAAACTTTCACTGTTTCACTTTCGCCCTCCGAAGAGTCTAAACTAAGCTTGACTAAACTGAAGTAGGTGGGTTTATGTGTATGTATGTGTGGGTGCAATTATAGTGCCCATTGCAAGGTGTTTACTTTCATTCAATTGCTGTAGTTGTCGTTGTCTGTGGTGTTGTGCTAAATCAAATAGAAATCAATTTGAAATTATTGACAATTTCCACTTTGGCATTGGCTCAGCGATTTGCTTTTGATTTTGTCATAGCCGCTGCTAAACGAAAGGCAAACACACACATACACACACTAGCAAAAGCAAACAAAACTAACGTCTAAAGTCTGGCTGTGTGGAAGGAAAAAGTAAATATCGCAAGGAAGTCAGGCTGAGTCCTGGGCCGGGCAAGGGCGGGGGCTGCGGCTGTTTGTTATTTTTTTGTGTAACGCCCACAAAGTGAAAACTGCACTAAGCAAACAGCTGAACACAGACAACGAGACAACTGGCCAGACAGAGCTGGAGACGAGACGAGGACCAAGATGCAGACGAGACCGAGCTGAAGTGCATTGGACAACGTGACGCATACGTAACATTTAAACGCACGTCCACACTTGACCAGTTGATGGGCGAGACGAGACGAGACGAGACGAGACGAGAAACGGTGCAGAGTACTGAGAATTGAAAATCGAACAGAATCGAATCGCATCGAATCAAAGTTTCAACTTCTCTGCAAAAACTTTGCTGCTGTTGCGTTGCGGCAAATTTGTTTTGAAATTTGCAACGCTCGCTCCCCGTTGAGTGTCTGCTAAAATTTTCAATTGAATTCGTTGTAAGATCCAGAAGCGAATTGCCAAAAAGTGAGCGAGACGAAAAGGGGGGGGGCTAAAAGCAGCAGCAGTTGTCGTCATGCTTGTCCTTCCACAAAGCAAACAGACAAAGCGCATTGCCAGCGATAACAGCAAAAAGAGCGAAAGCAACAACAGCAGCCACAGTAACAACGAGCAAGCGTTAAATTTGGCTTATAAAGTGGCCCGGTGTCTGGCTCTCCCTATGTGCACTCGCAGTGTCCTTCTTTGTTAAACTCTAAGGACGTTGACAGATGCGTTCGCCCAGGCGTTGGCACAGCTGCCAAGCAGCCGCCATTGTTGCTGCCGTTGGTCCGTCTCGTGGGCGTCTCTCGGCTTTAAGCAGGTGATCGATTTTTACTCTTTCACGCTTTTAGCTTAAAGCTTTAAATAGCCCGCAGCCTGCATGCGACACCTAAATAATTGAGCTCATTCCAACAATTTATGAAAATCAAAATAGATATATGAAAAATATTTTTAATAAATACAGTAAATGTTTTTATTTGTTCTAGAGTGCAGTATAAACGTGCATAAAATTGAATTTATAGTTTATGCAAATAAATATCTATTGTATTTATATTGCCTAATTTGTGTGCCATTAAATTTCAAATTATATAAATTTATATTAAATGCAGAAAACTTTAAATCTGTTTTGAATACCAAAATCAGTTGAATTTAAATAAATTAAAGCGAAAATTATCTACAGATAAATGTCAGTGTGAATCAGTTGATGATTAAGAATGGCTTATTGATGCCATTTACCTGTCTATATACACACATTGGAACAGCTGTGCGAAAGGTAATGATGATGACAATTATTCAGGGCACTCAGGCCATTTGCCATTGCATTTTGTCAACCTGTTTGCAGTTGAGCCAGTCCAGGTCTCTGCCAAGTCGTTATGCGAAGCTGTTAAGGACGTTAGCAGACATCGGACCTCCCCGAGCGGAGTTATGCTTTAAATACGCCAGCATCCACTTGTGGCGCCTCGTTGTCATTTTCCTCAGACATTTTTTCACCATTTAGCCAGTTGTTGTTGTTGTAAGTGGTCAATGGTTTTGAAAATTGAAAACCATATATCAATTGCCTACACTAAGAGCACAAGTTTGCTGTAGCAACTTGATGCAGTCTCTGCTCAGCTCTTGACCATTATCTCTCTCTCTCTCTCTCTCTCTCTCTCTCTCTCTCTCTGCTATTCTGCTGTTGTTGCGCTTTTCTTATGGGCTTTCATTTATTTGCTATTAACCTGTCATTGTTCATTTTTATTATTGTGTGGTTTTTATGCCCGTCTGGCTGCCCGGCTCCCACTGCTGTCTGGCCTGCTGTTGTTGTTCTTATTGCAGTTGTGTCTCGCGGCATTTTCCGGCACTTGGCAACGCTACACATGAGTGTCTCTCGGTCTCTGTCTCTGTCTCTGTCGGTGTGTGTGTACTTATGTTTGGGGTTGTTTGTGTGCGTGCAATAAATTGTTATTATCGCCACGCTGCAGCATGTCCTCGTCGTCGCCTTCTGCGCCCTTTCTGAATGGCCACATCCTCTCATGCTTCAACTGATTCTCATCCGGAGCGACGACAGCCAATGCTAAGATTTATAACTTTTATTATTATTGAAGCTTACTCTCCGTTTAATATTTGCCGCATTTATCTGGTCACGTTCAGTTTACAGTTTCATGCGAACCGGCTGCTGCTTCGGCTGCTTTCAGTGCTGCTGACCTGCTTGGTTTATGACTAGAAAATCAATCATACTGCATGTTGACGGGTGTGTAAACCCAAGCGCGCTCACCTGACACTTGCCATCACATCGTGTCAGATCGGATCTCTCGCACGCTGTTTTAATTTTTTAGCAGCAACTGAGTGGCATTCATTGATATCGACTGTCACGAGTGTCTGCTCTACAGATAAGGTGATTTCAGCACATATATATAGTATATACCTACATAATGCTATACACTTATATAACAAAGCAAAGTCCTATAGAGCTCCTATAAGCGCCTCGTTGCCAAACACAATGATCGGAGTTCTCGCTCATTTACTTCATTTACGTGCTGTACGGAAAACATGACGATGACTGCCGCCGTGGGCAGGCGGAGGAGGAGACAGATTAGTATGCTCGTCGTTTGCAAGGGCCAAGTAACTGTCGTTCATTTTCTGCAACCGACAGGGTGACACACACACACACATACAGGGACTGTCGCCTTGTTATTAAGTGAGGGGAGAACTCCAGCTCCAGCTCCTGATACAACTGCAGATGCTCAGACAGAGGCAAAAGTTTTTACAGACCTCCAGCTGGCCATAGTTGGTGCGCTGCCGGCTACCTCCGGCTGGACTGAGTCGAATCTTTTTGTTTTTTAAATGCCAGCAAACAACAAAAGCAGCATAAGGCAGTTTGGACAGCCGGGATGAGTATACAACTACGAAGCTAATACTTTAGCAGCCGGATTAGGTTCAATTGGAGCGGGCGGCCAGGCAGCCGGGCAGCTAGGCAGAGGACATGCAGTAAAAAAAAAGAATGTCCAAAGCGGGACGTAGGTGGATAGGTAAAGAGAATGACAACAAAAAAGCGAAAGAGAATAAAAAAAAAACAACAGCAAAGCAGGACAACAATAAAAAGTACTCTTGTACACAGCATTAAAGTTTAAACGTTGGTAAATTCCAACAGCTTCCGCTTAGTTGGACCGCATGGACACGGACAACGCACAGCAGAGACAATGAAGCTCGACAAGACTTTTAAGACTGTGTGTGTGTGTGTGTGTGTGTGTGTGTGTATGAGTGTGGGTGGCAGGTGCGTTCATGTGCGTAGTTGTGCGCAAATGTAAAGTGAGATTACAAATATCGATCAAGCTGCTGGGCGAAAGTTTCATGTTCATGTTCTGGCCGAAGGCTGACCAGAGCTCAGTTATTAATGATGCTCCAGCTGGAGGACTCAGACTAGAGCTCAGAGCTCTGCTCACAGCAAACAAGCTGAAAATGCCAATAATAAAAACATTTTATACTTTTAAGCGTTGCGGTTAGCGATAAAAATAAAAAAAACACTTTTGTTTGCTGCTGCACAATTAACACACACACACACACACATCCACACTACATACACTCACACACGCCCACATACACACAAACCCAGTCAGGAGGCAGGCAGTTGACATTTGTGTCTGGCTTTCCTGCGGGCACGCGGACCCGTCATTTTTGCAATCGTCAATACTGATCAATATTTTATATACAAAAATTTTAAATGTCGTCGCAGGCGGGGCAGTGGCAAGGGCGTGGGCGTTGGCGTGGGTGGGGCGGGGGCAGCTGCATGCAAATTGTTTTTTAACGTTTGTTTGCCTGTTTCTGCGTGGGCTGGAAAATCGATTCTGCTCGCCGCGCTTCAAAGCGGCTCGTTTGGTCGAGGTCAACTTGGGGTCATGCTGCTGCTGAGCAGCAACCAGCGGCAGCTGGAAGCGGTCGCAAGAGCCGCAGCCGCCACAGCCGTTGCCGAGACGCCTCGCAGCCATTTTGACATTTGGTCGCAGTGCGCCTTTCGCCTTTGTCTTTGGCGTTGACATAGCAACATAGTATCCGGCTCCAGCCTCCATCCTCAAGCCTCTGGTCGCAGCAGCAGCAGCAGCGACCGGTCCAGTGGTCATGCCAACTCCTGCTGCTGGCCACATTTGCACAATGCGCAGCGCACATGACATTGTCATTGCTGTCTGACGCCTGGCCGTGTCCTCAGCCAGGGCCAACAGCGTCAGCGTAGTACTTTTTAAAATGACTAACGGCATTTGCGGTAACGAGGCAGCCTGGTAGCCGGGCCGCCGGTCGGAGTCCGGCGGTCGCAGCACACGGAAATCCACAAAAGCCACATTTGACTGTGGGGCGCAGCTTGCAAGTTGCAGCTTGGGTGGGGCATGCCCTTTGTTTTGCAGCTGGCGCTCACAGCTCGTTTGGTTGCCGCGTGACCAGCCAAACAAGCCAAACGGACCCCGCAGATCCGCAGATCCGCAGCTCCGCAGACCAAGGCAACCACTCAACCGCTGTGGCTCACTCCCTCTCTCTCTCTCTCTCTCTCGCTCGCGTGCGCTTTTGCCCCGTTTTGCCGGTCGCCGATTTGTATATTTGGTGGCAGCATAATTTATTGATTGAGTGTTTGGCCAGTCGAGCGATGCTGGCCCCAAACCCGATTCTTAACCCGAATCGCGCTCAACCCCCAATTCCATTGTCATTGCAGAAGCTTCGCTCTGCGCTTTCTCGCGCCTTTCGTTTTTCCCTTTTTCTGTTCTCTATGCATTTGGTTTGATTTTGTCAGCTACGCTTTGTTGCGCTTTTCGCCAGCTCTCGGTTGCTGTTAACTATATTTTTGCAAGTGCCGTGCCCTCTTTGAGTCTGCCTCTAGGTCTCCTTCTCTGGATTCTTCCCTGGTCGCTGGCAGCGCTAAAAATTTAAATTGGTTTGTTTTGTATTGCGGCTGCTTCTGTGGCTGCTGCTGCTGCTTCGTTTAGCTGCCTCGTCGTCGTCTGCTCTGCCATAAAATTGCAAATTGCAATTCGTCGCCATGACTCGTTGGCTGACACTGCTGTGGCATCGCTCCAGTTGCAAGATGCTGGCCGCTCTCTCCCCCTTCCGTTGCGCATCGTTGACAAAGTTACGAAACTGTGGTAAATTTTATTTGAATTTCCAATGCAGCTGCCACCCAACTACCCAACTACCCAACTAGCGCTTGCCTCCTGGCCCGTGTTGTTATTGTTCTTTGGCCTCAGACCAGCAGCTCGTTGCGGTTACGAAGCGTTGATGAATGAAGTGCATTTAACACTCAAAAAGCGTCGCCGCGCTGGGCTTTGCTTTTGATTTTTCGCTTCCCTCTGCCCCGATCCCACCTCGCCCAGCCCGTTGTGGCTACCAATTAATCATAGCCAGCAGCCGTAGCAATGGCAACGCCACATGATTGAGCAAGAGCCCAAGAAGCCCAGCCAAAGATGGCGACTCACCATATTGTCGGCCGCATTGATAAGCCAAGCGAACAGTTTTTAATCATATTGGGATCAATGGCGCCCCAAACTTGTTGAGGGCGACTCGAGAGCCCGCATCAAAGCCGCCTCGGAGCGAGACAGGCAAACAAGCCAACATGTCAAATAGGACAGCCAGGACATGGCTGTGGGCGGGAGGTGTTACAGTTTAATGATAACAATAAAATAGAGCGTACAGCGTACGGCATCAATGTCAAGAGTAGGCCTCTGTGTGTCGGCTGTGAGTGTGTGTGTGTGGAAGCCAGCAACTTTTTGCTTGTGGCAACCTGAAAAATATGAGGGATGTGTGTGCCTCTTGTTGTTGTTGTTGTCTTTGAAAAATTGCGACAGCAGCAGCAGCCTTAAATCAAAAAATTATATTGTCATATAGGCAGTCAAACAAATACACACACACACACACCCACGCATACACAGATACAAGCAGGAGCAACATGTTTGCCATGGGAGCTGGGGGCTCGGGCTGCTGCTAGTGATAAAAGCAAAGAGGGCGCCCCCAAAAAGTGGCAACCAGCAGCATCAGCATCAGCAGCAGCCGGCAGGCGGCAGTCGTGGATGGTAAAAATTAATTTATAATAGGCATCCTTTATGAGATGACAAGGATGCTGAATAAGATAATGGCATCAACAAGCAAGCTGGCAGGATGAGCAGACAAATGGCGCGAGCTCCGAAAAGGCGTAGACTCTCGCTCTCTGCCGTTAGTCGGGGCCACGATGGGGCGGCAGCTGGGGCGTAGGCGTAGGCGCTCGCTTGTTTTGGAGGCGTTGGTCGCAGAGCTTGGCAAATAACGAAATTACTTATCGCACGAGGCGAGACCAAAAGGCGCAAACAACAACAACAAAATAAGATGATGCTTGTAAGCTGTTGCTAATAAATATTTAAAAATGTTTTTCGTCCTGCTCATTCCATGTGCTGAATACAAAAAAAAAAAAAAAAAAAAACAAGTGGTAACACGCTGTCTCTCTATCTGCCTGTGTGTGTGTGTGTATCTGTAGAAAATGGGAAAATGTGATTTGTTGCCGTTCGCTGGCTCGTTGATTGCCTTTGCACTGTGGAGCGGAAATCAGAGATCTCTGCACATCAGCACGGCGTGCAGATAATGAGCAACTGTGGTGTAAGCCAAGCAATTAATTAGGTAACAAGAGAAAGCGAAAGAAAGAAAGAGAAAGCGAGAGATGATTGTCGTAACTGATAATACATCATCCAATATTAGTCATTATCGGGCATGCGTCAATGTATGGAGTTGCTAACGATTTTAAGTTGAAATGGAAAACTTGCTGAAGCTTATTTAAATTTTATCTGGAAATTGCCCAAAATGTCTGTATAATTCTTTGCATGCCAACATAAGGATGCTAATGCATGAATAAAAGAATACATTAACTTTGCTTTAAATATAACTATATAAAATAATAAAAAAAAAAAAATATATATATATATATATATCCTAAAATAAAATTTGACATTTAAAATTAGTTTATCTATTAACTAGCTAATATAGATCAATTCTGCAATAAATAGAATAAGCTAATAATATACATATATTATAATATACATTAGCTAAGCCTCTAACAGACATAACCACGAAGCTTATTCAAATCGTTGTTGTTCAATTAATTTCAAATTTCTTATACATATTTTCATTCAATCTGTTCCCAGATATATCTTCTTTACATTCCACATTTGCTTATATATTAAATATGTATATACTTATATATATAATAATATATATATTATTTCGTAAATATTATAAAATCATATATATTCTAATTTAATAACTAAAAATTCTAAATATGAGCCTTGATTATTCCAGCTACTTTTCCCGAGCTTTTTTGATTATTTTTGTCCCAGCCCCAAGCGCCAACTAATGCAGACACTGCTCCTTGCCAAATGTATCATTTGGCTTTGTTATCTGTTTAATTTTAAGTTTTATGTTTCACTTGCCTATCTGCAAATTAACTCTGTTCATCTCTGGCTGCACGAGCACAAATTCATAATATATATTGGTGTGAGTACACACACACACATAGCCACTTAAGCATACCTGCCAGAAGTGAGCCAGATAGAAGCCCGATAAGGACGACGGCAATAAAAATATTTTATGAGCAAATTATGTTTATTAGCGCGTCAAAATGTCACCATTATGCATGACAAAATACGTATTAAAAGAAAATCTAGAAAAAAGACGAGGCAAAATAAATTATGAAGCGTGGCATAAAGCGAGCTTAGGCACACACACACACACACACACACACATGGCTAAAAGAAACGCTGAAGGCAGTCAAAATTGTTTACCTAAACAATGACCTAATCGAATTTTCCAGCAAGTGTTGGCCAGGTCAGAAGGCAAAGAAGCCAAAGTGCACATAGAGGCCACAGGATTGGGGCAACAGCAACAGCAACAGCTGCAGCTGCTACACCAGCAACACTATCAACACTAGCAACAGCAGCTGCAGCAGCAGCAGTTGCAGCATTTGTAATGCGGCCATGTACATTGTCTGCTTTGTGGCATGCAGGGAATATAATTCGATTTGCCAGCAAGCCACATGCACACGATTCGAATATGAATATCATTGCATGAAATACTGGAAAATGCGCCTCAAGACCAATGAAAGGCAACGAACCAGGCATTCGAAACAACAAGCAAATTACAACAATACGGCAACATTGTTGCCGCACTGAATGGGCACCACGATGCATGCTAAATGTAATGCACAATGACAAACGCGCCCCAACCCCTAAAGGCAAGCACACACAGACGCACACAGGCATACGCTAACCGAGTGATGTATAAAAATAGTTGCTGCCAACGATTGCCGAGGAGCAGCGACTAAAGACGAACGTTTCACAGCTGCAGGCCGGACTCTGCTGGGCTGGGGGTGTGTTGGCGACCTGCAACTGCAATCGCAAACGCAAACAGGGCAGAAGCAACGCGCATGACGCGGCTGCTCCAACCGACAACTGGCTGGACGGCCGACACTGCCTCACTGGCTGGCACACTGGGCTGCCCCACTGGGCCGACGGCGGCAGGAGCAGCAGCCAAGCAGCAGCAGGGCTAGGCGGAAGCTGACGAAATGTTGCCGATGTGCCTTGCTAACGATGTGGGCAAAAACAACGCCACACAGCACAGCACAGCACAGCACAAAGCAGCGCAACGCAACGCCTACGATGCCACAGCAACAAAATTGCAGCTGCACTTGGCCAAACTTGCTTTTTCCACCTACACAATCGCAGCTATTTTTTTATTCGCCAGTGGGTGGGGGTTGCATTATCTGCAATTGTATGTGTGTGTGTGTGCGAGTATATGCGTGAGTGTGTGTGTGTGTTTCTTTGTGTGACGCTGTTGCGTTTTTATTTGCCGCTTGTTTTTGTTGGCTTTGTTGTTTTCTATTTGCCGTTTCGGCTGCCTCACTTATCGTCGGTTGGTCGCAAAACTTTTAAATTAGAAATTTTTGCTCGTGGAGCCTGACAGTCGGTGGTTCAGCCGCGGAGGCGGAAGGGGCTGGGGCAATGAGCAGCACTCAATAGTTGTTTTTTACTTTTTGTTTTATACTTTGTTAGTTGGTTAGTTTTATGTTTGCAGCATCAGCAGCAGTTGTTGTTGTGGTTTCCATTGACACTCACTAGTTGCTACTATTAATTCTTTTCTCGCTCTACTCCCCCGGCCTCACTTTTTTTTTTTTTTTTTGAAGTTTCGTCTATAATTTTTGTTGTAGTTGTATTTTGTTTTAGTTGCCGTCGTGTGATGCATTTTGCGGTTGTTGTTCAAGTTAAGAGCACTTTAAAGTTCGTAATGAAATTTGACAGGTCGTTAAAGGCTTTGCTCTTGATGTGGTTGAGAAGTGTAATGTAAACGTAGCTGCACAGGTTCGCAAAGTGACAAAGTTAGTAAACGGATATGGGAAACTAACTAGCGTTGATTGCTGTTTAACCAGCATGCCACCATCCTGCCTCCCCCCAAACCACGATCGCATTCTGTGCACAGATATTTGAAGGTTGACTTGTCGATGAAATTAGAACGAAAGATTAGTATTTAAACTATTTATTGGTTATTTAGAAATGGCATATTGGACTTTGTTGACTTTTGATCTACAGCTTTATTCAATTATATTAATTACAGATATGTTCATGATCATGACACGTGTTACATTTGAAGAGTGTTTCGGGAAATAATTAAATCACTTTCCGGAATTAACTCTCAGTTATTATTTTTAAGTCGATCATCGGCGTGCAATCAGTTCTGCACAGACAGAAACATTCGGGCAAACTAATACTCTACTACCATTATATCCTCGTAATATGCAGATAGGAATATACATTTAAAATAAATAATAATTCCAACTAATATTACAAAATCCGAAATAAAAAAAGGAAAAAGAAAAAATTTCAATTCGATTTGATCATCGATATAAACTTTTAGACCCACATAAAAATATAGATATTTCTTTAAAACTAATTCTCAAATTTGTTTATATTTGAAAAGTATTTTCGCTGATTTGATTATTATTCTATTTATTCATATTAAATGAAATAATAATACCTGTACACCTATCCCCCGACTCACACGGTAGATACGTTCCTGGAAAAACCGTGTTAAGCGAAAAAAAAATATTTTGTATGGAAAACCAGTGAAAATGTACTAAAATGAAAATATTTATTAGTTTAAATTGACTCTTTTTGGCTTTAAACAGAAAAATAAAATAAATCTTCAATATTTTTCTTATGATAAATCTCTGGTTTTTTAAAAAGTCAATCATCAGCTACTGTTTGTGCTTCTTGTCGATATCTTTGAGGATCTTCTCATAAATAGTAAAGTAAAGCTGGAGCGCGCTATTGGGATCATTGTTTACAAAATAATTTCGGAATTTTCGCCAAATTCTAATCCTTTTGTAATGTTACTCGCCATAAGCTTCGTTCGTTGTGAGCCTAAGAAGAGCATCGACTCAAAGTTTTTACATGGACATGAGACATAAGAACACAAAACTAAGCAGGAAACCATATGTTCAAAATATTTATCGAGTTTCTATAGTAGTGTTAAATCGAAAAAATCGTGTTAAACGGGGGATGAGTGAAATTCAAGAACCGTGTTAAACCAAAATCGTGTTAAGGGAGCACCATGTTAAGCCGGGGATAGGCGTACTCTTATTAAATTAAATACACTAGTTTCTCCTTTCTCCTATGATCAATTATTCGATTTCGAAAGTTCGAAATAGTATATAAGAGAAAAAATCCCGGCTTAGATAATTAAATATATTTAAAACAAAATTAATTTTCTCTGTTATCTGTTCAGCATTCAACAGCCGTCAACACTTACTTTGCCAGACTCTGCTTTGGCTACAGATTTTTTCAATTGTATTTATTGGCGGCGGCTGCTGTTGCTGTTAAGAGCGGTTGTGTGAGTTCAACAAAAGATGATGTGATTGAATTTGCACCGTCCGCTCTCCAGCCCAGTCCGCGTTGTCGGCGAAGCAGATGCCAAATAAAAAAAAAAAAAGTGGGTGGTGCAGATAATTTTCTCAGTAGGCGTCACCTAATGGCATTCCGCAAATTGTTTGTTGGATGAAAGTGAGGCTGGATTGGCAAGCGAAGAAGCAGCCGAAGGTCCGCAGCTGGGTGAGAGCTTGTTATAATGCCCAAGCTCTAGCTGAGGAGCTCCCTGGCTACGTTCTGTATTGCTAACTGACAAAAAAAGAATAAGGAAAAAAGGTTGTCACGCTGCCAAGATGGGGCAACAAAAATGAGGAAGACGATGCCAAAGTCGATGGCAAAAAACAACAACTTAATACCCAGCTGATGCCTATTAAGCACAGCATTTGTGGCACCCACAGCCGAACCCGCGCCCCCTAGTCGAAGGGCTCCTTTTTGGGGCCGGCGTTGCGTGTATTTCGCCTTGATTTTGAGGCTGTGATATTTTCATTTGCTTGATTTGTTTTGGCATAATTTCGCTTCGACTTGACTTTGCTTCGTTTCGTCACATTCTGTGGGGGATGCTCCACTAAATTATGGTAAATTCTATATATACGCATAGTGTGAGTGCGTGTGTGTGTGTGTGTGTGAGTGTTCGAATGGTGGTGTGGCCTTGTGGCTGGCATTGGCAAACCGCAAATCAGCATTTTTCTTTGCTGCTTCGCCCAGAACAAGCCCTGAATAATGACCATACTCGCACGCATTAAGCATACGCCCCGCCTGCCCCAGCATCGGCAGCCTGCGCCGGCCAGTTACCCCTGCAAGTGACGACGCACACGTAGCAACAATAATTTCAGCTAATTGCTCTCTGAACAGCCATTTCAATGCGAAATGAATTCTGTGCATCGCCAGCCCGAGTGCCGCACAAACTGTAGCACAACGGCTGCGTAATCCCCCCAAAAAATAGTTGCGGCCCATTCATTTCGGCCACTAGCACTGCACCGGCCATTGGGCAAAGGGCAGTTTGTTCTGCTTGGGCAGCTGTAATAAAATTACGTATACGCAAAGTGTGCACCCACTTGCCGGGCTGCATATGAAATACGAAGTGGGCCCATTCGGCGAGAGCGGAATGCAGGGGAGCAGCCAGAGCCGGACTAACGAGTGGCCTCTAATACAATAACAAACAGTTGAATAGCCGGAATAGTTAAGCCCATGATCGTCATATACGGCTGCTATGACTTTCATTGCCATTCATATCTAATCGCAGTCCATTTCACTCTGCCTGATGTCGTCTCTCTCTTTCGCTCTCTCTCTCTCTCTCTCTCTCTCTCTCTCTTGCACTCGCTGTCTGGCTGCAAAAATTAAATTTGTCTCTTGACTGACAAATGTCCCCCGAGTTGGCAAAACCAGAAAAGTACTTGACGATACGTAAAAGTCAAGTCAAATTGCAGCCGAGACGGCAAGAATGGAGGGGAATGGATGAGTACCCAGCCCGAGCAAGAGACCGAACCGGAGCCAGAGCCCGGCTCGTTTCATTAGTCTGCTTGTAATACTGTTAAGCGGGCAAAGATACTGTCACTGTAGTGGGAGCACACTCACTCAGCTGCACAGCTCCACAGCTTTACTGCTTATATCTGTAGCTTTGTATCTATCTATCTATGGCCAGGAGCGGCGCCCACATATCTGAGGAACGTGGAGCGGGCCAAGGGCCGTGGCTGGGGCCGGCGTAGGGGGCAACATTTTGTTGGCATAGGGAACTGGGCGACGCTGACTTGTCCTGGCTGAAGAGCAGCTGATGTTGATGATGATACACACTCAAGTGCGCTTTGGGCACAGCATTTGAGTAAATATATATATTAAGATATATATATATATATATATATATATATATATATATATATATATATATATATATATATATATATATATATATATATATATATGAATGTATGTGTGCGTGTGTTTGAGGCTCACGCACAAGCACAGCACTTGTGCAGATACAAACGCTATGCTGACAATATGGCGAAGAGACTGAGGCCGTCGTTGCTCTTACTTATTTATGCCAATTTCCAGTGTGTGTGAGCATATCTCTCTCCCTCGCTCTATCTCCCTCTCGCTCCCTCTGTGTATTCGCTGTCTGTTATCCGGTTTTGTTGTTGTCACTGCTGATTTTTAGCGTATTCGCTTCTATTTAAACATTTAAAGCAAGATGCTACGTGTGCCGCATGCTAAGACGCATCGAGAGCACAGTGGGCTCAATCCGTTGTAATCGTAACAAAAATACTTTGCTATGGGGATTGGCTTTGAGTCAGCGGCTCAGCCACTGTTCCGGCTGAATTGACTTTGACTGATGCGCGTGCCAGCATCGAGTCGAATATGGATGTTGCGGTACGAAAGGCGAAAAGAAGAAAAGTTTGAGTAGCAGCTTCTGAGCTGTTCTTAGGGCCGTCTTCCGGCCGACAAAAAGGCAGTCAGCCGAGATGAACGCGCATCAGAAATCTCTGTGGATTGCGTCCTGCGTCGCACTCGCAGTCGGAGTCGCAGTCGCATGCGGATTGGTTTTATTTCATTAGCTTTGCGTCAATTTAAATATTTAACGAGTATTTTCGAGCTGATAACATTTGCCGGCAGCTTTAAATTGACTAAAGTGGAGCGCGGCTGTGGCAAAGATTAAATTTCCGCTTTTATGAATGCGCTCGGCTAATAGAAGCGTCGACTGCGATGCATACGTTCATATATACATATATATGTATGTCTATCTATATCTATGTTTGTATGCTTGCTGGTGTTAGGTCTGGCCCCAGCTTGCCATTGTCGGCTGATCCCGGACCGGCGCTCGTCAGTGTCGAATGTCCGAAAAAAGAAATCCAATTTGCCAGGCGCGCGCGTTGGCAATGCCCCGAGGACATGCGTTCATAAAAAAGTGGCTAGAAATAAGCCAGCAGCCACCAGCCAGCAGGCAGCAGCAAGCGCCATGCATGGCATACAAAAAACTGGCGACGGCTGCTCGGCCACGCCACGGACACCCGTCGCGGTCCATGCCGGCCAGACCGTGTCCAGAAACGTGTAGAAAATAAAAATTTCTATTTAAATGGCAAAAATCAACAAATGCAACGCAAAACAATCTAAAACACAAATCGAAATTAAATGACCGCACTTGCACACAAGAGCGCAATTTACACACACACACACACACACACACAAAGAGAGAGTCAGGCATGGAACATGGCAAAAAACAAGCCACTTACAAAGGGGGAGCACAAACAGGGACTGACTGAAATAAAGTGTAGCAGCTGGATGCCACACTGGAAGAAGGCGCTGGGAGCCACAGCTCTGGGCAGCTCTGACAAATGCGGCTGCTGCTGCTGCGTCGCGATGGCCAGTTGCAGTAATATCAACAATTCATTCAGCAGCCGCGAAGCGAGTTTTGAATTTGCTTTTTGATTTTGTATTTCGTATTTTTTGTTTTCTTTCGTGTCTCTTTTTTTGCCAGCCTGCCCTTAGGGTGATTGTTGGCACTTGTATTGCCCGCTTTGTGCGCTAACGAGAATGCATGCGTCAGCTAGGAGTTGCCATTCGAGAGTGACCTCCTGGGCAACAAACAAATGCTGTTCAGTGCCACGAGCTGCTTCTAACTATCGAGTAGGCAAACGAATGAGCAAATTGCGGTATGTCAATTGATACTGCAATTAGCTGGATCATTTGCTGGTTTTAGATTTAGGGAACAACTTTGAGGTAGACAGATCCCTGCTGAACTTTGATGTTGTTGTTAGAGCTATCTGTGCTATGAAGAGTGAAGGTTTCTGTATAGAATTCTTATGTAAAAGGAAAATTTCTTTCATCTGGTTTCCCTATTGCATATGTCTAGGTAATATTGGGCTCCCATGGCGTTTGATTGCATTAGAGAACACAAGTATTGATGCTTGAATATTCATTGAAAACAATTCCTGCTTTGAACAACCTCGTGTGAACAGTCTTTTGGCTCAAGTTTATTTTCAATAATCACTTTAACAATGTCCCGATCATTGCCTCTGCCTCGCGTACTACCAAGAATATCTGCTTTTCCTCTCGATTACTTATCGATGGTGCTGCGCCTCTTATTCTGATTGGCCTACTAGACTCATTATGAATATTTATTAACATCATGAACACTATCAGACCTCGCTTATTCTCTCACTATCTATGATTTCTTACCTAACCCTAGACATAAATCTCTTGGTCAACTCATTTCCCATTCTCTTTTTACATTTCTCCATTCACTCTCACACTGTGAATTATCTGCAAGGTTCATTCGATCTCTGATGGCAAGGGTGACTTTCAGCTGTCGCATAATACTTCTCTAATTGCATGCAAAGGGCTTGGCTAATTTGCTTCAGTTTTTTATGTGCCAGGTACGCGCACTTCAGCCCTAGCACACACCGGGCACACTTTTCATTAGGGATTTAGATCAAACGCACCAGCATTACTTTCTGCCGTTGTTGTTGGTGTTGTTTTTGTTCCTTTGGCTTGGCAACAAAATTAATTAACTGCGAATGTGCGAAACTAAATGAAGCCACTTTCAGTTTGAGTTCGCCGGGCGAACCCTAAACCGCACCCACACACACACACAGCGAATGCCAAACTCTTTGCAATTAACAATGCGACGCGAGGCGGCCCTTTTTCTAGCCTCAAGCTCGATGTGGAGCGACGCATATGTGGCAGTCATGTCAGGGCCCGAAAGAGATCGTAGCCGCCTTTTAGACTAAGGTCTAGCGTGTGACTGGGCCAATAATGGCACTGAGACCGGCCGAATGCGTGTGTCGAGCTGAGTGTGGCTACATCAACACCTACGCTTACACACACTAAAAACTAGTGACATGACAGCAAAAAAATGGAGCAAAGAGAAAGGGGAATGGATGGAAAAACAACAAAAAGAACGTAACGAATGAAAAAAGTGAAGCGCTAACCGCAATTTGACCCAGGTTTTAGTTACTTTAGCTATCGTGGCGCCCGACAAATATGCAGATTGCATGAATCGCTGGGGCTGGCAGTTGGTTCACCTGCGTCGCGTTTACCTTTAACATGTGGTACGACCTGCTGCTCGACAGCAACAAGAACTACAACAGCAACAGCAGCAACGACTCCCCCAGTGCCCGCTTCCCTTGACAAACGGCGTTTAATGTTCGTTGTTGCTAGTAGCGGCTGAGTGGGTGTTTTGTCTGCGTAGAACTACCCAAAATTCAAGCGAGGGGCATGGCCACGGCCATGTAGAATCTTTGTATCCTTTTTTGTTAGGCCTACGCTTTCGCTTATTCAGCTTCCCAGTCGGTTGTCGTTGCTCCTGAAAGGCAAAGAGACGCAATTTCTATTTCGTTTTATATGCAGCCAACAGTCAAGTGCGTGTGTGAGCGAGTGTACTTTCTAATTTATAAGGCAACATGTGTGCTTGCTCGCCTGGGAGCAGTTTAATGCAACGCTTCCCTCCTGACCCCTTGGCTCCTTGCGCTCTTGGTCTGGCTCTTTTCGATTTCCCATACGCAAATTCGGCATTTCTTTCGGCTTCTATCATTGTCTCGTCTCGCTGTGTGTGTTGTGTACTGCAGTCTACCCCGTCCTGCGACGCTTTCTACACAATTGTCAACACACACAAAATGCAAATGGCGCCGGCTGCCGCCCGCGGTCCCCTTGACCCAAGTGTGAAGGAAAACAAGAGCCTATGACTGGCATTTAAATGCGGAATTTGCACGCGAGCTGCAAACCAGAATAGAGCTGGCTCGCAAACATCTTTCTCTCTGCTCTCCTCCATTCTGATTGCTTTATAAGCACAGCCAACAATACACCTCATTTTTTTCTATTCCCGAAACGTTCTGTTTCCTCCCTCTCCCTCTCTCTTTCTCTCTTTTGGTCTCTTTCTTATTTGTGTGGCAAATTTAAATCAAATTATTGACATTTGTTTAAAGGCAAGGCGAGTGACTCGCATACAAATGAGTTAAATTTCTCGGGGTGCGAGCACTTTAAGACAGCAGCCGAAATCAGCACAAAATGGACGCAAGCCGACGGCAAAAGGGTGCGCTGATAAGAGACTTGAAGGCTTGGGGCTGGCGAGTGTGCGTGTGTGTGTGTGTTTTGGGGGTGAAGTGAGTGCAGAGCAGTCGTTGCCTCTGGGGCAGCAACCCTTTGCTACAGTTGCTGTTGCCATGTTTTGTTTTTAATAGTTACTGAATCTCATTAGAATTTAGATGAGTCTTAATGAGTCATTGTTTTACACGTTAGACGGTCGCGGTGCGGACGAGCACTGGGATGATGACGACGGTGGCGGCGGCGGCGACGACGCCGATGGCAGCAGAAACAACAACAATAACAACAACAACAAGGACGAGGACAACACACAAGTAGCTAAGAATAGTGCAGCGTAGTCACTGAATAACCCAAAAAGTTTGTGCGGCAACGACACGAAAAGGTAGCAACGATGGTGTCAGCAACCCCCAACAGCCCTCTCACAGACTCACCCACACACACACACACACGCTGTGTCACTTGTATAAATGTATATATTATATAAATATATATATATGTATGTATGTATGCATATACAAAAGACATTCAACGCATAGCGACGCAACGCGCACCACAATGAAAATGAAAATTTCATTTGATCTGCGCTGCGCGACAATTTGATGAGAATGCTCCAGCAGTTTTCCTGCTTGCGAAAAGCGAACTCAGCCAGAAGCCAAGGATACCCACAAGTCCCACAAATTTTTAGCGAACAATGTAAGAGTTATCTGGCTATGTTGCTTGACAATTGTATTCAAAATGAAAATCTAATCAGAAGCTGAAGTAAACAGGACTAGATTGAAATGGGCTTAGATATAGCTAGCATGAGCACCCACTCTAGCCCTAGCTCTAGATGTAGCTCTACCTCTAGCTCTAGCTCCATCTTTATATTTATCTTTACTTCTACCTTCACCTCTACTTCTACCTCTTCCTTTACCTCTACCGTCGCTAATGTCAACGACTGTTCTTAAAGTGTCGACATTCTCATTAAACAGACAGCTAAAGTGGACTGGGTGTGCATCTAAATAAGTTGATTGGCTTTCAGTTTTGCTAACTGCAACGTGCCGCTTGTCGCTTGCCACTTGCAACGGCACGGCAGCTGCAGATTTGCAACGGCTGTGCGGCAGGCGCAGGGGCTGCGAGTGCGCGTAATTAAGTTGAAATTAAAGCGCAAAGTTTGCTTTAAGTTGGCAGTAGTTGCCAGTCGCCGCTGCCTGTTCGCTGTACTCGCTCGCTAAACGCTAATTAGATCTTTTAGTTTCATTTAGTCTTACCGCCCCTGCTACCCACCGCACGCACTGGCTGCAAATTAATGAAATTAAAAGCACATTATACTTTATAATGCACGCTGATTTGAGTCGGGCAAATTTAATTTAAAGATTTGCTGAGCCAAGATGCTTATCGGCCCCGAACTGAGCCAAATTGTGTGTCATATATCAAAGGCAAATGCCAGTGAGATTGGGGGCCACAATAAAAACATGAGCAGACAGCCCCTGCTTCCTGCTGCTGCCTCTATGCCTTCCCTGGTCCTGGTTCTGGTTCTGGTTCTGGTAAGTATCCTATTCCCTAGATAACCGCAGTGCCAAATTGCGGGCATAAGTGACTCTCGAAGGCACATAAATGCGGCAAATGCGGAATGGACCAAATTGATTGGGTGCCCCGGCATTGATCAAAGTCATAAGTCAGCGCCGGCTCAGGCAGGCAGGCAGCCAGCCAGCCAGCCAATGTCCATCTAAATATCCTTTCGCAGTTGAGTTGTCCTTTTTGTGTGTGAGTCCCACGTCTAGGCAACTGGATTATTAACATTTCAATATAATTTGTGGCCATGCGGGCTGCCCCAACCGCTCCGGCTGCTTGCCATTCATATTTTCGAGGCAATCTCCGAGGGGATCGGCCACAGCGCACCCAACTGGGCACCGATTTACTTTTCTGCTGACGTTTGCCAAAATTAACGCGCCTCAGGACTTTGATCCTTTTTTTTATACTTTATACAAGTGTGTGTGTGTGTGTGTGCGTGTGTGCGCATATACTTAGCCAGAGTATTAGTATGTGTGGCAGCACCCGCTGCGTGTTAGTCTTCTGTATTTGCTTACATATTCATCAATTTTTGGGTTAAACTGTGGGCGGGTCGTCCGGCCCACACCCGGACTGAGGGTCGTGCACGTTTTGCGGTTGTTAGCGTCAAATTGTTTGCTTATTTTGGGCTTTCATATGACAGCGGGCAGTCCCAGCAGTCGGTCAGCTGTTGGTTTAGCGACTGGCCGCTAAACGCTTTTAGCTTTAATGCAGTGCCATTTGGCCATTGAGTAGATAATTGCCATTACGATTACGCATACGCCATGTGGTCGACGACCGGATGGAATTTGAAAATGATTTTTATGCTAAACGCACAAATATATGCCAGCAGCGTAATCTATTTTACGGTAACACACACGTATGCGAGAGGTGACACACATTCGCTATCGATAGACCCGGGCTGAAATCGATAAATTGGCCTCAAGGGCTGCCGTCGACTTGCGTGTAATTAAGCGCTGCAGCTTATGTAAGACAAACAGGAAATAAGGTGTAGCACAAACGCATAAATAACAATGGCAAATCAGCGCTGGGGCAGGGGAAGGGGCAGGGGCAGGGGCTGGGCAACGACTCGACACATAAATAAAGCCAGCACAAACAATGGAAACGGATAACATAAAATTTACAACAACTCTGGCAACTCGAGCTAAGTAAAGCTGTAAAACACACACACACACACACATACACACGCTCGCACACTCAGGCCGGGCTTCCGCTTGCAGTGATGAACAGGTGGAGAAGTAGGCGTGGCAAGGAGCACACTACTGACACACTTGGCTAGCTACTGCTGGCTGGTGGCGTATCCAATGTCCTGCGCGGCACAGTCGCACGCTGAGGTTGTTGTTAGGGGCAGACGCGTCCTCTGCAAATATACAAAACACTTGTAAAAGCCGTGTGCCTCCTAAGGATTTATAATTAATTTATGTGCACGTGTGCTGGTCTACATGACGATTCCAGCCAGACAGAGACAGAGAGAGAGAGAGAGAGAGAGAGAGAGAGAGGGAGAGAGTAAGAGATTACTTCCGCGATGCCAAAAACTTAATTAACTCATTACATACGCACAGCTTTAATCAGGCAACGAGTTGACGAGGCAGTCGAAAGAAATGCTGGCAGCCCCTTGACACGCCTCCAACAGAGCCACAGGGCAACAAAGTGACTGCCGCAACGAGAGCTACCGATACAGAACGAGGTCGGCTCTGCCGCCCATGGCAAGCGAATGTAAAGCAGCCTTTGACTGCAATTAGCGTACACGTTTGTCTCCCCCTCGATTTCTGGCTGTGCGCAACAGCAATAAGAACTTTGCTTTTCGTTTTGGTTCATGAATATTACATTCGCTGGCTCCAATAAGCCAAAAGTATGTCTGCCAGCCGAGTCAGTCAAGCGGGCAGGCATTCCATGCGGAGTCATTCGCAAGTTGCGTGCATGCCTCAAACATCGTTGCTTCGCCTTTGAGCTGACAACAGCAACCACAACAAGGTGGAGCGGCAGCGACAACGCACAATTGACTCACAATAATGACAACTACTCGAGCTGTGGGTAGCTGGCTTCAAGTACCAGCTGCTAAGGCTTGCCGCCGTCTGATTTTACAATGGGCTCATTAATGGTGGCGTATACGCAATTTACAATTAAATAAAAATTGTTCACACACACACACATACACACACAGATAGAGAGCAGCGATTTACTCGTTTCGGTTTGTTTTTAAAAGCCAACATCCCAGCTTTAACAGCTCACTCGTGCAGCTGCTGGCTCTGCCTGCTTTTATCTACTCATCATCGTCATGTGGCTGTGGCTTGGCCTGGCGAATTGCTTTTAATATTTATTTAACACAAAAGCCTTCCGCATTACGTTTCTGCTGCCGTTAATTTTTCGCTTTGCTTTTCATTTTCGCAAAATTACCGGAAATGTTAATTTCTGCACGTGCAGCAGACGACGGCAGAGACGATGACGACGACGCTGACAAGGACACAGGACGCAGGACATGCCGCAGTCGAGCTGGCAGTCAAAGCTGCGCCCGTCAACGTCGCCAACGTCGTCGTCGCCGTCGTCATGCCCCAGTTGAATAGTGCTAATTATTTAGGGTAAGACTTCTGGCTCTCTCTCTGTGTGAGTGTGTGTGTGTGTGTGTGTGCGTGGCTTTCGATGTGTTAGTGTTTGTGTGTGTGTGTTTATGTGTGACGACCCCCAAAAACCCTCCACGCTGGCCCTTAGCCTAGCGCCAACCCTTAGTTTTACTCAGCCTTAGCGCTGCGAGCTGGGCTGACACAAAAGCATACGAAGGACAACGGCGCAAGCAGTCGACTGCGACGGCGACTGAAACGTTGCGACTTTTTCTGTGCCAAAAGAGACAAAGCACACAAAAATAATAATAAATTATTGCGTTTTGACTATATGTGTGCCTGTGTGTGTGTCACAGAGAGTGCAAGTGTGTGTTTCCCATGTGCCTCTGTGTATGTGTATGTGTATGTGTGTGTGTGTTTGTCAGTGCATTGTGCATCTTGCTCTTTGGGCTTGTATGTGTGCAGTCTGCATGACAGCGCAAGCCTTTGAATTTGTGCACTCGCTGAGTTTCGTATGCAAAGCTCGTTTATGAATAAATATGTATATGTATGTGTTTCTGTGTGTGTGGGATGTGTGATGTGTGTGTGTGGGAATATGTCCTCCATCTGTGCTTGCTGTGCTCGCATTCAGCTTGATACAAAACTATTTGAAAGCTGGACGAATCCACATTCGTAGCATCAACCATTTTGCCTGTGATTCGGTTACCTTAATTAGTAAAATTGTTAACAGATTTGCATGCGCTCTGCAATGCAGTTAACCAACAGCTCAGACTGAACACACTTTCAATTTGCGAGAGCAGTTTAGACCAGTTCAACTGAAGGTTATATCTTCTAATGATAATCGGTCACGCGATCAATTGTACAACAATCAAGCATTTGAAAAAATGTTAAGGCAGTCGTAAATTCAAATAGCGATAAGTTCTTTTGAATATGGATAAATAAAGATGATTTATAAATTGTATGAAATAAGTCTTCACTTGAGAAGAAAAGTTGAGTGTGTTGGCAAATAAAATACCCCCATTATATTATTGAAATATTTTTCTGTTCTTTTTAGGCTGTTAAAAAATGACGTTAGTTTATCTTTAAGTTGACTCTCGTTTGGTCAACATCTTTTACATAAGTTGATTAATTTAAAAGATTACTGAGCTTCCACAAGTTGCCAAACTGTCAAGATGTTTGCTACTATAAGTGTATGAAAGCACATAGCCAAATTAGACAATTTTTAGATCTTTTAGATCTTTACACTGAGCAAACGACAGTAGGTTTAGTGTGCATTTAGTTTCGATTAAGTTTTACTTAGTAAAACTAAATGGTTCAGCCTCAATAGAGATTTTGAATTCCCATTTAGTAATAATATATATTACATATATTTATTATAATAAAATATTATAATATAAAGTATTACTGAGCAGGGTTAACTATTGCAGATATAGTCAACCATCCAGCCACCCTGAAACTCATCAATAATAAATAGTCTCAGCTCTTTAGTTGTGAATGAAGTTATACTTATTTTTCGCCTCTTTCATTATCTTTGCAGAACAATTCCACATCTTTGTCGGGGACTTGAGCTCAGAAATTGAAACTCAGCAATTGCGCGAGGCATTCACACCATTCGGCGAAATCTCGTAAGTATTAAAATGCAAATTTCCACTTCACAATTTACTTTCCGCTTTCGTGGCTGCCTACCTGGGCGCATCTTTTTCGGCAGGTGTTCCGCCATTTCTTATTTTCGGGTTGCCGTTGCGGGTGGCTGAGGCAGAGGAGGAGAGGTAGAGTCGGGGGCAGACGCATGTGAGGCGGTTGCTTGCATCAACAGAGTAATCCGCTTGCGTTGGCACACATAAAAATTTCATAACGGCGCGGAAAAGTATATTATGTTAATTTCACTTAAGCGAACTCTTTTGGCTGCCACTGTGCGGCGCTTGCCTGACAGTCGCTGCCTAAAGTAAACTGAAAGTGTCGCTTGAGTTAAATTGTTGCAGCAATCACGACGACAACAACAGCAGAACATTGTTAAATATTTAACTTGCTGTTTTTCGGCATGAAAGGACTCGAGCGGCTGAAGCTAATGGTCAACAGCAACAACAACCACAACAGCAACAACAACCACAACAGAAACAACAACAGCAAAAGCAGAAACTTGACTTAATTAACTGCTGTTGGAGGCGCAAAGTTTCGGCTCAAATGGCTGACAGAGGCTCTGTGGCATGTCCTGCCCGCCGGCGACTTGTACAAAATGTTGGCTAAAGTATTTGATTTTTGGATTACGCGCTTGTTTGTTCCATCAGCCAGCAACCCCCACACACTCTTCGTTATCGGGGGCCAATTGCGAATGTTAATAATTTTAAACTCATTAAAATGATTTGGGCTTTGATTTGGCCGCAAGGCTTTTAACTAGTCGCTGACTTTGTTGTGCTAATGAGCGGCGCATGTCCTTTGATTGTCGGCTGCCAACGGTTGCCAGGCTCCGCTCCAGCCACTCAAATTATAAAATTGCCCACGCCAAATCAGCTCCCCTCAATGGCGTATCGTTGGCTACGCGCTTAAGCGGCTGCTTTGACGGCTTATTGAGCACTCTATTGGCACCTTGGCGATACATATCTGAGCTATCATTATCGCTGATATGTTTGCGGCGCGCACATAAATCACCAGATGGATTGGCGCAGGCAACCGGAAACGGCCCACGTCACCTCCTGATTATCGCAGTCGCAGTCGGAGTCACAGTCTGAGCCAGCGTCTGAGTCCCGTCTGTCTGCTGGCAGCTGGAACTTAAATAACTTTCTTTTCATATGCTGCTGTCATCCGACTGCCATGGTAGCCACCATGTCAAAATGCTTAACGCAAACAACCGGGACGCGCTTGGATACAGATATTCCGTATCGGATACGGACTCGTTCGTGCGGCGCACTGGGATCAGCCGCCGTCGCATTCTTAGGCCAACGGGGCCAACGACTTCTTTGTCAAAACTTTTATGCGTGCGGGTTTTTTTTGTTTCTGTTTTGGTTGTATGTGTGTGTGTGTGTGTGTGTGGGTGTTTGCCTGAGCTTTAACGGTGTATTTGTTTGTTGCCTGGTTTTGGCATTATGTTGGGGGCCTTGGCGTATTTCTGATTCTGTTTTGTTAAATGCGCGGCGCGTGTGAATATTTAATAAGCCGCCTGCCAGTTGGCCTGACGGCCCTGCCCCCAGCTTACTTATAATAATCATAAAAAAGTTGCCGGCCACCATTGCCAACATTCCCGGCACTATGTTAACTAAACTGCCAGATCGGGGGTAATTGCCAAACTTTGCTGGCAACTTAGCTGGGCTTAGCCGTTGCCCTGACAGCCCTATGGCCCCAAGAATCTGTGGACGCTCGCTATAGCTGTGGGAAATCAATTTGAGGCGCGGTCGCAGGGCAATCAACTAAATCGCTCTTGAAGTGTTGCGATGAAACAATTTGTAGTAAAAGGAAGACAAATAAATATGCTTTTCGTTGTTGTTGCTGTTCTACTTATAGCGCAACTAATTTCAAATTGCTTGAAAACTATTTCCATTTATCTATTGATGGGCGTTTGGCTTAAAGCGCGAGCTGACGTGGGGGTGAAAGTCAAGAAATTTAAATGATATCCAGAGATTGTTAACCTAATCTGATAGGTTTAAAAGAGATTTGTATATAGATCAAGTGAAATGTAGAATATAGAATAGAATTCAGAGTATTCAGAGTATCGTCTATCATTACTCATCTCTCTCCCTCTTCTTTATCTCTTTGCAGCGATTGCCGTGTGGTTCGCGATCCGCAAACGTTGAAGTCGAAGGGCTATGGATTCGTGTCCTTCATTAAGAAATCGGTAAGTGGGGCTCGGCTATTGAAATGCAAGCTCATGCTTGAGTCTGTAACTCGATTTAACTCGTGCACGCGTGGCTCAATTTTCGTTCTGTTTTTGCTTGCAGGAAGCTGAGAGCGCCATTACGGCCATGAATGGCCAGTGGCTTGGCTCGCGCTCAATTCGTACGAATTGGGCCACACGGAAACCGCCGGCAAGTAAAGGTAAGGAAATCATGACTGTCACCTGGCCTGGCCCCAGGCTTCCGGCTATGCGTGCGAGTGTGCGTACGCTGGCGAATGCCCCGCCAAGTCGCTGGGTCAGCGAGCCCGTTGCCATTCTCGATGTTGTTGTTGCTCTTACCGTTGTTGGTGCCAGGAGTCGACGCATCGGTCTTATTACAGGAAATTATGGCAATGAATGCCAAAGGTATCAGTGGCATGACACGGACCAAAGGTTCCACAAAAAGGCATCCAGCCAGGTCCCGCCACACCACCACACCGTCCCATCGACCCACCAACCTGCCGACCCGCAAAACCCACTTACCCGTCTGCTATTTATAAACGTGTCGCAGCAACATTTTCTGCCAGATTATGTTTTCTTAATTTTTTCTCTTATTTTATTTATTTTTTTTTTTTTGACTGCCTGACTGAAAAACCGCACGCGCTTAATTTCCGTAATGGGCCAGGCTCCGAAATTTCGGCTTAAACTTTTTCAATTAGTCGACGGCGAAAGGTCGACGGCAGAGGAAAGAGTAATGCGACATATTCTATTACACGGCACGGCGAATCAATTTTCATTTGGACACGCCTACCCCAGCCAGCAGGGGCAGTACGGCGTAACCACAAAGTCAACTATAACTAGTGCAATCATTATTAGCAGTTAGCGAACAGTCACAGCGGAGGAGCAGCTCGTTCCGTTTCGATTCGATTCGTCTCGGTCTGTCATAAATCAAAAGTTAACGCGTATTTGCATGTTTTAACATAATTTTTATTTGTTTGATGCATACACACACATACATACTTAACTTCTGTGCTGGGTGGGACTGTGGAAGGACGAAAATCAGATAAATAAATTTTGCCAACACGAAACTATTATCATAAAAGGCGCACACACACACACACACACAGACACTCGTAGCGAGCGAGAAACAGGATAGCAAAAATTTCATGGTTATAGAACAAACATTTGGCATTCTTTGCCACACATACACACACAGACACAGAGTCAAGGTGGAATTTATCGTGCGAAGGAAGGTCTGACATGTTGAAGGGTTCCCATTTTTGGGGGCCAACAACAACAACGACAACAACTACTGCTGTGTGCATGAATTTTTGCTTTTGCATTTATATTGTTGTCATAAAAAACGCCTATGAAAGCCTAAGCGGATTTTTATTGGTCTCATTGTTTATTTGCCTTTGTCACGGGCCTGTCTGTGGGTAGCCGTGCCGCTTGTAGTTGTAATACAAGTTATTATTAGCAATTTGCCAGCGAAATAATTTGGATATTTTGATGGCTGAGCGAAGCCGGAGAGTTGCTGATTCAGCTGCCCGGAGATTCGACCCGAAATCGAAGACGCCGCCAAAGATTTTACACAATTACGAGCAGTCGTTTAGTCGTTGCTACATGAAGGGTTCTACCATGCGTGTGCCTATTATATACACATATATACATAGTTGTGTGTGTGTGTGTGTGAGTTAGAGTAGGTTGTGGAGTGTATGACCATGTCTAGTTGTTTGGGGTGCCTGCTGGCAGGCAGCCTTTACGATTTGTAGCACTCAACTCATTTCGCATTTCGCATTTGGGATTTGGCATTACTTGATATTTTACGCAGCCACTTTGCCTCTGCTGCTGCTGCTGCTGCGAGTGCTTTTGGCCAGGCTTGGTCTGGCATTTTTATGTTTTAAGCAGGCTGCACATTTTATAGTCGTGGCAATCAGTCCGTAGTTGCGACGTTTAGTAAGCCAATCACCAGCATATGTGAGTGTGTGTGTATGCGTCGCCTCCTTTTGTAGCCAAGATTTACGAGCCGACGCAATTGCGCATTTTACAGTTGTGACAATTTTGGCGTCGCTTTGCAATATTCTGCTTCTTTCTTTTTATTTTCCGTGTTGAGTTTTTTTTTTATTTATTTTTTGGTTTTTTGTTGTTGTCGAGGTCTGGCCTTATAATAAACGCATTTGACATTTTTTATTGTCGACAGCAGCTCGTGGCAAAAGTTTTGGCAAAGTTTCGCTTTTGTTAACCGGTTAAGGCCCCCGGCTCCAGCCTCAGCTCCAGCCCCAGCGCCGTTTCAATGCATGCCATAAATAAAGGCCAAAATACTTACAAGCTCATTATAGTAATAACTTAATTAACCTGAAACAATATGCCGGTAAAACAAAGCCCACGACGGCGACGTCGACGATGTTGTATGACAAATTTCTGTGCCAAAACTATTTGACTTTTGACTGTGCTGCAAAGGCAAACTGCCGACTGCCGACTGTCGACGGTCGACGGTCGACGGACGGATGAGGGTCGTCGGTCGGCGTGGCAGGAGCGGAATTGTGCTCAGAAACTTGAAGCAAATTATGTGACTGTGTGCGTGAGCCGCCTACTTACCTGGCAGTTGTACTCGCCGCAATAAATCAACATTTTATGCAGAGTTGCGCACAATTAAGTAAAAGTTGAAATGCCTCAAAGCGCTGCCCAAGTGCTGCTTGCTGGTTGCTGCTTACTGGTTACGGAATGAATGAATTCTTAATCGTTTACATGAGAGCTTCCAGTTGAAGCTACATTTTATGCTAATGCATATGCCTGGCCTGAAAGTACTTTAACTCCAGCATTTATTTTACGCCTTTATCCTATATTTACTTTAATTTGCTATAGACTTTTGGATGCGAGGGATAGGTCTATGATGTAAACCACACATAAATATAGCTCGCTCTCTTTCTCTAGAGACGTATATGCATATATCTCTGTCTGTTATTCCGCCTCTCCCTCTCTCTCTCTCTCTCTCTCTCTCTCTCTCTCTCTCTCAAGTTCGATTGTTCGGTTTTTCTTGGTCTTTAAAATGATATGCTTACGCCCAGCTCATGCATATTAATTAGTTGAAAATGTGCTGGAGCAGCTACTTCGCATTGCCTTTTGTGCTCCTGCCGGGGGATGTTTTTCTTCTTATTTTTACATATGTATAAAGTCCTGAATTATGTACGCTAATGACTGGGTGATTAATTCATCATTAAGTTGTACATGCCAGTAATTGCTCATTCAAATTGCAGTACGATGAGAAAAGAAAGCAAGACAGTCAGACAGTTGTTCGTATGGCTTGGTTATTATTTTATTACATATGACCATGTATGAGTATGAGTGTGAGTGTGTGTGTGTATGTGTGAGTGTGACCTGCCCGCGGGCCAGGGACTTTAGTTTTAACGTGATAATTATGTCCACACTTGCAGTCAAAAGTACAGGCAGAGCCACTGCCAGCTCGCCATGCACTTTAATTTGGTGTAGTCATGAAAGGGACTGTCGCAGCGCACAGCCAAAGGTATAACAACAGCAGCAGACTGAAAATCGCCCCAAGGCTAAGCAAGTATACGTGTGTGAGTGTGCGTGTGTGTTACCTTCAGACCTATCCAAATTTAATTACACGGATTTAAAAGCGTAAGGAAAAATGAAGGCAAAGAAATGAAACGAAGGCACAAGTACAAAGCAAAGTGCAAATTAGTGAAACATTGCGCTCAAAAGTATGCAATGCAGCTGGGCTAAGCCCCTCTCATAAGCTGAGTGTACGTGAGGGCATGTATGTGACTGTGTGTGTGACAAGGCGTTTTCATTTGTGGCAAAAGCTTTCAAATATATTTGCAAGCTTGTTAGTTTACACGTTGCACCCTCGACGGTGCCTTTGCCTCATGTTGCAGGTGTGTGCGTGTGTATGTATGTGTGTGTGTGAGAGAATTGTCCTGTTGCATGTTATTGAGCCATATTTTTGTGTGTTGTTTGCTTTGCTGCAAAGCAGCTAGAGCAGTACAAACAGCGACCCATGCAGATATATTAAGCCAATGAGAGCGATAGAGAGAGAGAGACAGAGGCAGAGTCGAGTAGCGCAAGCCAACGATATGTAAAGGAATTATAATGGAGGGCTGAACTCGAGGCATTACACGAAACCAGCAAAGGCCAGGCTAAGGCGAATCAAACAAATGCGCTACAATTGCTATAGACTTATATTAGTGACATGCAAAATATTTTCTTATTTAATTGTGCATTCAAATTAGGTCTTCTTTTTCTATATTTTACATATTTTATTTTGACTGATTTAAAATTTAATTTTAGCATCTTCACAATACAAATAATAAATATTAATTTGTTTTATTGTGTTCAAAAATTTGCAGAATTGAGAAACAATTATAAATATATTTTAAAGCATTTTTCGTGCAACTTTTTTATAAAGAAACTCACTATTTTTTATGATTTTACATATTTTGTGGTGCCTTCTGTTATTTTTATGTACCATAAAAAAATATAAATTCAATGGAATTTCGCTAGCAGCAATCAGTATAAAAAACGCGGTAAAATCGTTTTTAAATCCCATAAACTTTCATGCGGGCAACAGAAACAATGCAAAGCGTCTGTTCTGGCAGTGACTGGCACACAACGCTTGTAAATTGTTAAAAGCTAAACAAAGACATAAACACGCAAGCTTGACATTATTTTTAAAAGTGCAAATTTTGTTTTAAGCTCAAAGGAAGTAATTAGTGTAACTTTTGCATAGAAATACTACGTGTCCAACTGGCGCTCGGAGCCAACAGCAGTCGGCCACAATATGGCGCCCAATGTGGGCTGCCAATGCCCAACTCAAAACGCCCAACTTCCAACTCCCAGTTGAATGCAAAAAAATGAAAATGGGAAATACGTTAACTGCAAACACACCAAATACGTATGATAAAAAATGCAATAACAGCAGCAACAACAAGGCAAGCTGTCGCACAGGCACACACACACACACACACACACATGTGTGTGTCCTTAAACACACGCACACACCCTCACACGCATACACACACTCACACAGACATATAGTGAAATATTTTGACTAAGTGTATGCGGTTATTTTAATTACCAAAACCGTAGGCAAGCGGCGTTGTAGTCGTTTCTGCTGCGGGCAAAACCCTTAATTAATTTGCATATTAATCATGCAGTTCCCTGAAAACAACAACAGCAACAATGGTAAGAGACATAAAATATTATATAAAAAACAAAGAGAATGCCTGTGTGCCGTGGAGGCATAAAAACTGCAGTCATTAATTGTGGCTTGGGGCCAGCATTTGCGAAATATCGAAATGAATTGCCACTAATGGAAATCGTTGCCAATTTCTGCTCCCATATTTCAACCCGAAACAGAGAACATCAAGCCGTTGACTTTCGACGAGGTCTACAACCAGAGCAGTCCCTCCAATTGCACCGTTTATGTGGGCGGCGTTAACAGCGCCCTCACCGCACTCAGCGAGGAGGTGTTGCAGAAAACATTTGCGCCCTACGGCGCGATACAGGAAATACGCGTCTTTAAGGACAAGGGCTACGCATTTGTGCGGTAAGTCGACAACCACTACCTAGCCTCTACCCCCATTTTGGTACAAGCATCAAGTGCTAGGTGCTCATTGGACATATGCAATTGGTTCTGCTTGCAGCTTCTCCACCAAGGAGGCCGCCACCCACGCCATCGTCGGCGTGCACAACACCGAGATCAATGCACAGCCCGTGAAGTGCTCCTGGGGCAAGGAGAGCGGTGACCCCAATAACTCGCAGACCATGGCCAGCCAGGCATTGAACAGCGCCGCTGCCGCCGGTTTCCCGTATGGCGTGAGTGCAGCTGCAGCCGCTGCTGCCGCCTATGGGCAGCAGTTGGCCGCCACTGGGTGCTGGTACTCGCCGACGCCCACCTATCCGGCCTCGTCGGTCACCGCAGCCGCTGCAACACCTGCTGCAGCGGCCAACGCTGCAGCCGTTCAGAATCAGTTCCTGCAGGGCATTCAGGGCTATCACTTCAGCCAGTATGGAGGCTATCAGCAGGGCTACATGGGGTAGGTAATCTAGATGCCGTTGCCATCGATTTATGGATAATTATTTCATTAGCTGAAGCGCTTGCGTTGCGGCAGCATTCCCATCGCCTATACCCTGCGCCTCCCACCGCCTTCTACACAAAATGATTGAATCGCCACCGGGGAGGGGCAGCGACAGTATGACGGATGAGTGAATTCATTTGCTAATTGCTAAAGTTTTCATTTGTGAGTGCGGCGTGTATTTACCTGGCGCATGGCGCACACACATATCTGCAGCTGTAGCTGTAGCTGGATATGTGAGTGAGCCGGAGCCACCTACTCCTGGCCGTACTCAACTGTCTCGCCGGTGGTAATTGTCGCAGTAGAGCAGGCTCGTGGGAGCGTCGTGCAGGCAGATCTCGACTCGTGTGTGTATTACTGTTGCCGTCAACAACTCTTGGCTCATGCTCGCTCGAATTTTTCTCCACAGAATGGGCGTGCAAATACCAGCCACTTGGCAAGGCGTCACCCAGGCCCAGATCTCGCCGGCCCAACAGCTGGCAACGGGCGTTGCGGGCACTGCAATACCACAGGCCGCCGGCGTGGTTGCCTATCCCATACAGCAGTTCCAAGTGAGCCCACAGGTATGTGCACATCAACACCAATGCCAAATGACATAAACACACACACACACACACACAGATAGAGCACATTCGCATTTGTACATACATTCAAAGTCGTATATTCTGAATGTCCTGAATCTGTTCTCCATTTGATTCGTTTCGATTCGACTGTTTGCGATTTCACTTATTTGTTTATTGATTAGTTAGCAATGCCACATGCATTATTTATCTATATGCGTTATTTTCATATTCTTTGTTTTCTTTTTTTGTGGAATATTTTCCATTTTTGGTTGTCAATTGTTGTTGCCAGCACTGTAAGCCTTTGGCTTGAGCATGTTGTAGTTTTTATTTAATAAATAATTTTGGTATTTGCATCGGAGCACAAGCACAAAACAATAGAAAGCAAATATATATAAATATATTTATAAAATGCATGTGGAAAATATGTGAGCGACGGCAGAAAAAAAGAAACAAAAAAGTCTGAATGCTTTGTCCCAGAGAGCTCGACTTGCATATATCGTTTAATCAGACGTGATATGTAATCATATTAGAAGATTTGGGGCAAGATAAAGTAAGAAAAATGAATGTTATATACAAAATTTGTATCTCTCAGTAATAAGATAAATTCAAATGAGAGTTTGGAAGATCAATGAGCTCATACTGAGAGAGAGAGAGAGAGAGAGAGAGAGAGAGAGAGAGACAGGATCATTGCTAAAATGGTTGCTCATAAATGAACCTCATGCTGACGGTGTATACATTTTTGTAGATTAGTTTATGTATATAAAGGTGGAAAATAATATTAGTTTTCATCTAATCCACATTAAAATATCAGTCCTTCCACCAATCCTATATTACGCATAGTTCAGCCATTTCAGGTGCTGCTCACCTTTAACTTCTCGATATTAAACCAAACTGATGATGTCAGGGTGGAGTTAACAAAATATATATAAAGAGGAAACAGTTCAACTGCAAAGCTTGAAATATTAATATATGATGGCAATAGTTCAATTAACACACAAATAAAATATTTAAATTACTGGAAGAATTTCGAAAGACATTCAACAGCGACCGACAAAGATAATTTGCCTTTAACGCCTCTCACATAGAAATGTAACAAAAACAAACTTTTGTTCGCTTAATCCTTGCTTTGAATATTTACATATTTGATAGTTTGTAAGTAATATTTAATGACTTTTTTTCAAATCTACTCCATTCCTTTGCTTCTGACTTTGCACTGACTAAATGCGACAGCAATTTAAGTTCTTTCTGCTCGACACAAAGTATTTATTAGCCATAAGTTCTTAAACGCTGCATACGATTTTGACTGCATTATACATTTTATTCCGATTACTATTTTTTTCCAATTCTTACTAACACCCATATTATTTTTTAAGGTTTATCCTTTACTATTGCAGGCACAGTAAGCAACAAAAGCAAAGAAAAAAAAAACGAAAACAAAGAAAACTTAAACAAAAAAGCGAAAATATTCAGTTTTTTTTTAAGTACAGCAGAAGTTCTGAACAGAATGAAAAAAAAAAACAAAATCAGCTGTAAATAAATTGCGATGCGCCGAGCAATTGCTTAATTGACGTCAGCTTTGGCGTCCGTCGAATGTTGAGGGCAGCACCCAAAAGCCAAACCAAAAGCAAAACCAAAAACCGAAAACCAAAAACCAAAGTAGAACCACAACAAAATATGCTACAGCACACACATACATTTGCAATTGTTCATGATATATTAGCTTCATAAACAGTTGCAGGTGGCCCTTAAAATAAGACAAAATTAATCAACAAAATACAGTTTGCTTTAAAGCATTCACTCACACACCCACACGGAGAAATGTCGCAAGCGCACATCCTCACACATACATATATAAATTAATGCTTCATATAAATGTGTTTTGCATGCCGCGTATAAAACGAAAAAAAAAACTATTATAAGTAAATGTAGAAGAAATTAAGACAATTAAAAACAAAACCATTGCGTAAATAAGTAAAACAAACAGAAAAGAAGGAAAAAACAATATGGTAATAAAAAGAGAAAAAACCATAAATTAAGTATACTATTTTCTGAGCGTTGTGCACAAAGCAGCCTAGGATGCACGTTAATACATACACACACGCACACACACACACACGTACAGTCACATATACCAGTGGGTTATATAATGGAAATAAACATAATTAAAAATGCGTTAAAATTAATTACGCGCAGACACTCGCTCACAAATAGACTTTCATTTATCTATACAAATATTTTGAGGTCTGCAGCCACACACACACATTTAGTATTGCCTACTTTTGTGCGCAGACCTAAATGGGCGCTCGACATGAGTGTACACACAGATACACGCATACTTTCACTATTTAATGTGTCAATGACGACACACACACAGCACTAGTGCCTATTACTATCGTAGATCTAGACGAGAACAACTGCCATGCCAAGACAAGCCTAGCCAAGCCAAACAATTGATGAACTCGACTTTTCCTGCTATCATTTTCCTATAGTCTGCAACTAAATGTTACAAAGAATTGTTAGCCCATTGCAGCATACTAGCGCACGCAGCTCATACAACTATATAAGTATTACTTTATTTTGTGATTGCTCAGTAATTGAAAGACATGTTCCTACACACACACACATACACTCACTCACTCACACACATACAGAATCGAAGCAGAACACAAAATTATAGCCACAAGCACTCGCAGTTAATAGTATCTGAAATAATAATAATAATAATAATAATAATATAATCGTTACAATCTATTATATGTCGATAAACGCAACAAAGTCCAATGCAATCCAGCCACAAGCTTAACTCAAACTCAAACTGAAACTGAACTCGAAATTCGAACTGTGCAATTCGAAATTCGATAATGAGACCTCGTCACAAGCATAAGTTTTATCTGTCTCACAGGCTTTGTAATTAATAGCAGCAACACAAACACTTATTTCCTTTGTTTGACTTAGTTTGCAATAATTTCATTTTTGGTTCTAATCAATATAAACGTCACTCGATCTTGAAAAATCCTTCAAAAGACATGTACAAAGCAACATTACCAAAAATTCAAATTCAACATATTAAGTATATTTTGACTTTCCTTTCCAACCTTAATATCAACTTAATTTATGGTACTTAAACGTATATGTTTTTATTTCAGTTGCCAGAAGATGAATGGTTAGCTGCAAATTTATTGTGTTAGAAACAAGCAAAGCCCAGATCCGAGTTATGTAAAGATAATTACAGATGACACCCATGTGTTCCACTGGTCTTTACAATTTGTCATTTGCAATTCATCAAAGATTAGAAGATTACCTCCATATACCTTCCCTCTTCCCCCTTTCGCTAAGGCTCAGCCCGAGTCCACTCTCATGCTGTAGGCGGAAATTTGTTTGCTTCGACTCAACTATCGATTGGGCAATAGCAGAATGCGAGTTTTAACGGCTTATGAAGCGTGCGGGAGGTGGATTAGCTGACACTAGGGAAAACGCCCAGCACACACGAGACAAGTACATGCATATACTCACACTTACATAGACGTACATTTAATGAATACAATCAACATATGCCATCGAATGATATTAATTGATATAAGCCATAATAAATGCAAATTCGCAATACAAATACGTATATATAGCAATTAAACGAGCGCATTACCAATTCGCTACACCGAAAACAAACTCAAAATATTATAATGCAAATTCCGAAGATCCAGTTTCATTTACGCATGTCCAGCCATGCCCAAGCACAGCAGCAAAAGCAATTAATTCAAGTCAGCGAGACAGGAGGGGTGCATGCACACAAGCTCCGGCATAATTGAATAACTGAATCACACTCGCATGAGTACGAGAATGCCCATTAAGCATATAGTATAAGACTAGCTGAGCCATCAACGCATAGGGCTCTAGGTACTGCTCGATGATTATAGTTCAAACAACCACGCCTCCGACTGGCCGCCCCTGTTCGTCTGAGAGGAATATATACATATATATATATTATAGAAATCGTAGTTCAGTAAAGGACAAAAACAGTTAGTCGTAATATCTACACACACACTCACACACACATAGACATGCAACGGCTTATGTAATAAGTACTGAAAACAAAGCACATGGAAACTGCTTATATAATGTATATGGATGCATATACCCATTTGAATATATACATAGTGGCATATGTAACTTAGTATAAATATACATACCCACACAAACAGATATAATGTATACATACATATACAGTATGTATATGTCCAACATTTATTCATTCATTTATATGTGCAAAATTTCTTGGATGATTAATTACAAATAGATGTTCAAAATATATAAAAAATAATAAGTAAAGCGATAAAAAACGATATAAAATGTAAAAGATCATCATTGAGAACGAATCGAGCAATTAAATTAAATACAATTTCAGTTGGAAAAGGGGTGCAGAAAGGGGAGGCGCGGGATGTTGATTTGCATGTGGCGCGCTGCGTGCAGGCGTACGCCTATTTTATTTCACAATCAAACCATTTGATGTGTATGGGTATTGTTATTAATAGTTTGTATACACAGCCTCAGACACACACACACATACACACACACTCACTCACATACACATGAAAGACATAGTTATGTTGCGTTTTGCATAGAGGCGCGGAGAGTGCAATGAAATGTAGATGGGTGGCAATTAGTAGTACTATAGTTCAAATACATAATTGAGTGTTGTGTATGCATGTCTATAGCTAAACGAGCTCTCATAAGCAGGATCGCAAAGTATAACATTCACCTTAACCTTAACCTTAACCGTAATCGTAACCTTAACCGTAACCGTAACCGTAACCGTACCCTAATCGAAACTACGAAACAGACATAGCGTAAGGAACTAGCGAGTTGTAATGTCTATTAAGATGTTTTTAGCACTAGAATTAACGGACTCTGCGCGGGGCAAGCGACTTAGATGTAGATGTGATTTTAAGCCAGAGCAAAACGAGAGATTGAAGCTGATGCGATGCATTTTTATGTTGTTATTTTCTTTAAACCAAGAAAGCGAGAAAAAGGAAAAAACAACTTTTTGTTAAGTAAACGATATCTTAGGCAGATGAAAATTTAAAGCATTGTTGACCAAACCAATAAAAAAAGAGTTTAAAAAGCAAAAACAGAACATTTGGCTATAAGAAAAGCAGCACATTTATGAAAGCAAACTTTATATTAAACACATAATAATATATGGAAGAAAAAACACAAAGAAAATTATATACAAATATTATTGGTTTGTTTGTTAATGTTTGCGCAACATATCAGTGAAGAGTTAAATGAGTAGTTTCCACATAGAAGCTTACCCAGAGTTGAAAACTATAAATAATATAAAGAAAAACACAAGAAATTTAAGCATTAAGAAAATATATAAAAGGTAAATAACGATTCAAAGAAAGTATATTATATATAAATATATAAAAAAGCAAAAAAAAAGTATTAATGTTGTGCAACTATTGAATGTGCTAAGACATTTATATACGTCTACAAACATATACATATACAAGAAAATATTTATATACATACAGTAACAGTAACAGTACGCGGTAACAGTTACAATACAGTAACAGCCACAAATAACAAAATATTTATAGGCGTCTAAGGGGAGGATTGCATAGGCATTAAGTAAGTCAGTTGGACAAGCTAACTACTCCAGTGGGAACTGGCACACCAGTCGAAACTACTATATACTCCTTTCAGTTAATGCCTTTCGTTATGTTTCAGTCGGGATGGTTTAGGTTTCTAGCTGAATTGTTTAGTTTGGATTTAGCTCTAACAGATTTTATAATTGAAATGGAAATTGATATTGATATTGAGGCAATTCTTGATTTTTACACAGTGAAATCAGATCGAAACAAAATAGAGATTAAAAGCATAAAACCAATTGTTGTTTCAAATTAGAAACTTCAATTACAATTTAGTCAATTTGGTGTGTAATTATTCGAAAGCTGTAACTGGAGCATTAGCAAAATTTTACGATATACACACAACACATCACATACACAGAAACACACACAATACATGAATGAGCATAGGACCCGGGGTCAGTCTGTAGTTAAGTAACGTAGCGTAAATTAAGTTAAAACCGAAAATATAAATATAATATATAAACGAAATCAAATCAAATTACAACAACAAAAACAAAGCAAAAACCGAAAATCAATCAAAGACAAGTATTATTTAAGTAACAATACAATACCAGTAAAATCAAAGCAAAACCAAACAAAACAAAAATCAAATAATATAATAATAGTTACATAACATACATATATTTACATAGAGCCGTACTCAAACATAGACAGATGACGGGTTGAAAGTAACCACGTCGTCGATTCTATTCAATTTAGTTGGTTATATTTATGGTTTTCCGTTCGAATGAGCCTAGAGACAGCCCATGGATACATTCAGATTTATATGATATAGGCGGATGTTACTTGCCGTAGCGTTTGCTTGTATACACATGAGATGAATGTATTCTTTCTCTATATAAATGAATAAACCAAACAAAGAAATTAAGCGTTAAACTAGCAAACTAAACATATTAGCGATGTAAGCAGAGCTAGGCGGACTCTCTATATAAATAAGATCGAACGAAGCAATCCAAAATATATTCGTGCAATATTCCAGAGGGCGTAAGCATGCATTCTATGCATTTAAAATCATAGTAAGATTGTAAACAAAATTCACAGAAAATGTAGAAGAAATCAAATGATGAGCAAATAACCAAAAGCTGCTAACTAAACCAAAATAAAATACCAAAACACATGCATATGTAGGTATTGAATAGCATCATACTAAGACGCGGATAAACTGCGCACACCACACACACACACACACACACACACACACACACACACACACACACACACACACACACACACACACACACACACACACACACACACACACACACACACACACACACACACACACACACACACACACTCACACTCTCACACACGCCCACATTTGACATAAGAAAAGTAAAATATATATGTATGTATATGTATGTATTAACACGTAAAATATGTTAAGTAAATAGCAAATAATATAAACAAAATATAGATATCGACTGCAGTATTGCAAATATTTTGTAGAAGTTTAAGAATGTTTGAGTGTGTTTTAGGACAAGGACTACAGAGCACAGGCCCCCAAAGTAAACAGGAAATATATGAATTCAAATTATTATGGAAATAAAAAACGGAAATTCAACAGAGAGAAAAACGCGAAATAAATTACATAAGATATGGTTTTAAAAAAACAATATATATATATTTATATATATATATATATATATATATATATATATATATATATATATATGGATAACGATATATAAATATATATTAATAATAATATATGGCATCAAACATGGTTACAACTATCATCACACACACACACACACCAACTCACTCACACATGCAATCACATATATACAAAATGGCGTTTTCATCAGAAATCACATGTGAAACAATGTAACGAATATTAAATGGTTAATCAAATTAAGCAAAGCAGTCCCAAAAAAAAAAAAAAGAATTGAATGAAAGCAAATATTTATAGTTGAAAATGAAACATGAGAAATGAAAACGAAAACCAAAAAAATTAAACAAAAATAAAAAAAACACAAAATGTGGTCGCGTTTTTTCTAAGCCATCAGGCCAAAGATAAACTAAATTGAATGCAAGCGAAATATTATACAAATTATATACAAGAAAAAGTAAAAACAAAAAATTAAAATTCAAAAATGAAACGCTGGCTGCTCAACACGAGGATCGAATGTAATTATAAAGAGCTAGCAGGACGGTTAGGGGCTAGTCTATGAGTTGCCAGCGAGGAAGCATTAAGAGAATATACAAAGCTGGAACATAAACAACATGAAGAAGTGAACAAGAACAACTATTGCAACATAGAAATGATGAATAGAGATAACACTTAAATATAATATTAAAATAAACGGCTAAAACAAAACTTATATTATGTATACATAAATATATTGAAGGAAAACAAATAAAAACAAGCAAAAAAATTTTGTAAAAATAACAACGAAAATTGCATTTTATTTTAGAGGCCATTGGGTAATTATATTGTATATTTATTCAGTCCACATAGTCAGTTGTTGCTTTCGCTTTATCCATCAGCGTAAATAATTTGCAATATAAATTTATTCTCATTATCCACCAGACGGATATATGTTGCTGTTGTCTGCTGCCAGATGTCGAGGTGAGTGCCATTTGGAAACATTTATGTTTTGTTTGGGAAATGCGATAGTCAGAGATGTGAATTTTTATATGAACAACATGCTGTCCTCCCCTGGGCTCTCTGGCTGGTTCTGGCTAGCTGCTGCTGCTTGTCCACCTAGCATAAATTGTCATAACAAAGCCAAAAGACAACACGTGCAACAATAACAAATCAAAAAATTTACAGAAATATAAAAAAAAGGAGACGACGCAACGACAACACGCACAGTCAAAAGCAACTGCTTGCCGCAGGTTAAAGCAGGGTGGTTGGGGCTGAGCCAGGCCTGGAGTGGAGTGGAAGCAAAGGGCAGGGGACAGCGCGTAGTATTGCCCGGATGACTGCCGGTAACAGGAACAACGAGCAGCGAGTAACGGTAAAATGCAAAGTGGAGTAAAAATGTTTTAAACATATTTTTTTTATTTTTTTTATACCCTGAACCCATTGAAAATGGGAAATCAGGGTATAATGTTTCTGTTGAAATGTATGTAACAGGCAGAATGAGGCGTGGCAGACCCCATAAAGTATATATATATTCTTGATCAGGGAGACAAGCCGAGTCGATTTAGACCTGTCCGTCTGTCTGTCTGTCTGTCTGTCTGTCTGTCCGTTTGTATGAACGCGTCGATCTCAGAACCCACAATAGCTAGAGACTTAAATTTTTTGTTGTAGTTCATTGTATAGGGCGCGCATATCGAGTTTGTTTCAGAAATTCGATAACTGTTATCGTTTTATTGTTATCGATTAAAAACTAAAATCTAAAGTCAGCTATAAAATTCGATCTAATTCATCTTTCTAGCTAGAGTTTTCAAATTTTGCATTAGTGTTATGTTAGCCTTACTCGATTACGGTTTTTGTTAAATTTTGGATACAATTTTGGAGCATACATATACATATGTATATAAGAGAAACGGAGAATGCACGGAATAACGGTTCTTCGCAGGGTTCAGGGTATGCCCTAGTCGAGCAGTCTCGACTAGATATTTCTTACTGGTTTTTAACTGCTTCTATTGAAAGTATGTAGGGTATATTGGTTGCTGTATATGAAGACATCCTAAAACTTCACAACCATATATAAGAATTTGTCTCATCTCGTTGGTCTCCGATGGAGAGCATTTACATAGTAGGTTCTTCGATGGATGTTATAGTGTCTGAGCTTACCTTTGATATCCTGGAAAGATAAATTAACATATGTTAAATGATCTAGAGTGTAGGCATAGTTGAACTGTGTATTTATCGTTATACTTGTAGACTTATAGAGACTTATAATTAATTATATATAGAATTAAACAGAAATGTCCATCACATCTTTCTTGATCAGGTCCCAGAGTATCTCCAAGTTGAGCAGAACTAAAGCACTTTTGGCTTGTATTTGTGCCGCGGCTGGCAACGTCTTTCTGTAGTTGTTATTTCGCGCTGTGCCGCAGGTGAAGAACAGCACACGCACACATACAAAGAAGCTCGCTTATGTTCGCCGTGCGTTATTATCGCAATGATTCAAGCATAACAGACAGACATGGCGAAGGGACAGCCAGACTGACAGACACAGATGTTCGTGTGCTTCGAGAGCAACATATGCGCCGAGGTTTCACTTTCATTTCTACATAACATGTAAATGTGTATGTGTGCGTGGGAGTGTGAGTGCATGTGAGTGAAATAATAGCGCTATGTTTGATTTGCATTGCAAATCGTGGCAATTTTGCAGAATGTCTTCCTATATAAGAAACAATATGTTTTATTTACTTACATTTCGACTTTGATTTCACCGACTCTCTGCCGCGGTGCCACTCGCGTACGCTTATAGACTGTCATTGCTTGTGCGGAGCTGTCGCTGCACAGCCTACAGAAAAACGAACGAAAAACATGCGCAGTTGCTTTACTTTAATCTGAAATCTTTCAGCCTTTTTTTTTTTTAATTTTTGTTTGAGTTTTGTTTCCAATAAGCTCTCAATAAGTTCTCACGAATGGAATCAAGTTAGAAACATTAGCCAAAGTTTGCCGCATAAAATGTTATGGTGGGCTTATTATGGAGCTGCGACAGAGGCTGTCAATGCAGCTCTCCATGCATGCCATAAATACACACACAATCACACATATAAATTGCCTTGTGGGTGGGTAATGCAAACAATGCCACACATCATAATATTTTTGCAGGCTTTATGGTCGCCATCAAGTGAAGCTCGAAGCGATGCGAAGCTGCATTCTGGCATGCAGACGACATAACGTGCATTACCTTGATGTCCTTGTTGTTGGTGTCGATGTGTTGTTGCTGTTGCCGATGCCAATGCTGATGCTGGTGCTGTTTAGTTAATAATTCCCATGCATGAAGCCGTCAGTTGAGGGCTGCAGCCGCAACGAGCGCACGACAGTGGAATAAGAAGCGCTCGGTGCATAGCAGGATATTTTCTGCATATAAAGAATGTATCTATGACGGCATGGGAGCTCGCTCAGGACGTGCAACTGCAACGGAAACCGGAAATGCGCAAATAGCAAAGCACTGGAAGATTTTGACGCTCAGCACGGCTATGCACGGCACGGCACGACATGAACCGGTGCACACAAGCATCAGTGGAGACCGCATGCAGTGCCGCAGTTACAGCTGCAGCCGGATGCACCCTGAGTGGCTGTATATCCATGTAGATGGGACATTAGAAGCAGACATTGGTGGTCAAGCGAATCAAATGTGCCCCAAATTGATAGCGGGATTCGCATGATTAATAAGTGCATATCGGAGTTGTTTATAGGTAGATCGATACAAAAATTCAACAGACAGAAATAAAGATGCTAATTAGGCACTTAATCAATTCAATTGATTGTTCTCATCAATCAGAGGGAAAATGCTTGATTCGCGTACCTGGCATTTGAATAAATGAAATTTATGAAAAGCTTTTCAAGGACGTGGCTGCCCCTTGCTTGAGCCACGTCGCGGACACGTGTAGCCGCATTAGCTGCTGTCCACCAAACTGATACAGATGCCACCCCGAGGAGGACTAGCCATTTACACGGACAAGCATTATGTAAGGCGCTGCTGGGTGGGGCAGAGGAGGACCATGTCTTGCTTTGGGACTGTCCTGCCCTGTCCTGTCCTGTCCTGTCCGGCTGGTCTACAAGTAGCCAAATATTCCCAGTTCATAACACGGCACAGAACAAATGTATTCTGCTGATAAAGCCTCATAATAAATGTCGACCTTTCGTTTTTCCATTTATATTATCAACTGCTGCTTGAGCTGGGGCTCAAGGTCCAACGTAACCTTACCTGGCTTTGACCAGAAAAAATATGTATTGTTGTTGTAGTCGTTGCTGCTGCTGTGTTTGCTCTGGCAATGCGCCTCTTCCTTTCAATGGGCATCTCTCTTACCTGTGCGAGCAGTGCCCCGCATGCAACGTATCGACCCACCTACATATATTAAAATTTATAATAAACAGTGAGCAGCGGCAACAACAAGCTGGCGTGGGTGTGGGTCTGGGTGCCGGTGAGGGTGAGGGTGAGTGGGGCTGCCTCAAAATAAACAAGTTTTTGCCCCTAGTACTCTTCAAAGACGATCGAGCATAGCAACTTTGCAAATTTGTATGCGACATTTCTTAGTTGTAAATGAAGTTTGCAGCTTATGAACGAAATGAATAAAGTTTATTGATAACCAGGAAAATTCAAAATGGAAACTTTAAACATAGTTGCTTTGCATGACGATGCTTGTACGTAATTGGGAAATGTTCAAAGCATTCGAATTGCAGAGTTTTGTGAGGACATTATGAGTATAATAGTAGGGAACAATAGTAGGAGAGTCAAATATGTTGTAAATAGAGCTTAAGGTGTAAATGATTGAGAGCCCACAGATATATTATTATTATTCTTATTATTATTATTATTATTATTATTATTATTATTATTATTATTATTATTGTTATTATTATTATTATTACTATAACTATTATTATATATTATAAAATTATAAAAGAAGTTTTTAATAAAGTTTAATATTAAAATTTTAAATTTTATATTAAACAATATTGAATTATTAAAAAAAGTAAACATCAGGTTAAGTTTTTAAAAATATTTTAATATAATGTGATTTAAAATATAAAAATTAATATCAAATTCGAAATTCTTTTCTATTTCTTCAGCTTACATCTTCAGTTCAGCCCTGCTTAAGCCAAACCCTAAACAGTTAAACCTAGTTAATTTATCTAAGAACAAAGAGTATTTGAAAGTCCCTCGCAGGACTTGAATTATTTCGCCCTCGATGCTGCTGAGCTCTTTTGAATAGACCGGACCCGGGCGAATCAAAGAGACTTGGCAAAGCGGCAGCGGCAAGTGAATTTATGTTATTTCCTTGTTGTTGGCGTATCAGATAAGCTAATAAAAAATATTATAATTACATAACTGTGGGGCGTTGCAGGCGGCGGGCGAGCATACTTTGTGCGCAAATAGTTGGCTGTGTTGCGTTACACGTGCTTTTAATGTTGTCCCTTCGCTGTAGCCGGCTGTCTGCCCGCGAGTCACAGGGAGCACCTGGTCGCCGCCGCAGCGCCTCGGGACATGCTGGGGGTGTGGCTCTGTGTGTGCAGTCGAAACGAATGAAGCCATCAGGATAATTTAGACTTTGAAGTGCCATTGCCATGCGAACTTATTTTAATTAGATGCGCAAACGTAAATGCTTAGTGCGCTCGCCGCAGACCTTTTTTATGGGGCTCAGACTCGAAGGCCTCGAAAAGACAATGCGACGCGGCATTAAAACAGGTGGGCGTCAGTTTGGGGCGCTAGGCGCTGGGCGCTGGGCGCTGGGCGGGGCTGGCCAACGGGCGCCAATGTGTGGCTACGTGGCCGGGTATGTCGTGTAGCACACATTAACCGATGCCATGCAATGCAGCCATAATAACCGTCGAGCACAAGTTTAATTAGTGCAGCCAACGAGGCCAGTGGCGGTGGGAAAGCCTGTGGCCAACGTTGCGTATGAGCAATGTGTGTTCGTGTGATAAAATGGCCACGCCGCGCCACACCACGTCAAGGCTGTGCCCGAGCGTGTGTGTGTGTGTGTGTGCGCACCTTTATTGCTGTCATCCATCTGAGAAGTAAAACTCTTATGGTCATAAAAACTCTAGAACGCACTGTGAACGCAAAAACAAAGCCAAAAACCCCAATTGGATTCTCTAGAGCAGAAAAAATGTCAGAGTGCTGAACTAATAATGGCACATGTCAAAATTCGTTGAGCCCGCAGTTGTTTGGGGACGTTCGAGGCGGGCGGTGCGAGGCGCTCGCCAACTTTTGGTCGAATGACGAAACCCAGGTGACATTCATAGTGATTTCGCTTTGGCAGTTGTGTGTCATTTGTTAGATTTAACCGATGCCTGGACACACGGATGGCATCGGGGCCATGGTCGCACAGCACTCGGTCAGTTGATGTGGCTCCGAGCATAGATGAATGAGTACCAGAAAAAAGAGAAAGGAAACCGAACATAACGAAGGAGTCGATGGCTACTCACTACAGCTATCCGCTGACAGAAAAGCACTTGATTATCGCAAGCGCAAAGACTCTTCTAACCCTCTGATGCGCGCTGCATTAGGGATATCTGTCAAATTATAAATATCAGCAAACTCGTAAAAGCGAACTTAAGGCCAAGCTTATTTCAGTGTCCAGCATCCACAACTAGACAACATTGAGGAAGCCATATCTGTAGACCCAAAGTGCAGCCAGAACTTGACTGCGGCTGGTGTGACACACGCACCAGCTGCATGCCAATGGCCGTTGCCATATCAACAAAATAAAAAACTTCATTCCGCTACACAATAAATGCATATTTCTATAAATATATCTCTCTACATGTGTGTGTGAGTCATATTTATGCACAGTTAAAAAGTAGCAGCAGCAGCTGGCTGAAGCGGGCCAAAAGCCGAACGGTGTCCCGTTGCCAAGACGACTGCTAACTGACACACAGGGCTATGTGCGTACGAGTATGTGTGCTTGTGATTGTGGTACTTCCGGTGACAATGTGCCATGGTGCCAAGGGAATGAAAACGATGACTACGACGGCCAGTAAGTGCACCAGCGGCTTGAAGGCTTATGACAGTGCAGAGCACAACTAGAACAAGCCAGAGCTGTCTAGTTGGAATTGTTGAACTGGGGAATACCCTCGAGGTGCTTTTTCACGACATGATTTCCTTAAACCCTTTGCTCTGTTCACCAGCCATTTAAATATACTTTTATTGAGGGAAATATACTGTACTGATATACCAATTCACAGATTTTCTATTGCATATTTAGCCTTAAACATCTAACTTTATCTTGGTAGGTGAGAGCTGTTTACGGTGATCAAACATACCTCGCTTACTCATACTCAATAAGCTTAGAAAGAGAATGCCAAAAGCCGCTTCGATTCCATATATATACATATGGGAGTGTGTATCTGAAGCTGTAAGCGATTCCAAACAGTTGCCAGTTTGCTATATTTGAAATACATTTTAAAATTGCAGTGCGTGGCAAAAAGGACATTCGTCTCATTGCTGGCCGCTCGTGCTGTCAGCTGTGCCTCCAGTTACTGCGGCCGTCCTATGATTTATGGCGAGAGGACATGTGTACTTTAAAGCTCATAAATTTGTCGCTCTGCCATGCAGGCTGAGCTGTCGACTGGCTGACACTCGCATCGCTCTGTCTGTGTCCATTCCAATGACTTACGAATTGTGCCCATAGTGTGCGCTATTCGCTTTATTGGCCCAAATGCGCGTAATCAGCCCGACTTGAATGGTTCCCCTATGAAACGGCGCCATATCATTCGATTGGCTCTTGGCCTTACTGCCAGTCATTTGGCTTGACATTAATGATGCGAGCCGAAACAAATGCAACAATAAATTCAATTAATTGCATTTTATTCCGATTATGCGAGCATATCGCCGCCGCCTCACCATAAATGTCAATTGTGGTCATTGAATGGGGCCGAGGGCCAAAGCTCTTTCCGACTGTTTCGCATCTAATTTTTGCTCATTAATTTCATGCAACATTTTTATGCATTGTCATAAAACTAATTTTACGATGTCGGCACACATACACTCACACACACACACTCACACACACTGGCACAGACAAGCTCATGCATATGTCTTGATGTTTGCCTAATTAGATTAGTTAGATGCGCATTTCGCATTCTTTGGCTGCTTTAATTGATCAGCGCGTGGATTTTTTTTGCTTGTCATATAAGCGCGTCTAGCTCTCGCTTGCTCTGCTTTAGGTTTCTGCTTTGAGCCCAATTATAATGGCTCTTTAAACTGCATGCAGTAATTGATGTTTTTATTTGCAATTTCCGGACTTCTTAACCCAATTGTCAAATTGATATTCGAGCTGATTGTAGTTATATATTGGCTTGCAGTGCATGGCTCTTTCGTTTAATGGGAATAATGGCATCTGTCATGTGCAAATACTCTTGGCCACAGGCAATACGACAGCCAACTAAGCACAGTCATGGCTGTCTCCGAAAGGGATGAGGATAAACTACACTAGTTGAAGATAGTTTATAAGAGTTAAGCTAACATTGCAAGATTAAATATAAACTCGTTTCAAGAACGGCATCCTTCGCTCACTTAATGCCAGCTACGCTACTGACAGCATTCTGTGCGAAGAAACTGATCTATTGCCGGCAGTGGCGGCAGCAGTTATACAATGGGCTAAAATGGTACGTTATCAGTGCGTATACTTGATTTTTATACGCACACTTAAGCAAATAACTGCAGGCATTATTTCAAAAATTCGAAAATTAAAAGCAAACAACATAGAGCAAAGGTATCCAGTCCGGGGCGTGGCAGGTGGCCATAAGAAAATACTCGGAAATGCCAGCACTGCAAAAGACAGACAGGGACAGGCGCCGAGCGAGAGAGCGAGAGCGAGAAAGCAAAAAGACAGTGCTGGAGCGAGAGAAGCGTAAAGTTTTAATGTAGAGTGATGTGAAATGTTTTCTTTGCGAATTTACCTTCAATTTATGCATTTATGAATATGTAAGCACATTCGAGACCGAGCTCTTGGCTGTGTGAGCAGTCAAGTGGTAAACGTGAATACAGAAATAAGCACACACACACACACACATACGCATACTACACACACACACACACGAGCACTCTGCAATACATTCATTAACAAAATGCTTTTGGCTAAGAAGTTTTGCCTTTGCCCATTCGCATTGCCACATCTCAGATCTGAGCAGCCAGGCAGCTTTTAAAAAAGAACCATAAATAATTTATTGTTAAATGTTTTTCGTTATTCGTTTTTCGTGGCTGGCTCTGAATGTCTCAAATTGCTTATGAAATGCAATCACATAGCCGGCAGGCAGAGAATTTAATTGAAGTTTTTGTTAAACAAGCGTAAACCAGGTGCTTACATGTCTCTGTCACTGGATTACTGCCATCGGCCGGCTGCACCGGAATTGCGAATCAGAGTTAATCAATTGCGAGACAAGTCAAAAGTCGTCAGTCGACTTATTCGAGACATTTTATCTTTTGCGTTTGCCAACAACACGAAACATTCGCCAAGTTACAGCCTGCCTCGGCGATTGCCCTCAAAGCCAATCAACTAAATGTCGACATGAAAAACAATTATCGTGATAGTTTCGGTGACAATTGGAAATGTTGTCACCTGTGCAAGGTGTCGATTATTATTTTCTTTTCCTTTTTTCTCTCACCCTGCTTTCCGCGCACTGCCGGCAGAGCCAAAACGAATATTTGTGAGTATTAAATTGCGTTTACAACGTGCTGTCACGCCTACTTATTATTGATTTATTTAAGCAAGGGTTGAGCTGTCCCTGTGAGTGCACCTTACCTAATATATGGATGGAACGCATACATTAACATTTTAAGTAACTGTCGAATGTTGACTTTATTTGTTGATTTTTTTAAACACTGAACACATTGAAATGGGCGATGGGTGGGTATATTGCTTATGTGAGAAGGAGCAATGACAGATATTAAAATAAATATACCAAGTTTAGATCAGGAAGACTGTCTATTCGCCTGTGCATCAGTGTAAGCACGTATATCTCGTAAGCTACAAAATCTCATTTCGTTTCGATAGAAATCGACATCGACATCGAATTATAACTTGAAGACTACAAAAGCTCGAGATTACTCGTAATACACATTCCCTTAATGAGCTCACAGATTTTGAAATTTTCCTATCTAACTCTGACCAAATGGGAAACAAACCTTCATTGAAAAAGATGATTTTGTACTCTGCTATGTAAGTTAATAATTGATGGAATTTCATAAAGAACATTTTAATAAAAAAAAAACAAAGATTTCAGCTACCAGCTCTACGCGCTGCTCTAAATATCTCTTTGTCGGACTTGAGCAATTTAACTAGTCTCACACATTGCAAATAAAGATTGGAATGAGACTCATCGTAGGGTATTTCCCAGTCGATCAATCGCAATATTAGCATACCTACTTGTTTTTCCTTATTTTCAAGTCCACATTTCTGCAGGCATTTGTTTTGCGTCAGTCAATTTATGGCATTTTTCGATAGACAAATGGCACGCTCTAATCAATGCGTTGTTTTTTCTACATTAGCCACCCTAATAAACAAAAACCAGAAAGAACAAGAAAAAAAGAGACAAACATCCGTTACGCATCGATTGACAGAGGCAACAGAGGCATGCAACAGTGCCTAATAGTCCTGAGCCACGATACGACATAGAAACACGATTCGTGTTGGTAAAATTAAATGAGCATTGCGACAATTGACGAAACAAGTAAAAAATTGTATTTTATTGTGCCTTTTTATATAGCAGAGCAGGAACGAACATGAGACAGACCATTTATTAAGTGAATGCCAATAATTTTCGACAATAAAGAAATCGTCATAATATTTAATCAAAGTAGTACATTTTTATTAGGTGCATCGATAACCGTTTATAGGTTTACGATTTGGTTTAAATTTTAATAATAAAGCTAAATCAATCATAAATTTATAAATTTGTTATGTAGAAAATGATTTGCAGGTTGTTTCTTTTCATTTGTTATATGAAGAATAAAATTCTAGACTCAATCTTAAGCTCAACATTCAAAAATGTTAAGTAGTTTTTGGCTATATGCTTTACTTAACTTCTTATTAAGAATATTCCATTTTTATGTAAATCAATGAGTAATGAAAATGTTTATAATATTAATAATAATGAATATAATATTAATAATATTTAGTGTAATATTAATAATTAGTTAACTTAGAGACATTTAGAATTGTTTCAAATAAATTGGGAGTTAAAATGGGCTTCTGAAAATATATTAACTATGAAAGTTTATATAGAGCATTGAGGAATCATCAAAAGATCATCCATCCTGTATAGGTACGGAAGTAAAGCCCTGTATTTTCACTTATTGGATCAGAGCGTTGATCGCAGTTCTCACTCTGTCGCAACGCAGTCAGGTAAATATGCCTACAAAAACTCAGACGAAGATATTAACTGAGAGTATGTTTCCGCGTATTTCTTCTTTTGTTGAGTCAAATACTACATTGAACTTTTAGACTAATAAATATTCATATATAAGAATACATAGATAGACATATCTAAGCCTTGATAAATTATGAATGCAAACGAACTCCTTTTTGGGCATGGGCTAAGCTGATATGAACGGTTTATGGGAACCTAATCGGCTTAAAACTACGACAGGCATACATCTAAAAGCCAAGAGACTGGCTTACTACTAAAACAAGAGCTACATACATAAGTGGCAATAACAATAAAAACCAAAAGTACTTTTACACGCACTTCAAATACAAATAAAGCACTCGCCGCTACGAGTATATGTAAATGTGTTTTGTATGTGTATGTGTGTGTGTAATAAAGTGCGATTGTGAGCGTGTTTATATGAGCGTGTGTGTACGCATTTTTGAGTGGACGATAAATAAATTAGAAAGTTGCGAAAGCGAAAAGCGCTGAATTCTCTGCGAGGCGAGGCACTGCGACATAATGGCGTCCACTTTGTGTTCTTATGCTTAATTTGCTTAAAAGGGTGCTGCACTCCAGTACCAGGCTGCACTGCTGCACACACACACACACACACAATCAGAAAGTGCGGGAGAGGGGAGAGAGAGATAGAGAGAGAGAGACACGCACTCACGCACACGCCGTTTAACGGGCGCGCCAAACTGTTAAAAGTAGGCGCATTTAGGGCTGGAGGCCGCAATTGAACTGGGCATAGCGTAGACATGGACACGCAATGCAAATGTGAGCGGCGCTGTCAGTGGGTCGGCTAAGTGTATTTTACATTTCACGCACAATTTTCCATTTTCCACTGCACGCAATTTACCGCTTAACGCACAAATACGGCGTTGCCTTTGCCTTTGCTTTTGCCTGGCCTGGCTTGGCGCGCCAATTTAAAAGCAACCTCCTCACCCTTAGCCAGCCAGCAACCACAACCGACTCATAACACATGCACAACGGCATGCAGGCGACAGCTTAGCTAACGCTAAGCAAGTCCAAGTCTGCCCCTGCTCCTGCTCCTGCTTCTGTCGCATATTACATCACTCGCACAGTGTGGTTCGACGCGCTCTTTCCAGACATGTCACGTTGTTGTTAGCATTCTCGGGGCGGGCGGAGGTACGAGGATGTTCAGGACGGGACATGGGACGCACAATATGTGCGTGGCCAAATAGTTGAAATAGTTTGATGCGCACTTTTCAGCGACTCTGACTGGGGGCTTGGCCTTTGAGCCCTGGCTACAAGTGGAAGGAGGCGGTCGCCACACCCACTGCATCATCCCAGGCAAATTTCGACCCTACGCATTGCTCGTTGAATTGTTAATAACATTTCGGGAGTATGCGCATTTAAATGAGGCGCACGTACGCGGACGATTTGTCACAAAATAATTTTTACGACTTGACGACTCCATTGCCAGTGACCAAGCCCAATTCCGAAGCAAGTCAAAGGCACACCACAAGCTCGCGCATTTAATTCTCATGCTCAATATTGTTGTTGATGTTGCCGTTGTTCTTGTTGTCATTCTCTGTGTCACCAACTGCGACAATAATGCTTCCAGTTAGTGTCAACCGATATGCACACTTGACAGCGCTGCTGGCGACTGCCCTTGTCTGGCTCACATTGGCAGTTTTGTTGCGAAACAAACTGATTCTTTTATAGTATATCAATAGAAACACCAGAAACCAACACCAACAAATATATATTTAATACAGCATTTGACTATAAGAAAATTACCATTAACAATATATGTATATAAATAAACTTGGCTTTAGTAAAAGTATTAAATTGGCTTGACTTGCTATTTCTTTTTTAAGTACCGAAAACTCCCTATGAAATTGAGAGTTGAGCTGGTAAAGCATAAAACATGGTCTGAGATAAAAATGTTTTACATTGTTGATCAGTTGAGGAGTTTTGTATGTCATTTCTCTCAAAGTCCCTAGCTCACGTGATAAACAAGTGAGTTTGTTTTAAGAGAAAGATTAATTCATGAAAGAGATTGAGAAATTGAGCTTACCTGCCTGACTGTCAAAGCTTCCCATTGTGTTGTGGTTTCTCAATCCTTTCTTTTCTTATTTCATGCCCTAATCTCTTCCCTTCTTCTTGTGAATTGTAGTTTTCATTTATCAATTCCATATTTGCTTGTTTGTTTACTTATAGTTGCACTTAAAATACTTTAAATAATTCAAAGACATTCTGGTTCAATAATATCAATGACTACAATTGGTTGTAAACTGGGCCATAACTGGGCGGTCGTTCTATCCTGCTGGTACGATTATTAAGATACTTTTCTCTGTATTTGTCAGGCTGTATTATATCCATGTTTCAGTTTTAACTTTCTGTTGACACTCGTTGTGTCACTGTATTGAAATAAATAAATAAAATAAAAATGTTTTCCGTGCTTTAGCACTCGATTGTCAATAGCTGCCGTCCGATCCCAATCTAATTAACCATTTTGCAGTTGCCACTCACACACACACACACACACACATGTAGAAATTGACGATTTAAAATTTAAATGACGCTCGATTGAAGAATTTAATTTTCTATTCGTGTTCGCAGCATGAAATTCGCTTTCAATTGCCTCCGCGAAAACGGCAACCAATGCCATTTACTACACTGAAAGAAAAAGTCATGTGATATTCAATATTTTATGTATAAATAATTATGATAAGACTAATAAATGATGTTGCTTATATTATAATATAACACAGCTAAGGCTTAAGGACTTTTAATACATTTTTATACATTTTTTGAGTTTTCGAGTTTATTTACTTTGCAAGGAGCCGTTGATTTCTTGTTGCTTTTGCGAACTGGTACGCAGTCCGCTTCAGAGTCGATGTCGGTGTATTGCAACTAACACCGCTCGACATTTGGCAAAATGACAAATTTGCCGAGCAATGCTGTCGCTCAAAACGGAGCACAGTGGGCGGGGCTGGACGCCGACCGGTCGCTGGCTCTGACGCTGCATTGTTCGTGTGCTGGTGGGGCGCAGCCCAATGGCAGCCAATGGCACAGCGTTCGGTTTAAGTTTCAGTTCGGCATACGCCAAGCGCCAAGTGCTGAGCGCGGCACTGAGGCTGAGGCTGAGGCTGTGGCCGTGACTGTGGCTATATCTGTGTGTCTGCCAAATGCGTTGCCTACTTTTAGGCTGGCATAATGAAATTCCAACTTTTGACTTATTGACGACGACGAGGACAGTGACAGCGATAGCGACAACAGCAAGGATAACGACAAGTTCAGTTTTTAGTTCGTTAGCTTGCAGTTGCTGTTGATGCGGTTGCCTCTACAGGCGACGCAGCGACGCTTGCACTTTGTGTTCGTTCGTTTCTTGTTAGCGAATTAATTTGCATTCGCTTTTGCCCAATGCTCAAAATGAACTTGCTGGAGAATCGTATCAAAGCCAAATGCAAAATATGCCAATAACTGCAATTTAATTATGAAATACCATTCGAAAGCATTAACCTTAATAATCACTGCAGACTGCTATCGCTGTTTGCCTTAAATCACTGGCTCCTGGCGCTGTCCTTTCCCGGAAGAGAACTAAATGAACCGTTTGCAGATGCATTTTTCATTTCACATTCATTTGACATGGTCACTGCAGAAATACTGAAATTCTTGATTAAAACTGAAAATTGTTTTGAATATTCCTAATTAACATCAGCAGAGAATCTCTTTGACATCAGACTCTGGCAAAATGAAAGCATTCCGAATCGAATTCCGTAGCTTTGACTCTGCGTTAATTAACACAATTTTCTTGAATAAATCCGACTGCAGTGCCATGTGAATATTGCTAACGTACAAATATGTCCCTTTTGAGGATTCATTAATTCATATTTATTTCGATTCGCCAATGTTCAGAGCTCGCAGTGCAGCCAGCAGGAGAAGGGACTGCCTTCATAAGTATTTGTTGAGCAATGTGCATTATTCGGTGCTGCAGGCGCAGGAAATGGCGCAATTTTCTAGATGCTTTCACAGCGCAAAGGACTTGAAAGCAATTGAATTGAGCTTCCTCTTTATTTTTTAGTCAGTTTCACGCCCCAGTGGACATGTCCTTTGGATAATATTTGCACCTTTAAAGTCATATCCGCTGGGCTTTCTCTGGCCGACTGCAAACTAATTTTCATTTTAATTGAGCATTACGAAAACTGAGAATTTGTGGCGTCTGCTGGGGGCTTGCCATATTTACCTGCCACACATTAATTAAATATATATAAGTAGTAAGTAAGCTATATATGTATGTGTGTGTGCAGCATACACACACACTCACACGCATACACACACAATCATATACATATATATTCAAGTGGCATTAGGTAGAACAATGGCTAATTTCCTGGGTAGTTCCTGGAATATGCCGTGGGCGAAATAGCCGAATTGAGCAGCATATTAGGAGGTCAGCACGCGAGAGCCGCTGCCGGCGCGGGCAATCAGCATTATCCCCCTTCTGGCGTAGCTGGCCAAAGCCATCGAACTTTTACGCATTGTTTATGTTAACAAAATGTAAATAAATGTCGCGTACAAACGATGTTCGCGCGATGACGAAAACAAAGGCCAATTAAATTTCTGGCCAAAATAAAGGCGCTGGCGCACGCAATTCGTTGGGGACTGCCAACGTCCAACAACAGGTGTTCAGGTCTACAGGGTTGGCTTACCATCCGCACGAATAAGAAAAGAAAACAGAGAGAGAAAAACAAACTAAATAAATCAAATCGTGGGCAGACAAACGAGGCAGAACAAAACCAAAAAAAAAAAAACACCCACACCCGCAAAATACTTGAGTCGCCCCAGGACATTGCATATCGAACAGTTTTATCGAAGTGGCCACCATTAACGCAGCCAATTCGTCGTCGCCTTTGCCTTTGTTGTCGCAGTTTGGTTAAGTGGCTCGCGTGTTAATTGTGCTTGCCACGGCGATAATATTGGACAGCTAGACCCGGTCCAGCTGGGGCAGTCGCTCAACCGCTCAACCGCGCGCGGTCGATGCCTAACGTGCTCGCTGACAATTCAAAATTAACTGCCCAATTGACCAGCGCAGTAGCAAATGTAACGCATAATAAAATAGCTCACAAAACCAATAGAGAACAGGCATTTTTATGCTCAACTGGGTGATACCCTGTACTTTTGGGAACAATGAATAATAATGGCTAAGTGACTTGCCTTTTATGATTCTCTTAACACTTTGAACATTTAAGACACTATAGCACATTTAAGAGTTATCTAGGCTCAGTTAAACTTAATTGATGATGATGATAATAAAGCTTCCAAAACTTTTCCATAATGCAAAGAAATTAACTTCAATGTATTCTTTTTGTATCAAATTTGGTAGAGTCTTCGGGATTGATAACATGATAATAACATGAGTGAGTGATACGATATTTAGTGTGGAAATGCTTAAGACAATAATATTTATATCGAAAGAACTCTTCATGTTTCCTTCTTGAATTAATAAAGACAGATTCGCTTACTGCTCACTATCGAAATGTAATATGAGCTCTCCTTTTCATAACCAAGTCCAGTCCAAGTCGAGTCCAAGTCCATAATATCCAAGCTGACTGAATAAACTGATGCTTCGGCAATGAATGGCTGAATACTGACTCAGAGTTACATACTCTTATCATAAGAGTCTTATGTAATAATCCTTTTTGATAAATCTTTATTTTATTTACTTTTTGCATGTAATAGATGTCTCAAAACCTTCAAAATATTAATTTTTAATCATCTTTTTAAGCCAAAGGCTAACAGTATAGCACACAGATCCATACACTAACCTGAGACTCAATTATTGATTGTGTCTACTTATTCAGCTCACATTCCGGGTCTATATAAACTTATTTTGGATGACTTAAGCACACGTAAACCTATTCAGAATCGAAACATCTTCTATTAGGCAGCCAAATGATTTATCAATGGAAAATGTCTACGCGGTGTAGGTATGACCGTTTGGAATCACTTGTAAAGCTATTTGATATCAAATGGCTGGGACTTTTGTGCCATGCATAAGCATGCCGCTTCGGGCGGCCAAGAGGCAATCTTTCCTTAACGACCATTAAATGTTGCCTGCCGCCATTAAAGTCGCTTCCGTTTATTTTTATCGTTTTTAATTGCTTTTTTCGTCTATTGCGCCTTGCGTGTTGTTGTCTTTTTTGTGGCTGCCTCATTTGTCGCCGTGTGTGTTTGCTCGTTTATTTTATTTAGCAATTTATTTCACACGTTGCCGCAAAGGCACGACCCCACTTGGAAGTCGAGTGTGCCTATGTGGTTGGCCAGCGCTGTGTATCTAGCGACTGTTTTTAATTTCAGGCTATTATGAGCTCTCCCCTCGCCCGCCCGTCGGCGACCCTCTGCCTCGGCTGTGCTGCCCATTTGCAGTCTGGGACAAAATTATGGTCATACATATAAATTGTCAAGCGGCCATTCGTCTTGCTGAATAAATGTTGCAATTTGTTGGCTTTAGGGTTTCGGCTGCTCGCGAACCCGCTGCAAAAGATGGCGCCCAAGATAGTCGACAGCAGCTTCCGCTGCGCACAAAAGTATGCTACGTTTTGCGTGCGACTCACAGCGCCGGCGCGCACCTTCGCTGACCACTGACCGAACAAGCGCTTGTGCTGGTGAATTGTAGCTGAAGCTGTAGCTGTGTCTGACAGTGCTATAAATTCTAATGCAATGCATGCTGCTCCGTGTGCGACACGAGACACAAATAACTCAGGGTCTGCATGGCAAAGCGCGTTTTATTAAAAAGGGCCGCTGCTGACCACTGAAGGCATATATTTGCGCACAATTAATTATTATAAATGTCGTGGTCTCCACCCGGACCCGGACACGGATACGGACTCAGGCACGGATGCGGATGCGGATCCGGATGCGGATGCAGATACGGATGCGAATGCGAATGCAAACGCGAATGGGTACACAAAGGCGAACAAAACGGTCTCCGTTTTGCGAGCAGAAGCGAAATTGTTTATGAAAATTTATGATTACAATATTTGTGTCGCACTGCATCTTCCACACAGTGACTGGCGTTGCCTCCCACCCCCATTTGCTCTGCGTGGCTTTTAGTTTTTATTTATTCGCGTCGGCATTCTGATGCTGCATTCAAGGCTAGCAAAGCGGGTGCCTCATAAAGTGATACGAGCTTTATGTGAAGCGGAAATCGGATTATGATTATCGCCTCTTAATATTACACCTACTTGTGTTTACATACATATAAATATATAAATGTATATGCGTAGATATATACATATTACTAGCACGCATGCTTGCATTCGTATTGATGGCTTCTTCCCAATTCAGTTCATGTGACTGATTTCGATATTTATTCAAAGGAAAAACTTTGTATGCCTTTACACTTTACACTTTGCACACTCACACGCACTCGCACTCGCACTTCGGCTGATGTCTCTGATATTCAACTTTGGCAAATAAAAATACTTTACTCATTCATTCATTGATGTTTGTCTGTTGCCTTTGCTCCCTGTTCCTCCATTTAACTTTATCTTGTCGGCAGATATTTGTTGATGTGTTGCTTTATTTATTTTCTCAATGTGTATCGATTTGTTTGACTTGTAATGGATATGTGATTGTTTGAAATTTTGGCTACTTCAACTGTGAGGTGGGAGATATGGCAAAAAGAGTATTCAATTTATTACTCTTGAGCTGGACTTGACTTTAATATATTTCTTTAGTTAACCAAGAGGAATTCTCAATTCTAGTCAAACTATCGATTCTGTTGCTAGCCCTACTCTACCTCAATCTCTCTCCCTCTCTCTCTCTCTCTCTCTTAATCAATTCCGCCCTTTTCCATCCGTAAATTCCTTTTCTCTAGCCTGCTGGTTCATTATTTCCACATTCATCATTCGAGCATTTTTCGGTTGAGCGCGAGGCGCTTAGGCGTCTTGCCCACACATTTGGTATGAGCCGCCCGCCCCGCCCCGTCCACAAGGCCGCCTGTGGCACGTTGGTGCGTTGGTTCTCAAACTTCATGCAGCTAATTATGCGCTAAGTAGACACGGTGCACACAACAACAATAGTAAGAGCATGGGAAGGGGCAGCCGGGCCGCAGCGGTGAGCGGATAATTTATGGGCGCGACTGCAGCCAAAAATCCTTTGTCGAAAAGTTGCAAATACCTGGAACTTAATGTTGGACTTTGAACTTGCTAGCGACTCTGCGCCCAACCAAAATATGATAAATGTTGTGCGGAAGTTGGCGACTGACACTGTGCCACGCCTCCTGCCGCGCGCCATTTGAGCCGCCCTCTGGCAGCCACAACAAGGTGCGCAAAAGGCCGTCAATTTGCGAATATGCGCGCCATCGAAATTCCCATGGACATAGACATAGACATAGGCATTGGCATTGGCATTGGCACTGCGCGTAGCAGTCGATGCATAGCTCTTCGGAGGAGGGGCAGTTGCATTGCGCATTGCATGCGGCTCTGGCCGGACTGTGCTTGTTTAGGCATTCGGGGTGTTATCCAGCCTTTGTGGCGGCTGTTCTGTAATGCGGACGATAAACGCCGGCAAATTCCTTTGAAATCCTTCGTAATTTGTCATAAACAAGGCGAATGCAGCAGCTTAAACTGCACGGTGCGTATACGTAATATTGTTCGACTGGAATCATAACATTCATTCATTCTTTTTTTTTCATTTTGACATCTCAACTCGACGTCGGCCCGAAATTAACGACAGTCGTAACTTTTTTAACGCGACAATTTTAGTTTTTGGCTGTGCGGCATTTCACACGCCGCCAAAACGCTTCCGCTTCCGCAGGCAATCATAACTTTATGCCTCTACGGCTCTACGTCTCCTTTTTTTGTTGCCGCTCAAGCTAGTTACGAGCATGCCAAAAACTGTGACACTCGGCGTTAAAGGTAAAGAAATTCGCAGGCTTCAGCCAATCCAACTTTCGCTGCAGTTAAACTTTGCCCTGGAGGCAACTGGAGGCAGGGCATCTCGGCCAAGAGCTAAAATAAACAAGCCGGAAACACGATGCAACACTGTTGTGTGCACTGCCTCGCTGTTTGCGCTTGTCGCATGGGCGAATTATTATATATAGAATTTGACTCGTGCAGTCACCTGCAAGTTGAGTTCTGCTGATATAATATATATTATGACTACTCATAATATATATATAAAAGCTCTACAGTGGGGTGATTTGATTTACAACATCTCAAGACCACACAAAATGTGACTGAAAAACTTTCCGAACCAATTATCACAATCGTACATAGCCAACCCTCAATTTACAATTACTAAGTTGCACAAATATTTAAATGTCAACGAACCCAGACTAGTATTTCAGAGTTCCTATTGAAAGTAAACGCTTTTCAAATGAAATTTATTGAAAACTGACACTACAACAGAATTATCTCTGAAGCAGTTGATTCACGGATCGGAACTCTTATATAATCTAAGGTTTATCAGCTTGATCTTAGTTCAAGCTGCTTATTTCATATACTCATTTTCATTTACTTTTTAGTTTAGTTCAGTATCCCTCTGCTGCTTGGTTATTTAGCTGAGAGTCTTAACTAGTGAGTGGGTCTGTAAGCCCACAAATACATTTTAAAGCTTAACTTATAAGCTCATAAGATTGTAACTGTTTCAGTCAATGATCGCAGCCAGACAATAGGCAAGCCAGATTAGATGCACTTAAATATGACTCCTATTAAAATATAACAAAATATTAAAGGTAATCGGAGCTTTATATTTCCCATAGAAATTTCACATATTTATTACGCATCAATTAATGTTTTGAAATATTTAAAATTCTTCTTGCTTTGCACAAAACTGTAGGAAAAACAATTTGAAGTCCCATTAGGTTTATTAAAAGAGAGCAAGCACAAAACAATAAACGAAATTAAATGGAATAATATTTGTATATTTGGAAGAGCCCAAAGTGATTCCCACCCATTGCCCAATTGCCCGTCTAATTGTTACATTTGTTAATTGAGCGAAAGCTGCAGATGGAGTAGACAGAAATAAAGAGGAAATAAAGAGGAAAATATCAGTCAAATTTTAATTTATTTAGCTCTGTTTTTAATATCCTTTGCAGGGCATGTCAGTCAGTCTCCCATTTAGACATTTCAGCCACTCGGCTTGACATTCATTTCAAAAAGCCACGCTTCATTTCGAGTGAAGTGTGAGGGAAAGCGACGCCCTGTCTCAGGGCCGTTCGGGTGCTCTCTAAGCCTGAGCTGCTTCAGCTGCCGTTCGGTCAGGAGCTTAAGTTTCGCAACCGCGTACAAAATATGCACTTAGCACGAACCTTTCGCCCACTTGAGCCCTTTCGCTTACGTCTGGAGATGAGCGCGTGTCAGATTTATTTGGCAGCCAAGCTAAGTGCCCTATTTTTATTTCCCGAATGTGTACACGACACGTTCTCATCTCTAATATCGATGGCCTCGCTGGGTGTTCGTCTGCTGCTCGAACTCATTTGGAAATTTTTTTTTTTCTAATTACTTTAGGGATTAATTTAAAGAAGCAAACGAAGTGCGCACACACACACACAAACTCTCACACCTAAAGCCACTCATTTACATACATACACACACATACTTAAACATGCAACACGTTTCTTTACTTTTAATTTCAATTACTTTTATTATACCCAGCAAATGCGTTCAAATGAAGCAAAAAAAAGAAAGGTCACATACATATATACACTAATAGCTATAGACAGGAATATGTGTATACGAAAAGTACTGCCAAAAAGTATATACATATATATATTTACATACATATACATATGTAGATATATTATACGCACGCTCTGGAGAAAACCTGAGCGCAGAAAAAAGTTAACTTATTAATTTTCATAAGAGTAATTTTGTGTATTTTATGTTTGGTTTGTGCCCGAGTGTTGATGTTGCTACAGCAGTTGGAGTCGTTGGTAGAAACGCAAATATAAGCTTAAAAAAAACACACAGTAGAAGAAGAAGCAGAAGCAGAAGCAGAAAAGCCAGCCACAACCACAGTGGAAACAACAAATGGCAGCTCATGAGCGTGGCGGGGCAACGTTAAACGGTTAAGGACATGCAAAAAAGGGCGCGCTCTGATGAGTTGATGAAGTGTTCAACGCCTGGTTGGCCAGAAGAGCACCGAGAAACGCCACCAGAGCCCAGAGCCCTGACTGAGCTGAGCTGACTGGGTGCCACAGCTGAACTTTGGGGCTGCCCGCAGCGCAAATAAAAAGTCAGGTTTTTAACTAAATGACTTTTTGTTGTTGTGCACACGCATTGCTACACATAAACGCACTCAGTGCGGCAACAACAACAACAACGACAACAACAGCAATGGTACTCGAATACAGTACATGTGCATGCATGTCGGCGTGTATCGTAATTATTTTGATGGCGGCAGCCTTTTTCTACACAACAAACACATACATTCTTCATGCATAAGCACATGTGTGTGTGTGTGTGTTTGTTTGTATGTGTGTGTTTGGTGCCCAAATGCGTGGCAGTGTTAAGTAAAATTGCGAGGACCTCACCTTTTTTTCTTTTTACTGCCTGGATGTATACTAATGCACACATGTGTGTGTGTGTGCGTTGCTTTCGGTGTCTCTGTTTACATTTTCCGCGCTGCCAACAACGGCGGGCTAAGCTGGTTTGTTGTCTCGTTGATTATGCGCTGATAACAAATTATTCACTTGGGAGCGGACTTCAACCAATACAAGCCCAACTTACGCCTCTTTCTGCGTATGTGTGTGTGTGTGTGTTTGTCTGGCTTACATGAAAACATTAGACGTAACCGAGTTTGTGTACTTGTGTGTGTGTGTGTGTGGTGTGCGCTCACGCCTCCTAGTCTATATCCGTTTTGGGGTCTTGGGGCTTGCGTGTCCAATATTAATGAATAGCCGGCGACGCCACAGCAAATCAGCCGACTTTTTGCCTATTTGATGTGTCACCTGCACTTTTTTTTGTATATACATATGTATATGCTTTATTATCCAAGATTACAATCGCTAAACAGCCAGTGACATTACACACACAAATATTACGCATACGCAGCGGGCTACGCTGACAAACACAAGTCGTATTCCGGGTCTACTAAAGGTCAACTGAACACTGAGACCAAATCGATGCATCGATTCCCGAAAAACACTTGAAAAGCTATTGCCTTAAGGCCAATAATTATATCTATAAATATTAAGCACAAAATATATAATATAAGAGTCTTTTGCTCACATATGTGCTGCACAGATCTGTGCTTGGCTCATTTATGTAACTGACGCTTGACAAGAACTTTGATTATTTGATATCTGAGACAGAATGTTTTAGTAATGGGTATGTAAACATGTAGATGCAATGCCTAGAAATGAGATATCTCTGCATCTCACTAGATCTTCTGAAAATGCTTTCAAAACTAGGTCGAAGTATCGATTATGAGAGAATGGGATGACCAATCACAAAGATAAACTTCTATGGTGTGCTATATGCAAGAAAATATATTTAATTTGAAAGCTTTGCGAGCTCAATCCTTTCGGATCAACATTATATTTATATTTGTTTAATTTTTTATATATAAGTCGTGTCGGTATGAAAATATTGTGAGAGTCATAGTTAGTTGTCATGTTGGAATTGTCACCAATAATGTTGGAGAAGAACTAAATAGTGTTGAGAAGAGTCTGTGTTGCTAATTGTCAATGTGCGAGAGACACCGACAAGGACTAGAAACAGAGTGTCTGACAGAAGAAGACCAAAATAGAGAGCCATATTCAGTGTGAAAAAGAGACAACGTAGCACGGGAATTTGTTAAAGGGCACATCGAAATATTAATTAATTATGGATCAGGGCAAAACCAACGACTTTCCGACGGATACATATTTTTATCTTTACTGAGCTTCTTTTCTATTCGGGTAAGATAAGATAAACTTTAAAAGGACTCCAAAATATATTCATATAATTTCAAAGGTTTTTCTTTTGAAGATCAGTTTACTCGAGCAAACTCTCCCGTCATTCGGATCAACAATATATATGTCTTATAGAAAGTCACTTTTCTATTTCTATTACTATTTATTGAATATAAAAACTATTTTTTCCATTTCTCCATTTATTTTCTTTTTTTCTGATAACTAAATATTTGAAGTTTTTCTGTTGTACGATGGCGTTGCCTTCGTTTGCCTTTGGGGAGTCGGTTAAAGGCCATAATTAGAAGACGTCATTACGCTCGCTCGCTGGGGAATTAGGCTCAACTCATTTATGTTTTATCTATTGGCGAGGCGCAGACGCATAAAAATAGCAATTCCAAAATCAAATGCTAGCGGAAAAAAAGAGCCCAACTGCCGGTGAGCCAATAAAAATAAAAAAGGACACAACTGGGCAACCGGACCCCAGAGGCTAGGCGCGCCGCCAGGCGGCCAACTGGATGCTGCTCCTCAATTCTCACTTTCCTCATTCGCCAGCTGCTTTATTATGCGAAACAAGCGAACGAACAACCAAACACACCAAACAGACGAATTTGTGCTTAAGAATAACACCAACAACAACAACTGAGATGGCAAGGATGTATTCGGTGCTGCTGGGCAGGGCAGCTGCGACAGTTGGCAAAGAGTCGTTTGGTGCTGGAACGAGTCACCATTTATCTTAATCTACCTTTTAACTTATCTCGTTGTTGGATTTGAACTTCTTTTGCTTTCGTTCGCCTGATTCTCAGCCACTCGAGTGCTTTGTGCGCGCGCTCTTTGGGTCTTGCGTCTTTGCGTCTCTCGTTTCTCGCTGTTCGCCTTTCGCTATTGTTGCAACAGAAATCAATTAATTATTTATCACTTAAACTCTCCGCCACTTGTCATTATGTCATTGTTTACTCATTGCCCTGGGGGAGGGACAGCGGAGCACGCCAGACGGAGGACCACAGTAGAAGCCAGCGAAAATTTTCTGTGCTTTCAACTTTATCAATACTCAATTGAGATGGCGGTGACACTGGAGTCTGGTCATGGGGCAGCAGCATTAGCTGACCCCATTGATGTTTGTGCGCTTAACTTTGCGCAGGCAGTTTGTCTCGACGGGCCTTGATATCCTTGGGCTCTGGCTCTGGCTTGGGCAGGGACAGGGGCTGAGCCAGGGGCAGGGAGGACAAACGGTCGGGCTGCAGCCGTTATTCTTCTTATTTTATTTAACTTAATACTTATGTTGGCATTTTTCCTTTCCGGCCACCTTCGATGCCGATGTCGTCGCTGTGGCCTCTTTGCAACAATCGAAATCCCCAATTGACAAAAAGAAAACCAATTTAGCAGACAGCAACAGCAACAGCAACAGCAACAGTAGCAGCAAAGGCGAGGCAGGGACTGACAAGTTGGCTTGGCGGCTTCTTCGAGTCTTGTGTCTGTTCGGCAGAAGCACACGTTGTGATAAATTCATCAGGTGAATGCCAAAGCATTGCGCAAATATGCGCCCAGTTGCCACCGCACCACTGGCTGCACGCCTCCATACAAATCCAGCACCTTGATGTGGCTCGCTGCGGCTGGCTGTGGTTGCTCTGTCGCCGCATCAAACGACAATTGAATTTGCCATGTTGAGAACATGGACAGCCGCCCCAATGCCGACAGATGGCTTGTTGCTTTTGGCTCATTGGAAAGAACTGGGAGAGCGAGCGTATTGTGGTGGCCCTGACCAGGCGTGGTGGCCGTGCCTGCTGGCTCACATTCCTTGGCCAGTTGTCGTTAGCCGTATTTATTTCGTTGTGTTTGCCGTCGGCATGCCTTCAATTAATGTCAATTTGTTTTTAAGTAAGCTATCGATGGCAACTTGGCAGCGATTGCATGGCCATCGGAGCTGTCGGAATGGGCAGCAGGTCGCAGCTGACAAAACGCATCAAGCGAAATGAAAACGTATGAGCCGGCAATTTGTTTATATTTCGTTCCACTATCCGATATGCCCGAAATGAAGTCAATCCCCTGCTAACTGGGTCAGGTGATCAACCCGACGACAGCTGATGTGTGTGAATATAAACTTAATGTTAATGTCTCGTCCTCCTCCTCATCGTCGTCGTCGTCGTCGTCGTTGACTCTTCGTCTAATAGAAGGCTACCAGAAATGTTTTCCATTATGTTAGAATGCAATAAATTACCTGTAAAAGCAACGACAAAAACCACACACACCGACAGACTGACGGAGGGTACGGGCGATTGGGCCAGGGACTTGGGATCTGGGGTCTGGGGCTGCGACTAGGTCTGCGGCTGGGCACATGTATATGCACGCACATTAATTTACTTTTGTTGTCACTTTGCCAGTGGGCCACATTTGAAGTGCGCTGCCGGCAGGGATATAAAACAAATACAAATGACAATGCAAGGGCAATGACAGAGTGTGCGGCAAAAGAGCGTAAATGTATGTGTATGTGAGATGGTGGGAGAGAGAGGAGGGAGGGGGGGGGAGGGGAGACAGTTGGACAGGCGACAGGAGACATCCTGTGCTACTCAACTCACACAGCTAGCTGCCAGCTTGATATGTAAATGCGTTTCGCACACATTTCGGGGCCGAGTGTAATGGAATTGTATGACATTACTTTTAATTAAAAGTGCTCGACATTTGGCCGGCAACTTGAGTGCCGGGCTAACAGTATTGTGTGTATTTTTTCTGTTATATTTTCAGTTCTGTTTTCGTTATTTTTTGGCAGGTGCGAAATGTTTGTTCCGCCATTTGCCAGCTGCGCACAAAGGCTTAAGCTTCGCACTTAGCCAGCTGCCAAGTCATAAAGCTCTCGCATCGAGGCGCGCACTCTCGCTTGTCAGTTGCATTAAATCTAATGGTCAGCAGAAGGAAATTACAAGCAATCCAATTCCACACTCGACAACAAAAAGTCAACTCAAACTCAGACAAGTGAACCAGAGCACACATGCGAGCTGTCCGTACTAAGATCTTCTCAAACAATAAGAAATTGCTCTCAAAACAATTTCTCTCAGCACAATATTAAATTGATTGCTTTGCTGAACTGTCCAGCCACATCAAGATAATGAGATGTGAGAGTTGTTGCTTCTATTTCGTACTGCTCTCCTAATAGTTATTATGTCTACTATAAAAACTCATAAAGAATGTTGAAAGGGTATGGAGAAGGAGCTTGGAGTGGACAAGAGTGAGCGTGTTCTATCTCATCAACAAATATTCGTTTTGCTTTCGTTGGCACAGAATCACGATTCAAGTTACACCAAATACTTTGCCTATATATCAAATATTTTTCTGAAATATATGAGGAACTGTTGTTATTAAGAAAAAACTAAATCGATTACATTTGTTTGTAAATTTATAGGAAATTTAATTCTTTATAAAGAGTCTGTAAAAGCTGACTGATTACTGGCAATGAATTGAAATCAATAGTACTGTGCAATAACTTTTGACTTTTAAATAGAAAGTTATATTTAAATGAAGAGTTTGTCAAAAAACAATTTAAGAAAATATGCATTAGAAAACATATCTTAATTGAAGGATTCCTGAATACTATTACATAAATAAGTTCCCAGAACTATACAATATATTTATTGAAATACTTGCAGTTTATTGAGTTGACTAAGAAGAAGAATGCCATAAATGCTTCCCCATGGTTAATACATGCAGACAATAAGGTGAGATAAGAGAAAATAAAATAAACTAAAAACATCGATAAATGTATATACCCATCTCTAATCTCAATGGAATATATTTAATGGAAGTGATTTTTTAAACAATAGAAAAAGAGCGGCATTTGGAGTTGGATTAATAAGAGCGGAGTTCTCTGCCTGCTCGAACTCTCGTAGTGCTGGCAAAGCCTTATCCCCATTAAGCCTATGTGCTGTGGGACAAACACGCATATTGTTAAATCATTTGAATGTCTTCTAAAATAATAAATAAATATGAGTATTACTAGTGGCGCCTGAATTAGGATTTGTAAAAGCGGCAGGGACTGACGCTCCCCCTGAGATCGGTCTAAAAGTGCGCTCACTGCAGCTAAGCAAATGAGGAATAAGGGCATATTTAAATTGAAGTCAGAAGCGAGCAGCTTTACTCTGTGTTTTATTGGCTAATTTCTTGAAGAAACCGGGAATTGCATTACATTAAAAATGTTTGGTCTCATGACAGATCAATATCTCCAATAATATTAAATCAGCATCTTAAACATGCCTGACATACGGCACAGGATAGGCTGAAAGTCCTATTTACCTTTTTATAGTTGGTACTAAATAAATTTTTGAAATATTCATACAAATTTTATTCATAGCCGCACCGAGGATTGTTTTGTTTTTGCGGCATTTTTGTATTATATGAAATTGAATCGGATTTAATTCCCGAACCCAGACACTACATCAGCAGCGCGTACAGCGACAAAGAAACAGCAAAAAACAAGCCAAAGCCAAAATTGCAAATAATGCGAATCACGTGGCGCTGTGACCCCTTTGAGCAGAAGCCCGCCAACAACAACAAGAACAGCAAGTACATCCATAAATGAGAGGTTGCTAGGGATGTGAGTGGGAGGGGGGCGGGATAAAGGTGCATGCAGCAGTGCCCCCTATCGCGCAATCAACCATTACCGAACGCGATTCAAGTTGAGTGTTTCGATTTGCAGGCAAATCATAAAAACAAATGTATAAAATCAAATGGAAAATCAATGGAGCCAGCCATCAAATGCGTCGATGGCATCGCCCGCGGTTTGTATAAATTGCTTTATTGCCTAAATAACACAAAAGAGTTGCTCTGGCCCGCCTTGGGGGCAATTTTATTAAAAATATATACATACATACATGCATGAATATATATGTATGTATTGATTTTTTTCGGTTTTGGTAACTTAATGCAAAAATAACATTCGAGCGAACGTCACCCAGCCTCCGCTCATTGTCAGCTACAACAACAATTAGCTCTCGCTGGAATTCATATTGAGCGTGATGCAGTGAAGACTAAGGGGACGTGGGGGCTGTGGGGCGTGGAGCGTGGAGCTTGAAATGTACACAATGGCTTCTTTGCATTCGACCGCCGAACCCAAAATAATTAAAAGTATTTGGCGTCTGTAAAGTAATTTTTAATTAAGTTGAAGTGCGCTGAAGTGGAGCGGCTGATGGGTTTTTTATTTTGAGAGAGAGAGAGGGAGGCTCGATGGCTACGACTGCTGCCGGTTGCTTATTACCGCACATAAACATAAACAATTTTAGAAATTAAATGATAATTTTGGAATATTTACATAATTTTATGCATTATCCCCAACGGCTGGTCCAAAAAGGCAGCCATTCGCTAGCCCTCCCCCAGTTGGGAGGTCCGCCATGGATGGCATAGATGGCATAGAGCAGCGCCCTCCGCAGTGTTCATTTTCGCGCTCTGCCAAATTAAGATACATGGAATGGTAATGTTCGTGTTTCTTGCCAAATATTTACCTTATGAAATTTCATGCGCTTTGGCAACATCACAATGTAGCGAGGAGCGAGGAGTGCTCCCAGTTAATCTCAATCTCAACGATTGCTATCAGCAGGCCCCAAATTGATTTTAGTTTCATTTACGTTTCCTGCTGTTCATTTTCGCCATCCTCATTGCACTTGGCAGCGACCGCGCAACGCCGGCGCATAAATATTTATGACGAGCGCAGAGGCCGTGGGGCGTGGTGCTAAGTGGCGGCCGGTAAGTCTGGCAGTCGAGCTCAACTTTTGCTCTATTCTGGATGCCAGCCAAATGCAATGAAATTCTATTTGAGCAGTTGCGATGCGCCCGTTTCAGTTGAGGTTCATTTGGCGCGTCGATTTTTTGCTGCCACCCAGCTTAAAGTTTTAATTAAGTGCAAATTATAAAAGTGTTAATTTATCTGCTCGCAATGGAAGCCAGCCAACGTCGAATTAGACAGCATTAAGTGCCGTGGAGCAGAGGCAATACTATACAAACTGCATCTTGATACTCTTATAAATAAATGATTACAAATTAAATTACAAATGAATTATGCAATAATAGATATAGCAAATACTTTATGGGTCAGCATAATAAACTAGATATATTCACAGATCAACTCGAATGTTTATTTTCGCGAAGCCATTGTGTGCACCTGTTCGTCTGCCAGGTGCCTGGCAATTATTGAAATAAAATTACACAAATTCGGGCGGGGATATTAAAACAGCCAGAAGGTGTGAAAGTATGCCCTGCCTGTTGCCTAATGCCGAATGTGAGCCACTAATGAGCGAGGCAGACAGGTCTTAATGAAATGAAGAAGTTATGAAGCGGGCGCGCGCCTCACCGGAGCCACACTGGCAAAGGGGTAGATAGACGTTGCCATAAAACTTTGCATATGAATGAATATCAAAAGGGGAACGTGGGGGATCGGGGTGCGGCGAGGCGTAAAGAAAGCATTAATATGCTGCATAATTATGCGATAACCATGGCATGTGGTCCCACACTTTGGCTTCACTTCTCACTCCTCACTCTCTCTCACACTCTTTCTCTCTCTGTGAGCTTGCCAGTTTGAGCAACAGAAAAGAGCGTAGCTGAACATCATAATATAATGATACATAACGTTAACGCTAATGATGCCAGCAGAACCGGAGCCAGGCACAACTACAACAGCAACACAAAGGTGTATGTGTGTACCAGGTGGAATGTGAGTGTGTGCGTGTAAGTATTGGGTGTTACATGCTGCAAAGTACTCCCCAAAGTGCCCCTAAATGCAAGAAATGACAGTCATTTCATATTTGTTGTACTCAACGGACTGCGCTCACTGGCTGTTGCTGTTGTTGTTACTGTTGCTGTTGCTGTTAAGGATACGCAGACAAATACACAACGTGTCATAAAATTAAATACTTCACTGGAGAATTAAATGCAGTAAAAAGTGGGCGTAGTCCGCACACAGCAAACATAACAAGCACACCTACATCAGAGGTGTTGGTGGGTGGGTGGGTTGAGCTAGTTGCTGTGAGTGGCAGTTCGTTGCTTTCTCTGCCAACAGCAAAACGTAGCTAATAACAAGTTTAAAGCTAAACGTGTTTCCATTATTATGACCATTATTTACTCCGCTCTTCATGCCTGCTCTAGATTAGTATATATATATTTCTTTAAAGTGCTGGCAGTCCAAACGTCTATAAACTTTAAGCTGACAAGCTGACTTTGCTCTGTGCTTGAAGTGTTTCGACAGCTGCCACATTATCTGATAGCTCACATAGTCATTCATAAAATATCGAAAAGGTGCATTAAGTTGCGCAGCTCAGCTTTTAGCAGACTTACGCAGCTGCCTAATAACTCGGCCAAAAGCTGACCGCAATTCCAAATGCTGACAAACGGATGGAGCAAAGCATGTAAGTATCTGTCAATCTGCACTGATGGCAACTGAGTGTCGTGAATGGCGACCAAACTGGACTAACTGCTTCACTTTTCTACCGTAGCTGAAAGTCTAGTAAAACTTTATTTCTAAGTTTATGAATTTCTGATATATAAAATTATTTATTTACATATGCTGAGCTACAACAATAAATTCGATTATTGCATAAATACTGATATATAATCTGACAGCATATTCATATACATATGTACAAGGAATTGAGATTCATTTATAAGTAGTTATAGCTTTTTAGTTCTGATGGAATGCAACTTTAAGGAATCACATCAAAATGTACTCAAAATACATAAACACAGGACACCTCACTCAGAACTCAGAACTAGTAGAGAACGTCCTTGGTCGCAGAAATAATTCATGAACAATCATAGCATATTTATATCACTACAATCCGTAATCTTTGAAGACGCTTCCAGAGATAAAGATGCAAAAGAATGAAGAAGATGTACCCATCACACTTACTGTATCAGTTTCTTTAAACTTCAACACAACTTTGAAATAATCCCTCACCTCCGTTAGAAGCCCCGTCTGCACGAACAAGCAAATCTGGCTACTTTATATCTTATCATTCAATACTCTCGCACCAGTCGCTACACAGCAAGGGTAAAGTAGAAAATCATTTACAAATGCAAACTATAAATAAAGATTTATGTTTGAAATAAAAAGAAAGTTACGCTAAATCAAAAATAAATAACACATAATCTGCATTAAAACTAAGTGTTATTAGTGTGAAAATTTAATAAAAATAATGTGGAAATATTTCAGTGTTTTATGAACTAAATAAGGCACGAAAAAGAGTATGCTAATGGCTGAAGTAAATTCATATGACAAAGGCGTCAGTCATCATTATATCATTATATAAAAATAAATTTGCAGAAAAAAAAGATTTAATTATATAATGCATGTATAAGTGAAGGTGCATAATATTTATAAAAATAGAAATGTCCCTACGAAGAAGACATCTATTTAAGAAATATAGAATGATATTCCAATTTAAATATCTCAGAAAGAATACGTTTAGTTATTTATATTGTAGAAAATAATGATGAGAAGAATTAAAACAAAATGGCGGCAGACATGAGCAATGCAGAAGGGAATACGTGAAACAAAAATATCTAAATAATATACTATATTTATAATAATTTGCTAAAAGGTATCTCCCTTAGACAATATGAATTGAGTAGGGGAAATCAATGGAACAACAAATAATACACACTTATTGCTTTAATAAACAAATTGATTTGTGTAACTAATCAATAACTTATTGATGACTAACACGAGCGCCACACGCAGGGTTTTCTGTGTCTGGAGTGGGTAAATTCTCGATCTGATTGGGCCATTGAATGGAACGGAGTTTGGCCCAAATTGCATGGGCTCAATTGCCGTAATTAAAACTAACCAACGCTGATTTCAGTCTAGATCTGGCGCTTGCCTCTGGCTGGCGGTCGCCACCGAAGTTGACTGTCTTGAGCAGGCGGCGATGCGGTTTTGTTAAAATTACATTTGGCAAAGTTTTATCGCAGCTGCGGCGGTAGCGGCTGTAACTGCGACTGAGACTGCGGCAGTGGCTGTGGCAGTGGCATGATATCGGGACTGTAATTAATTGTGGCCGCTGCATTTCGGGGTGGCCATGGTAATTGTGGCGTGCAAATTAAAAGCCAGCAAGCCGGCGAGGAAGAAAAGAAAGCGTGTGGAAAAAGTTGCGAGAAACAAACAAAGCCAGAACATTTTGCGAGTGTGCTCAGAAATAAACCGAAACCAAAACAAAGGCAAAGCAACGGGAAACCCCCGGAAAAAACAGAAACAGAAACAGCAACAGCAACAGCAACAGTAATGTAAACAGTGACAGGAGCAGCAGCTGGAACTCTAGGAAGCATCAATAGAACCAGAAAATAAAACCATATACACTCAACCTACATATAGAAAGCGAAAAAGTAGAAAAACGAGTAAATAATAAAAAAACAATAAAAAAAAAAAACAAAAGCAAACCGCAAATTTAGCTGCTGGCAATTTACGGTTGGAAAAGTGAAAAGCAACACTCAGCACAAGTCGACGGGACTGGCAAAAAGTCTTCGATTTCAAAGTGTTTGATGTTATTTCTGTGTAGCTGTTGCCGTTGCTGTAGGTGGTGGTGCTGCAGCCGCTAATGGCAGCGGTTGAAGTGTTGCCGTTGACAACAACGCGGACAGATTATAAAGCAGCCGAAGAGTGCCGTACCGAATGGGCTGAGTGGGTGCGCCCACTTGCCCGGTTAGCACAAATCAGATCAAAAACATATTTGAATATTTGCCGTCACTTTGCTTTTAGCCATTGTTAAGGGCGCTGCGAGCGGCAAGTGGCAAGTGGTTGCGATGCCTGGCCCCCGGTGTCAATGTCGCTGCCAGTATTTGCCTAAGCGAAATTCTGGAAAATAATCTGGCGAGCACATGGAGTATTGATATACTACTACGGCTGCCAGCAACTGAAACTTGGCGTTAAACTAAAAACAATTTGTTCTACATGACAGCTGCGCGGATTCGCCTGCATCGAATAAGCAGTTTCACTGAAATTCCAAATGAGAATAAACGAAAAATTGGCAGTGCTCTGAGAGTGCTTCCCATTACAGAGAATGAGTCATGGAAATACAGCTGAAATCTCAGCACTTTAAGGAGTTGAGCCTCAGTCGGCGTTTTAATTCGGCGCGGTAAGTAAAGCTTAACCGTTGCCTGACACCTTGTGTACATAACGAAAAGCAACGGTGCAGAGCAAGTGAAACGGCTCACCTGCCTATGCCAGCGGACAGACTCGCGTTTGTGTGTGTGTGTGTGGTGTGGTGTGGGTATTGTCAGTTAAATGCCTGGGGCAAAAGTGTGCATTACGAGGTTTTAAATTACGCGAAAATACGCGCACACCCAGAGAAACCCACACACACACACACACACACACACACACAGACTTTGTGTGGGGGCCCATATATGTCTACATGACAGAAGCCACGCTGTAGAAGGCTCAACCTTAACGGTCTCATGTCGTCTTGTGTGTTGTTGATTCTACTTACCGAATAGGACTGAGAGCCGAAGGAGGCAACAGAGACAGAGACAGGAACAGGAAGATGAACAAGAGCAGGCGCAGGGAGGGAGGCGGGCCAAGCCTCTACGGCAACATTTGTGGGCACAATATGTAGTCCTTTATTGTATCAATGGCAACGCGAGCGTTCGGGGCGGCAACAAAGACGCGAAGACGTAGCTGGCTGCACGTGTCAAAATTTGCGCAAGGGATATACAAAGTAACTCATGCTAATTTTACCATTGTTGCCCCATCGCCGGGCACGCGGCTGGGGAATTGCCAAACTTCACTTGGCAGGGCTGAGCGGGCGCGATCGATGCCTGAAACTCGGCATTCAATAGCGCATACATTGAAGTGCCGAACGAAGTCCTTGAATCGAATCGGCCATAGAAATTGTGATGAGAGCTTAACACACACGTTAAATTGGTAGTAATTATTAATGCAATTACTACGGATTACTCATACGTGAACTGCCTATGTGAGACTGTGTTTGATTGTTTTAGTAAGTGTGTGTGTGTGTGTGTGTGTGTGTGTGTGTGTGTGTGTGTGTGTGTGTGTGTGTGTGTGTGTGTGTGTGTGTGTGTGTGTGCAGCTTAATTATAACTAAGAACAGCTTAAAACTGAGGAAAATAGTTGCACTTGCTGTTGGGAAATAAGCAATTGTCTCGGATTAGGCATAGCATTTCGATATTTCAATCGATTAAGTAAGTGAAGAATCTAAATTAAGCAAACGAACTACGAATAATCCCTCTGAGAAAATCAACAATTTGCAACAATTGGCAATATAAACATTTTAGAAGTCATTAAATAACAACAATAATTTATCACAAAATCATCTTAACGCATGAGCTTAGAGTTGAGCAATTACAAGTCAGATTTTATAGCACTCTAAGAGCAGGATAGCTGGGCTGCTTCTAATCACGTCTCATTTTTATATAAGACTATTTAAATTAAATAATTCTGACTCTGATCTTTCTCTTAGAAGATGACCTTAGACCGTTTGGGAGCAGCTTAAAAGGTCAGCTGCCGTCCGACTGTGTGAGCTCACAACTTTCAGTATATTGACAAGAGCTGTGAAAGGTAAATACTTTTGCCATTTGGCTCGCTAGTTCACTTGGCTTTAGCTGTGTAGTAGGCTCTGCATATTTGCATGCACATGCCACATGACACATGACAGACTCCCCTCCTCTAGCCAGTGCCAAGTGTGCTCTAGTTGTACATGACTAAATTGCAATTTTCGTTTTATTTTATCACATTTCGAAGGCAAAGGCGTGCGGGGGGGCCGACGACTGGCTTCTAGTTACAGAGCAAGCAAATAGAAAGGCAGCTGATAATTGACTGGCCTATGTCAAGACCTTTGGCTTAGCTGAGAGACGAGATACCAGAGACCAGAGACCAGGGGCCACTGGAGGGAGCTGAGTGGCGCAGCCTCGACCACGCAGCATACTCAGAGCCACTAAGCAAATACAATTTGCGGCTGCAATTTGCCATTCTCGACTTAATTTGATGCACTTTAAGTTGCAAATGGCGAGTGCAAAGTTTTAGTGAACGCATTGAAAGTGATGCCAACTAATTGGCAAATGCTCTGTCCTGATAACGTGGCTGTGAATGCTCCAGCTGCTGCTGTGGCTGCCGCTGCCGCTGCTTATAATAATTATTGGCCATCAAGGAGAAGCGGCTTTTGGATGCAGCGCACTGCTCATTGGCATTTCACACGCGGGTGCAAAGCATCAATTTGTGCTACCCCCTCGAATGGATTTTTGGGGTCGAAGCAGCTGCTAACTGTGCTCCACTGCCAACTGCCAACTGACGGCTGTAGCTGTTGCTGTAGCTGACCCGACACTCGTTCCGTTTGGCAATTCATTTCCATTATCATTATCAAAACTTTTCTACTTTTCTGCTTGTTTTTATGCCATGATGACTCCGCTCAGTATGTGATTTGAGCTCGAAAGCTATGAAAGCGCGTATTTCTGACTGTGTTTTCTTAGACAGCATCATAAGTAGCAGCAGCAGCAGCAGCAGTGGCATTTCTTAAAAAAGCAATTACATTAAAAAGGATATGGCAGCGACAGCCCTTTTTTCAAGGCTCACGTTACGTATACGTAATCGCAATGCTCGCTTACGTGCCGCGCACACGACATTTGCCAGCGAGCGAGTGTGTGTCTCTTAAATGTTCATTAAATTGGATTTTTAGTGCGCATCGTAAAAAATTCAAAGCGCCCATTTAATTCACCCGACAACAGCAGCAGCAGCAACAACAGCAACATCAACAGCAACAACAGCGGCCTTGTCCAGACGAAAACTTCATTTGTTTTTGGCTGCAACAGAAGGTGCCCGGCCAGGCCGCCTGCTTGGTCAGCACAAGCACTCGAGCTCCTCGAGGAGTCATAAAAGCGAACGGGCCGCGACTCGTAGCGTATCATGGCGTGGCGTGGGCTTCGATGCCATTTGAAATATTTTGCACTTTTATTGATTTTCGGCTTACTGATGCGCTGCATATTAAATGGACAATGCACCAAGCAACTGCAGCGCAGCAGCAACTTCGACGGATCGGCGTATATATTGCAGTTGTCATTATGGACGCCTGCTAAGTTTTTCAATTTGCAGGATTCGCATTAAGGAAGGCGCGCGCGAGCTCGCTCTGCCGGGCGGGTCAGTGAAATCCTTTTTACGGCAAATTGTGCTGCATTTTAAGCGGAAATGATGCGCGTCCTGCGGCAGCACATCCTGCCCACAAAATGGCCATGCCCTGCTACCACATTTTTTTCTCTTTCACCGAAAATATTTGCATATTCATCTAAACAAAACAGCAACTTCCCGCAGCAGCGGCAGACAAATGGCAAACTGCAAAAAAAAAAATTTAAAAATAAAAAAGAAAGAAAAAGGAATTTAAAAACAGAAAATAAAAGGAAAACATTTTAAAAGAAATTCGCGTGAGGACGATGGGAGGCGGCAAAACTCTAATGGCTAAAATGACCGTGACCAGCGGTGGTGGTGGCGATGGTGGTGCTCTATGTGCACTGTGGTGCACTGAGCTGCAGGCGTGGCAGCAAGTCATCTTCAGTGCAAGTTGGCCATTAGCTTCGTGACGTTCGCCTCGTCATGCCAAGCTGAGGCATATTGGCAAAAAAATCTAAATAATTGACATCGCCAGCAGCACCAGCCACAACAGCAATGTCAACAAGAACAACAACACCACCAGCAACAACAGCAACAACTACAACAACAATATTCTTTTGCTTTTAGTCTTTGTTGTCATTTTGCTGGCTATTTCGTGGCACCTGCATTGGCCAACGCTGGCGATTTTCTAATTGCCTTATCGCTTTCAGCGCTGACAAGCGTTCAGGCGTGATCGAGGAGTCAAAGTCCTTTGACTTTGACGATGAGTGTACACTTTTGGCAGTTACCACAAAAAAGAACGCAATTGAACTCTCTCTCACACACACACACACACACACACACACACACCGAAACGCAGACACCGAAACTCCAGCTCACACGCACGCCAATTGCAATTTGGGTTTGGAGTCGGGTTCGGGTGCTGATGCGGGTGTGCGGGGTCAGGTCAAAGCGCCGTCAAAGGTGATATTTGCACATGCAAATGACTTTTTGCCTCACTGCTGATGATAACACGTCGAAATATTTCATAAAAGTTGGCCAAAAGAAGCAATCAAGTGTGCCAGCGCAACCACAGCAGCCGACCCTCATGGACACTCGCATTCGCATCGAGAACGTCACAGCGCTGTCATTGATTGCAGGTTAGATTGGCAATTAGGCAAAATTGGCGCACAGTTTGCCATCAAATTACACAGCGCGTTGCCAGAGAAGGAAGAGAGTGACTCTCGCCAACTGATGGAAATCTACGCGTGTTGCCACGCTCGCCCCCTCACGATATGAGCATTCATGCCCAGTTGAGTTGTGAACAAGACCAAGGCCCAAGACACCCGACACTTCCCCGTTCGCTGACACATAATGATGAGTGAAACTGGAGAACTTGACTGAAGCTGAAGAACAAGTTCTGCATCTAAGATGCGCTCGCTCGAACAAAGGATTGCACAGGACGGCAGGAATCACATCATATACTGAAACATTTGTGGCGGAAAAAGGTGAGCATAGAATGAGTATTAAACAGATATATCTTGTGAAGGAATGAAGTACATCGAGAAAGTATAAAACAGATATATCTGTACTCCCATATCTCTTAGATTGGTTTGGTTATAGATTTTCTGATCGGTTTGAATGATAGTTTCCAACTGAACTTTATTCGCCAAGTTCTTTGATTAGGTTTATGTTTATTATTTGAAATATGCAGTGGCATGCCTTGAGTCGAGGATGGTGAAGTTGGAGAAAGGGATGTGTGGTAGCGTGGTAGGGGTTGGTAGCGCTCGCTCTGCCTGTCCGCTTGAAGTAGCTAAGCAAATGATTAATAAAGCCATTTTTAAATTCAAACCGAAAATGAGAAGTGCTCTATGTTTGTGTAATTTCTCTCCTTGTGACAGGACAGATAGATAAGTTTTTACTTAAAAAAAAAATAGGTATAATAACAAGTCCAATTTTTTATTTAAATACCAATTTCGAATTGTAGCTGCTTATTGTCAATGCTTCATCAGACATTAAAAATCTTAAAACAATAAAATACAAAGTTACGATATGCAGCCGAATAGAATATAATATCAAAGCCTCCATTGACAGAATTAATAACTAATATAAAAAGGAGGCTGATATCTCCCTTATCTTCCATTATTAGATTCCGTTTTTCATTTTCACACCGTCCCTTGTCCTATTAACCAACTATCTAATAAGTTTAAGACTACCACATCTGAGCTTAAATGATTCTGAGGTTTCCGACAATACGAATTAATTGTAAACAAAGCATAATCAACGCATAACATAAAATATAAATATGCCTAGGTGATGTAAAGTGCAAGAGGCCCCCTTTGCTTACTCCTTTATGCGGTTTCACCACGATGAGTGCCAAGGGTTGGTCCTCACCATCCACATCTTCACTTTGTAAGTAACTTGTAGCACAAGTCTAGCGAGTGTGCTACTAAATAAAAATTTATGCCTTGGCAACTTTCCTACTCTATACAGCCACCCACCCACGCACTCACACACCCACACAGGGAAAGTGCGTCAATGTTGGAGGCAGACCCACACGGAGGCGAAGGCAACTATTGCAAAGCACTTGACCACTTGCACTTATGCAATTATGAAATTGCCAAAGAAAGTGACACTTTTATTCGTCGTTCTGCTGCCATTGTCCCTTCAGACAGATAGAAAGAGACAGAGACGAAGAGTCGGGGAGTGAGGGAGATGGAGTGTATCAAGTTTTGGGCAGAAGGAAGCTAAAACCATGGCTGAAATGAAGAAAATTGCGTTTCGAAAACTCTTAACAAAGTCATTTGGTCCAGATGCTGCCAGTTAAGTTAGTGAGCAATGGAAAGGCGACTCCTGGCCGACAAACCGAGTCAGTTAGTTGGGAGCTGAGAGCTCTCTGCTCAGACAGAGAAAAACACATGTGGTTAAGGCGTCTGGCCGGCTGCGAAGGGTTAAGGTGCCAAGGAAACGGGAGCAACGGACCAACGGCCCTAGGAGGGGCGTTAAATTTAGGCAAAATGTGCTTCTTACTAGACGCACACGGAGGAGGAAGGCATTTGGGTTTGGGCTCTCTAGTTAGCCAGTTGCCCGGCAATTGGGCCAATTTCAGTGTGCCACATCGCATTTGGTCACTTACTGTAATTGTCTCTGTTTCAGCGATAAGTTTTTGGGGTAGCTCAAATTAAGTGCAGAAAGCGATTAGATCAAGGAGCCAGGCGAGAGTCTTAGACACAAATGTCGCAGGGTCAAGGCGTTCCATTTGATGAACTTGCGGTGCGAGCAGAGTGAAGGGTGAAGCGTGAAGGCTGAAGGGCGAAGGAAGCCAATTTGGCTGGGTGGGGCCGACTCTGACGAGTCCTTGCCCGGGTTATCAACATAAGTTTGGCAAAATATGCGCCGTAAATTTACAGTCTTATTGGTGGCACTTTATCTGAACGCCAGTTGGAGTGTATCTATTTGGACACGTGTCGCATGCTACTCGAGGCAACAATTGCAGCTGTTTTCCTACGCTTTCCGCTTCCGTCGGGGACGCAAGCATTTATTTTGGCAGACTGCGTCAATGCTCACACACAGAAGTTGGACTCGCTCTCGAGCAGTCTCGTCGTTGGGGTCAACTCCTTTAAAGTTTCCTCCGCTCTGCTATAAATTCTCCCTCGGCTTGGTCCACCATTTCTGCCGTCAATGTGCTGCTCGCCAACTTTTTCGTAAGCTAATGGAAAATTTCTCATTGTTCTTTGGTCTTCTCAGACGCACTAAATTCAAAGTCGAAAGTTGATAAAGCAGCGACAAGCGGGATATTTTCTGATATTTTAGTTATACATTTATATTTTATTTTAAAATTCTATATAGCTAACGAATTTATGACAAACATTATGATTCTGTATGGGATTTGAGAGACCTTAGCTGGATTAATGCAACTCATCCTATCGCTCTCCCTCAGCATCTCTCACACGCCCACTCTCTCTCTGCCTCCCTCTTTATTGTATATATATTACATATATTGCCATATCACACCCTGTTTCTGTGGCCTGCATGGTAGCTGAGTAAATTGTTGTGATGCCCTTTTCCGTCAGGCGACTGCAGGGAGCTGCAGTTAGCCGAACCGACGGCCAGGCAAGCGGAAACTCACAAAATAAATGCAACATTTGGCAGCACATTTCTAAGCAAACGGAAAAGTGGCTGCTGTGCTTACGTATAGCTATAACTGACTATGTGTGAATGTGTGTGTGTGTGTGTGTGTGTGTGAGTGTGCGTGTGTAATAATGTCTTGCTTTAGCTTATGCACAGGAGTTGCTCCTGCTACCATTGCTGAGCAGCTGGCACCCTGCTCTTGTCGCAGAAGACAATTTCCACCCTCTGGCTTACCACTTCTTGTGTGTCCTCTGGTCTGGGTTTCGGCTTCCTTTGTGCCTCTCTTTTGCTGGTTGCATCTCTTATTGTTTCAAATTTTATTGCTCCATCACATCGAAAGGCATAGCGCTGGTTCCTTTTGCATTTTTCTTGACGCCCGTCCAACTGGCGCATTACTTGCGCTACTTCTGCCAAACGCAACCTATTCGCTGTTGCTGTTCTTTTTTATACCCTGAACCCATTAAAAATGGGAAATCAGGGTATAATGTTTTTGTTGAAATGTATGTAACAGGCAGAAGGAGGCGTGGCAGACCCCATAAAGTATATATATTCTTGATCAGGATGACAAGCCGAGTTGATATAGCCATGTCCGTCTGTCCGTCTGTCCGTCTGTCCGTCTGTCCGTCTGTCTGTCCGTATGTATGAACGCGTCGTTCTCAGAACCTATAAGAGCTAGAGACTTGAAATTTTTTATGTAGGTTCCTGTATAGCACGAAAAGATCGAGTTTGTTAAAAAAAATCGATAACTGTCTTAATTTTAATGTTATCGATTAAAAACGAAATCGATGCTCTGTTATATAAATCTATATAATTCATCTTTAGAGCTAGAGTCTCCAAATTTTGCACTTAGTGTTATGTGAGCCTTATACAATTTCGGTTTTTGTTAAATTTTGGATGCCACGCCCCTTTCGCCTCAAATTTGTAAGTCCCGTATTTCAAATACTAGAGACTTGTGCTTTGGCACATACACACATATAGATGACATGATCACGCCCAACAAGTTTGATCAAAATCGTTGCGCTAGAAAAAAAGTTATTAAACATTTAATTTCCCATAGCATTGCCATGCAAATAGCAGCCAAAGAACAGCTGACGCTCCGACTTGCGCTTGTGTGTGCTTGCGCCTGTGTATGTGTGTGTGTATGTTTTGCTTGTAATGAACGTACAAGTGCATGTGTATATAAAAGAAACGAAGAATGCAGGGTTCAGGGTATACCCTAGTCGAGCGGCCTCGACTAGAGTTTTCTTACTTGTTTTTATTGCCTAAATATGTGTGTGTGTGTATGTTTGGGATACTGTAGCCCGCCGACAGTGTATAATCCCTTGATTATGTATGACATACGCATATGTAAGCTTATTTGAGTGGCCACTGCCAACGTCGGCATCTCTGCTGCTGCTCCTGCTGGTGCTGCTGACCTGCAGCGTTATTTATGATCCTTTGCCATTGCAGCGTCAATAAAAATTCTAAAATATTGTTTTTGTTGCTCCTCAACAGCTGCGACTCTTTATTCCTGTCTCTAGCTCTGTCGCTGTCTGTGGCGAGCATTGAAAATTACTCAGGACAATTTACGTTAGCTACGTGCAAAGGTCACTCAGCTCTGTGGCAGTTGCTGTTGTCTCTTTCTTCTTCTTTTATTTTTATACTATTTCACGTAGTGAACTAGTATATTGGGTTTGTGCAATGTCCGTCATGCTGTCCGTCCGTCTGTCCGTCTGTCCGTATGAACGCAAACCATTTCCACGCTATTGAAGCTAGAGACTTGAAATTTGAAATATATACTCGTGTATACCCTCGTCTGATAAAGTGTCAAGATTTTCCCGATACGCCCACTAGGGGCGTGGCAAATCGGAAAATGCATTTTCCTGTATCTCAGAAACACTACTTCTAGAAGAGCTAGAGAGTTGAGATTTTAACTGAACACTCATGTCGACATCCCAAAATCAAAAAGCTATGGCGGATATATCTACGCCCATTGGGGGCGTGGCAAATCGGGTCAAACTGTATATTCTACAGTTTTAAAGCTAGAACGCCCAAATTTGGCACGTGGGTTACTGTTACGATTCTATAAGGATCGCCCAAAAAATTTTACGGCCACGCCTACTAGGGGCGTGGCAAATCGGATCTGAAGATATAGTGATTTTACTAGTTTCGTTATATTTTGAGCACTATTGATGCTAGAGACTTGAGAGTTGGTATATATACTCGGGTTAACATCCCACAATCGAAAAGCTATGGCGGATATATCTACGCACTCAGGGCGCGTGGCAACTAATATCACCTAATATCTCCCACAGTTTTAGTGCTAGAAGCTTCAAAATTGAATGTTAAGTTACTGGAGGCCTCCTCTATCGATTCCCCAAAAATTATTGTTACGCCCCAAAAGGGGCGTGACATACAGAAAAATACCCTGTAATTTTCGCATTTTTCGAATGTAAGCATCCAAACTTTACAGTTATATTCCTGAACGCCCACTCTATGCACATGCCAAAAATTATTTGTCTACGGCCACTGGGGGCGTGGCAAATCAAAACTGAAAAATGTGCAGCTTCTGAGCCAATAACGCGCCAAATAATGACTTTGTGACCTTTGACCTTGTCTTTTGACTTGTTAAATTATATATATATGTTTGAAAAGAATATTTTATTAATACAAAATAACTAAATAAGGAAAATATAACAAAAAATATCAACATGACCGCACCGGGGTTCGAGCCCACACCTCTACGCTCGCTACTTAAATCACATGTTCAGAGTTGCCACCTCTCTCATTTTGAGAGATGCCATCTCTCTCGATTTAGGTGCGTGTGTTTGCTAAGGTAAGGGTTCGATCCTAATTGAAACTGTCTGGCCACCTCCAATGAAAAGTTTTAGTCTGCAGCTAATTTGAGCGGCGAAAGTGGGGATTTAAGGTTAAATTTTAAAAAATATAATGTGATAGATGCCCCTGTGTGCTGCTGGGTCGTGAAATAGTATTTCGCTGTCGGTTACGTCCGACAGCAACGTTCTTACTTGTTGTAACTGCAACAGTTGCTGTTGTTGTTGTTTGATTGTTGTTGTTACTTGGTTGTTGTTGTGTTTTTTGTTGTTTTTTTTTTTTGGCGTTTGCTGCCGACGTTCGCGTTTCAACGCCGCGCCCTCAACTTTGTTTGCGCATGTTTCGCATGCACTTCACTTTCTCGGCGGGCCACCCCCTCCCCTTCTGACCCCTGCACACATGCGTCCTCTGTTTGATGTTTTTTTTTCATCCTGTTCGTTGTTGGGGCTGGCCGCATTGTTGACTTTTGTGTATGTTTGCATCGCTTACGCAGCGCCGAAGCTGGACGTCAGTTCAGATTGCGCGCCTTGTGTTTGCCTTTCATTTGCATTCCCCGCCTTGGCGCATGCAACGTTTTTACGGCCGCCACTGTTTGCTCTACCCAATGTAGAAGGCGCAAAGCTCCGATATGTTAAGGTGCGCAACATTTCCCATGTTTATATAACTGAGCTGCGCTTTGTATGTGTAAATGGCTGAACTGAAGCGATTCCATTGGGTTACTAATTGGGCATGATGACAACTGAGACATAATCAATATAGTTAATATATAATATATTTATATTATTTGCTTGTTGGCTAACGAGAGTAAATGGCGAGAGTGTCTTAATCTGTGATTAATGCTCTCCATTCAATATAAAAACTGGCATTTCCTCTGTCTTTCTCTCTCTCTCTCTCTCTCTCTCTCTCTCTCTCTCTCTCTCTCTTACACACACATTTCTCACTCTGTCTCACTCTCGTTAAGCGTACAAATATTGAAAACCGCCAGTTCGATTGAACTCAAAAATAAAAACACAAACAGCAATTAAGCACGCTTGAAAAGACGCATTCATTGAATGGAAATATGGCCTGGAGGCCTGCGATTCCTTCCCGATCTCAATGCTCAGCAATGGGCTTAATTAACGGTATGCCGGAGTGAAATTCATTCGATACCTTTAGTTTCACGGCTTTAGCTGTCAGCGCCCGCCCACTTCAGCACAGCCACACACACACAACCACACACACTCACTAGAGTTTCTTTGCGGATTCTCTCAGGCAACGAATCGATTGAAAATCAATCCAAGCACTTAAACTTTTAAGCAGGTTTGAGTTCTGCAAAATGCAGTGTTGCATAAATATAGACACACACACACAGACACACGCATATACACGCACACGCACACGCACACGCATGCAGAATGTAGAGCATACAATGTTCAAACACAAACAAAGTGGCCGACAAAGCGTTGGCAAAGTTCAAGCAAAAGGTAAAGAAATAAAAAATAGCGGAACAAAAAATTGCATATTAATTATGTTTTACTGGCACAGTTACATGTGAGAGAAAGAGCGCCAGAATGAGCGGCAAGAGAGAGAGAGAGAGAGAGAGAGAGATAGAGAGAGAGGGAGAAGGGAAGATGAAGCTGATGCTGCGGATTGTAATTTTACTTTGAACGCAACTGTATGTGTGCGTGTGTGTGTGTGGCAGGTGGGCAGGACCTGCCGCTGCTCAAGTTTCTGTATTCAGGGCGCGCCAAGTGTTTGGTGTGTGCCTGCGCCTGACTTTAATAAACACTCACACCCACCTGCAGAGCTCCTCCCTCCCCGACACACAGTCGCAGTCTCTCACAGGCGTGTACGCGTGTGCATCCTTCAAAGGTGTTTGCGTTCAGCAGCAAACTGTTTGTTTACAGTTTTTGCATAGCTTTCACTATGCCAGCACCAACACACACACACACACACACAAACTGATACCTGCCATTATCTTACATGCCGCACAGCTCTCGCGCTGACATCATTTGCATGCGTGTGTGTAGGTGTGTGTGAGTGTCTTTTTTGCCTCTTTGCTGTATACTCAAAATGGGAAATTGAACAACAACTTCTGCTCGCTTTGCTGCCCGAGCGAGCGGAAGCTGCAGCGATCCTCCAGCCAGCCCAGACCAGGCCAGGCCATTCCACGCAATATGTTCGTTTCGCCGCCTGCATACAAACAGCGATTGCAACAGGCAGGGGCGGGTTCACGGGCAGGGGCGGGGGTGGGTGGTGCGGAGGTGACTATCAAACTGCAAAGGTAACCATAATGAAAGTAAAATGATGAACAAAATGGTTGCCGCTTTTGGCCAACAATAAACGACGGCGACAGCAAAGGCATCAACAGGGTCCCAGCTGAAGCCTCATGGAAATGCAATTTTCTAGGGTCTTCACACGAATGTGCCAAGCAGTGTGTATGTGTGTGTGTGTGTGTATTTTTTGCTGCATTGTGCGTCATTCCCCACAGCAGATGATTTTATGGCAAGGATAATTGCTATAACATTGGTCTCTCTCTCTCTCTCTCTCTCTCTCTCTCCGTCTCTCTCCTGCTGCTGGCAAATAAATTGCACAAAAATATGCCTCAAAAATTTATGATGCATATTTCTTACCTTTTATTGAATATTAACTTTTCGCAGCCGCACCGAAGGCAGAGCCATTTGTGGCCAACTACACTGCGTGAGTGTGCGTGTATGAATGTGTGTGTGTGTGTGTGTGTTTGTGTTGTAATCGGCTGTGGTCAATGCCTTATTTTGTCTCGCTCATGCATCGTTGGGATGGCGACAGCAACAACAATTGTTTGTCTTTAATTATGTTTGGTAGCCTTGCCATTTTTGCATTTCACAGAACCTACTTATGCGCACGCACACACACACACATACACACACACACACACACACACTCGCATACTTATATACATACCAAGATGCCAAGATCCCTGATATTCCCTGCGGAACTGAATGCCCCTGCCTGCTGACATGCTGTTTCTGTTGCTGTTATTACTCGACGGCGCCAGTGGCAAAAATAAAATTAAACGAAAACATTTCCTTTTCATTTGAGCACGCATAAAATGCCCTGCGATTCGCCGAGCACAGCACCGAGCAGTCAGCCAGACGGACTAACACTACACAGAAGCCAGCTGCCGGGCTGGGGTGTCTCTGGGTGTCCCTGGCTGTCTCTGTTCTGGCATTTTGCATATTCGAAACACGGAAGCGGTATATACTCGTATTTTAAATTAATTAAATGGACGAACTGCAATATTGATTGAAGATGCCGAGCCGCAAGATCCAGAGCCAGCCCACCAAACGTCGCGTATACGTAATTTTAATTGACAGTCCTAGCAGCAGCAGCAGCAGCAGCAGCGCCACTTCATTTCAGGGGCCAAGCAAATGGACTTCGCGCTGCAGTAGAGCCGAAAGAGTTGTGGAGCAGTCGGAGCTGGGGCTGCCGCCGCAACTGGACAGCTTCATTTCGCGACATTGCATGTCAAAGTGAAATATTGGCTGGAGACACGTAATAAATTTAAAACAAAAAAATTGTTTAAGTCCAGCAGCGACACGCCGAAAAAACGCGCAACAAAAGCAAAAATGCAAAAATTCTGAACGAGAGAACGAGCCCCACAGAGGGAGACTAATAGCAGAGCCGCTGCTACCGCTAGCTGGCTGCGCGGCGGGTGGTGGGGCATCAGCGACGCATTGCCGCCAAAGTGGTTTGCACGGCTGCCTGCGTGTCTGTCATGCGTGCATCGCCACATACTCGTCGCAATTGTCGTTTCTGTTTTTGTTGTTGTTGTTGCTATAATGCCATTTGTTGTTGCTGGCATACGAACTCGGCGGCTCGTCAGTGTGGCGTGAATCGTAAATCAACGATTTAGGCGCATGCAGCGAACAAGCCGTTTTTTCGCTTTTTTCATTTCATTTTTTTTTTTTTTTTTTTTGTTCATCTCGACTGCCATTTGACATTTTCAGATCCGAAAGGAAATAGGCTAGAGTTATATAGAGCCCAATGATACCCTATATTATATCTCAAAATGATAGCTTAGATCTATTAGAAGTCCTCTTCCCCTGATTGACTTAACTCGCAATAGCTTTAATCTGTTTTGCTCATAATCCGAACGTGTTCAGCTTATCGGTGATTGTTCAGTTTATCCTCGCGCAATTAACAGCACATGCAGCGCATATACAATTCTAGGAATATTTACAAAAATGAATGGCAGTGCGTATACGCAATAACGCGCAATTTTCGAGAACACTTTGTGACGATGCTCGCATACCGTCAACACATCACTGTTGCTTTTGTTGTTACTGTTGCCACAGCAGCAGCAGCAGCAGCCCTCTCATGACATATTGATTTGATGTCCTGCTATGCCGAGAATTTCCATTAAATTCGCGCGGCAAGTGGAGAGCCAACAGAGAGCCAACAACAGAGCAAAAAATATCTACAGGCATTTGCCATTAGAAGGCAGACAATGAGCTCAACCGCGATCCCTGACCATACAAGCTGCCGCCGCCCCTGGGCAGGTTCGTGTCATGTTTTTGCAATTGGCAATCGTGCGAAAAACTGCGACACACATCAATCAGAGACCCTGACGCGGCGAGTGCCATTGTAAAATATTAAATTAGCCTTTGCAGCGTAATTGAAAACATAATTAGGCCGAATTTATTAGCCAGGCATGGTAACCGGCCGCCGGCCCTTTGAAGCGCTGCCCCGCTTAGCCCAAAAGTGCCAAAGCTTCGATATTTCTGCCAACGAAATTCGCAAATTAAACGAGCGCTGGAGTGGGGCGAGCGGCGCTTGACATGCCCCTAATTTAATTAATCCATGCACACACAGTTGCCAGAGCCCAATTACACTCGACAGCCATGCGCCTAAAATAACAAGCGACCTGATGGGAAATAAAAGTAGAGCTCAAGAATTTTACTAATTTGGGACTGAAAGCGAGGTAAAATAATTCTCTGAGTTGAGCTGAGTAGCCAGAGCAATTAGAAAAATTTAAGTTGTTTCTATTTGGTTTGCTATTCATAAGCTAAATTTATGCATATTCAAATATCACTCAAATTATTTTATTTCTATAATTTTTGTTTTGTATTTATTTCTATATTTCTTTGGAATTCGAAGGCAACCGAAGTTGATATTGAAGATAAAGTTGTGGAGATAGGTTGTGCTACGCTCAAGAAGAGCTAAGGTGAGTTGAATGAGCAATTCGTAATCGTTAACAAAATCATGAGCTCAATCTAAGGAGAGATTAATATATAACAGATATGCTTTAAATTAATATAAATGTTAAGTCGTTTATGTTTATTCTATAGTAATACGTAATTTTAAGCAATAAGAGCAGCATTTGTATGTAGACTTAAGACAGCAGCATTTGAAGATCGAGCTCTAAGAGCGGTAATATCTGCTCTCTCTGGCTCTCCCTCTCTCTCTCTCTCTCTCTGATCGATCTGCCTGTGCACTCGATGACCGACCATTTGCACGAGTCGTTAAGTTTGAATGTACTATAGAGTAATAGGTCGAAAAGACAAAATAACAGTTTTAAATCAATTTATTTTTATAACAGCGATATTTGGAGCCGACATATCGCTCTCCATGTGCTCATTCTCTTTGTAGTTGCTGTCCTTATACTCGCTCTCTCTCTGTGATCGCTTACTACAACTGACCAGAATAAAGACATTATCAAAATGAAACTTAAGGCGGCTCTACCTTTTATGCTTCGGTGACAGATCAGAAGAAAGAATCGGCCAATTCTAATAACTGAGAAGGAGAGCCGCCACTCCCACTTCAATTCAAGTATATTTGCTTAAGCGATGTATATACATACAGAATATAAATATGTGATTTAATATACAAAACTAAACTAACATAAGATTCATTTCGATGAGCATATATCTCTTTTGTCAAATGCTACTAAAAGTCATTTCTAGTCAAGAACAAAACTTGACATATTTTGTATTGCTCAACAACGCATCGATTAGAGAAGCTATACATCAGCTTCGTGATTACTCGCATTTTGTTGCGTAGTGTTACGTATCCGATGCCAGTTTGGGTTCTTTTGCTTGGTTGTTCGTAATACCTTAGCTAAATATATAATGTTGCAGCCGTCGCGTCGCGTCGCCCGTGCGCCCAGAGCCAGGACGAACTTGTGTGAAGTTTGTCTGGCGCTGCTGCACAGCTTGTTCGTGCTGTCCTGCTCCGTCCCTGTTGTCGCTTGCAGGCGCAGTTAGTTAATGTTGCACATTATTTCGACAGCAAGCACACACAGCAACAGCAACACAAACTGGAGTAGGTACAAACGCCTTGGTTTTTTCGCTTGTTTGTTTGGCACTTTTCTTTGGCTTACCCCGCTCCCTCCGCCGAGCTGCTGCTGCAGGACTAACTACGTTTTTTGACAAGCTCATGCATGTGACTTTGTCGTTTATAACTGCCATCCGGTGTCTCGCTGTATCTGTGCGATCGTAGCTGTGCTTAAGTGTGTGCGCTGGCGCTTGTAAATGTCTGTTGGTGCAAAAGTCTTGTATCCTTTTTAGCTCAGCTCGGCTCAGCTCCGCTCGCCTCGACAGCCGTGCATTCATTTTAATTTTGAAACTTGTACGCCAGCTTCCCTTACACAAGCACACACACACAAGCTGATATGGGCTCAATTTGTGTCTACGCTATATTACTTCCGCTGCACGTTACGTATACGCCGCGTGTGCCGCGCTCAGCTTGTTCCCGCCTCACACGCCGCCACCGCCGCCTGCCACACACAACTAATTATTTTTCGCTTGACAATGAAAATGTTTAAGTTTAATTAAATGCAACTCTCGCCAGCGAGCGCTGCCTCATGCCGTCTGCCGTCTGCCGCTTACCGCCTCGGCTACCAGCCACTCCTGTTGATAATCTTGCCGCACCTGATGCCTCTGCTACTACTGATGCTGCTGTTGATGTTAATGTTGCTGTTGTTGTTGCTATTGCTATTGCTGTTACTGCTGTGTTGCTTTGGCTGGCATCTTGGCCGCGTCGTGTGACTGCAATTTTTGTGCTGCATTTGCCAACTATGTAGTCGCCGCCATTGCCGGGCCCCGAATTTATGTTGCTTGTTTTCATTTGGAAAGTGTTAAATGTGCTTTGGCTTTCGAGATTCAACTGCTGCCTGCCGCTGGTGCTGTAAGTGCCTGAAATTATTTGCTGGCGCCGAGATAAAGCCGCTTCGTTTGCAGCGAATGAATTTCACAGCTAATTGCAGCAGTTCATTCTGCGCCGTGCGAGATAAAAAGAGTTGCCTCAGTGCAAATAAAACTCACACTTAATACACGTCGCCTTCAGAGATTCCTTTAATTTATCTCTATACACACGACAAGCGAGACATTTCCTTTAAATATTAAACACTTTAAAGAGTTTTTCCATTCGTTTTGTCTCTCTGACTCAACTTTAGAGCTGATACTTATCTTTGAAACATAATCGCTTCTACAACTGGAACTTAAGCCTTTGCCTCGGCTCACTGCTTCGCCTCGCCTCGGATCGGCTCGACGCGCTGCCCTCTTTAGCGACTCAAATGCTTCTGTGGCATTTTTGCAATCTTTCCACGTCATTTGGCACAGCAACTTAACGCCGCTCGCTGTGGCTCGTGCCGCTGCCTACCCTGTCTACCTGACGGCTGGCTGGCTGGGCCTACTTGGCGTATACATAACTCTTTGAGCTGAGCGTGAAGCATGCGGCGGATAATGCTTTGACAAACAAAACTATTTGTCTTTGGATGACTCGGGAATCGATAATCGTAAAAATGCTTGAAAAATGTTGCGGGCGCCAAATTATTTCCTCCTCGAGGCGCCAGCGCTGGCGCTGACTAACAGCCACGATGACATCGCCGATGCTGACGCTGACGCCCTGCGGTCACACTTGTCATGCCATTGATACATTTTTAAGCAAGCTCTAAACACTCTCTAAGCACAACCCATACAGTTTACGCCTCAAAAGACACACACACACACACACACAAACACACACACGCACACAGAGAATCGCGAAAGGGAAGCAAGAGAAAAATTATTCAGAAATGCTTGCAAGCAATTTAGCCAGCAAAAGGGGCAAGAGTGGTACGAGGCGTGGCGACTGCTGAGCAATGCATATGACTGTATGTGTGTGTGTGTGTGTGTGGTGCCATGTTGCTTAGTATATGTGCGTGTGGAGGGCTTGCTTGTGTTTGCCGACTTGCTGACTAGCTGTGTGACGCTTTTTGGGGTTTGTCATTGCATACATTTGAGTCGCGCACGTTCGGCGCATCGGTGGGAGGCGGGAGAGCACTGCGAGGATGCCCGCTTATGTTTGCCAACGCGTTTTTGGTCGCGTCCATGTTTGCGTGCTAATGTTTATAAATGCTTAGCAAGCTTAGCCTCCCGACTGCGAGTCTGCCTTTTGAATATTTTAATATGATTTAATATTAAACATCACTACAAGTCTGTAAGCGACTCTCTCTCTCTCTCTCTCTCTCTCTCTCTCTCTATGTATGCGTGTTTGTGTGTGTGACCGAGCAGAGATCAAGATAACATGGGATTACCAAATGCTTTCATTTGGCTCGTGTGGGCGCCGAGTCGCGACTCGGTTTTCTCGACTGGGACCCAGCCCACCAGGCGCATATTAAGCAAACGTTTTGAATAGTTTCCAAAGTTATTTGGGTTAAGATTTTTTCGCTTCTCCAGCCTCAGCTTCCCCTTCAATTGCCACAGTCGGGCTCGTTCCATTCGAATCGTGCTAAAAGCCCAAATAAACGCATTTTAATTCAAAGTTTTTGGCATCTCCTCATATACTTTGCCTCCCTCTCTCTCTCTATCTCTCTTTATGTGTGTGTATACGTGTGAGCGCCATTTTGTGTATGGTTGAGCGTGTTTGTTAAAAGCTTTGAAAAGATTTGCCTTGTAATCGCATGCAGAAGAAGGACACGGGTTGGCAGTCAGGCAGGCAGCCAGTCGGCCAGGACATGGAGCGCCAACATGTTAAATCTCTTTGATGACATTGTTAATTTGACATACTTGGGTTTCTTTTTGTTGTCGTTGTCGTTGTCGTTGTCGTAGCTGTAGCTGTAGCCGTTGTTGATGCTGCGTACCGCTTGACTTCACAGCACAGGCCTTGATTGGCCATTAAAGGAATGTATAAAATCTGAATAAAAACTTTTTGTAGTGCGCAGCACAATCATAATGACATAAGTTTGACAGCCCAAAGCTGCCCATAAAGCACGTATCAAAAGAGCATAATCATTCTGATTTATAAGCAGAAAACATCGAAAAGGTCAAGAGAGGGAAACAAAGCCCAAGAGAGATGCAGTTCGCTTAGAGCAGCTACAAGCAAAGGCCTCAGCAAATCAATTTCCATTGGATTACAGATTAATTAAATGTCTCCTTAAGCCCAAATACTATATATACTATAGAAGATACTCAGATTACGCGCATGTTTAGCTGGTGTCGCATCTAATGCGTTAAGTAAGTGGAAAAAGTGTTTGTAAGAGGCTTGCGAGCAGGAGAGAGACAGACACTGCAGCTGCTTGCTAGCCAGTTACAGCTACAGACGAAAAGACGTGTGGGTGGCTGGGCAGACATAAGACGAAATGTAGACAAGTTGTAGTCATGTTGCCATTTGCAGTTTGCCGCTTTCCGTCGCCTGCTGCAGGTGACAACTCCGTGAGCAACGAGCAACAAGCAAAAACAATAACAACAGCAACAGCAGCAGCAACTGCGAAGACGACGACGACAATAACAACCCATCATACACTTGGCTGCTGTTTGAGTAACGCACACAGGCAGACACCCTTTGGCGTCCACAGGCTTTCACTCCTAGCCTTGTCTCTGGCTATGTATGCTCATTATGGCCAGCCTCTCCCTCTGGCACATGCCTGTGTATGTGGCTGTGTGGGTGTGTGTAATCGCTGCTGTTTATTCGGCAACAAGTTCCAGTTTTGCTTGGGATACTCGCAGTTTCTTATATTTTTTTTTTGTTTTTGCTCGCCTGTCCTCCACCCGTCGAGGACTCTGCTCGAGTGCAGCTCAGCTTTGGGGCGTTCGGGCTAGTGGCCAGTGGGCGTGCCAGCAATGGCGTTCGTGCGCTGAATTCTTCTTAATGAGCGACATCAAGTGTTGTATTAAATGTCAGTCTATGTTTATATGCAGCTATCTGGCAGTGAGTGCGAGTATCTCTATCTGTCCCTATCCCCCTGTGTAGAAGTCTGAAAGTGTCTCTGTGTGTGTGTGTACTTGTGCTCTATATATATATATGTATATATATATATATCTGTATCTGTGTGCTGGCAAGTATCTGTAATAAAATTTGTAATGAGTTGCAGGCACGGAAAAGGATTTTTGAGTGCAATTTATTTTATTTCAGCGCTTTTATTTTTATTTCCTCTTTCGACCCGTTTTCTTTTGGCATATTTTTATGGCACACTCACACACACCCACTCACAGTCAGATAAAAAATAAAAATGAAAAATATACAACTATAAAGATTTGCAATGCCCGGGGATTTGCAATTTTATGCTCTCCGGCTATGACATGTTTATTTCTGTTTGTGTTTCATTCCTTATGATTTTTAATTACGCTCGCGCTTCGTATTTCACGCGCGCCATAAAACGTAGCATACTTTACAGCGCCCGCCGGGGGCTCGGGCATCGAGCTCTACGAATTGGATAGCTCACGAAGCGCAAGCTGCAGCTGCAGCTACAGCAACACCAGCAACAGCAGCAGAAGCAGCATCATAGAGTCGCAAATTTATCGAATGGCCAAAAAGACAATTCATTACGTGCTTAGCCATGACCACGCCCATTTGGCCAGCCCCTTGTGCAGAGCGTCAGAGCATCAGAGCAGCAGAGCATTTGCATTTGAGATAATTGCCGCAGCGTTTTGTATGCATAGCCGCTGGCAGCTCCGGCAATGGCTGGACAAGTGCGTCACGAGCTGTGAGCTTCGAGGTGGCCCATAAATTTTGCAGGGTCCAGCATGTGAGGCCCTGGCACTCGGCCCGAGCCCCCAATCGGACCGAAGCCATAGCTGAAGCGTTCACTGCCATTTTGTCTGTTTACAGTCATTGCTGCAAATTGACAAATTCGCTGTTGCCTGTCAGAACAGACAGAGACAGAGAGACAGATAGAGAAAGAGAGAGAGAGAGAGAGAGAGAGGGAGAAGGCAAGCGGAAAATCCTTGGTAGGCGAACCGACCAGCAAACTGGACAATCTGCAATACAATATAAGCAACGGACAGCAGCCAAAGGGGGGCCGGGCGCGATGGGGGCATAAATGATAACAGTCGCAAAGCGCTGATTCATTTACTAAATATTTGCATAGGCCTTGTCAGAGCTGGTGTTAAGGGACAAAGCGACGCCGTCGGCCATTTTTTCAACCGATTCCCTTTCAGTCCGGCTGACCGTTTGGGGGCCAGTGCGCAAACATTGCTCAGATATGTTGGTCAAGATTTACGATTGGCGCATGTCAAAGGCTTAATGCGTGCCACCAGCCCAATCCAACGCCCAGCTGTATCCCGGCATCCTATTTGCCCAGCCTTATTAAGAGCATGTGTCTGTCCCACTGGCCCAGCGGTTTCTTCATTAATTAAATGCATTGCCCATCGCCATGGCTGCTCCTGCTGCTGCTTCGTATGCGAGGCGCTGACAAAAAGCATAAATATTGTAAAGAATAAAAATAAATAATAAAGCGCACACACACACGCACACACATACAGCCACACGCACGCATTGTTTGTTTTATGCATACAAATTGTAAGGACATGTAGCTCATTTCAGAGAGTGTGGGCGAGATGAGGGAGGGGGCAGAGCCAGATGCCGTCAGTTGTAATTTCAGAGACTCAGGCTGGGCTCTCAAATTTAAAGTTGTGCAAATATAATTCCGCTTCTCCCACTCTTTATAATTGTATAATTGATTTCGCATTTCAATATTTACCTATATACATATATGGGTAATTATAAATAAAAGCAATTAGTTATATTCATAAGTAGCTGAAGCATTTTTAATTTCAGGTGAGTCCTTGCGCAATCAGTTGAGAGCATCAAGGAATGTCAATATACACTGACAGATACATATGATATATATATTTGGATATTTAGCATATCTTAAGACCCGTTTGCAGTTTCGTTTTGGCATTGTCAAGGCAAGTAAATTAGCTTTGCATTCTTAATAAATTCAGCATTTTTTGCTGGTTTTAATGGAGAAATTCCCTTATATTTAGAAACATTATTAAAAGGCGAAAGTATTTCTGATGCGCTCTCCTCTCTCTTTCTCTGGCTCTCTCGTACAAGCATCGTTTCTGTGCTCGAACAGATTTTTGCTGTTTCGAGAAACACGCTCGAAATTTAGGCTCATTAAACGCTACAACCTTTGCCGCACACGCAAACATGTCAAAGGGCAGGAAAAACAACCGAAAGAGACGAGGGAGAGGCAGCGGTAGCAGCTCCAGCTCCAGCTCCAGCTAAAGTAGCAAACATTCTGAGGGCATTTTATTTGAGCAACCAAAACAAGAGACGCCAGCTCCCCGCAGTCACTGATCACAGCAACAATGTACCAGAAATTGGAAAAAAGATGAAAAAATGTGAAATGAGAGAGAAAAAAGCAAAAGTTAACCACGTTGTCATGATGCCATGCTTAAATTATAATGAAAAGGACTGAATCTAGCTGATGCTGGATGCGCCCTGCTGCTGCTGCTGCCAGCCTTGCTGTCTTTAAGTCACATTACACACACTCACACACACACATACAGAGAGGGACAGGACACACATACACACACAAATATGGCGAGATTTCTTTCCAGCTGTAGCCTTATTTTACCCAGGAGATGCTGAGGCCGTGCACAGCGAATGCACAAGTTGATTCCATCTCATTGAAGGCTGCCAGTGTGTGACTAGACACACTTTGCCTTTGCTGCTGGACAACTCTTGCAGCTTGTTGTTGTTGTTGTTGTTGTTGATGTGGCTGGTCCTGTTGTGAGTGACTGACTTTTGGCATCACTTACCGCTCGGAAATGGGATCATCAGCCTGCCATTTCCTTGCGCGCTGCTTCACTACACACAGCCTCAGCTATTCGGGGCCAAATGATTGTTTATGTGCGACTCTCTCTCTCTCTTTTTCTCTCTCTCTTTCTGTCTCTCTCTATCTGTGTGTGTGTGTGTGTGTGTGTTATACGGCCATACATATTTAATATTTCATATGTCTGCAATGATTTCGAAGGTCTTTTCTTGCTTTCACTGTCCGTTTGGGTTGCTCGCTCAGCGCGTCGCTGCGTATTACATTAAATCCAAAATGGAGCTGCTGATGACGACGAATTGTCCTCGTCCTGCCGCCTTCCGTCCGCGCTGGGCCAGCCGCTCTGCAGCTGTTTATTTGTCACTGCCTGGCCTAATGCGTCGCCTGCCGATTGCTGTTTGCCTTCTGTGTCCTGTTACCGCTCATGTGTATTTCATTTTGTCTTTGCCAGTTCCACTTGACTTGCTCGCCATGTTGACTGCAATTTGTATGGCATACAGACCTCACAGTCCTTGTTTTGCTTGGTTAGCCTGGGCGAAGGCCAACTGCTCCTCGGCGTGTCTTAGTTTTCTTATTTCACTCTTGGATCTTTGCTGGAACTATTTGCAACAAAGGCTGCAGCTTTAATGCCATTTTAATTAGGCGCAGTCCCAGCGGCAACAAAATAAGTTAAATTTCAAACAAATTGGCCTTTGGCTTTAGTTGCAAAGTCCTGCCAAAAGTCAAATACTTCCAGCCCAGTCCAGTCCAGCAGAGACGCTGCTGGACTCCAGCTAAACGCACTTGCTCAAACATGACGCGCCACTTTGCCCAGAATATATGCACATACACGACTCACCCACTCAGCCAGGCACTTGGACTTTGCCCATGCCATGGAGCGGCACCACAAGAGTCGCCCAAGTGGTTGCAGCCCAGTTAAGAAAAATATGTTGGCTTGCTGCCTGTCAGTTTGCCAGTTTGTGAAATCGGCCAAAACTTACGGTAAAAGCCAACTAACTTAAGTCAAAATGTATAAAATGCCACCACGCCCACACCCATAGCCGCACCCTCACCCACAGCCATAGGCCGCCCTTTCGCTTGTTTACCTTGAGTCGGAAGTCGGCACCACTTATGAGTGGTGCAAGTGCACTTTGCACGTTGTCGTAAGCATTTTAGAATATTTCATTGCATTCGGCTTCGCTCGGCAGCGCCGCATAAATACTTGAGCACTGGGTCCACCCACCCACTCACTGCCTGCACCTAGAGGCCACTTTAGCAGTGGGCGTGGCCCATCACAAGGTCATGCTCTGCCTAAATGGCTGATCAAAAATGTGTCTTAAGCAGGCGCAGATGCTTCATTGGCTGCTCGCTTCCAGCTACCCGCCACACCAGAATCTAGTTACGGAAATGGCTTCAAATTTGCCAAATAATCAGCTCTCGGCTGTCGGGTGTGCATGACGAGCAAATATCGAGCAGCCGGAGGTGAAATCAGGTAGCAGTCGCAGGCAGTTGATTGAAATGTTGTTGTCAGTGGAGCCTTTTCATATCGAGACTCATTAAAATACAAATTTTATTATATTTTACTGGAATATTAAATGGATGAGCTCATAGAGCTAATGAAATTGTTTCAGTTCCCTTTTATTTATATTTTTATTCAATTTAGTTGTCAGAAACAGATAAAAAGTATGACATTCGTTTTTTAGCTGGCAAAACTATTTATATATGATATGATACAATAAAAAGCTAGAGCTTGTGAAATTTCTGTAAATTTCTTTGTAAAATATACGGCGATGACGCTGCTTGATTCGCTGAAAAGTTCTTATCACATGAGAAGAGTATTTAGTATAAGAAATGCAGGAGCTGAGCCGACATACAACAATCTCTCGCATAGACGCACTTCACTCGAAAGCACTCACAAAAACACATTAAGAGACTTCCGTTGTCCAAATCATACAAAGGTTGCCTGGGTAGCTGGGAAACTGACTTGGGTGCCTGGACCACAGCCGGGGTCACTAAAAAATTCCATTTATAAACGGCAACCGTATTAAACCAATCTCATCTCCGGTTGTTAATGACTCGCTGAGTACGAGAGCAAGAGCTTTAAGCGCCCAAACAGCCCCTCGACAGGCCCTTCAGACTTTAACCAGCGCAGAGCGATTCACGCATTGGCCGACACTGAGACAAATGAAATCTGACGAAGCCGCCAACTGTCCGCCATGAGTGATGGTATTGCTCATGTGGGACTCGCTGGCTGATTGGAACTTGCAGGTTGTCGCGGGCTGCTGCAACTGTTTGGTTAGCAGCAGCAGCACAGCGACCGCAAATTAGTGCTAAGTGCCCCCCATGGTACGCTGTGATCCAGTATGGATTTTCTTTGGCTCAACCCAGGCGGCGTTAGGGGCAGCGCCAGCGCTTGGCCAACGTGTTTCATTTGTTGCGGCAAGATTTGAAAGTTGATTAATGAACACAAAAACATTGAGAAAGGCGAGGAACAAGCATCGTTTGCTTACAGTCCGAGCTGACCAGACGCGCGAGTCGGCGGAAATGAATAAAGTGTGAATTTTTGTGTTTTCACTGCAATCTCATTCTTTGTTGTGTCTCTCAATCTCCGCTCTCACCCACCCATTCTCTCTCTCTCTATCTCTCTCTTTTGCTCTCTGTTTGCAGAATGCAATTTTGTGATGAAGAAAAATTGATTGTCGTCGAGTTGAGGAAGAGGAATAAAAAAAAAGGGGAAAATACAAAAGGAAAACACCGCCGCAATTGTAAAATAAAAGAAAATCCCAGACTTTGGTGAGGAGATTCATGAATAAGGCAAGTCCTAGACCAACGTCGAAGGACGACAAGCGCCAGCCGCTATTGCAACCCACAAAAAAAACTTAATATTTGCTCAAATTGCGGCAAAGAAAAATCGTTCATTCTAAAGTTCAATAGTGCGTAAAATAAATTGTTTCCGTTTTTAATATGCCAGAGCGAGACAGAGTCTGTGAGAGAGAGAGAGAGAGAGAGAGAGAGAGAGAGAGCATTTCACTTAAAGCTGAGCATTTGGCATGTAATTTGGATTCAATTTAAGGGACTCATGCTTTATGCAGCAACTGATAATCAATTTGTCACTTCGGCCCAGTGTTTTGCATACCAAAACTCAATTAAATGGAGCACACACACACGCATGTTAGGGCAAATGTAGTTATATGCCCATACAGATACAGTTACATTAAAATATACATTTACAGTTGCATTTAGAGTTTGCCGCCTGCCGCTTCTGCCTGCAGCTGCGACCATCGCGACTGCAAATGCACAGATTTATGCGCTCCGGCATCACCAATGTCCGTGCATATACATTATAGATATATATGTAGATATAGCACTATGTGTGTGCAAGTATATTCTACAATATTTTTGCATGAATTATGAATTGTGTAAATTGTGAACACACACACACACACACACACACACACAGACACATACACTTACGCAGACTAACACAGTCACGCCTATGCGATGCGATATATTGAGCCGCTTGTCTGTGCTTTCGGGGCACTGGATACGTAAGTGTTGCCAAGTGGCGTGTAGGCCAAACCGCCGCGCCAGCTGCGCGCTTCGCCAGGGTAACCCGAACGAGGGACACATAATTTTACAGCCGGAGCCTACAGAGTACAAAAATTTAAATCACTGCGTGGCCTCGAGTGCTTTTTGTTACAATTTACGCTTTATGGGTGACATTTTACAATTTACTTGGTCGCAAAAGCACTTTGCCAGTGTGTGAGTGTGTATATATCTGTGTATGTGTATGTGTGTGCGAGTGTCTGACTCAAAGCGAAATGGCCAATATAAATTATACAGTTATGTGCAGTTACTGTGACACTGTCTATTGCCTATGCCGCTGCAGTCCGTTATTTCCCCTCAGTGTCGTCTCTGCCCGCAGACCCAAAATATTTCTAGCGCCATAAATATGATAGCATTTTGGAATCACTGAAAGTAAAAGATCAATTACCGACATACTGTATATAGAGTCGTTCAAAATGAAGTAAAAGCTTTCTTAAAGTGAACGAAAGAACAATGTATTTAATATAAAGTATTTAAATATTTATGTTTTGCAGAAAAGGAATGCGAAAATAAATATTTTATTTAGCGGAAAACAAATCAAATTTTAATGAATTTGTATTCTGTTGTAGATGGAAACACAAATATTTATATGCAATATAATGCAACTTTTGACAATAAATATTATTATTTAGATAATACTAATAAATGGTGTGAATTTGGGGCTTTTGCTCAGTGTGGAAACTTATTTATCCAGCAATGAAGTTTTTAAAAACTATTTGTATTTTACAAATTTAATAAATAATAGTTTTCCTTTTGTTTGTCAGCTTTTATATAAATATTGAATCCTAACAGTCGAGACTCTAATTGATCTTTAATTCCTGATTCTTTTTTGTAAGGATTAAGGCACAAAATTTTCTATTCTCTTATCTTTACTCAAAGAATACCAATGAATTTGTTAACTGTGAGTGCCAAGTTGAGGGAGATATTCACAATTGAATTTGAGTGCGCTTTGCTAATAACGAATTTGTTTTAAATATAATAAAACTGAATAAAAGAAATAAAATTGTAGAACTAAAGCTTGAATTAGACAGAAAAAATGCATATTTAATGGAGAATGTGAAGGCACGCTACCCGCATATATGTGGAAGCATAGGTAATAAAGGTTCGACTTTTCAGATAATATGATATTGCCTTCGAAATATTAAAAGTTTATTGTTTTTAAGAGGCTTAGGTTTAAGTTATTTAATTAGTATTCAGAAGTTATCTTAATGATGTTAATTGAAGTCCTATACAATAACTAACTACTAAATGTTATCCTACAAATCCAATTGCTATCCAGAAATTATAATTTGATAGTACAAATTTTATTACAAATATTTAAATTTGCTATTATAATTTTCGCTCCGAAATAACTGTACAGAAAGCGGGTTTACTAGATAAAACTTGGCTTCTTCAAGTTATTCCGCGGTACATTAGGCCACGCAGCCATTGTGGCTCATATTTAAATTGCCCATTACTCATTGAAGGCATTGACATTTGCCATTCAGCATTGACTTCGATTTGGCATTGAGCACCAGAACGGCAGGACAAGTTAGAATATTGACTAAAGGACTAAACGAATGTTTTTATTTTTTTCAAAAATTCTAACGCTTAACAAAATTGGAGTGTTAATCAGCTATTTACTCTGGCGTTTTGAGCTCTTCATAAATTCGGCTCGTTTTACTCTCATTTAAAGTGCAGTGCAGTGTTTTATGAAGTCTAGCGTATTCGGCCTCAAATTATTGGAGCATTTTTCTGAGCAAACAAATAATATTTTTCTTGGTCGACTTACAATTGGGTTCTATAAGCCCAACACCCACACACATTCATGTCGGAAAGAGATTAAATTGTCGTGAAAGCAATTAAGTTAATGACTTCAAGAGTATTACATAGTTGGCGCGCCGAGGAGTGAGTTTTCCTTGTGATTTCCCGACTGGCTGGGAAACCTTTTTAGTGTTTATTTGTGTTGGATTTATATTTGCCTAACGAGAAGGTTAGTTTATGCGTTTTTTGTTTATATTTTATTAATTTCTGGCGTTTTGTGCGGTCAGAGCATATTTTAATTAAAAATATTAATAATTAGCATAGCAAAAACCTAAAACTCTGAGCTGGCCCTAAGCGTAGCCGACGGGAGGCGACGCTGGCGCGGAACTGGCTATTGTGGGCTTTGGTCATATCTCAGTAATAAACATTAAAGGCGCATAAAAATTCATTACGTTGGCGGCAGTTGCCAAACAAATTATCGTTTGCCAAGTTAAAAGCCAAATTGTGGTGGTCGCCGAACAACAACACCAAATGAAATTGTCGCACTGCAGCCCAAGGAAAACAACGCACAAAAAAACAAAAAGAAAAGCAACAGAAAACACTAAAACAGGCCGCAGCCCAAAGTGTTTATCCACACAATTTTCAACAAGCCAGGAATGTGAGACCAGCCGAGAGAGAGAGAGAGAGAGAGAGAGAGAAACAGAGAATGTGTGTGTTGGGGAATGGAAGCAGCGGTCACATGCTGCTCCTGTTTATAGGAGTATATACATATACGTATATAGCATATATACTGACGCTGGAGCTCATCAAGCAGCTGAACTCCCTGGTTGGGCACTTATGTATTTCCATTATCTGACACACCTATTTAAACATTTAAAGCGCCGAGTGTGACCCCCATTAGGCGGCACCTTGCCAGACCCGCTCGCCCCAAAATGTGCATAAATATTTCACTTATTTTGTTATTTTACTGCACGCTCTCAGCAAGTATATATGTGTGAGTGTGTTGTTGCCGGCTGTGCTTTTTGGGTCGTCTTGAGCATGTGGACATCAATTTACTTAGTGCGAGTCCGAGGCAACCGAATTTGCACACTCCGGATATATAACTTGCGCATGACCTAGCCGTGCGCCATCGATGGCTAAAACTGTCTGGGATGGGATGGGATGGGCTTAAAACTGTGCTTTTGTTTAAAGCAACCTCATTAAGACTCGGTCTACGTAGTGTTGTGTCATCATGGTGGGGCCTGGGTGCTATTCAGCGACCGTCTTGACTCCTTGGCAAGTTGTTGTGTTTGCGTGTCCTTGATTGAGCAAGGATGTCAGAGCGGCTTTATTTATTGACCCTTCGTCTGTTCGATTGTTTGCACGAAGTGTGTCTCTCACTTGCTTATAGCGTGTACCTCATAAACGACTATAAGCCATTCACTAAGAGTGTGGCTCATTTCCCAACTCTAACTGGCCAGCGCTATGTCTTAGTCTCTTTGGTTCTCTGCTCCACTTAACGTATTAAAATGCATTCTTGAGTCACTAAACTCTGCATACTTGACCCACACTCAAATGCCATCAATGGGCATTATTCACTCTGTTTCTCACTCATTCGTATTACTCATACGCCCCGTATATCTAATTGGCTTGAACAATGCCCTAATTTTCTGCTCAGTCGCGGGCAGCGACAGACGCAGCCACAAGAACAACAAGCATAGTAAACAATACGCTATTGTATTGTATTTACATACATAAACAGAAGTCATGCCCACGCTCACACACAGAGAGAGAAAGAGACAGAAAGAGACAGAGAGAGAGAGTGAGAGAGACACACACACGCTTGCACTTCATTATGAGGAGATATTTTTAGACTCATTTTGGCTAAAGAGGCTTAAGCACGTTATAACTTTACCCTTCACCCCAACTAACTCGCCCATTGTTATTTTCCCACCTATTGTTAGTGTTGTTGTCGTTGTCGCTGTTGCTGTTGCTGTTGCTATTGTTGTTGCTGCTCCTGCTGCTTGTGACGCGAACGCTGCAGAGTCCAATTTGACGCTGATTTACCTAACAAGCGCCAGAGCACAAAACAAAAGACAAAGGCCAGGGCAGGCAGAGCAGCAGGCAACAGGGTATACACTTTTTTGTTTCCATTTAAAGTGATTTTAAAAATTTAAAGGGCAATTGTCTTGACGCTTACACACATCCGCACACACACACACACCAACACACAGTGAAAGGAGCTGTCCTTATGGGCTGCAAAGACAAAATGGCCCTTAGCTCGCCTTTGCCTCGCGAGCGCTGGCATGGCTCTCATTGTTTACGTCACTTTTGTTATTATGCACACATGTTGTTGTTGTTGTTGTTGCTGCTGCTGCTGTTGTTGATGTTGTTGCATTAAAACATATGCAACACGACTCCAGTCTGTGAGACACCAAATACGCTTACCGTCAGCTTCCCCTTTAGCAGCAGTGCCAGCTCCTGCGATTCGCTGCCTTTTTTCACATTCTTTAAGCACGCGCGAGTGCATATGTGTGTGTGTGAGTCTGAGTGAGTATGTGTCTTGCTGTAATGACTCTGACTCTTATGCTAACCAGGACAATGATAATGTCGCATGCCAAATTGCATGCAATTATGTAATTTTCTTGTTTTTGCTACCTTTTTTTCGCTCCCCTGCATGACGACCATTGGTCTCTGGTCTGCATTCTTCTTATTTAGCGCTCATTACTGTCTCCACTGGCGTTGCCCCCAACGCCAACACCAAAAGTAAACACACACTGAACAACGCGAGCTGTCCTTGTGTTGTTCGTATTGTTTCTCTTCACTTTATACTCCGCGCACTATTCACGTTCCTCAGTAATTATGACTTGAAATGCTGATAATGAGTGCTCACTTTTCGACGACTCTAACACAAGCGTATGTGTGGGTCTCCCTGAGTGTGCTTTCCACATGACTATTGTCGCACTCCCTTCTGATTAGCATCCATACAGTGCAGTTTTCTTTTGACGAAACTGAAGTCCTTTTCATTTGCGTTCATTTTCTTCGAATTCCATTTACTTTTCCATCAAAGAAGATATTCTAGATTTGCTTTTAAGCCTACTACAGTAGAAATATAAAAAGATCTGAGGTAGTCTTGAAGAAAGCCTATTAAATTATTATTACCTTATATGAAAGTTCTGCTTTGTTGCCTATTTCAATAAATAGATTTCGGCTAAAATGAATAAGTTATGATATTATTACAATTCTGCTTAACTAATTAGTCTATACGATAAAATTAAATGAAAATAAACAGGATATTCTTAGAATATCTATTTAATTGCCAAATTGCTTCTGAGGTTATTTTCAGCTGTGGGACAAGAATTTATTTCCGAGTTAATTCATTAATATATTTTTAAATATTTTGAGGAGAAATTATTCTCAGATGTTCTGTGACGTGCGGGAATTGTCTGTAGTAAAGGTCAGCATCATTTGCAGAAAGTTTTCTTTTCGATATAAGTATATAAAATGCTGAACTTTTCTACCGACCATTCCCGCACGCCCTATTATTATATATAAATATATTAAATATTCTCTCTAACAGATTTATATATATTATAGTAACATTTCATTTATATTTATTATTTATTTATTGCCAATATTTTATTTATTCATAACTATTTAATTTTATTAATTATTTAATTGTATTTAATATTTATTTATTTATTATTATTATTATTCTATTTGTCTATGGACCTTGGAAATATTTATACCATCTTTATTATTTATTTTTCTTGTTTATTTGGTTTTATGTATCTGAGATAAGTGAATAAAATATGTTAACATTCATGGTTATTTTGACACTTTCAGATTCGCAACTTTTAAGGTTTCTAATATAAACAATAAGTGTACAGAAAATGTTAATGACTTTAGTAATTTTTTATGCAAATTCATTTTAATGAACATTTCCACTGAACAAAATTAGTTTCTTTATCCTGCTAGCACAGGCTTCGAGGCGTATAACAGTTTGCAACATTTGGGTACAAAAAATAATGGGAATTTACTATAACGGCAGAGCCAACAAAAATTTTCGATGTTGGACTCCACTGAGTTGAATTAAATAAATAAATATATATTATAATAAAAGAAAAAGAATCGAAGTAAATATTGTAATTGTATTTCCATACAAATAAAATAAAAGTATATATAAACATAATTTCTGTTAGCTATTCATATGAAATTTCAAATTTCTAGTAACTTTTCCTTAGTTTTTGCGCTCGACTCGTAGGCGATTCGGCGCAGTGGCCCGACTTGGTGGTGCACAGTCGAAACTGAGTTGCGAAATAGAACGAAGCCACACGGACGACCGCCAGACACACACACACACATAAACACACACACACACACACGGACAGAACCGGAGGACTGTAAATGGCGCCGGGAGCGCAGCGACGGCTACGAAGCAGTGAACGAGTGCGAAAACGATGACGACAACGACGACGTCGACGATAAGAATGCACGATGAGGAGAGAAGAGCAGCGCAGCTCGCATTGGCACTGGCGAGAAGGAGAGCGAGCAATTCGTGAATATTTCATGAACGAGCCCGTTACTGGGGGCTCGTTCGCTTAGGCGACACAAATAACGGGACTGTGGCAATTGGCAGCGTCGGCTCCTCAGCCTCGTCCTCGTCCTCGTCGATGTACAACTCGCTGCTGCTCGTAGCGCGTCGTCGGAGAGAAATGTAGGGAATGGCATCCCGACGTGTTCGCTGCCGTCGTCCTCCTCGTCGTCGCCATCATCGTCGTCGGCGTCGGCGTCCTCATCGGAGCCATCGGTGAAGCCCACTGCTTACGCGGATCGCTCGCTGGCAGAGGCAGCGTCTGTCCGCCTGGCATGTTCTGGCGAGGATAGCGTCGCCGCCGCCGTCGTCGTCGCAGCGGCAGCGCTTCTCGATTTTTGGCCAATGCGTGCGCTGCTGGTGTTCAGTAAGAAAAGCGTCGCCCAACGGTCTAGTACGAAATCGTACCGTACGCTTTGAGTTCTTTCTGTTCTTTGGGTAGCCAACGACGATATAGTCGTAAAGTCGCATAGTCGTATAGTCAGCTAAGAGTGTGTGTGCGTTGCGCTCGTCTCTTGATTCGTGCGTTACTCGAAACTGATCAGATCAGCATAAATAAATAATGATAATTGCTTCCATAATTTATTCAGCAACTCTGTGAATTTTATAATTTATTTTATTTTATTTCGTACATTTAATTTGATGTGAATAATTAAATAAAATATTTAATTTATGAGAGGTTACACTGAACACTGTGCAAGCCATGATCCCTGTCCCTTGCATTCGATGAGCGATTCCTAGCTTTTAGCCAGACTGTAAACAATTTCTCGCCATTTTCAAGCCCCAAACTTTGGCGACATTCATTAAAGTTGAGCTATGTTTGTTGATTTTATTTGTTGGCACTTGATATTATTCTGCCTGCAGTCGCTGACATTCAGTGACTTCCAAAGTTCACTGCGAACTCATCAGAGCCAGCAGCCAGCGAAATAATTTGCAAACTGTGCGCCTTTTTTTGTTGCTGCTAAAAACTTTACAAACGACATTGAGCTGAGACTCCTCAGCTGAATAAGAACTCCCTTCTATTTAATATATATATATATATTTTTTGCTCAAAACATTGAAATTGAAGTAGTACTCGGCTCGTCTCGTCTCTGGTGCTGTCTGGCACACATATGACAGCAATATTTATAATTTCCGCTGCTGCTGTTACTGTTGCTGCGGCAGACACAACAAAAATTGCAAAACGATAAGCAGCAGGCAAAATAATTTGTGATTACTGGCTGACAGGCAAATACATAAACCCATATTCCATTTCCACAGTCGAATGTAACGTAACGAAAGCCAAGAAGTCGGTAGAAAGGACAACAACAAAAACACAAAAAAAAAAAAACAAAAACAAAAAAAATTACAAGCCAAGTGCGCTCGTGTTCGTGAGTTTTCGGTTGAACAAACACATGAGCGAAACGCAAAAGAAAAGCGAGCAAAAATTATAAAAATAATAAAAACAACAAAGACTCATACACACACACATACACATACACGACCACTGAGGCACAGCATCGAGTACATAGGCGAAGAGCCATCTAGGGGCAGAGACGAAGCCACAGGACGAAAAGTGAAAATATACGGAGAAAAGTTGCACAGAGCGGCAAACATATTTCATAAGTTTACACACACTTGCACGCCCACAGACACAGACACAGAGACAGACACACAGACATATATATGTATATAGATATATATATAGAGCCACATAAAACATAGCCCGAAGTCAGTTAGAGCGAGTCCAAGTTCCTTGCGAGAGACGGAAACGGATACGAGGGACACAAAGGCTAACGCTCGACCTTTGGCACAGAGTTCAGCAACTGCAGCAGAGGACACGGACACAGGGCACAGGACACAGCTGCGAGGTCAACAAATCAATAGAAACAAAGCACATAGCGAGCTAGCAATTGGCCAAGGCAAAAGAAAACAATATCAACAGCAGCCAGTAAAGACACCAAAATTCATTCACAAATTATGCTGGCCATGTCGACTCTAATGATGCCCGCCCCAACTATAGCCATGGGGGCCCCGCAGATCACGATGGGCCCCCACAAGCCACCGGAAACGAAGTTGCTTGCCATACACCCAGCTGCCGCAGCCGCCGCTGCCGCTCAGCAACAGCAGTCCGTGACAGCTGCACATCTGCAGCACAATGGTCAGCAGCAACATGTCCAGCAACAGCAGCAGCAGCAGCAACAGCTGCAACAGCAATCGTCGAATCCACAGCAGCAACATCAACAGCAGATCCTTGGCAGCAACTCCAAGCCAGGTAAGATACAATATAATTATATTGAATTTTCATGTAAAATTAAATTAAAAAGCCAAAAATATAAAATATTTTTGAATGATACATAAAAAATATATATTTTTATTTTTACTTAATATTAAGTTTTAGTAAACATAAAAACTAAAATAATCAACTACATATATAATATGTATAATTATAATGTAAAATTCTTTATTTATTTTAATTAATTCAATATAAAATAGAAATAAAATAATTTACTTGTTAGCAATATTGAATTTCGATTTGAATAAAAATTAAATTGGTAAAAGTTATAAGTTATAAAAATGAATATAAAATATTTTATTTAAAAAAAATTATACAAACATATATACATATAAATTGATAAAATATTTTATTTAAACATATAAATAAATAAAAATTTAATTAAAATACAAATATTTTAGTTTGTTATCAATATGGAATTTTTCTATGTATATTTTATATATTTAATATGTTCTTTCATTATTATTAAAATTTCAAAAAAATATATATAATAAAATAGATGAAAAATATTTTGATTTATTTAATAATTAAAAATAAAATATATATAAAATCTTTTCTGTTTTAGCAATATTGAATTTTACCTAAATAATATTTAAATAAAAAAATATTTTTAAATTTTATATGTATATATCTTAGTAATATTGAATAAATTTGATATAAACAAAGTTTTAATATAAAAACTTAACTAAAAAAATATTTTAATAAATAATATTTTATTTTAATGCTTATATATAAACTAAAATTATAACATTTTATATTCATATCAATATAAGAAATTCGTAAAATTGCATTTCGTGATTGCCTCCTCTTAGATACAAGTGTCAAAAGTTATATATTTTTTATATATATTGTGAGATAGATTTGAAAGCTGAGCATCGTTGTCTAAGGCAGTTGAAGAAGACTTCGTCTGCAGCAATCAAAAGTGTCAACTTCCCAAATTTGCAACTTTTGGCTTGACACAATAAGAATCCTGCTCCAGGCAGACAGAAATAAAAAGTAATTTATAGAAAATTTGTATGCAACCAGGGCAACGAGCGAGCAATGTTTTAAAAGCCGAGGCAGCCAAGCAACACATTCAATTACACTTCATGCCAGAGCCACAGGCAGCTCCGCTGGCTCAGACTCTGAGCAGAGAGAATTCCAATAAGTCATAATTTTAGCAGACACTCTCAGCTCTTAGTGTTCTATATTTTTGTGAAAACGCAACCTGAATGGCCAAATTCATATATTCGTACATTCGCATGCCATGGAAATAACAAGAATTGCACACGCATTCTGATATGAATTATTGTCGGCAGGGCAGAGTCCGGAATACGGATGCGATGGCATGGCAAGTGGGCCTAAATGTCAAACGTCGGCATTACAAGCATAAATATCAGTTACGATTTTCGTATTTGCAACCACAAATACATAATTTGATACACACAGTGAGCAGCCTAGAGCTGAATGATTTTTGGTGTCGGCCGTTGGGCCGGCGAAATTGCACACAACAAGGAGATTTACAACTTAAAAACAACTTAGGCCAAAACTTGATAACGAAGCGCAGGCCAGGAGCAAGGCAAGGCGAGGCGGGGCTCTCACCACCGTTGCTAATGGCAGAAACTACAGCAGTACACAAATTGTCCCTGCCCCACACAGTCTCTCGCCTAATCCGGAAACAACGGCTCAGGAAGCTGCATGAAAATGAAATGTTGGCAGCGCCTGCCCATCGAGTCTCGGTGTCTGTGTCGACTTCGAGCTGTAATGAAAATGAAAAATGAAAAATGGAAAATATATAGTTAGAATAGTGGAGGGTGTCTAGGTGTATTATTAAGCGCCGTCTCTCTCAGACAAAGGGGAAGCGAAAGCAACTCGAAAATGAATTTAATTATGGCACAAAAAGTGAAAATTCCCACACTTGAGTCTGGCAAGTTTGCCTCTGCCGAGGCCCTCATAGTGTGAGCAAATTGCTAGACAACACGAGACAGCATAACTATGAAAAACAGCAGCAGCAAAAAGCACTCCACTAAAGTGAAGTGTCCGTCGACGCCTGCTCTGATGTTATTGAAGAAGTTGGCATTGTGGTGGCAAAGATTTCCAATTGTTTGTTGACCGCGCACAGCGAACAGTCGCCAGTCGCCATTCGCTGATGACAATTGACTGTGCAATGAGCCACACTTCAGTGCTAATTAGCAGAGCTGCTAGGGTCCAAATGATTGCAAATTGGAAATTAAGCGCGCTGCGCATTACCAATTCAAATATATTTGAATTTGTCACAAGCACAGGTCACAGCAGTTACGAAACTGAGTCTGTGGCCAACTGGTGCCAACAAACAGCGAATCAGCCAAACAGACGAATGCATGTAAATTTATACAAACACATGTAGACGCCACATGTGTATATACACATGTGGACCGCAGTGTACGGTGCATGAACTTTCGAGCAGCACTTGCAAACACACACACACACACACTTTGAGACACAACAGCACACAGTGGCAGACAGCAGTTACACCTATGCGACGCTCCAAAAACAAACTCTAAGATTTGAAGTGTTGCAGCAGCGCGCCGTGGCAGGTGGCAGGTGGAAGGTGGCAGAAGGCAGCAGGAGCCAAGCGTTGCCAACAAGTGCCAACGTTGCTGTGCAAAGAAAGAGACACTAACCGACGACAACCACAACAACAACAACAAAAGGAACACTTAATACAGTAAATACCGCTATAACCACTGAGCTTTTTCTATGCCCTGATTAAAATTCGGGATAGGTTGAAAAAAACTTATGAGAACTCTACAATCAATTCGAAATTCAACAATTTTGTTCTATTGCAAGCCATTAACTTACCTAAACATTGTCTTGATTTTAAAATTTATTTGAATCATATAGTAATTTTATTAAAATTAATAATAATAATAACCTATTCATATTTAATTCAGGCAATATAAACTGATGAATATTTTCCTATTTTTATTGTGGAACTGAAAGATTTCTCTTAAGAGCTAACATTAAAAAGTAATCTCCTCTGAAGATAAATGAGCACAACAACTATACTTTGCAATTATCCAAGAACGTGAGGTGTTCCAGATAATTGGAATATTTTCCATAAAATACGTAATTTAATATGTTTGCAACTGATTTATTTTATATATGGGAACTCATTGTAAACGTATAAAAAATTATTTTAAAGACATTCTAATAACAAATTTTGTCAAAAAAAAAGTTTATAAAAAAAAATAACTTTTTCATTAAATTTATGTGGGAAATAATTGAAAAGTATTTATTGATACAAATGTCTCATATGTAAGCTTGAGTCACATTTAAGCTTTCTTTCATAGGCGTTCTTTACTGTATGTCGCATTTGTCTCTTATGCTGCGCACTGCACTTGGTTGTGTTTCTTTGACAGCATGCGAAGCGGCGTGAACAACCGAAGGGAAGGCTGGTGCTTCACTTTCGCTTTGCCGCTGGAGACGGCACCAGCAAAACTTTTAAATTGGTTGGCAACACTTGCAACACTCACACACACACACACACATACAGTAGAGCAATGACAGTAGCTTCACACAGATGCATGTTTGTTTTGGAAATGAATTTGGAAAATTTTGGTGCGCGAAAAGCGGGCGAAAAAGCAGCAGAAAAGCCAAAGCCAATCGAGGCAGGGTACACAGCGAGCAGCAACTAAACGTAATTTGCCAGCAAATCATTGGAAAAGCGTTGAGAACAGCAAGAGGTAAAGCGAAATGGCAACAGCCGCCGAAAAGTATGCATTGGTAAATGTGATACATAAATACAGACATACATACGTATATGTGGGAGTGTGTGTGTGCGCGCGTCTGGCAGTGCGAGTGGGTGTAAAAGCCACTAAAGTGAAATGCATTTATCGACCGCAAAGCGTTCGAAATGAAATCTGTTTAAGGGATTTTAATACCCTGGCGAACGTGCTGCCAGTGTGTGAATGTCGAAGGGGCGATGGGTGTGCTTGCCAGTGTGTGTGAGTGTAAGAATGTGTGTGTGTGTGTGTGTGAAATAAGGACAGGGTGGCGAACACAAAAAGTCAATGAATTCGTTTGGCGAATTGAAAAATTAATTCAGTTGCCGTTGCTGGCGTCGATAAGTAGAAGAAAAGGAAAACTTTACACGCTGCCGCTCAGTTCATGTGTCTTCAACTTTGTATGTATTTGTGTAAGTGTGTGTGTGCTTGTGTGTTTGTGAGTGAGAGCTTTTTACTTACTAATGATTTCTCATTTCGCTTACGGTATTTCTGTGTTATTTGCGCTTTTTGTCTTACTCCGCGTTTTACAGCCACCATCGAGCCAACGAGCCACCCACCGCAGGCGGGCGCCTTGTAAGCTCTGGAACAGAGGCCAAATTACTCACTGCCGTTGTTGTGGATTTTCCTCATTTTGTTCGTTTTGCTCGCCAACAACAGCAGTGGCAACAGCAGCAACAACAGCAGCAACAACAGCAACACCAACAAACAGCAAACGACGGGAAGGAAATTAAGCAAAAAGCGCAAAGATTTATTTCGCTTTGATCAAAATTAAATGAATTGATTTTAATACGCCCCGTGGGCAAGATATTTTCTACGTTGGCCAAATGAAAACGCATAAAAAAGGTGCTGCTGCTGCTGGTGGGCGTTGAACGGCATACCATTGCCATGGGCGTGGCAACAGCCTTGGCTTGCCTTACGTTCCAATTGAACGTGTGCCTGCGAGTGTGTGTGCGTCTGTGGGCTCTTTAAGCTGTTCCGTTCGACCAGCTCTGCTTAAAGCAACACAATCAATTCTGGCTGAATTAAGCACTTGATGCACAGCTTAGAAACGGCAGAATAGAGTTGCGTAAATGTTAAATAAGATACTTTGCTCAATATTAATAAACCATTGCATGGTCTTTCAGCGAACACAATTCAGGCAAGCCTCATTCAATTCATTTCAATCTTAGACAAATAAAATATCTTGGTTTGAGCTCAAATGTTAGAGAAAAGAGTTAAAAGAAAAGTTCCTAATGGAAAATGAAAATATAATAGAATTAAATTAAAATCTAGAAGCTAAGTAATCTTCAGTCGGGGTAACCGTCTGGAATATTAATGATCATTGCACAAATTTAGAAAGATGATGGCAAAAGTATTTTACCTATGATTTCGAAGCATAACAATTTCTATATACAGTTTGAAAATGAGAAAAGAATTCGATTATGATAGAAAGAAAAGTCTTAGAGATGTAGAAAGATGTTTAGGGCGAGAGAGAAAAAGTGACAGATATAGAAAAAGACAATCAGCGATTTATATGTATCTATTAATATGTAGATATATATCGAGAGATACACGTACACTCTCTGTGCGAGATACATTAATAGAGATATAGGGAAAGACATAGAGACATAGACATAGGCAATGTGACATAGATAGCAAAAATGATAATGGGAAAAATAGTGATAAAAAGACATAGCATGAGTGAGGGAGAATTTGGGGCAGATATATAAAAAGGGATACATAGACAGCGAGAAAAAAAACTACAGAATTAAAAAAAGACAAAAGACATACTCATACCAAAAAAAAAAACAAAATGGAAGTTTGAGTATATGAAACTTTCGTATATCTATCTATTCATGTCATATATATATAGTGGAATCTGTTGATATAAATTAAATATGATATATTAGAGTAAGGCACGACTTTAGGAATTAAAGTTTACATCTCTTCATACATTTTAAAAAACGAAATAAAAACAAAATGTAGCAGAAGTGCTTGATTTAAAATGTGTGTTGGTTCAATTCGAATTTTTAGTCTGCCAAATGGCAAATGAAAATTTAACATTTTATTGTTCACTTCAATTGACATTTGGCACTCGCGTTCGCATTCGCATAGAAAATGAGGCTCGAACTCGCGCCATCGACATTTGGCTGCCTGAATAATGTTTTTCACAGTCAACAACTGAAGCGACAGGAACTCAATTTTCAAAATTCAGACATTGGCAGCGGTGCACTTGTCGTCCCTCGCCCCATGTCCCCTGGCTGCCGCTTAACCCTTTGTCCCCCCTCCCCTTCTTGGCGCTCGATTTGCTCTTGGGATCACCCACATCAAAACTGACTGAGAGCCTACCTAACATAGTTGCTGGGGCGCGCAGCCTGTGCGTGTCTGTGTGTGGGCCTGGTCAACACTTTGGCACAATTTAAATTTCATGCATTTTTCATTAACGCCAAAAAAGGGTGACCACTTGAGTGGGGCATCCATTTCATGGCACAGCAACGGCACGACGACGTGCTCTCTATGCCGAGCGTGGCAGCAGCTTAAGAGCCAGCGCGCCAGGCCATCTTAAATGGCCATCTCTTTTACTGCTGCCCATATGACAAACACAGCATTTGAGAACCCGATTCCATTTACATTTGGCACTCTCCTCGCTCTGGTCCGGTCAGTCCGCTCCTCGGACTGTTTGTATCGATTTTGAGTGTCGCCTGCCATTCAAATGGCTTTTATTTCGTATTTATGTGCGGTGCAGACTGTTTCCCCTTGCCCGAGCCCCTGGGCCCCATTGCTCTCGCCGCTAACTTTGGCACGTTTAAATGCATCGACAGCAGCCAAGGCGGAAGCGGAGGCAGCGGAGGCAGCGACTTTCCGGCTACGTGTGCAGTTTTTTACTTAACCCTGCTCAGGCACATTGTTCACCGTTCCTCTCATTTGGGGTTTTATGCCTTTTCTTGGCTTTACCAGAGAGTCATTTGGCTCTCGCTGATGGAATTTTAGAGTAGTCTTTGAGCAATGGCCGTGCGAGCTCGACCGATTGCCAGTGATAAAAAAAAAGAGAAATGAAAACAGAGTGAGTGAACGTAAGCCGAGTTTAATGGGCTGTTGCTACATTTTACAGCATCAACAAAACGCACAGCAAACGGCAACAATGCACACAGTTTTATGCAAATAATAATTTATGAATATCCAAATATGTAGTTTCGGAGGGGGGAGCTCATGCTTAAACACTAGCCAACACAAAATAAATAAAAATAAAATATACTTCAAAATAAAAGCAGAGTGTAGGTAAATAAAACATGCAGCATGGGCCATAGACTACAGACTGCGGACTATGGAGTACAGAGTATGGACTATAGACTTTGGACTATGGACTATGGACTATGGACTATGGAGTATAGAGTGTCCAGCCGAGGATATGGACGCAGGCCATAAAAAGTGCTAAGTAAACACATGTGCGACTCCCCCTGGCCCTGGACGTGGCCAAACGAATGCCTGCACATAGTGTAAACACATAAATTTATGCATTTTCAATGGAGAACTGTTAGCATAAATTTACGGCCCGAAAAAACCCCAACAAACCAGAGCACAGCTCGTTGCGGGGGTGGCTGCCAACTGAGTCTGAGTCGGAGTCTGAGGCTGTGGGCCGAAGCTGCCAAAGCCAGGCAAAACAAGAGAAGCCAAATGTAAAAAAGAAAAAACAAAAAAGAACCAAAGCGTAACAAAACAAAACAAAGCAAAAATAGCGTTAAAGCAGCGCAAAGCAAACAGTCAAAAGCTCGACAAAAAGCAAACAAACAAATAACAAACACAGCAAAAAGGCAACTCAGGAAAAAAGGAAAAAAAAAGAAAAATACAACGACCCACGGGTCAACAGGCACTGTGGGCGGCGGCACAGACAGTGGTTGTGGGCGGGAGGCAGTTGCGAAAACTACAAGCAAGCGCCAGCAAATTTCGGTGCTTTAAAAAGGATCACACAAATCCCAATCATTGAATCAATATACAGTGACAAGTGCCTGAGCATTGCTTGATGTGAGTGTGTTGGCTGTAGCTGTTGCCTGGGTCAAGTGCTCGCCTACGAAATGCGCAATGATTTTGTGGTCGAAACTTGTACACTCATTAGCTGATCGGAGACAAAATAGAGAGTGTGTAGCCTTTTTAGTATATACATGATCGAGATTGATCAACGTTTACCTTAGACTTTAAATGGTGAGTCAATGAAAGACTTGACGAAAGTTTGGCTTAAAGTAAAGTCCAAAACTTCATAGTATACCTAAGTTACACTCTGATTTGGATTGATCACTGTAATTACAGCTTTCTCTATCTCTCTCTCTCTCTCACTCATAGTTCAAGAATTGCATTAGCTCTTCACGCAGCAGCTAATTTTCAACTTAGCCCCAGGGCTGAGGGCCCCTTTTGTGTAACTTCTCTAACAGCTCCATTCCGTTCGAAGGGAAAACTTTACACAATGCCAACACTCGATGGTCCAAGGTGCAGCGCCTGTGATGGGAAGTTGGATTTGCGCTTGTGTCAATCGAACCAATCAGTTTTTGCACTGGGCACAGGGACAGAGGTGGCCGGCAGCGGAATGCGCAAGCATTTGGCTAGCGGAAAGCGGGGCCAAAGTCAAAACGATGCCGGAAACGCCATTGAAAATAGTTGAAAAGGGAAATTGAGCTAAGCCAGTTGCGCACAGCGGCTTACCAGAGGGCTTGGCAGCTGGCGTCTCACGTTCAGTTCGGTATCTTGTTCTCTCGTCCTCGGCGCATACCACATGCACTTCCTGCCTGGCTTCTTTGCGCTTTCTTTGTATGACTGGATATTCCATTTGCTCTCGCTCGCTGTTGTCTGCTGCCTGCCGGCTGCTTATGGAAATCCGCATGATGATTGCATATCCTTGGCTGCGTGGAAACGGGGACGCAACCATATCCCTAATTCCATCCACGAGGATGGGTGCCGAAACTTTGCGTTCATTTGGTTGGCTTGCCTTATTTTTCCTCATCGTTCTTTTTTGGCGTTCAGCTGGCTAAACTTTTACTTTGCTCGGTTTTTCCCATTTTCCTCAGCACTGCCAGCGCAGGCAGCACTGCCAGCGTCCTGCCAAAGTGTTTTTCTTCTTGCATTTGAAGAGCTTTTTCTTAATGTCACTTATGCATAAGTTCCTATGAGTTTGCCCACACTCACACACACACGCACACTAGATCCAGGCGGGAGCTCACGCTAGTGTTTGCTTGCGGATAAGTGCAACGAGCACCACACACACTCCTCTTGCTCTGTGTGTGTCTGCGTGCGTGTGTTTGTGTTTGAGACTAACTTGACGGCACATCCTCTGAGGGGATTTACAAGTGCTTAGTTCTATGTCGCAAAAAAACGCTTTAATATTATTATATTTTCTTTTCTATGCACTCGGAATCGTGCCACATGCATGTGCACCCTGTACCCTGCTGGGACTGGGCTGCGTGCGCTTTTGCTGAATAAAATTAAATTAAATTAAATATCTGCTCGACTGTCGAAATAAGATATAAACCCACTCACTACGCCCCGAGCGGGCGATACAAATTGACTACGAAGACTGCCTACCGCACGAATCATAAATAATCAACAGCACAGAATGGCAACACCCACGAGCTACACGCACATCTCCCCCTCCGACTTGATGTATTACATGTGTTGGCATTATTTACTTAACTCTCTGCTCTATTTTTGCCGCTCCAAAAAGTCAAAGTCGGCTGCGGCAGCGACTATTAGTGCAGCAGCCGGAAAGCACAACAACATTGAAGGCAGAGCTAGAGACCATGAAGAAGACATTAAGACACAGCATGCGTTACTTACAGTATCCAAAAGACACACACACACACACACACACACACACACATGCACATATATTAATGTACACGGACTTGGCCACGGCAGACATTGGTGGGCGTAAAGAGAAAGAAATATAATGCCAACATAACATTTAATCCAAGAAATTCCATATCGTTGCCAGTTGCTAGCAAAAGAAAAAAAAAATAAAAGAAGCACAACGACGCAGCCAAGAAAAAAGCTGATACAGTGGGACACAATACATTAATATGTATTATTAAAATAATAAAACTTAAAAAAAATAAAATTAGAATTTAATCTCCCTAATTAATATGAAAATAAAAATAAATATGAAAAGAATTATTCCTTTTCGATTAGCTTCAGTAACGACTCGCACTGCCCCACTGTCGCATGGTGCTTGGCTCAGCTTAGAGCAATGGCTCGCTCATAGCTAATGCTTGGAAGATCATTGCAATGGGCGCTGCTCAAGGAACATAATGCTTATTTCCACTGTGCTTATCTGGTCTGCCACCGCGCTGGGACAGCAGCAGTTTGACGCTGGCGCTGGCTCTGGCTGTGGCTGTGGCTACGGCGCACTTAAATTGCGCCCGAGAAAATAGAAAAGCGCACCAGAAACGCGGCTGCCAAATGCGCACACATACTTCTAGGCGCTGCTGGAGCGGCATGAAGCGGGGCAGCATAAAAGCCAGCGGAAGGAAGAAATAATCATAAAAATTATTTCAGCACACACACATACACACACACACACACACACACACACAAGCCATGTGTGTGCGAGTTGATGTTGATCATAATGTTGCAAGAAGGCAGCGAATGAGGCGTCCGCTGGGGAATTTCTGTACTTTCGATGCCGTCGCAAGATTTTCATTTTAATGACCTGGCGCTGGCAGACTTTTTAATTTTCGTGCTTCATATTTTTCTATTTACCCACCGTCCACTTTCCCTCACCCACACACACACACACACACACTCACACTCTCTCTCTCCCTCTCTCTCTCTCTCTCTTTCTGTGTGTTTATGGGCGAGAAAGAAGAGGCGCAAATTGATATCCCGTCGTCACTTTTAATGCCTCCTGAATGCGGTTAATGAAAGCTCGTGTGCCTCGCTGTGCGCAGTTATTTTTAAATAACATTTTAAATAACATTTTATAACATTTCTGCACGTTTTATTTACAGGTGAGTCCTGCCCTCCCTCTCCCCCTCTCACTCTCTCTCTTTCTCTCTCTGGGGCGATAAATATTTCCTTTTATATTTTTCATAAGGCTCGCAGATGCCGTAATCACGTCAGATTTGGTTTGCAGCGGTCGTCCGTGGCGACACAGCGAATCTCATTAACATTTAATTAGACCATTTTCGTAATCGCAATGAAATGAACTTGTTAGCTGGCAGTGACTGCCTTGTTGTGCCCCAATGTGTCGAGTCGGTCAAGCAAATTGTCATTGATTTTGCCGCTTAATCTGCTTAGCCAAACCTTACGGCAGTCGGCCAGTCGACCAGTCGACTAGTTGGCCAGTTGTTTACCTTCGCAGTGGAGTGGAGCATAAAATCGAATTAATTTGAGGTGTTCTTTGGCCGCATCTTATTTTGGCTTTTGTCTCCGACTTTGCTGACCCTCGCAGCCTCGACGCGCCTTTTGTGTGTTTTGTTTTGGGGCGAAGTCCGTTGGTGGCCAACGAATGCTCATTTGACATTTGTCGACAAAACGTTTACATTAAATGTTTTGCCATTTCTTTGCCTGTTTCTGGTCCCATTTCGTCTCCGCCTCGCTCGCCCTCGCTGCACTGTCTTCGCCTGTCCACGGCAACATTCCTGAAATTGTCCGCATTGCCTTGGCAATAGGAGGCAGAGAGATTGCGACCGTTGTCGTTGCGACGCTGCTTGGGTTGCTTCAAGTTGAGACATTTGCGTTGACAAGTGTTTCAACTTCAGCTTTATCTCATATACTTTTCGCATTGCACCAGATCAAAGGCAAAGTGAATATGATTTGGACATTCTCATATGAATAGTCAAACAATCAATTTGAACAACATTTTTCCAGGCACATACATGTATATCATATTTCTCAACAATTTTTTAATTGCTTCCATTGATTTGATTACGTATATGAGTTTTACTTTATTCTGGCAAGCAATGCTGCCGGAGCAGCTGCAGCATATTCCCCATTGTTATTGCATTTTTGGGCAGCTCTCAGTTGGAGTGCACAGCATTTCTAATTGCATTATCCAAATGAAACGAGACGTGATGTTTTCATCTGCAAATATTGCAGACCACATGTACTGGATATGCTTAAGAGTTTTGCATTTGTCAAACGGAACCAAGAAATTCAATTAAACACATCAGTCTGCCTTCCGACCGCCTGAGTGACTAGTCAGTCAGTCTGACTGCCGCCTACACACGTATCAGGAATCACTCAATTTAGCATTTTTGTGCCACAGCAAAACCACACGCTCCATTAAATGGCAAACAAATGCCAAAAAGCAAGCAAGGCAACCCGCCCTCGCCCATGCCGTCTCTTGCAATCGACAAATGTTGGCAGCTCGAGGTTTGTAAGCAAATTTTTTAATTTATTGCATAAAATGTTGGGGTTCCGTTGCTGGCAAGCCACAAAAGCCAAAGAAATTGTTTCAATTTGTCATGACAATTTCTTTGAAATGAAAGCCTCGTCTCTGGTGACAAGCAGCAAACGGCGAACGAAAGGAGGCGTGGCTAAGCAACATTGCCGAATTCAATTTGGCCTTAGCTGCCACTTCCTCCCAGTAGCTCTGAGCTCTAAGTACGCAGTAGACTCGTCGACTCGTAGTAGGTCTGTGTCGTTCGTTGTTTATTTGCTTTGATGTAATTTGCAATTTTCACCTTTCCGCTGAAAAGCGAAGTGAAATAAAAACACTCGGAGGAAGGAAATTGTCGAAAGCTAGGCCATTATCAGAGGCGGCGCACTGAGAGTTGACAAATCAGCAGCGCCTTCGAAATGAGATTTAAGCCAGCGAGCAGCGCCTTGGGTATTGGCTGCTAATACTTGGCTAACACCTTGGATAATGGCTGGTGCAGGGGGCGGAGCAGTGTTGCAATTTGGCCAGAGCTTGCCACAACAATCGTAACTCTGATATTTTCCCATGGCATGAGTGAGGGGATGAGCGAGGTAATGGCAGGCGCAGAATCGATCGCTATCTAAAATGGCTCTGTAACAATTGAGCCCATTCAGGTGGAGCTGGGACTGAGCCACTCACATGTAAATGGCTCGCCTGTCAATTAGCTCCGGTGCAGCACACGGAACAGGCAGGAGCAGCAGCTGCTGCCTGTTGCTCTGGCGCTTCGCTTGATCCTTGACAACTTATGCTTAAATATTTTGACATGCAGTCGAAAAGTTGTGCTTAGGCAGCGGAGTCAGCTCACTCAAGTGGCTGCCTTCAAATTGAAGGCAGACAGCACGGCTTATGCGCGACCTGGCAGGTGCTTAAGTGCAAGCACCGAGCCCCGTTCATGGCTGAGCTAAACGGCCAAAACAAAAGCAACGCCTGCACAGGACAATAAATCTCCCGTTGTTGTTGCGCTGCCTTCGATGATGCGGCTTAAAGCTGCTTAGCCGCAACCCTGCGAGCCCTCGAACCCTTCTTGTCTTCTGATGCAATTTCCGCCGCGCCGTGGGAACGGTTCGAAGCGGAGCGCTTAGCTGTAGACAGCAGCCGGCAGGATGCCCGGGCAGCGAGCATCTGCAGTTGATGACTGAGCGCCGTTCGCGGATGTAACGATATGATTGGATTATTATTATTTTATTATTTATTGAGACGCTGCGCTAAGCTCCGCCGCCGCCAGACTCCGGGAAAAAAGACGTGGCTAACTGCACTTGCCACGTCCTCATCCGCCCGCACTGGGCCGGCCGTCCCGCGGCACTCGCCGGGTGTCCCTAATGGCGGCCAGACATGCAAGTGGCTTTCGAATCTTCGACGCTTCTGCGCTTTTTAATTGGCGCCTTTATCTCGCTCACCGTCGCCCAATTAAAGTTAGTTTGCAAAGTAATTAGGACGATTATGTGGCGCTCAAGTATCAATAGAAGGCAATTAAAGGACTGCGATGGGAGCATCGATTGTCTGAGCGGTGTTTGCCCACTTGAAAATATTTCATTTTTTACTTCTTGCGCGCGGCTTAAGTGATTGCAGTGGCAAAAGAAAATAAGAAGAGGGAAAGCACTCGAAGTTGATAATCCGAAAAGGGAAAAAATTAAATGAAAAATGTTTAATCACAGGTGCGATTGTTGTTGCCCATTGAAGGACATCAAAGGAGAGGCTAGCTAAAGGCGAATTAAATAAATGAATTGCTTGAAGAGCGGCACACTAGTCTTGATTTCATTACTGATGGGTGCCATGCGACTCTCATTAAATTCACTCCATCACATTTTTAGATTCAATCAGTTCAATAGAATCTCTCTCTCTCTCTCTCTCTCTTTCTCTCTTTATTTGTGAAGATAGATGCATAGTTAAGAATCTGCAACGCAGCCAATGAATTGCACGAGTGCTGGCTTATATTTTGCAGCTGAAAGGCAGCAGAAAGGACGCAGCGCTTCAGACTGATAACTTTTGCCCTTACTAATGAACTTCAAAGCGCATGCACTAATTTGAAAGTCACTCAGCTTAATCCGCAAAACACAGCCACGCCTTCCGCCTACCACACAGACGCGCAAACATTGAGCCAAGAGCCAGAGACGTCGGAGCTATGCCAAAAAGTTAAATTTTAATCTGTGATGTGGCAAAAGTTGATGAACAAACTTAAGCTTGGGCGAAGCGAACCATTCGGAGTATGCCACATGTTGATGTGAATGCAAACACACCCACACCCACACACACACACACACTCACACACGCACACATTCGAAGGACTATGGTCCTGCATGCACTTTCTAAATTCGAAAGACTTCATTCACAGTCGCGAGTTTTGATTCCCCCTTGCCAAACACAAAAGAAAACGAAAGAAGAGAAATAATAAATAAATAGTATTTTAATGAAGAGCGAAAAGTTATGGGTTTTGGATTGGGGAGGTTGGGGAATTGGTGCTAAAAAGCATTTGTTATCCTTGCAAGAACATAAATTCACTTTTGTAATTATTTCTCGCATTAGTTGCTGAGGTGGCGCTCGCTCGGCAAAGTCAGCCAGCAACTGTGAGCTGACCGTGCTCCATCATGGCCCCCGCCAGCCCCCCTTCAAGATCCACTGAAATGAATGGACGCTGCTCGGGATTATTTGTTAAAGCACACAGCAGTCAACTGCTGCTTAAAAATAGCACACTCATTCCCACACACACTCACACACATACACGCACGCACACACATGCAGTCGCTCACTCTTACACAACTTTAAAATTGAATCAATCATTCTCACTTTGATGCACATCAGCAACAGAAGCTGCCTTAACTGCTGCTGCAGTTTTATCAAAAGAAAATGCTTTCTACTCTCTTTCTCTCTCTGTGTGTGCGTGTGTGTGTGAATGTGGGTGCGGGTGGGGGGTTGGCCTGCCTGGTAGCATAAGCTGTAACTATAAACAAGCAGCTTATGTGTTTTAGACGCTCGCTCGTTCGTTCTCAACGTCATTCGGTCGATGTTGCTCCATCTTTGCACAGGGTGTTAATTTTTGTTGGTTTATGAAGTCGACTCGACTGCTGCTGCTGCTGCTGCTGCTGCTGGACTGTGGGCCCCTCTCGCTTAAACACTTCAGGCACGGCAGCTGTGCGCAGTTCTAACGAGCAAAAACTAATAAATCCCCACGAAAATGGCTGCGGAAACGGAAGCCGTGTGTTGTGCTCTGCTCTTTTTTGCCAGATCCATAGCCAGAGCCCGAGCCGTGCAAGAGCCACTAGCAACACGAGTCCAATCCCAACTCAAACCCAAATTCAATGGAAAGGCCTGTCTACCCGTGTCTGTGATGTGTTTTCTTGCTTAATTCTTATTATTATCCCAGGCATTATTATTATTATTGTTGCCGCTGCTAGCTGCTGTTGCTGTCGTCTTGCACAGACTTTCTTTCAGCTTTCTCCTTAAATAGACATATACATATATATAAATATATATAATACTGTATATATATAGTATTTTTGTACTATATATACATTTCCTCAGTTACTTCTTCATTTTTTCTTTTGGAGCTTCTTTCATTCTTTGGCGCTTGTCTCTGGCTGCGCACGTTCGTGTTGCTTATCGTTTGCTTGTATTATGATTGCCGTCGCCATTGTTCAGAGTCGTTGTCGTTGTCGATGTGGTTGTTGTTGTTGTTATTGTTGCTGCGAGAATCGTTGTTATTGTTGCCTTGCAATAGTTCATTTTAATCTACAAACAGGATAATGCAAGAAGGATTTCGTAATGTGGCCTCAACTCAACTTTTTCGACGCCTTTCCCCAGCAATTTCTTCGCTCTTTCTTTTCAGGCTTTGTCTTCCCTATCGCATGCTTTTTATTAATACATAACTCGGCGATTTATACCGCCCCATTCCAGTCGCTGACTTAAGTTCTTCTCCCTCATCCCGCTTCCATTTCGTTTTCCATTTCTCTTTTCCATTTCTGTTCCCATTGACATTCCCATTGCCGTGGATTTTGTAAACTTTGCACTCTACTCACAGGTCGTTTCATAAATTTCATCACAACTAAGAGTTTTTTACAATCTTCGACGTTGTCCGAAAACTTTCTACGCACTTTAAATAATAGTTTTTGCCTCACTTTTTGGCTTTGTGATTATTTCTCATATTTTTGTTAGGTAATGCTGTACTATTAATAGTCAGCATTATTTTTTAGATTAACTATGAAGACAGACACAAATCATTTCGGAAATTTCATAAAATATCAAAATATTTTTGCATATTCATTGAAGTCTTAAACTAAAAAGAGATTTCTTGTTGTTGTAGTTGTTGCAGTGCAACAAAATGCTATATTTTTGTAAAGCTTGATCTATCCTTCAGAGACGGAAGTCAACTGCGTAAGGATAACGGTATATTTGACTGAGAAACAAGCGATTGAACCGATGCCTGGCAGCTATCAAAATTTACACCCATTTTTAGTGCGTCAAAAGTATGCGAATACTGCAATGCGAATTTGCATTAATGTTTTGGTTTGCTTTAAGCCAGAATAGTCGTTAACTTCTATTACATTAAAAAAAAGCTTATAGTGACTTAAATTATAAAGTCCATAAGTAAAATTCCCTAATTAAAGGAATTATTAATTGAACCCTAACGAACATCATTACTAAGTTTAGACCTGCTGTATATGTGTTGCAGTTAGCAACAGGAAATTTATTTGTAATTACGTGGATTTTGTAAACTTTGCACTCTACTCACAGGTCGTTTCATAAATTTCATCACAACTAAGAGTTTTTTACAATCTTCGACGTTGTCCGAAAACTTTCTACGCACTTTAAATAATAGTTTTTGCCTCACTTTTTGGCTTTGTGATTATTTCTCATATTTTTGTTAGGTAATGCTGTACTATTAATAGTCAGCATTATTTTTTAGATTAACTATGAAGACAGACACAAATCATTTCGGAAATTTCATAAAATATCAAAATATTTTTGCATATTCATTGAAGTCTTAAACTAAAAAGAGATTTCTTGTTGTTGTAGTTGTTGCAGTGCAACAAAATGCTATATTTTTGTAAAGCTTGATCTATCCTTCAGAGACGGAAGTCAACTGCGTAAGGATAACGGTATATTTGACTGAGAAACAAGCGATTGAACCGATGCCTGGCAGCTATCAAAATTTACACCCATTTTTAGTGCGTCAAAAGTATGCGAATACTGCAATGCGAATTTGCATTAATGTTTTGGTTTGCTTTAAGCCAGAATAGTCGTTAACTTCTATTACATTAAAAAAAAGCTTATAGTGACTTAAATTATAAAGTCCATAAGTAAAATTCCCTAATTAAAGGAATTATTAATTGAACCCTAACGAACATCATTACTAAGTTTAGACCTGCTGTATATGTGTTGCAGTTAGCAACAGGAAATTTATTTGTAATTACAGCACAACAACAATTTCTTTCAGTTGGAAGTTTAAAAAAAGCAAAATGTGTAAATACTTTTAACCACCTTTGTATATGTCGGTGATGGGTGCAACTCTGATGCTTGTCCAGCTAACACGATTCAAATTTCTTCCGTTGTCTTTCTGCTGCTGCCACGTTCGATATCTCTCTCTCTCTTTCTCTCTTTCTCTCTCTCTCTCTCTCTCTCTCTCTCTCTCTCTCTCTCTCTTTCTCTCTCTGTGATAACACTCGAAACTATCATTTTGAACCTCTTTCCTTCACTTCAGTCTTCTTTCTTAACATAATGTTACCTTATAGTTCTTAAATTTAACTTTAAAAGGCAATCACAAAGAATCACGTTAGAGATAGCTTTATGTAAAAATATGAGCCTGTCTTAAAGCATTGCAGATTCCAGGATTAGTTGTTAGGAGCTCAATATTCGGGTTTCAATTGGTGCTCCCATGACAACGATTTCGATTCAGATTTTGGAGTCTGCGACCAATTATATTGCGCTGCGTTAAATTTTAAATCTAAAAAGTTGCGAGTGCACAATTCGTTCTGAATATTCTCCCAAAGGCGAAGCGAACGACGAATGGTCATTGGCCACTGCAATCGCAAAAAGTTGGACAGCAATTTAAAAAAAAAAAAAAAACAAAAAAAACAAACAAACAAAGCTGAAAACTTCAGCTGCAAGTCCGAGTGTGTGTGAGTATGAGTGTGAAACAAAAAAAATCTAATTGCGCACAAAATGAATTGATGTCGTTGCCAAGCGAAAATGAATGGATGCCAATGGCAGTGGTAATGGGTATGGCATTGGGATTGGGTATGGAAATGGGTGTGGGTATTGGGAAATGGGAAATTGGGAAAGAGAGGGCAGACATCCACGCAGACGACATCGCTGAAGGCCCTTTTCGGGGAAAGCCGGCCTCTCGAGTGTTTTATTAAGCGCATGTATCTAATTTCGAAACGGGGCTCAAGTGGCCAAACTGGACAATGGATGCCGCGAGAGGGGCTGAGAGGCACGACGCGCCGAACTAATTTATGGCGCTCCATTAAAACTTGAGTTCAATTGCCAAAAATTTCATAAAAATTTTATTTAAAAAGCAACAACAAGCACGCAGCGCAAAAGCCAAAACGAACAAAACAAAAACAAGAACAAGAACATGAGAAAAATGAATTTAATACACATACATAATATATATAGGTTATATATATATATATATATATATATATATGTATATATGTGTGCGTAAGTGTATGTGTGAGTGTACATAAGAGATGCGCAATCAAGTTTATTACGTACTCGCAGTCGTCGCCCAAGCGGCGCCACAACTGGACCCCCCTCAAGCCTTTGCAAGGCTGCGCTTTGAGCATGTCCCGGGCTGGCAGGACTCGCCCCGCTGCGCGCATTGCGCAGTTCATTTGTGCAAAAATGAAATAAATTTAAATATATTTTTAGTGCATTTCGCATAAAACAAAAAGATGCCTCGCAGGGCTCCCCAGCCCATGCTCCTGCTCCTGCGCCTCCAACTGCCTTCCTGCCGCCTGCTGGGCAGCTTTTGGCTGCTCGTTTGTCCAGCCTTGGGCCGAATGCCACTTCTTTTATTTTCCGACCGTTTGCCGTCTCAGCTTTTCCAGCGCCTTTTATTGTTTGTAGTTTCCCCCGGCCAGGCACCCGGCCGCGTCTCCGCTATTGTCTCTGTTTACTTATTTACTTTTGCGCTTTATTATTCTCCATTAACTTGACAAAATGAGCAGAGCAGGAGACGCGGACATCTCTGCTCGCTGACCACCCACTCAGGCGGCTGTCCAGCTCCAGCCCCAGCTCCTCCCTCGCCACCCACCTTTTTTCATAAAACACATAAAAAGCGAAACAAGAATTAAATAGATAAAGTCTTCAACGGAGTCTCATTCAAGCAAAGGGCTTTCTGGACTGCCACATTTTCACATTCCACGGAGAATGCAAAAAGGCTTTACAACTGATCCAGGTGGCTGGCCTGGCCCAGATCACAGAATCTCATTAAAGGGACAAATTTTCATACTAAATGCGTATGCAGAGATGGTTGGCAGGGCTGGATGGCTGGCGCCCAGACCTTTGTGCCAATCAGACGTTTCACCTTCGGCTTAGCTTTTCCATTTGCTTTCGCTTTATGTGAACTCTTTCCGAAACGAAGGAGAAGAAGAAAACATGCTCATTACGCTGACAGCTGAGCCAATTTTCAAAAATCTGCCACAATTCCTTTGTCAGCAGCAAACCGGAAGTTTGCAATTTATGCGCGGGACAATTTCTGTGGCGAAAGGCTTAAAAAAGAAGCTGGAAAGTGTTGCCATCGTTGTCGTTGTTGCTGCTGTTGTCGAAATTGTTGTGAGTGCTTAGCGCCTTAAATGAGTTTCTGCTCTGATTGTGCTTAATTTGTCGGCCTCGTCAGCCCACAGCACTTAGGCGAGAGGCAGAGCTGTGCGGAAAATTAAAGAAAAGCGGAATTTCCATTGAGCATGTGTTAACTCATAAGCCAAGTACGTGAGCGGGCTGACTGTGTATGTGTGAGTGTGTGTAAGTGTTGGCCGTAACTGGGGCAATCTCAGAGATTAAGCCAATTAGCCGTTCTGGCTCTGTGATGGCTCTTAGCTTTTAACCATTGTCCTTGCTCGCCTCTTGTCTTAGTCCAATTGCCAATCTAATGTAAATTCCATTCAGTGCATTCGTGTGTGTGTGTGTGTGTGTGTGTGTGTGTGTGTGTGTGTGTGTGTGTGTGTGTGTGTGTGTGTGTGTCTATGTCTCTGTCTGTCTGTGTGACCAACTTTTCAGGTTTAATTAGCTGACGGCTAGTTAACTCGGTCCCCACTTCAGGCCACCTCTGATCCCTCTCGACGTGCAGCCATGTGAATTCCATTTCCATTCCCAGCGCAGGCTCGCATGTTATTTTGCCTGCATGCATCCAATTAAGAGGTTTGCCCTCTGTCACGCCCCCCAAGGCGCTCCATGTACGTTTTCTTTCAGCTTGTTGTTTGCGTCGTGAGCAGCTGGCGGGCCAGACGGCAGGCCGGGGCGTAAGTTTTTAAGTGAAAAATACTCAGCGCGATTTTACTTATTTAGTACGTAACTGCAATTTACGCCATGCATCTGCATACAAAATGCATTTTTTCAGCTTCATTTTTATTTTCGTGTTTCGCTGCGCGGCACGCCCATTTTTTACGCCAACTGTGCACAGGGCCGCAGCACACACAGATATACATCCGTGTATGCTTTGGAATGTGTATGTGCACAGGGCCTCTCAACTTCCCTTTTTATGTACTGGCTACTAGCCTGGCCAAAAAAAAAAAGACAAAAACAGAAAAAAATCAAAAAGTAGGGGAGAAAATGCAAATAGCATAAAATACAATGCTGAAGTGCCTGCTCAAGCTCCTCTCATCTCTGCCTCTGCCTCTGCCTCTGTCCCTCTCCAGCTGAAGTCCCTTTTTCACTTAGCTCCTCGCTGTGGATTTTTGTATATTTTAAATGCATTTTCGACAAACACACACACACATAGAGCCTCTCATACATACACACACACACTCGCTTGCTTTGGCCTGGCACATACCAGAGAACGATGCATACTTTTGGCTCAACAAAAAATCTTGGCAAAAGGGTTCGCATTGGCAGTTTTTTTTTTTTGGTGTCTGCGCTTCCTTAACATTTGATTAATGAGTGCAGAGCGCGTTGGCAGTTCATTTTTGGCGCACTCAGGGCGGCTTAAGCGGACAGCGACTGTAGCTGCGAATATTGCGCATACGCCGGATTGGCTCTATCAGGCGCGTCTTGCAATTACATCATCGATTAAATGCAACTCAGCTGATGGCAACTGACGTTTAATATGAAGCCAAATGAATCCTCACAAGTCATGACGCAACTTAAAAATGTGAAAAGCCACGAAATTTAAGTGAGTGAATTGCGAGAAAGTCTTTTGATTCATATTTCCTCCTCTGGTTGGAGGTACGCAAATCGGCTTCAATGTACTCGCTTAAAGCTTTTAAAGCCGCTTGTGACTCTCCTGCGGTCTTTCGCCCCGTCGCCGTGTATTTCAATTCAATCACAATGCCTGAAAGGAAGCGCAGGGGCAGCCAAACGGCACACTGGCCGCAGTCAATGTCTGCTCAGAAATTGAATTGTAAGTAAGGCTAGAAATGCCGTCGCATAAATGCGATAACAAATAAAAAACATAAACTATGACCCGCTCAGACGACAGCCGGCAGTCGGCAGTCGACAGTCGGCAGTCGAGAAGCCAACAGCAAAGGGAGCAACAAAGGCGAGAGCACCACGAGCAAGGTCTGCGCCACAAAACGAGAAAGCCCAACATCAATTCTGGGATTTAGGATACTGATTTGATATACTTTTTATTACCATTAAGTATAAGTTGACAAAATGCCGCCACAGCGCCGATTTAATGGAAGCAGCCCAGCAGGCATGCCCGACACTCCCACTCTGGGCCCCTGCACTAAGCAAAATATCGAGCGCTGAAATTTAAAGCTCAGTGTACGCTCGCAGTTCGCGCACTTCATGAAATAGAAACGGCTCTCTGCTCTCCAGTCATTAGCTGCGCACCATTAGTGCCGGCGACAGTCGAGCGAACCCTCCCCCGATCCGTCTTCAATCTTCTGCCCAATCCACAGTGCTGTGGCCCGAAAATCGTGCCTCGTTATTATGGCTGATAACATTTTTACGATGCCGACAATGACATGACATGATTTTTTTTCTCTTCTGTTCTTCTCCCTCTGTCTCTTTCTCCTTTGCTTTCATCGCGGTCTCTGTGATGCTGATGTTCACTGTCAAGGGACAAAACGATTTTTTATGCCAGCAAAATGACGCAGTTTTATTGCGCCTTGGCCAAATAGTCTTTACGTCTTTTTTTCCACACGCCGAGATTTTCATTTTTAAATCATTAAAAATGGCTCATAAATTTATTGTTAAAGTAGCCAAAGCAGCCGTCACAAAAATATGCCTTTTTCAAGCTTATGCTTCCACTGCCCAAAGAGTCCAATAATATTCTCTTCACGCTACTTTGTTATAGTTATATTCCAATTTCAAATGAAAACATATTTCTCCATTTTTTTATAAATTATAAATGGAACTCTGCATAATTTGGAATTAGTTTACAGTAAAAGCAAAAGGAACGAAAAATATAAATTATCTTAAGTATGCCTTTGGCATGAGAGCAACAGATTTAGAGGTTAAGATAAAGAAGACGAGATATTCGATATAAGTATTATATGTCTTTGTCTTAAGCATGGTGATACACTTAAAGGTTGAGGTTAGTTAGAACCATCAGATTAATTACAGATCAAATTACCTTTGACATTTCCACAAGCTTTCATTGCATATGCCAAGTACATTTTAATAATAAAATTTAAAAAAAAGAAAGAAAACAGCTCAACTAATTGAGTTTGCTGGCTGGCGAACTTATCCAAGTAATCACTGAATGTGTAGCTCATGCATAAATTAGCAGCACATTATTACAGTGTTAGCGCCTGGGCTGGGGGCGAGTAACATGTGTATTAAATATTATGTAATTAATTGGCATTAAAAGCCGAACAATACCTAAAATAAAAGCAGAACGAAAAATAAACTGAACAGAAAAAAAATCCATTCCCGCTAGCCGCAATATCGCATATGCCACGAGAGGCGCTTACCTCAGAATTATCGAGAACCGCCCCCCATTAAGTGCTTTCATGTTCGGCTTATGTTTTATTAATGACTTGGCGTCAGATTTATATTTATATATCTATATACATAATCTGTGTACAAATCTATGTGGGTGTATGTGTGTGTGTGTGAGTGTGTGTGTGTTTGAGGCTGCATAATTATTAATTAAAGAAGGCTTTGGCACTATTACTTTAATTACGCACTTTCAGAGTCAACATAAATAGTAAAAACGATTTAAGTAAAGTTCGCATAATAGAAAATGTATGCAGATGGGATTATGATTATATATATATAAAAACATATATCCAGCCATTTCCATAAGCCAATTCAAATATGCAAAAATTTATGTATTTTAAATTTTTTATTTCAACATTTTTCCTTCTTATTTTAGGGCTTGATACTTCAATAAAGTCTAAAAAACTTATTAAAGCTAAACTAAATGAATATTTTAATCAAATATTAATCATGATAATTATAATCTGCATTCTATTATACTAAATCTAATTGCAATTAAATTTCAATTTCTGCCCGAGCTGCTCTCACAAGCCTCTAAATCAATTTTCTTGGCCCTTTGCTTGCTTCATGGTCACACTTCAGATATTATTTGATGAAATTTGTGAGTTACTGCTGTGTATTTTGACTGCTTACAGTTCTGCTCCGGAATTAATTTGCAATTACTTAAATTGTCGGTTAATATCTGTTCGAATTTGCAATAGGCAAAGTTTCGGTTTTGGCGACATTGTCACGTACTCGTCGTCTTTGACAACTGTCGGAATCTTCAATCATATGTCAGCGTCAGGTCAGTGCATGTCATGAAGTGCCTGGTAATTGCCAAACTAAACCACAAAAACTCTCACACACACACAATCTCTCTCTCTCTCTCTCTCTCTCTGTGTCGCTCGCACAGCCTGGTAATTGTGGGGCGATGGCTCTGTTAAATGCGTCATCAAATCGCCTTTGCATGACTTTGAGCCACTTAATGCTATTTGCATCCAATTGCGGCTGGCGACAAGCAAAGGACATTGACGTCCCTCCGTTACGACCCGTTGCATATGTCGGTCAGGCCGGGCCGGGCCAGGCGTCGGCACGGCCGGCCCAAACCACCGCCGCACCACCCAAAGGCTGATGCCTTGTCGGGGCTGCACGTCATTATTATAATTTCTGTATTTGCACAAATGTCGCCGGCGTTGCCAGCCCGTAAATTGCAATTGCCAACGATTATTGAATTTAGTTAAACAACGTTTGTCGTGGTCGACAGTTGCCCCACAGTCGGCACACCCCCGCCGTGCCCTGGCCACTGCTGCCCTCAGTGCACCTAATCGCCAGCTGCTGTCGCCAGGACATTTGCAGCCCTCGTTCTCCGCTCCACGGCGAGCAGTACGTCGCCGGCTCAATGCAGCAGCACATCCGGCGCGCTTGCGTATCAAAGTCTGTCTGCTTGTCTGATTGACTTCCGTTGTCTACGTTTGTCAGTTTGGCCATTTTGGTTTTGACTCGACCCTGCTAGACAGACAGACAGACAGACAACCAGGCAGGCAGGCAAGCAGGCAAGCATGCAAGCAGGCAGCAAGAGCGACAGACAACATGAAAGCAAGAGTGAAACAGAGCATATATGCAGTCAGTGCGGGCGGGCGGGTGAAAGAGACGGATTGATTGAGGCATCTGCTTCAGCTGGCTGCTTTCTGCACTTATTTACACTTTAAGTGAATTGTTTGCTTGCGTTTTAACGCAAATGCAATTATGCGCAGCCAACATTGCAGTCAGTGTAGCCGCAGCTGCAGCTGATGTTGTTGTTGCTGTTGTTGTTGGTAATGTAAATGTCCTTGCTGCTAATGCTGCTGCTATTGTTCCTGCTGTTCTTGTTGCTGTTGTTGTGGAAAGGCAAAATGTAAATCGTGTTCTTACTAATGTTTGACCATTAGTTGTTAGTTGTTGCTTTCACAACTTTCCATTGTTATTTGTCGAATGGCAATCCTGGAAATCACGAAAATTGTAGTGGAACTCTTTCTGTCAAGTGGCCAACTGGAACACATAAGCTATCTAAACTTTAAGTTTAAGTCTCACATTCGATGCTTAAAGCTGAAGTTGCGCTGTCACAACTAATTCAGCAAAACTTATCAATATGCAAACGCAGGCAGCAGCAGCAATTAGTCATGAGTACGCGAGGCTGAGTAGGACGAGCAGCCTGTAATTAGGCTTAGCTGAGCATTGCGAAGTGGCTCGAGACAAATATAATAACAGAGAGCGGAGCGCATGTAAATTTAATTTAGTCAGGCCCAAGTGCGGCCGTATTAAGCTTGCCGTCTGTACAAACATACGATTAGCTCGACCCACACTGGACAAGCGAGTGCGGAGTGGGCGCAGCTGGCCATATTCACTTCGTCTATAATTGTTAACAATTTATGAAAAAAATATAAGTTGGCAAACTGTCAGCAGAGCTGATGTGGCAGCAGCAACAACACACAATTCCTTTCTACTATTCCACCTCTCTGTTCTATCGAGCTGCTTGCGATGTGCAGTAATGAATGCCTGCAACTGAAGGCGTAGTCATATACCCCTAAAGGGTATACTTAATAACCACTCCGCTTAACTACACATCTACGTATCTTCATCAAATTAGTCGACCTGCACAATACCCACTTTGCCTAAGAAGAGATACTCGATTAGTCTTGAGTTTGTTAAAGCCAAGTCTCAATGGATGGTCTCAAATGGGGGAAAAAGAAGTTCGCTGACAGCAGAGCCACACACGTACACAGATATGTATGTACTGCGGAGTCGTTGCCATAAACTTATGGCTTATCAATCAACACAAATGATGGTCATAAAGGCTGCCGAGTGAATGGGACAACAGGGCCTAATATTGGCTGCAGCTGCTGCTCGACACAACATGAATATTTACGAATAAAAAATGAATACCCTTTTCCGACGAGACGCCTCGTGTCCGTCCTTTGCCAATTTGAGCCAATACTAAAGTTCAGCACGGCTGTCGCTTTGTTAAGCAATCACATCGATGACCCAAAGGTTGACTTCTATGCATCCATTTCGAGGGATCAGAGTGTGCGTGTGTGTGAGACCTTCATTCCATGAATCGAATGCCAAGCAGGCATAAAAACCAACTTAGCCAAGTTATATGCAGAATTACCTTTAATTGGCAAAAGATGAAGCGCGTGCAGCTCAATCCATTTCTGTAAGCCTCATTGAAATATTGTTAAAACAGTTCAAACAAAGTTAAGCAACTCCGACAACACTCGCCACGCCCCTCGCCCCAACCAGTATCCAGGGTTCAGATATATTTCGATTTCAGACACGTGGCAAAGTGGAGGCTGCGTCGGAGCGCTTACAAAATTATTGTTGCCCATATTGAGCTGCGTCGTGCTAAATGCAAATTGAAAACTTTTGCAATAAAATTACATTAAAGAACAATTTGTCTAAGCGCAGGATCTTCTCGCCGCAAAGAGAGAGAGAGAGAGAGAGAGAGAGAGAGAGAGAGAGAGAGAGGGGAGAAGGCAGCTTAAGTGCTGGCACGCCCTGCCGACATGTGGCTCCTGCCGATTCGAACTGAATCAATCAACTGCGGAAATTATGTTAACAGCAAGAAAAGTTTTTTCTTCTGCCTTTTTACAGGACAAATGTGGGCATGTGAGGCGCTCTGAATACAATTGTAATCGCAACATTGTGTGTGTGTGAGTGTGAGAGTGTGTCTGTGTGTGTGCGTAATATATCATCGAGTGACCGCAAATGGAACTCAAGACGCCGCTTGGAGACAGCAAGTGTGCTGCCTCAAAGTCAATTGGATATGGTGGCACGTTTCGCCGTCAGCGGGAATACGTCAATGTCAGCGCCAGGCCAGGGCTGGTCCTGGTTGTGGTTCTGGGAACGAAGCACTCGCAGGCGCAGGCTAATTATTTTACATTAAATTAAATAATGATACACTTTGGAGAGCAGCGCGTCACGAAAGAGTGGCGAAAGGTGGCCGCGACGCCGCCATCATCAGCATAACGGTGCTACCCGGTTGTCAGTCGAGTTCGTGCAGCGACAAAGAAATCATTGGGGCACGTGACGCAATTTGCATAAATTTGAAGCAGCCACAACGAACCCCGAAACGGAAGCGAGCGCGTAATTTCAATTGCGGTTAAACAGCAACCGAGTAGAAAAGTAGCAAAGTGGCAGGCGCCAGGACCCACAGAGAAAAACTAGTCTGAGGCTGGGCGCTGCATGGTCTGGAGAGGCAAATGTAATGCGCACATTATTGAATACGAACACCCGTTATCGACATAAATGTCTTAGAACGTGGCTCCTAATGGCTCTTGAATTTATTGAAAAATTATGAAAAGGACACGTCGTCAATGGCCACAGGTCAGGTGGCTGGAGGGCAGTGCGCGCGGCCTATCACGGGCACGGGAGCACGGGCCGAGCCTGCAAGTTATTTCAGTTCGGATACATCCTAAATAAACAATTTGTACGTTACGCCAAATGGCCGAAATACATTTTCCTATTTGCTGTTAGATTTCTAATGAATTTCGGGCAGCTACGCCTCACCCGGCCGCCCTCTGTGTGCGGACTGCGCTGCTGTCAGTGTTCTGGTAGAGATAACGAAAGCCACTTGAAGTGTTTACTTGCGACAAATTGATGTGTTTACATTTGACGAAAATAATAAATTAAGTTTTTTCTGGCCCCAGTCCGCGCCGACTCTCCGCTATTTGTCACAAAAGTGGCATATAGCGCAAGGCAAGGATTGGGAATGATTTCCCAACTCTATGATGGATATCATAATGCGTGCTATTATTCGAAGACAAAACCAAAGTCTAACTAGATAAAACTGAATCGATGAGATAAACTCTCTAATTAATTATCCATCTCTCCTCTGTATCCGCAGGTAAGCAACACACGCAACAACCAACAACAATGTTGAGCCCATTAGCTCCGGCCCAAGGTGAGACTACATTTATGGTATACGTATCAGACGGTGAGCTATGAACCCTGCCCTGGTCACATTTCCCTTTTCCAGGATAAACGTTACAACACACAGCTCGCAGATCCGGCTAAAGTAGCGTATAATGCACGTTTATTCTCAAGCACAAGCTCGAGCAGGGGCCACAGTGAATTGTGCCAATATTTTCTAAAAATAAAGGAACAGACGCTAGTTGCTCTAGTTGCCTGCAGCTCGATGTGGCACGCTTCTACCCAATATGCGGCAGCTAAACGTTTCCGTGCACGCGAAAGATTCGCAGGACTACGGCTCTGCCTGGCGCTTAGTCCAGGCTGCTTTGCATTTGGCTGGCAGGATAAGGGCTGCACAGAGCGCTGTGGGAGGGTAGTGCAGTTGGAAAGCATGGCAGGCCATTTCTTTGCACTTTTCGTGTGCTTTCATATTTTCCTAACGTTAATGTGGCCACAAATTGAAAAAGAACAGTAAAAGAATGAAACAAGCGCAAAATCTGAAGGGATAAAGTGGGAAGGAGTGTGGCGCGAGCCAGGCAGCGCACCTGAACTCAATAAAAGCTTCATTTTGGGTTGTTCAAGCAGCAGAAAACCAGCAGCAGCGAGCGGCAGCAGCAGGAGAAGTGCAAAGAAAACAAAAAACAAAAAAATAAATTATTTAAGAAAAATATGTTTTACATAAACTTTCGAAAGCAACGAAAAAAAGAAGAGAAAAGACACGAAAAAAGAAGGAGCCCCAGCAACAGCAACACAATCCAAGCAAAAAATCAACAAAGAAAGCTTGGAACAAATGGCATGTAGTTGGAGAGTTGAAAATTGCAAAAGTAAATAACTAGGTAGTGCTCAGAAGGTCCCGGAACAGAGGTTTTCACTTGGCAGTCGCCAGGCGGCTTGGCTTGGCTTGGCTTGGTTTGGTTTGGTTTGGTTGCCCCGCCAAAGAATGAAATCCGCGTTAAGGCAGCACCAGCAGGCGAAACAGTTGCACAAAAAGTTATAAAAGTATTATGAAATTTCAAATAATAACTGCATCTACATAGAATCTAAGAAGCCACAGCTGCAGCTGCAGCTACAGCCCAGCTCCAGCTCTAGCTCAGTCCAAAAGGCCAAGGCAATGCTGCTATAGCTGGCAAGTAAATAAGTTGAAATAAAGTAGAAAGTAAGGTTCTTAGTTTGCTTTGGCCGCTGGCTGTTTGCTGGCTTCTGCCTTAAAGGCTTAATAAAATAAGTATCCATTAAAAGATATGAGCTCCATAAAAATGTGGCAACAACAAGAGCAACAAACTGCAAAATTAACCAAATATAACGGACTGAGCTCAGCCAAAGATTGTGCCCCGTGGGGGTGCAACAGTGTTTGAATGCATTTGAATGCAACAGCTGAGCCAGGGGCTGGCCCGAAGTCCTTGAGCAGTTCCGAGAAATTATCGGATGACAGCCATAAAGCTGCGCATTACATTTCATTCACTCAGCGCATGGCAATGGCTGTCGCCGGGCGCCATCAATCGACGGCGCTGGCAGCGAAATTGCAGTGATCCATAAATGTTGCAAGTGTCAGAACTGTCAAGCCGCCTACGCAAAACGCTGAGCGGTCAACCCAGTCGACCCAGGCACAGCAACTGCAACGGGTAACTAAAAGCTGGACAGTGGACGCTTGCCCTTTGCCAGTGCAGGGCTCAGTGCAAAAATAAATGTCACACTTGCAGAGTAAATACTATTGAAATGAGCAACACAGTGGAGTGCATGCCCAGTGATGGCTGCACAAACAGTTCAAGTGCAGCTCGCAACTGCAAACAGTTGGCAGTTTGAAATCAAAGCAAGCGGAACACAAACGCGCTGCTTTGAGTACGAATTGGAGAATTTAAATTTGGGGAGCTTAAAGCAAAACTTCATTATACATACAATAAAGAAAGCATTAGCTGAAGAATTATGATATTTCTTATTACTATGTATTTTTGAGAAATTTCTAAAATATGTAAAGAAAGAGCTTAAAGTAATTAAATACATTTTAATACTTTCTATTATCAATAATATTATAATTATTATTATTATAATGAGTATTTTAATTATTATTATTATTTTAATTATTATTATTAGTATTATTATTATTATTATTATAACAAATAAACAGATCTGTGGCCATATTTTTCGAAAATGAATTGTTTTTTTTTTCTTTAATTGCTGTGAGTTTTGGATTGCGAAATATTTTATTTGATTTGTTTACTAATATTATTATTTAATATTATAATTAATATATTTCTACTATATAATAATATTATTAAAAATTATAATACTATAATTAATCACATTGTAATGCAATAAATATTTCTCTTTAATGTACAACTATACAAAATATAATAGTTAAATTTTTTAAATTATAAAATACAAGTAAAGTATTGAATTAATTTTAATTTACATTTCAACCAACATATAAATTCATTCTATTTAAATCACTTAAGATCAGCTCGAATTCAGCTTCCTTGAGCCACTCTCATATAAGTTATATTACATTTGTCTATACGTTTATTCTAAAAAAAATCGTAATGCCCATGGTGGCCGTGTGAGTGTATGGCAGCTGACAGTAAAGCTGGCATGCTGTGCTCATCTGTCCGCCAGCAACGTTTTGTCCACTCAGCTGCGCCCGCACCGCTCCGCGGCATGTGTAATGGCTGTGTAGTCGTCTTTGCGCTCATTTTGTTTTTGCCGCTGCATAAATTTAATATTTTGACATATGTAAGCGCAGCAGCAGCAGGGGCAGCGGCATAAGCGGCAATAACAACAATGAAGGCTGCAACGGCGAGAGGACTACAAAAATGAGCACAAATAAATTTACATGCATGCATTTTGGTTAAACTGTCAGACCACAAATCAGAAATACACTAACACCATGACATCTGTCCCCAAGTCCCGCAATTGCTGACTCTCTCCTCTCTCTCTCTCTCGCTCGGTCTCACAATGTCTGCGTGTGTGTCTGTGTGGGTGCGTGTATCTTTACTTATATGAATAACTACTGTCAAGCGTGGCAACATGGCCGTGAGCATGCTGCCAGCCCCCACTTGCAGACCGCAGAGCGGCACACACACACACACACACATGTATGTACATATAAGAGATTTATGAACGGCAACGGTTTTTAGTTGACGCTCGTCTCCCTCGGCTGAGCGCTGGTGCTTATCTGCATTTGTGCCGGGCCTGGTTGGGCCTGCCCTGCACTCCACTTTATATTTAATGAATGCCATAATGACTGCAATGCAACGCATGAAATATTTATAGATGTGAATGGATACGACTCAGTCAGCCCCAGCCCCAGCACCAGGCCGAGGCCCAGGCCCAGGCCCAGGTCCTGGCCTTATCCCACACCTTATCCAAGCAAAACAGCCCAGCAGAAGGGCCGCACTCACTTCAAAGGTTCAGCCTTTGCCTATATCATTGAAATTTGTGAATATGCATGCATTGAAGACATAATGATCACTTGTAATTATGATGCATTGTCAGCACTGCTGGCTCAAATATTGATATTGTGTCGCCCGTTGTTGTTATGAATGCAGCGGTTGCAGCTGCGGCAAGGCCAACGCATAAAAAATACTTAATTTCCTTTAATAAAGCCGCACAAATTTAATTAACCGGCATGGAAATGCATTTACACCTTAATTATTAATTGAATTTAAATACATAAATACACGGCGCAAATTGCAGCAGAACCCAGCCATAACGCACACACATTGAGCCACATACGCCCACAAACACACCTACACACCCACACACATAAACTCATGCATGTAAATCTGTTCTTTTATATAAAATATATATATGTATATATAGTATATCCCTTTGTTGTTTTGCCCTTTTCGCAGTGCACTTTTTCATTCACTTTTTTATTGAATCTTTAAATATTTATAATTTTAAATTATGGCACAGCCATGTTTGCTTTATTGAAGCTCCTTTTTTTGTTAAGTTCAATAATTGTTGCTTGTTTGGTCTTCTTTGTGGCCAATCAGAATCAGTTGCTGGCCAGAACACTCCAGGTACAGCTGAAACATTGTTAAGGCAGCGTATTCTATAACTCTTAGCCAACCTTAAAAGGTTGTATGATAATAAAATATGAATTCATAATCGTATTAAGATAGAAGTGTTTTTACAATTGGAGTACATTTATATATAACACGGTGTATATATATGAACTAAGACATCCACTATGACAAGTCGACTCAATTCAGGTTGTCCTGAATGATATGAGCAGATCTGGCAAGTTAAGGTTGCTTTCATTATTTCTAAATACAGTGCCGCTCAACTGAATAGGTTTGACTTCATTGTTAAACTTAGAACTTAATATCTTTATAATGAGGACTCGGATTTAAACCAAATAATTTTTGTTAAGTGAAACAATTAATTATTTATAAAATACAAATATATATTTATAAAATAAAATACATGTATATACATGTCCTGCGAGAATATCAATAAAAAATTAAAATTTTATATAAATTGAATTTATTCTGCAATATATTTATAGACTTTTAGCTTGGGCTAAGCATCCATATCATCCTTTACCCCTGTTAATTGCTTATAAGGGCCACACGTTGTCAGAGTCTTTCAGGCTTGCAACCCACAACAGAACATGCAGATTTTGCGGCTTGCCTTGAGTTACTTCGGAATCTGTCGCACACACACAAATACACACTCACTGTGGCCATTGCGTTGTAATCAGCAAATGTCGCGGTAAGAAGCGGCGACCGCGAGGCATGCAACATCAATATAATCGATCGGCTGTTCAGTCAATCGCACCGCAATCTCGTTTCCCGCCCGCCAAGTAGGCGTGGCGCTGTGCAAATGTCATTATGTAACTGCGTATAATTAACCGAAAATCGTTTAAGTGCCCAACTCCAGGCAGGCAGCTCTGCATCTCTCTCATTAGCGATTCGCCCAGTCGCTGACCGCAGCATACAAATTAAAAACGCAGCAGGGTGCCCAGAGGCGTGGCTCTGCTCTGCTGTGATGCGCTGTGCTGTGCTGCGTTCTGTTTGTGTGCAGAAGAAGAACGACGACAGTGCATTGCATTGCATTGCACAGCGTGTCTACTTTGACATTAAATTAAGTTGTTTGGCCGAGCTGCGTTTTTAATTTGCAACACAACTCAGGGCCGAGCCAGTGCGCCGGCGGCTGGGCGATGTACGCATATATAACAAATAAATCATTTATGGCCACAGCGAAAATATTTATTGAGTTACCAGCTCGAACACACAGCGAGAAAAAGAGACAAAGCGAAGGACAGAGCGATCGGGAGAGAGATAGACAAAGATAGTGAGAGAGAGAGAGGCGCATGTTGAGCAGAAATAAATTAATTAAAAGTTTGAGTGCGTGGCTCTATCAAACTTTTTGCTTGGCCAACGCGGCGTATGCGCGATGTTTGTCGATGTTAGTTGCGACGCCAGGCAGTCGCCCTATACAAAGACACACACACACAAACACACACACACAGGCACAATTGTCAGGGCTCAGCCTGTTTGGCTGCCTTCCTGCCTGACTGCGCTGGCACAAATGTCAAATTGAGGACACAAGTTGGGCAGGCGGCTCATTGCTGGCACTGCTGCATGGGCAGCGACAGCACTGAGGTACTGCAATCAGCAGCCAAGTGCAAAGCTTTTCACATAATGTGCTATTGGTTCCGCATATGCAACTGGCATTTTTAATTTGTCTTAACATTTTAATTGCAACAACGCGACGCGCCGGCAGCGCTCGCAGCTTTCTCATTTCGTATTGACGCCTCCATGCATGTCTGCCTAAAAGCCGTCCGAAATTCGCTGGCCCACTTGTGCACAGACAACGGCCATGGTATAGAGGGTGGTGGGAAGGAGTACCAGCCAGAGGAAAATGCCGTCGCGTGAAAATTAATCAACAAGCTGGCAACAACTTTGTTGCCGTCGCCGTTGCTGTTGCTCCAAGTTGACTGCTGTGCGATTCACATTTTTAGTTTAGTTTTCCTCGTAATTTCTATGCATTTGAAAAATGCAAAAGCCAAACAACAACAACAGCAACAACCAAATTAACACAACCAACAACTCTCACAGCGTTCATTGCGGCTAGCACAACTTTTGCCAGCCCCCAGCCCCCAGCCCGCAGCTCCAACTCACTGTGTGGCCCCACGCGCAACTGTCTGCTGGAAAGCTTGTTATTTCGTGCTTGTTTTAACATAGAACTTTTGACGTTCTCTCTTCATGCCAGATGCTTATCAATAATTTATTTATAAGCTTCACCTCAAAACACATGTTGTCAGTGGGATGCCATGTCACGCCCCCTCAACCCCTCAGCTCCGCAATACCCCTACTCTAGCCCATCTCATGCAGATGTCGACGCTCTGTTGCCGTCGCTGCCATTTTCTGCTTTATGAGCTGCTCGCACAGTAATAGTTGCGTTGGCAGTTTAGCTAACAAGCCGCAGTTGCCGCCTGACACCTGTATTCCTCCCTGGCATCCCCATCGCACACACACATGGGGAGACGTATGCTGAACTTGGTGCTGCTGCTGGTCCAGCCGGCAGCAGCTAGTTTAAGCTGCTCTCCTGCTGGCTGGCTGGCTGGCTGGTGGCTGCCTGGCTGTGAACTCACTCGAAGCGCTTGCATAATTTATGATTGCAAAATGTGTTCATTTAGTTTTGCAAATTGTTGACATGAACAATCATTAGGGCCCAGCACAGATTTCAACACCATTTCGTCCGTGTACGAATTCATATGCGGCAAATAAGTTCCTGCCACGCTGACAAGCTGTGTGCAGCCGACGAAATAAATCGAGCTAATGAATCAGCTCAAGCCACGAATTGAAAATTAATCGAAATATCAAATAAGAGAAATTTCTCAATTTGCCAGCTACGATAACGTGGCTTATCGAGCTCTAACACAGCTTAATGCAAGAAACTTGAAAGAAAATCGCTGTCTATTTAAAGATTATTCAATTAAATAAGAATTTGGTAAATGAGTAGACTTTAGTGTTAGCAGCATGACTAAAGTCATCTATTTAAATAATATAATAAATATATATATTTATATATTATAAGTATTAGATAATAGCAAATTGAATTTGGTTCATCTATTACACTTAACTTTAACAATACATTTTTATGAATAATAAATATTAGATAATTTATTTATATATAATCATTTAATATTACTCAACAAAATTTAATATCATGAATATTAATAAAGTCCTCTAATAAACTACAGAAAATGTATATTTATTTTTAAATATATTTTTACATACATATAATAAATATTTAAAATTTGAAAAGCTAATTATAAAGTACGCATTTTCGTTTAACAGGCAATTAAGATCCATCAGAAGAATTTTATATAAACATCTTAAGAATAGTCATCAAATAAACTACATTAGAGTATTAAACAAAATATTTAAAAATTGAATAATTAATAGCAGCAGAAGCTATAGAAATTGACAGAAAATAAAAAATTGACGGATTATTCATTTAAAGAGCAATTTAGGTCAATCAGCAAAATGTTATAGAATCATCTTATACACTCAATTTTATGGAATCATCATATACACTCAACTCATAAAATAATTTTAAAAATATTTAAATATTAAATATTCAGTGTAAATAATTCGCCTGACAGTATCTGCTTGCAGCTCTTTCACTGTTTGCTTGCTAAACAACTTAGCTAGTTGACACTGACGCAGAAAAATATGTTCATCAAGCCAGACGTCATGACGATGAAAAATTAGCGAGTGTCAAAGATAAATAACTGACGCTTGCTTCAATCGAGGCACGAAACTTGCTGCCGTATTCAGCTTTTGAGGCCAAAGTATTTATTTGCCTGTAGAAATAGTGTCAAGCTGAGTGGCTCTTCACATACTCTGTGCCCAGAGCTACGGCGCTACGCAGACCAGGCAAAACTTGACTAACTATGCAAATAAGTGCGACATGTGTGCCACGCCCATTTATGGCGAACCCAACCAGCTGCCTGGTCGCCCGCTCTGAGTCAGGAAGACACTTGGCGCGCCGGGTAAGTGCAGTTGGCAGAAATTAAGTAAGTTTGTAGCTGCAATTTTTGGATAGAACTATGTCAAGTTTGGTTTTAGTTGCCAGCAAAGTTTCGCTTAAGAAAATGCCGGCAAGTATGTATATAAGTATATCAAATAGGGCACAGCCGGAGTGTGGAGTGGAGAAAGGGTAGTGGGGAGTGCGGAGTGGGCGGGGGGTGACACTAAACAGACTCGGCAAAACCTAATGAATTTCATGCATGACATGCGATTCTCGCGACGAGTCGCTTAATTAAAACCATTAGACGTGGCCTAAAGTTGTTGGCCGAATAAAATTGAATGGCCCCAACCAGCCAGCCAGCCTGCCAGCCTGCCAGCCAGCAATCCCATTAAACAATGGGAGCCACAGCAGCATCCAATTTACATACTTTCTTTAATGTTTGCTGCATAATTTTCACATTTTTCAAAGTCAAGCCATGGCGCTGCATTCTGTGTGCAACTGCCGGCAGTCAAGAAGCAGAAGAAATCTTTGCATGTTTCGGTCATATTCTAAAAATAATAGCATCAGCTCCTATATAAATATATATATATATATATGTATATGTATATACGTATATACTTGTGTATGCATATCCTTGCATATAGCATAACTGAGCCTGGTCAAGCGACCCACTAAGCTGACCCGGTGCTGGGACTTTTATGACTCTATGCCAGAGACAGTCGCTGCCAGTGGGCTGGGTGTGTGAAATTATAACATTTGGTAAAATAATGTCGCTTGGCTGCAACTGAAAGCAAAAGCTTAACAAATTTGCTGCATAGATTAGAAAAAAGTGACACAATTTATGTGCCCCAGGAGACCAAAGAGACAGAGAGAGAAAGAGAGAGAAAGTCGAACTGATTAAATCTGCTACTATACAGAAAATGCTGCAACTGGCAAAATAATGATGCTTTCAGAAATGAACTTGCTTTCATTTTAAGGCAGGCTAACTTTTTGCGCTCTCTTTCTCTCTCTCTCTCTCTCTCTCTGTTTCACTCGGGTGGTCTCTCTTGCCATTTCGCTCTTAAGTTATTGGACAAGATTGCAAAATTAGAAGGCAAAGCGGCAGCGGTAAATGGCAAACAGCAGCGCAGGACGCGAGCTACGCCAGCAGCCCAAAGCAGCTGAGCTACGGCCAAGTCAAAAAGTTTAATTCAAAAACTTGTACAAAAATGCACATTTAATGGAAATTTACTACCTGCAGTCGCGTCAAAGGCAGCAGCAGCATCAGCCACAGAAACAAAAAAAATCCAACACACCGAAATTGCAGCAACAACATAACAAGTGCCACAAAGTTGCAGTTGCAGTTGAGCGAATAGGGCTGGGTGGAGTGGTGGGAGAGTGGAGCTAACAGCAAGAGCCTGGATACACAGCAAAGTGTTAACGGTTTGTTCGCGTGCCAAATGGCAAACGGGAAGAGGCAGAGGCAGAGTCAGGGGCAGAGACAGAGGCAGAGACAGAGGCCAGGATGTGCTATTTTTGGAGCGCTTCGGCTCTGTAGTTGTCTGTGCGCTGCGCAGCGCTGCGACAAGCAGCAACCGGAAACGGAAATTGCGTAGCCCCGTTGCATGGCTGCCAGCCAGCTAGCCCCGCTCCATGACCATAACCATAACACGAAGCACCACACCACACCACGCCACACCCCACCATACCACACGATACCACACCATACCACACCACACGACACCAATCTACAGCAGCTCACCCCTGATGGCCAGTGCAATTCAGATGGCACCGCCTGTCCACCATTAACGCGTAGCCAAAGCGGATAGGACCGGGCAGGGCGGCGCAAGTGTTTTATAACCTGTTTGAAAATGTCAAGGTTATAGCGTTCGTAGGTAGCAGTTAATGTCCGTATAATGGCGAAATACGCTGTAGTGCATTATTGAGGGTTGGCTTCTACTCAGTGGAAATGGGGCAAGGATCGGCCATATGTAAAGGGTTCATTTGAGAGCATCATCAGGAAGGACAACTTAAATGGATAGAGGCGCCTCTGCGAATCACAGCGAATGAAAATGCCAAAAACTTTTCATGTGCAACACGCTGGCCGCTATAGAAACCGCTGGCAATGAAATGAAAATGGAAAACTCCATTTGCTGACCAGCCAACCACTCGGCCTGTGGGTGTGTGTGGGTGCGTTAGTAATATTGTATTTTATTCTTGCTGCGCTAGAGCCAAACAAATAAGAAATTAGTTGTTGAGAAATTGTTGCAGCTGCAGCCATAGGAGCTGGAAGGAAAAGTATCAACAGGAAAAAACTTTGCGCTAATGTCTTAATGCAAAAGTTTGTTAACGGCAATGCACAGACTGGTGGAGAGGGGAGAGGAAAGTGGAGGGGAGAGAAAGGGAGAGTGCGGCGCGCGCTTCACTACCTGGCTTGAAAGTTGTGTGGGAACTTTTGGCTAGCACGTTTGATTGAAATTTGTGGCATATTGCCCGCTCCGCCCACGTGCTGCGCTGAGCTCGGCCTGACATAATACTATGCTTAAACAGCTATCAGCGAAAGCCGAACTAACTGAGCTGAAATGAGGTTTAAAGTCCGATGCAGCTCGAATGTGTACTGTATAGTTTGAAAGGGGGAACTCAGGCACACACGTTTTATGCAGTTTTGCAATTCCAAGATGGCAATGGCGGCAGCCAAACAAATCGTTAGCCATTACCGAGTGAAGGGTAATTTTTACTTTGCAGCTCTTGCCGGGCGCTTTATTTGCCAGCCAAATTTGTACGAATTGCAGCAGCAGTTGTAAGAACCAACAAAGCTATCAAAGGCAGCAGTTGCTACAGCAAGAAGCTGCCTGTCGATTCCTAATAGGTGATTTGCCAAGAGGAAATTGAGACATCAATAAATGTGGCTTGTCTTGGCTCCATTCACTTTGTACGTTGCCAGAGTTCAGGGGCAATACACATGAAGAGTCCAATACAAGCAAGAAAAAAGAGAGAGAGAGAGAGACAGAGAAAGAGAGCAAAATTGACTAAGCGTTTGCAAAAGATGTGAATATTGCGTATACGACCCGTTGGCCGCTACTAATTGCCTAGAACTACTTTTAGTAGTTAAAGTTATGTAGTTGCCACAGCCTTGTGTGCATCATTGCAGTCGCCTGTTGGCTAAAAGTCAATTTGCATTTGCCTTCCCATATGTGCTCTGTCTTTCGCCTTCGTTTCGTGCAAACAAATTGAACGTTATTGCGACGACAGTGTGTGCACAGTGCAGGTCAAATCAACGCGCCCGTTTAGACAGTAAATGTTGCTGTGACGAGTGCTCACGGCAATAGCAATAGGGCCAGCAGCACGACAATAGACACAGAGTCTACTTCGGACCGCGAAAGGGGCATTTATGATGTCAACAATCAATGCACAAAATGCCAATGCAAACAGAGTGCGCTGCGTGAATGAGGATCTGCTTTTGTTTGATTTCGTTTGAGCCGCAGCAAAAAGGGGGAATTTTATAGTCATGGACAAACAACATAAAATGCAATATGCAACTGCAGTGCTGTGGACAACTATGGACTATGGACATAACTTTTGTAATAAAACATCAGAAGAACAAAAGAGCTGACTGCTGTCATTGCTGTTTGCTTTTGTTTTCCCTGTGTAGCCATCGACCAATACTTTTTGACAAAATTCCAGTCGTCAAAGGGAAAAAATATTTATTAAAAATATATTAAAAAATTGAAAATTTGAAAAGTTGAACTAGGTGAAAGGGCTGACGTTGATAGTGCCCTGCTGATAGTGCCCTCCTGCTGAGGAGTCTATTGTTGCAGTCAGTTTTTATAATAAACACCCAAAAACATGCTGCAGCAAAAGCCAATTGATTAATATTCCTTTGTTCATATTCCTTTGATGCATCGTCTAAGCTATGTACTCTTGAATAGCTTACAGGTCTATTTTCTTGGACTCTTCCATTTACTAGCTTAATTCCATGAAAGATTTATTTAAGTCGATAGAACATGTTTAAATACCTTTGATTCTACATCAATTTTATCTTAGCAAATACTTTATGGAGTATGATCGCTTACTGCACTTACTGTGCGCTTACTTACTGAATATAATCACTATTAAATTGAAATTGAAGGTTATCGAAGGTTTTATTATAAAGTTAATTGTATGAATCCCAATATAAGAGGAGGAAAGCCATAATTTGCTTTTGTATAGAAACAAAGTTGCTTGAGTACAATGTGTGTATTTCAGAAGGAATAAAAAATGATTTAATATCTTGAGCTTATAAAAAATAAATTAGCAAGTGTTAGTTCGAATCTCATCATACTGATTTATATCTTATGGTAAAGGAAACTTCAAGTTATATATAACATTTTAAATTCATTTTTAGATTGGTATATAACTTTAAAGTTCATGAGAGTTAGTATTTACTTAGTCACACAAAAACTTTTGACTCTGCGACATTGAAAATTAGTTAAAAGTGATCATCCACGGTAAGCCTTCTGCACATACTAAATCTAACTCTATGCAATGTCCCATAAAAACTATTTTCTGCTTTCCCATATCTTTATAGCTCTATCTCTGCTCTCCTCCAGTCTCGTTTGCATTTCAGGTTTTTCGCGCAAACTAAACAATATAATGGTTTCAATTATATGGCACCCCAGACAAGTTTAGTTTTCGCTTCGTAAACAAAGTCAAAAGCAGAGCCTGCAGTAAACAATGACAACAGCCGACTCTGTGATAACAATAATAATTAAAATAGCAGCGGCTGTCAGTTGAAAAAGTCTGTAATATTGGCTAAGCCGCACTTGGGAATGCGGCACAATGCGAATGTAGCCATCATTTGCACTTCACCCTTGCAGCTGAGTTAACATTAGCACTCACACTCATATACTCGCATTATGCATATGTCATAATCAGCGTGCAATTTGCGCCTAAAAGTTGGCTGCACTCCGTGAAATGCGCACAAATCGCAATGCAGCAGCGCGAGTGTATGCGCGCGTGTGTGTGCGTGTGTGCAAATATTTTTACTATATGCGAGCTGTGCTGACGCTGCTACTGTCGTATGTTAAATGTTCATATATATTTATAATTTAACATGCATAAATTGTGTCGCCTGGCGAGCAAGCCAAAAATTTGGTTAACAATTTTCTGGGCCAACACATGAGTGTTGCGTGTTTGAGTTTCCCAGCAGCACGGCACGGCGCAGCAGCCGGCAAAGCAGCGAAAAGCTAACAATAGCACACAAGACAAATACACACGCAAAACTCTTACACACACATGCACCCGCACACACACATCATGCCTAACGTAACGTAGATGGAATAGCTTATATATTATTTGCAGTTAAATTAAACCTAACAGCTGTGCATTTTACATATGTGGGACCAAGCTCGACACGCCTTTCTCTCCCCCTGTCTCGTCGCTTTCTCTCTCTCTCTCTCTCTCTCTCTCTCTCTCTCGCCCTCCAACAGCTTGTGAAAACAAATTTAGGCAAATATGAATTTTTAATACAATTGCTGGATGTTATTTTTGTTGGCTGCTTCTCAACTTTTGCGCATTGGAAACTTTCCTGCAATATTTCTGCTTAATTAAGTATGCTAAAAGTGGGCGTGGCACCGTCCCACATATGCATGCAATCAGATGCGTCACGCTGCGAATAATCAAATTAAATTATTTATATTAAATTGGACACTTCCCACAAAACGGGCTCCACGAAAGTTGTAAAGCGACCTCAAAGCGAATTCAAAAATCCACTTGAGCAACCCACAGACAATGCGATATCCGATTTAGTTCTCGTTGCTGAACCACTTGAACTAATAATTTACACAAATTGGCAATTTCGCTCGCCGAGCAAACGTCCGTCAAGAATCGGACGGGACCGCCTCGTAAACTGCGAAATTCGGTCAAAACTTTGTCTCAGTCATCTCGCAAACTTGTTCTCACTTTATCGCATCTTTATCGCCTCACCCGGAGCAGCAGCAGCTCGACAAACACGTCGAGAAATTCAAATGATAAGGCCCAGAATGGTCGGAGCGAGACGGCGAAGCAGCTGTGGCTGTTGGGCATAGCGCGTTATGACAACATAAACGATATTTACTTTTTGGTTCGCTTTTGGCTCTGCTTTCTTTTGCTTTTCATTTGCTCGACTCTATTTCTTGCACTGCTCAGCCGTTCTAGCCGTTCGTTTCTTCATGCCTGTCTATGGTTTTTATGCGCGTTTGCCATTTTACTCGAACTCGAACTTAACCAAACGCAAAACTTTTCGACTGTGCGCCATTTCCATTTCCATTTTCAATTTTTATTTTTTTTTTATTTTCGCTTTTCGTTTCAGTTTGTTTCTTTTTCACTTTTTGCTATTTGAAGTACTTCAAAGATTTTAGCATATTTTATTTGAATACTTTATTTCGCTGAAATGCGTTTGCCTCTGTCTTATTCAGTGTCTCTGTGTGTGTGTGTGTCGAGTGTGGAAAAGTGTAAGAGAGAGCGATAGGGAGAGAGAGAGAGAGAGAGCGAGAGAGAAAGAGTACAGCCAACTAGCCAAACGAACGACACGACTTTCAGCTTTGTTGACCTCGTCCCCTCCGCAATCAGTTCTAACTAGTTTCTATGTCTTTGGCGCAAAGTTTTTCTTTAGACATTGTGAAATGAAATTTTTGAAAATTTTTCCGCGGGGAAATGAAAAAGTTTGTCCTGGCGGACACAATGCGGCTGGCCGCGTGGCTCCGGGCCATCCCTCGCTGCGCCGCTGGGACACTGCATTCGATTCTCGAGCTCGTCGAGCTCGACAGTGTCATAGTTAATATAACGCATACGCCGCGTTGCCCTTTTGACTTTCGCCGCTAGACCAAACGGACCGAGTTCATGTCCTGCTGCTGCCATTTGCGTGCCAATGTGCAGAGCGCAGCTGTCGGCGAAACCCAAGCACCAAGCATAGAGCATGGAGCATCGAGCATGGAGCGTAAAGAGCGCAAAGCATGGGATAAGCAATAAAGGATAATGTCATTCAATGTTTTGTGTGTCGTGCACACAGAGCACCGACAACGAGGACGCTAACAACAGCAACAACAACAGCAACAACAAAGGCGGAAGCGCTTGCCATCATCAACGTCTTCCTCATCGCTGTCGTCGTTGTTGTCCTTGTCGCTGTCGTTGTCGTTGTCATTGGCAATAGTTTCGCACAGACTTTGTTGCTGTTGCTGTTTTTCGAGCTTTCTGCTCCTCGTATTGCTGTGCGGCAGACAATAGTCAAAAATGTCTTCATGCTCAACGCGATGCGCATAACGGAAATTCGCATTTGAAAAATACTTTCTTCATTTAACAACAATGTCGTGGAGTGGATAGCGGGGCGTGGTGGGGTGTGGGCTGTGGGACTGGGCCAAGCAAATGCTCGGGTGGCAAAGTGTTGGCATTACTGTAAATCGCTTTCGTTTTACGTTTCATAATGATGAAGACAGCCGAAGCGCTGCTGCCGAGTACAATGGGCAAAACCCGAGAAAATATATACACAAAATATTTAAGTAGCTGTGAATGCGAACGCATTCCGGCTCGAATATGCCGATATTTAGTGGAATTTTTCATTCCAACTGAATTTGTGCCAAGTGTACATAATGAAAGTAATATATGCTGGGTCCGCTTTGAAATTCTTTCAGCGAACTCATATTTCGTGCTCCCCCCAAGTTAAAATCAATATTGAATGAGTTTCTCTAGATTTATTCCATTATTCAGCGCTCGTTGATTTTGAGATGCATCTTGTTACATTGAAAAAGTTTTCACATAAACGTAAATATGAAATCGAATTGATTTTGTTGCGATAGTGAGAGCAGAGGGCAGTTGGGGGAGGAGCTGTGCATGTAATCCACCTAAATCCTCGCAAGGATTGAAAGAGTTTTTCCAATTACATTTAGTGTTGTTTTCGATTTCAATAAACACTCCGTGCTCAGCGAGTGTTAAAAAACAATTCCAATGCTCTGGTCTAATAATTGCATTTGCAGACACTCTGCCCCATATCGAGATTGCATGCAGAACATCCTTTTAGCGCCAATTAAAAGCAACGTGAATGCGGTGAAAGGAAAAGCTGAAAGCATTTGCCGCCACCTGGCTAATGGCACGGGACGTTAGCTCATTCCGATCAGCAGGACATGCGCTGACATTTCGCTAGCAGCCACAGCCACAGCTGCAGCTGCAGCTACAGCTACAGCATGACGGAAGACCGGCGGGTGTGCCATATTTAAATCTAATTTTGTCACCATGCAAATAACGACACGTTTACGCGCAAAGACACATAACGCCCTCGCATCTCCTTCTGCTACTCATGTGTGTGCGAGGTGCTTTGACTCGTTGTAATCGTGATTTCCTGCGCAGCAGACGGCGTCAGCAGCATGAGGGGGCGGCAGCCGGTGCTTTGGTTAGCTCCGGTCGACATTGTTGTCGCTGCTGCCTTTGTTGACGGCGTTAAAAATGTCACAGCGCATTGCATACTTATTGGCCCGTGTGTTAATGCACCGCGCACACCACAGCCCACAACCCACAGCCCGCAGTCGTCAGCCCACAGCCCACATCAGGAGCCACACCTACCAGGCAGCCCTGTCCTTGCAACGCCCGCCAGCCATTCATACCGCGGGCTAAATGTTATACGCCGTGTGCATTTGCGGCTGCTGAAATCCTTTTGATTTTATTGTTGCTGTTACTGTTATTGTTTCTGTTGTAGTTGTTGTAGTTGTTGTTGTTGTTGTTGTTTTTGTTGTTATTGCATTGTGTTGCGCACACCATTCGACGTTTGCATATGCCCTTCACACACCCACACACACCCCCACACACACACACACAATAGGTATATCTCGTCTATTTGTGCCACCTTTTGTGCCGTGTGTTGGAATTAGCTTTCAGCTGGTTGGCGAGAAAAGACCGCAACTGCTCGCAATTGCACAAAAGCTTATTAGATTTTTTCCCTCTTTTATGTTTTTTGCAATCCCCTTTTCTGCATGCGTATGTGTGAAAGAGAAAGTAAAACATATTACTGCATATAATGCGATTTGAGGTCGTGAGCTTAGCATGCATCAGCTCGCCACGCTTTTACTTTTTACTTCTCTCCAAGAACTCCAATGCTTTTAATGTTATGGGTATTTATAGCACACGTAAGCTGCGTCATCAAGCTTAGGGCATCCATAATTGTTTGACGGGAAATGTATAAAGCAGAGTGCATCAAATATGTGAATATTATCAATATACTTAATTGTGTTCACTGTTTTCTGGCATCATAGGCAAAGAGAAGGATAATATAGAAAATATAAATTGAATAAGAATTGTTTAATTATGTATATTAGTCTATGAATATCAATATTATCAATATAACGACCTCGAATGAGGATTTACACAAACCATACAATACAGCATAAGAAGCTAAGAAGTAGCAAAAAACTTCCACATTGGTCAGATTCATAATAAACAAACAATCGACAACATATCACTACAAACTCTTCTCCCACTCTATAATAATTGGCAAAGAAAAACATAAGTTGTATGCATATAAAGCATGATTAGTAGACTGTCAAAAAGTTTTTTGTAAAGAAAACTTATTGTACTCAAAGCTGTAAAGTTGTAAAGCTGTAAAGTTGTAAAGCTGTAAAGTTTGAATTTTGCTTGAAGTTCTGGTCTGATTTTCATTTTTATAATTATTCATGTAAGATCAAATAAAGGAAGATCAAACATTGGACTCAAAAATCTGGAAAGTAACAAATTTTCAATTTGAAAAAACATCTTATTTCCGTCACAAATTTTTCATAATTTCTTTCAAAATTTGGTGTAAATTAATTGGCAGACACAATCAGCAAAGCAATTATTGTCAACTTAAATCGACATCTCAAGCTAATATTTGAAAAAAAGAGTTATGCCAGAATTAAGTATCTATTAATAATTGGCAGCAAATCTGCCATATTTTTCAAATTCATATATATAAATTCAAGCTTATATGCTGTAGCATAACATCACTGCTTTTGCAATACATTTCAGCGTGCAGTCATATTTTCTATAGAATGTAAATAAATATCATAATCAGCTTAGTTGCTGAGGATCTCTTCAGGCCAAAACTTTGATTTCTTGTTCTATTTAACAAGGGAAAGGATAAAAGCTGAGCATGAAAATGCCAAGGGGATGGGAAAGCCTAATTTCGCATCCTTACGCTCTGTGTTCACTGCTCAATGGTATTTACCACAATGGTAAGCCTGTTGCTTGGCAGACAGTGCATCTGGTGCATGCTGAAAACTGAATTGTAAATCTTATCTTAAGGCCACATCGATAGCAATGGTCAAAGCTGGGCCTGTGGCTGTAGCTAGGGTTGGAGCTGTGACTGCCGTAATGTTGAATATATTTTCGGAGCACTTCCGCATATTATTGTTGCTGCATGAGCTGTGTGCAGGAAGAGTTGGTTCGGTTTGAGTTGTTGTTGATTTAATTCAAGAGGCAATGCATTTTACAGTCGAGTGTTCGTATGAAAAATGTACAGCAATTCGAGTCAGGACTTCTGCCCACTTACGCTTTTATCCTTTTTATCAGTGCTATTGTTGTTTTGGATGATGCACTGAGCGTAGTTCGAGCCAGGCATGAGGCACTCGACCCAACAATGGACTCTGATGCCCGCCGCATTTATTGTTACTGCTGCTGCTGCTGCTGGTAGCACGGTGCGTCTTGCGGGTGTTGCTCTAAAGAGGAACAAGTGCCAGTGTAACATTATTTCCGTTGAAAATACATCAAAATTCGCCAACGTTGTAATCCCGCCTTGCCTGTGTTTGTGCTCTGCAGCCAGGACATTGTGAGTGCCACACACACAGACGCACATTCAGGGCCAATCGCTGTGGTTAGTTAGCATCTGTTTTTATATTTGTATTTGTGTTTGCATTTGTTGCTCCACTCATACCAATACATAGATATTAAAACGAGCAACATGCCAAGGGTAGGACACACTCACACATGCATATATCCATCACCTTTTGCCACCCCTATGCTATCCTGTATATGTTTGTCTGCGAGCATGGGCATTTTTTTGTTCGTATGTTAGTTACCAACGATTTGGCGTGGCACATTTGTGTTTGTTCAGCTACTTTTGCGGTTTGCCGCTTTTCGCGTACATTTCAACCACATTTGTAGTCAGTCCGGTTTCAGTGCGCGCATTGGACATATGCCAAAATGTATGCCCCATCGCAGTGGCTGCCACAACATTCCATTGCCACAAGCTTCACTTGAGTTCACTCTATACCGACTGCACGCAAATGAAGGTAAACACTTGCTGCAAATGTGTGTGCATACTTCAGCCACATTCATGCGGCTGACTCTTTTCAGCAGTGGCAAGTATGCAGCAGCAGCCAAACATTATCTACAAGCACTATCAATACTCGCGAGTTACTTTGCCGGCCAATCATGACGTTACACACGGACAGCGCAGCTTTTATATTGTAATTTGATTACGATTGCATTGGCGTGCACGCGGGATACGGCGAATGAAACGAATTTCTAATTGATGCGCCGCGACTAAAGTGCGATAATGGGAGCTAAATTGAAGCGAATTACAATCACAATTCGATGGCCATTCGCAAATGGGGTCACTGCACACGGGGCGTATGCGCAATTTGATGGGCTCGCAATTCAATTATAAATGACAAAATGCGAGAGGCCAAATTAAAGGGCAGCTGCATCGAAACCTAATTTAATAGCTGCGTGAAAAGCAATTGCTTCTGCTCTGCTCTGCTCAGCGATCCCGGAGGAGCGACTGCTGCACGTATTTATTGGCTGACTTGCATTGACGAAGGTCGCTTTCTTCCCACTGCTGGGGCCCCAGGTCGCTGATTGACTCACGATTATGCAATAAAACAACAGACGAGGACAACAGCAGCGCGACGGATAGAAATGGGGCCAGAGACAATGCTCTGCTGGCAGCCACAGAGCTCGTGTCTTACTTTCTATGTGTGTGTGGGTGTGTGTGTGTGTGTGTGTGTGTGTGTGTGTGTGTGTGTGTGTTAGTCAGTCAGTCATTCCATTGGCTTCATTTCAACGCCAGCTTTTCAAAAAGCTCAAACTTTTTTATGTCCAACTCATTAAAAATGTGCGCCAATGGACTTTATGCCGACCCGCAGTAACCACGCCCCCATTGCCGCCTTAACTTTGGGGCATTTTTGTTTCGCTCGCCGACGCGTCGGCTCCATGAATGGGCCGTGCAAACATCGCGCAAACAACCAGCAGCAGCTAAATGCAATTTCCAAGTTTTTAATGTGCGAAATTTCTAATTTAAGATTTACGATATTTTTTATGTTGAATTACATTTCCGCCTTGGCCTCCGCCTTACCCTCCCCCATCCCACTCCTGCCTGATGTTGGCTCATTTTCGTTCGTTGGCGTTTGGCTGTGAATCCATTTCGGCCCGGCTTTGTCTAGCTTTATGCCCCGTTTTGAAGTTTGGCTCGACTTTTTTATGTAGCCCATCCCGTGCTCCTCCTCTCCCTCGCCGGCTCCTTAATTGTTCGCCATGCTTTGGCCAGATTGCAGGCGATTAATTGTTGTTCGTACAAAGTCCTTGCAGCCATCTCGACATCATTATAGACGGGAGCATAGGTCAGTAACCGCCGTTTTATCTACTGGAACTTTATTGGCCCACATGCCAGACCGGAGATGTGCAAATCCTTTCTCTCCTCCTCTGTTCTTGTTGTTAAATGAAATGCGCTGATTTAATTGTTTTCGGCTGACCAATTGACCAAATTCGGAAGGAAAAAAGGCTGTTGTGTGAATACGTTTTGAAGTTTATGGCCTGTTGTTTACGGCCAGTGGCTGTGGGCGGTGTAACGGTGCCTGCCAGCTGCACTGTGCTAGTCTCGGGGCAATAAATTGTAGGTTGAAACAGATTTAGTTCCACAGAAAGAATGTCTGATGCTCTGATTCGAGAAGATGAATTGAACAACGATGGATGTTGCGACTTACAGAAGGGAATATATATTTAAAGTTTAAATGCATATTGCTTAAACTGCATAAGGACCGTTTGTCAACTCTTTAAATTAAGCGTAGAGCAGAGTCTGGAACATGACATCAGACATCGGTTTAGTGCAACTCGAAGCACTTGTGCGAAGTGGCAGCGCTTCAACCCGCACCCGAAAAAAAAGAAACCACAAAAACCGTATCTCAATTGCAATCACTCAAAACAACGGAAATGACGCTTAGCACAACTTCCTGCCGTTTAGCCGGACAAATGGAGGAGCGCGTGCCAAGCTACGGGACGACGCGCAGCTTAAACGTGGCCAAAGCCAGCTGCAGACACGATAAACCAAACGGCCAAGCGGATTGGCAAGAGCAAGGACGAGGCTAATGGGAATGGGTAAAGGGAATCATTGCCGGCGCGCTGGCTCATGGGGGGAAGTACGTTTTTTGGCATTATTTGTCAACGCTGTTTTCACAGCGCACAGTGGCAGCAAATGAGTGCCACGCCCACTGTTCCATTCATACATACGCCTTCGCCGCTGACTGACGTATTCAAGTGCAATTTCCTTGTAATACGAAACTATGTCATTTTGGCACGGACACGGCCCGAAAAACCGGAAGCACCAGTTCCAACAACAACAGCAGCAGCAGCAGAGACGAGTTAGCCAGCTGAGATAGTAGAGAAAGTTGTTACATCTGCGGGAGACAGAGAGAGAGAGAGAGAGGGAGACACACATGACACGTCACAACACTTGGGCGGCACTCGTGTCCACCACCTGCTGTTGGCTGTTGCCTGTTGGCACGTTGTGGCCGAGGCGACAGCTCCTGTTGGGCGTCCGACTGTGTATGCCAGTATCTGCGGCTGCCAGCCGGCTGCAGCTTGTCTAAAGTAGCCGAAGCGGCAGCTGCCCTGAAGTGTCGACTGGAAACGCCGCTTGCCAAACAACTCGACAACGCTGCTAAGCCGGACGTGAGGAAGCGGACGGGCTGGCCGACAAGCGGCATTTGATAATGTCAAGCCCAAATTCAGCCACGAATGGAGATCCGAATACCTCCGCAATTGCACGTTGCGATTTCAGTAGACGGCAACTGCCAGGCGGCAAGTGTTGCCAACGATTCTCGTGTGGGTCTCAAGTGAACGTCAAGTGCTTTGCCCTCAGGCTTAAGCTGATGAGTTTCGGTTGCCAGGCGCTTAATTAGTTTTAGTTGAACTCGAGAGCGTTCCCTTTTGTAATTGCCTTTGTGTTTTCTCTCTTTTGTCATTGCAGAACAGTTTCACATCTTCGTGGGCGATTTGAGTGCCGAAATCGAGACGCAGCAGCTGAAAGATGCATTCACACCATTCGGAGAAATATCGTAAGTTAAAAAAATATTTATATCGAACTGTGACTATGACAATATATATATATATAAAATATTTTAAAAAATATAAAAGATAAAAGACTATATTTTAAAGTAAAGTTAGATTTATTTTCCTTTAGAATATTTTTAATAATAAACAATGAATAATGAATGTTATCATCTTCAGTTATAATTCACAAATACGTCAAAAAAAAAAAAAAAAAAAAAAAAAAAAGTTATAATTTTAAATTTTTAAACTTCCATATTTAACTCACTTTAACTGTCCCTACGAATGCTTATGATATTTAATCATTGGCAGAACAAAGGCATTCAGAAATGCTTTGATAGCGAGAATTCAAGACATTTCAGCGCAAGCCTCAAGCGAAAAGGGACGCAAAGCAAATAGAAGCTGGGCAAAGCAAATGGGCTGTTTGTATGCTCTGATTATTTGGTAAACATGAAAATTAATTTTATATATCTATGAGCATTTAACGCTGTTAATTGCTTTTTCATTGCGACTGCGATCGGTGGACCCAAGTAGGCCAGCAGCCAGCCCAGTTTGGCCGCTTGGCCGTTTGGTTTCGTGGCAGCGATGGCGAATTGCTTTTTGGCTGGCGCATTAACTTCAATCAAAGAACATTTTGCGGCACTTGTGCAAATTATTAAATAAATAAACAAACATCGAGCGCTGTGCCCAGTCGGCGCTGCTATTCCCTAGCACTGGCTCCAACAGCAGCAACGGCAACGGCAGCGGCCTATGCACGCTTTATTTATGAATAATTAGCAAGCCATGGGGGCCTGAGCTGAGTTGAGCTGAGGCAAGCCACAGAATGTGGCGCCACAGTAACGGGCAGGTTATTTTGGTTCTTTCTCTGTTTTTTTTTGTTTTTGTTTCTCGTCTTTTTTTTTTTTGCTGAAAGGAAGACCGGGCCATAGAAAGTGGAGCTGTGCCGGGGCTTCGAGCAACGGGCAATAAATTAATAATTTAATTTTCGACTTTTTTGTTTGAGCCAACAACAACAACGACAACAACAACAGCAGCAAAATGCAGCGGCCCCGATGCTGGAAAACCGCAAGCGGCGACGCGGCAGCAAACAAAGCGCCCTTCAAGCCCAATGAAAATGGGGGAAGCATAATATCAGAGCAGAACAAGTGAAAGCAAATAAAACCTGATTTATTCGCAGTACGAACGGACCTCCGCCACTCCTACAGCTACACCGCCCACCGTCCACAGATCAACGGCAAACGAGTCGTTCGCGCTGCTGTCGTCGTCGTCGTCGTCGTCGTCGCACTAGGAAGCCCCTTAATTTGAAGCGTGTTTTGCTGGCTTTTCATTTGCCACTTTCTTAATTAATGAGCAGCAGCCGGGAGTCGGGGCCAGTCCGGTGGCACTGCCACGCCCCCCTGCGCACCTGGGCCAAGCCCGCAAGTTGTATGCGCTAATTTCTTTGAGATTTTGCAAACGCCAGCTACAAAAGTTGCTCTCATTTGGGCCAATGCTCTGTCAGCCACTATTTATTTATTTAACATTTTATGGGCCTTTTTGCCTTTTTAAGTTTTTCCCGCTTTTGCCCCATGCTCATTAGGCTGTGAGCAGCAGCAGCAACGGCGCCCCACTGCTCAAGTGGACCCCGAGGCCGTCAAATAGTAACATTTTCCGCGTGTTTATTTTTGTGAACGCAAATCTACGAAATAATTACATTTTTCATTTGCACCTAGAGTGGCTGCCTGGGGGCAAATGTTCGGTGCTCCTTTATTTGATTTTGAGCGTCTTGAAGGACGCTCGCTAGCTACTTCATCAGAATCCTTGATGTCGCTGATGTCCTGGCAGTCTACACTCTCATCCCCATCCTCGCCGTTGTCGTCTTCGTCGTCGTCGTTGTCATGGTAGTTGTCGTACTTAGCCGTAGTCTGTGGCCTTAGCTTTTAATTTATTGCTCTTTATGTTTTGAGTGCCCGCGTGGGAAATAATCGCAAATGTGCTGCCACTGCCACTGCCACTGCCGCTGCCTGCGCCACCGTCGCCATCGTAGTCGTAGTCAAAGTCTGCTTCGCTTAAGGTCTTACCTACTTTTCATCAGGTTAACAACACTCATGGGTAGATTTTTCATTTAGTCGCGCATAAGCAGCAAAATTTATACAACAATTTTACCCAACTGCTGCTGCTGCTGCTTCTATTTTTTTTAATTAACTAAAAGTTTCTTTGCATATACTTTGCCGACATCAACAACAACAACAACAGACGTTTTAATAAATATAGATATGTGTTTCAGCATACGTGTGTAAGTCTCTCCCTCTCTCTGTCTATCTTCCGCTCTCTCTCTCTCTCTCTCTCTCTCTCTCTCTCTCTCTGAGTGTTGGCGTGGTTTTAAATAATGGCAGCACAAGTTCGCATGTAAATTTATAATGTCTTAAAGTTTTGCGGGCTTGCGTTGCCATGAAACTCATTAGAGGACGCCTTGGGAAGTCGGTTTAAGTCTAATTTCCTAAGCTAAGAGTTCAAGCGGTTGTTCAATAAGGCTGAAGCACACTTCCCCATTCACATCCCATCTATTGCAATTGCACATTTAATCATGCTAATTAGTTGGCAATAACAAGTCAGCTTATTGAATGAGGCTGAGATAGTTCTGGCCAAAAGTCTAGCTAGAATAATAAAACAGAGTCTGTCGGTTATGGCACACACAATGGCCATTGAGCACATGAGCCAACTCTTGCCCATAACCACGCAGGCCTTGATTAGAGATGCGCTCTTATATGGCCAATAAATAATTTGGCTATTGAATGAAACTCGAGTGGACCGATAGCCGCTCGGAACAAAGACCAGCCCAGCAATTAGATGGAATCAGTCGACAGCAGTCATTCAAGCCCCATTCTGCGGGGGGGGGGAGGGGCTTCATATTGAGTTTCTATTATCTATGGGCCCGAGGCGATCCTTGCTCGAATTACAGCTGCTTGCCGGGCCATGCGATTAAGATTGATGCAATTAAGCAGGCGCACTTAACGACCAGCCAGCCGCACTCCGGCATAGTCGGCTGATTAATTAATTACATGCAATATATTTATTGCGCGGGCCGGGAGTGGGCACCTCATAAATGCGTCCGTCATAAATAAGGGAAGCTTCACACGTTGCCTGTGTTGTGGCCTGTGGCCTTATTAGTCGGATTTCATTCGGCTCTAACAACATGCGCTCGAAATAATTGAATAACATTTTCTGTAGCATACTTTTGTGCACTCCATAATTGGCAGTCGTAGCCTGTGTATTGTTGGCAACAAAAGGCTTAGCTTGGCTGGCTGCTGGACAAACTTTGCAAAACATATTTTAAGTACGGCAGTAACAGATTCGCTCACAAAGAAATCCGGACCTTTTGCTGCTGCAACGATGTGGGCCAGGTACGTGCCACCGCGCCAAAGAAAGCAAATCAACAAGATAATAGCTGAAAGAAGGCAGCACCAGTACCAGAAAACTCGCTCGTTCGCGCTTCTCCATTTTTCGGTTAGTTTTAATGATACTTGAGAAAGTTTTGATTTTGGCTGTGTAGATCGTGGACCCATCATTACGTTGATTTCTTCTTCTTCTCCTTCATTTTTATCGTTGGGCAAACGGACTTACATAGGTGATGCAGCTCGTCGGCGCTTAGGCAACAGCTCTCAATCGAGGCGATGCTGAAAATGAGCAAAACTTTTAACTTAATCTATTCAGAAAGTTGGATTTGTCGCCGCTGCCAGCGCCAGCGCCAGTGCCAGCGCAAGTGCCAGCGCTCGGTTCGGTGGCTGCTGCTGTTTCATAAACTTCAAAATGCGCTTGTGCACGTCGCGGAGTTCGACTTGCAGCTGGGCTGGCTGGAAACGGAAACCAATGATCGGCGACAAGTGGGCGCCCGACGTCTGATGGAGCTGCTTTCATTTCTGAATGCTGCTGCGGAAATGGAAATGGGAAAAAAGTTGTACGCGTCGCACTAAGTAGGCGTCGGCTTTTGTCACGACGCAACGAATGACAAATCAAAATCGCATTCAAACGCGACGCGGCGTGCAGCGGAAGTTAATGCGAAAAACTTTTGCCCCAGAGCCCGCACAATCACTCAGTCAGTCAGTCGGTCCGCCCGGCAGACAGTCAGCCAGTCAGCCAAGGAGGCTGCCAAGTGGCTGCTGCTGCCGCCCATATCTTGGCTGGGTGTGAAAAATGAGTCTTGGGACTTTGCGACTGCAGCAACCGCAGAAGCCTGACACTTTTTCACGCTGCCTGCAACAATTTATATTTGTTGGCAAGTGTCAAAAGTTGTTCTAAGCGAAGAAGCTGCATATCCAGAGCAAACCGCAGCCTCAGTCGCTGCCTCAGCCTCAGCCAACATATATATTTACATATAACAATATATGGTTAGCGGGAGCAGCCAAAGTTCGGGCTTTAAAATGCCACTTCATTAAACGCGAATTAAAAGTGTTGCCAGGCCCCAAACTGTCAGCGCCTAAATTGAAATAGGCCAAACGGCTGCCGTGTAAACTTTTTAATATAATTTTAATGGCCGCTCGTTGAAAGTTTGCGCCCGTTGAAAGCAGCCAACAGCCAACAGCCAGCAGCCAGCAGCCAGCCAGCCAGCAGCAGCCAAATCATTAAATTGCAAACGATTTCCATCCCTATTTTCAATTTGTACAGATTTTGTATCAATAACAAGGGCGAGCCCTCTAATGTTTAGATAATAGACAACAAATCCGCTTCGAAGCGCGGCCTGCGCCTGGGGCCTGGGCATGCGACATAAATTTATTTAATTTACTTTGCTTCCGTGCGGCGGCAACTTTATGGCAACAACTTTTCACATAAAATACGCATTAATTCATTAAAATTGACAAAAAGGCAAAACACGAGTGCCAAACATGGTTGGCTGCCTTTTGACAAGCACTGTGCCAACTTCTGCGCCCAACGAGCGACTAACTGAGTGACTGCTTGACCGACTATCCGACGATCCGTCCGACTGACTGACTGACTGACTGGCTGTCTGCCACAGACCTGCGCTGAATGGAGATGGGGCACTGGCATTGTCCTGCGCCGGGGGCCAACTAAACGGCTCTCAGTTGGCAAGCCAAACAATTTGCAAGGCATCGCCCTCTCGGCAGCCCTCCTGCAGCGGCAGCAGAATATATAAATAAAATTGCTTCAGTGCGCAATGAAGAGCCTGACGATGGCCGCCGTCACCATTTAAAATTAAATCAACAGAAAAACCCGAATAAAGGCTCGCCACCGACGGCCGAGGGGCAGCCCTGGCTGGAGCAACTTTTTTATCGCGCCAACAAAGCAGCAGCGGCAGCAGCGAAAATTATGCTGCAATGAAGACGACAATTTTTGGCTGCCATTTAAAATGGCACTTTATGCTTCAGCTCCAGTTACAGCCACAGCTATTACTATTGCCACAGCTACAGCTACAGTTCGTGTCAGTCGTCTCGCATTGCGGCTGTCACTCGCAGCCAGCAGGCAGCGGCACAAATTGAATTTAAGTGCAGTTTTGGCTTTGCAGCAGCGCAGCAGCCCTTGGCCAGTAGCTTGGCAGTGTTGAGCCGCTGCCAAAAAGCGGCTCGGTCGCCGAGTCATGGGCTCTCTCTCTCTCTCTCTCTCTCTCTCTCTCTCTCTCTCTCTCTCTCTCTCTCTCTCTCTCTCTCTCTGTCGGCCCGGCGCGCACATATGTTGCAAGTTTATCACTGGGGCAAATAATAATGTTTGAAATTTCTGCTGCTTGCTGGCCTCGCTCTAAACTTTTGGCTACAAATTTATTGGCAATAAATTGACTGCCATTAAAGTAAGCGCCAAGGCTTGGAGCGAGACATAAAAAATGGTTGCCAACGCATAAATCCTCAAAATAATTTGACACAATGAGTCACACAGATTGAGTGGCCCCCACTTTATGAGTGGCTGGCTCAGCGCGCCTATGCGCGACCTGACGAGCCGCAGGTGCAGCCGCCGCTCGGAAATGTTATTTTAAAGCACTTGAGCATCGAGAACTGGAGCCGAAAATTAGCAACAAGGCGTAGCAAACGATGCCTCGCAAGGACTATAATCATGGACCAATAGAGTCCTGAGCGAACGTCCACTGAGTGACACTCTGTGGCGCTCATTGTTGTCCTGGCAGCCAGGCAGCCAGGCAGCCTGACATCCTGGCAGCGGTGCAAATAGGGGAAAAAATCTAATCAAAGCTAATCCAACAAAAGCGAATGACGGCCAATGTCAAGAGCCTTCCCTTTGTTTGCCCAAAGTGGCGTAAGCACTGGAATTTGCACAGCTGCGGCAAGGTAACTACGCGGAGATGCGCGCGACGCAGACGCCGAACATTTATTTAAAATACAAGCTATAAAATGAGCTGCCACCAGCCCCCAGTCAAGCGCTGTCGAACTGCCGAGTGTCGAGTGCCGAGTGCCGTGTAATTGCAGCACAAAGGTGAGGCGGCAGGACGACGACGAAGCCGCATGGGGGGCAGATTTAAATGAATTTGATTTACGTTTTTAAAGCCAAATAAACGCCTTTCAATTAAGTCCAAGCGTCAGCCACAGTCGCGACCCTCTGTGGCAAGCACCTGCGTCCCGGCTGTGTCAGCTCTCTCTTGCTCCTGTTGTCCCTTCGTGTCCTTCGTTATTCTTTTCCTATTGACTTTGCAGTGGCGTTGACAACGCTCACGGTGGCTGCCATTCGGTCGCTTGCGAAATACTCGAAAAACCACCGCAAACACCTAGCGAGCATTCATTCGACTACATTCAACGACTGCGCCCCCGTCTACGCCACTTTGCATACAGCACTCATACGCCCCATTGTCTCGTTTCGCTTGTCGTTACGTTTTGTGCGCTCTACGCTTTGCTCGTTGTCGTTACGCCGTAACGGGCGAGGCTGCCGGACGACAGACGTGTTCACTGATTTCACTTGCAAATTAATGAGAAATTAGAGACAACGGCAGGGCCAGAGCCAGAGCCACAGTCCGAGTGAAAGCATCCTTGCCATTACCCTAGCCGTTGCTGTTGCTATTACGATTGCTCTGACCGCTGCCGCTTCTGCTGCTGCCGTTGCCGTTGCTGTTGCCATCGCCGTTGGCCGCGTCAAAGTCATAAAAAGAACATTTGTGCTAATTTAGGAAAAGGCAAATTTGGACAGGACTTCATTACGGGCACGTAACGGCATTGGCATTGCCTCTTGTTTGATTGATTGAATTTGTCTGGATTTTGGCTTACTCGAGCCTGGCCCAAACACTTCAATCCAAGCGCCGCCCACGTGCACTCCCCAATACATTTAATAAAATACATTGAAACTCTCGTGTTCCCAGATTGATATCAATTTGATATGTTTCTGGCAGCAGCATTTACATAATGACTTTTTCATTTTAAATTGTTAAAGTGAGTTTATAAAAGTCTGAAATGCTCGGATGAATGTGGATAAATCAGGTGATTCAATAGTAAGACAGTTTTTAGAAATTTGTATATTGTGGAAGGTATCTCATAATAATAGTTGATGTAATTAGTTTTCTTTTTTAAATGTCTTAAAATTTTAAATAAAATTAGTTTTTAATATATGAATAGTTTTATTTTTTTTTTTAATGACAAAAACTTTATTGATACGAATTACACTCAGTGCAGAGCTTTAAAGACTCGGACAAAAAAATACAAATATACATACAATTTTATGGGTTTGAGTAGACGACTGATGTGATGGCTAGGCCACACACAATAATTGAGGAGATGTAACGCTTTAGGCCGTGGGTAATTTCAAATAGTCGGCTTACGTCAGCTGCCTTTGTCATAACTATGTATATGTGATTGCAACAATTGATGGTGCCAGAGAGAGAGAGAGAGAGAGAGAGAGAGAGAGAGAGAGAGAGAGAGAGAGTGAGAGAGACTGAGAGAGAGAGAGAGAGAGAGAGAGAGAGAGAGAGAGTTAAATCTGAACGTTGCAAGCTGTGGGCCAATCCAGCTGCCAAGCGATGTTAGTTCAACTATGAAAAGTGACGCATTGTGATGCGCTGTAATTTGAGATTAATTTGCATATTGAAATGCATAACAGCAACAGCAGTAACAATGGCAACAACAGCAAAGGCAGCAATGACAGCGGCAACAACTGAGGCAGCCGCAGCGACAGTTACATGTTTGCGCTTAGTCAAAGCAATGACGAACCGATTAATTGCGTTAGATTATTCAGGCAGTACCACACACACACACAGACACACACGCACACTTAATTTGAGCTTTGAGTTAATTTCATTTCTTTGTTGTTTAGTGCAGCGCGCACACGACAAAGGACATGGCAGGCACAAGGATGAAATTATAATTGAGAAGCCGCCGCAAAATGCTCAAGCACACGCGTTCTAATGAAATCAGCCTTAGATGTGGGGGCTGTGAGGGCGTGCCTGCATGTGTGTGGCCAAACAGCTATGCATGGCTAATGCCTGTAGTCAACTGTGCCAGTGTTGTCCCTCTTTTAGCTCTGGGCACGAACGTAATTATAGACACGGGAGCAGCCCCGCCCCTGGCCTCACCACTCTCTGCGCTAATAATCAACTTACACATTTGTACATACGTAGCACAAAGCTTGCCCGCCTTTTCCTACGAGCGGCCAAAGATAATGTGCTTTTGTCTCTCTATCACATGGCCACGCGCTTTTTATGATTAAAATAACAGAATATATTTATATATATATATATATATATATATATATATATATATATATATATATATATATATATATATATATATATATATATATATATATATGCATATATGTGTGTGTGTTAATTTGCTTGCGCGTGTTTTTGTGTCGAGTGCTCAAATTAATTAGGCAAAACAAAAAGCAAAGCGAAAAGCCACAACAAATTTAATAAAAGCGTCGACAATTTACAAAGTGCCACACAACTGGAACCCAAAGCCAATTCCCAAGCCCCTTCCCCCCACCCAATTCGCCCCCTTTCCATCCACATAATAACAGTAACAAGTCAGGCTCTGTGGCCTGCTGCGCAATTAACAAATTTCATTTCACGGTGCAACGCAGCCCTTTGATTAGATAAAAAAGTTTCTTTCACATACCGCATTGAGGCGAAATACAATTTCCTAATTGACGCAAATTGTGAATCTGTAAATTTTTACCTTCTTCTGTTCTGCTTTGCTTTGTCTCTTTGTTCTTGGTCAAAGATGTGCAAATAAAATAATTTTTCCTATTACTTGAGTTGGAAATGTTTTGTGTAGAGTCTCAGAAGTCAGCCACAATTTGCATTCATGTCAAAGCAAAACTTAAGAAAGAAACACTTAATGCATGAATAACAAAGAAACTTAAGGAAATAATATTTAAATAATATTTATAATATATTATAGAAGTAATTCAAATAAAAAAGTGTTCGCATTTCATATGTCATTGCGCATTCAAAGTGTTAAAGGTCTTCCAGGATGATATATAGGCATTTTAGAGCTGCGTATACCTAGGGCAAGTGTCGTTGTCTCTCCAAAGTCTGTCTGTTGGCAGCTGGCAGCTGGCAGCTGGCAACTGCCGGCGGCCATATGATGTTTGATTAATTGTTGATTTATCGCAGACAGACAGAGAGAGAGAGAGGGAGAGAGACAGAGAGCGACTCTGAGATACGGCTTAGGCATATCACGTATACGTACTCACATTTATAAATCTAACAAACGGACAGGGCGAAGACGCACAGCATATGAATAAGCCAAGCTAACGTGAACGGTGTCACAGAAACTCAAAAGATTCTGCCAAATGGTGCGAAATTTATTTTCCAGTTGAAAACAAGTGGAAGGCAGCGCCATGTGACAGCAGCAGTTCATTGGCATCTAGCAACAGCTGTTAAACAGCACTCGAAAGAGAGACAAAAATAGAGATAGAGAGGGAGAGGGAGACGGAGTTGCCCCTTGTTATATAAGTAACTGGTAAAGCGGATGATCTGTGTTTTTCTTCCCCAACGTGATGACTCCTCGTCCCAATGAAGTCATCATAAGGACTTTGAGTTTGTGGCTCACAAAGCGACAAATGTGGCGGCTACACGAAGTTTTTTCTATTTATTTTGGGTATTTCTATTGCTTGAGTGCAGGAGTTATAGCTCTAGCTCGGGACACACCTCTTGAGTAATTATGTGCGCCAATGCCCAGGTTGAAATCATGTTGTGTATTTCCGTAGCAATTTCGAAATTTTAAACTTGTTAACAGCAAATTGAAGTCATTTCCTGCGCGAACAACAACAAGGTCTCCCGGAGCAGGCAATGGCAATACGTTGGACAAATGTTTTACTGTTGCTGCTGTTGTTGTTGTTGTAGCTGTTGCAACGGCACCAAATAAATGAGAAAACCACAAAGTGCAGCAACAAAAAATGCACAAAAAGGCAACGAGAAAAGAAAACAAAATGCCAAAAAGGTTCAAAAGCGGAAATGAATGCAGCAGGAGGCAGGCAACAGGCAACTGGCAAAGGCAAAGGCGATGGCAAAGGCAACGGCAAAGGTAGAGGAGACTCCAACTGCAGAGGCGGACAGCCAAGGCGCAGCCAGGACTAACAGGCGGTCACAGGATAACCTGTTGACCACGTGCATACAGCAATTCGAACAACCAACGAGCACACGAACACACCCACTGAAACACACACACACACACACACACCCACACACACACACAAAGGCGAGAGAATAACGAAGTCCAAGTTTTCGGCAAAAGTGCCAAGAAAATTGCATTTTCGTATGCCAAAAAAAAAGAGAAAAAGAAGCAAACAACGGGAAAAATAACAAAAGCGAAAAACATGAAAAAGGTAGCAAAAGGCTGCTGAGAAATAAACTGCAGCGTTTTGTGCTCGTCGGGCGCAAGTGAAATGCGCTCGTCGCGTGCTGTGAATGCAATTTTGGAGCAACCCACAACAACAGCAACAGCAACAGGACAGGCAGACACACACACACTCACACACTGACGCTTACAATTTCAGCATGAACGCTGTGTTGAGGGTGTAGTTGGGGCGACAAATGCAATCTACAAACAATGAAATGAATTGTCAAGTGCACAAACATGTCGCTGACGTGCAATTGCAGCAACATGCCGACCCTCCCCCGCTAGCCCGCTCGCCCGCTCGCCCTCGCTCTGACCAACAACGACAACAACAGGCTTTCATTGGCTGCAATTGCAGCACCCACATGCATTGCCATTTCCATTCCCAGAACCAGCACCAGCACCAGCTCCATCTGCAGCTGCGCAAGCACACCCACTGCTTGTTAACGCGCGGCTCAAACTTGAATTTATTTGCCTGCATCTGGCAGCTAAAAATCAGCCAAACAGAATCACAAAAGTGTCGCGAATGTGCAACAGCATTTAACACTAAACGGCAGCGCAGCCTGCTCCTATCGAAGCTATTAAAAACGAGGAAACCTCCTCTAAACGCTTCTGAGCCAATAAATAAGAGCTTTAATGACGCTGCAATTTGGCTCAAGCTGTTTGCCCTCGTTGGAGAATGTGCGCAATGACCCTGAGTTGTCATCTTGTCGCTCGTTTACAGTTTTGACTTGATTCAAGATTTATCGAGCTCATTTAGCGCATGGCCGGCGCTGACACGCCAAACACTCAAAATGCCACGGGCAATGATGATCAGCGAGATCACTGGAAAGCTCATTACTCTAAGACGAAGAGAGACTTCAATGAGATAGACATAGTTTTTTATTTAATTTTATACTATAGAGAAGAATTACTGTGAGCTGAAACGATTTAATATTTTATTTCAATTTAAGTAAAATTTGTCAATATTTCCTAACTGATCGCATAGAATGTATATAGGCTTCATTTCATTGTCTCGAGTCTTTGACTTGGGTTAAGCGACTCAGTGACTCAGCCGCACTTTCGCTTTGACTTTTGTTAATGGCTGATTTGAACTTCTGTTTGGCCTTATTTATTCTTTTTATTTTTTATTTATTTATTATTTTCTTTTCTGTTGACTGCCTCAGGTTCCTTCGGTCAACTCGCTCCGCTCTTATCTTGTTGACATGCCGGACGTTGACATATCCATTTTTTACGAGCCTTGTTTTGTTGCCCGTTGGGCAGAACTTGGTTTGGGTGTTAGCCTGTCTGTGTGTGTGTGCAAGACGAATCGGAAGATGTAAGGGAATGGCAACAATAACAATCAACTCGAAGGTAATTTATTATTTTTATAGCGCGAACTCAGTTTCTGGCAAGCTGTGGCCTGTGGCCAGCCCGCTTCTAAAATCGGCTTTTTAATTGAATCAATTGTCGTGATGAGGCCATCATCAAATTGCAGTGGCAGACACGCCCACAAAGCAGTCACATGTGTGTGAATATGTGAGTTAGGTCGACGGCACTCACACAACAATTAACACTTGGCCATTACTTCCATTTGCGGCATGTTAATTTGTTGCCACATCAATTGCTGCTACCAATATGCGAGGCACATATCGGAGCGCACACATGCAGCCGTCTGGACCTGTGCCTGCCTGCGTAACAATCTCACCGACAGCTGACACTGTTGCGGTTTGCAACTACAACTATTACAACAACAACAACAACAACAACAACAGTAGCATTAACATCAACAACAACAACAACAACGGCCTGCTGACAATTGCCCGACACTCGGCAGCTGGTTTATTTGCCACACACACGTGGACAGACCACGTACATATGTGTGCGCTGGGCCCAGGCACCCAGTCACCGCCCACTATTTTAGCCCGGCCAAGTCAGGGCCAGATAGAATCGCATGGCCTGCAGCCAGTGGGCGGGTCGTGGCCAGAGGCGGGTCCGGCAGGCGTCGGCTGAGCAGTTGAACAATAACGCTTGAGTGATTATGCAATTGACAGCTAAATCAATCAATGATGTCAACTACATGCCGACAACGGCCAAACCGAACCAGCACCAACACACACACACGCACACACAGACACACAGCGGCCGGGGCATAGACAAACATACACAACAAGCACACTCAATGTTTATTTCTACGTTTTGTATGACACACAACAACATTGAATTCCCAATTGGTGGAGCGATTTACGTTGTTTTTGACATTTTCAATTTTTTATGGCGAAACTCGAAATTGGTACAAGTTTTTTGCTATAGTTTCCCTTCTCCATTGTTGGCTGCTAAATAAATTCGGGCATTTTAGGATTAAATTCGCGCAGTTTACAAATGATTGCAAATAGAATATAAAACTTTTTGCCAGCAGCAAAAAGCCAAACTGAATGGTCTTTAAAAATCTCTGATAGAACTGAACTGTATATCTAAGCTGGAAGTATTTCCGAATTCAAGGAAAAGGTTCAATCACACTGCGAGCTCGACGACTAAATAACAAAATTATGACAAATTCTGACAGCAGCCACAAGCCGTACGAGAGAGAGACACAGATATTTGTCAATTCTCGGCGCTGATTGCCGGCAATCGTCAGTTTGACAAATAGCCCAAACGCCAACGCACGCATGGAACGTGCAGCAGCCAACAGATTTCGCATTCGCAATTCGTATTGTTTGTCTGAGATGATAGATATTTTAGGGTATTCTTTTTCTGCTTTTCTTTCGCCCCTCTCTTTCTCTCTCTCTCTCTCTCTCTGTCTCTCACTCTTGTCGGTGGCAGGTCACAGTCCCTCGAGAAGGCTATGTATATTTCATTTATTGATGACGTTTAATATAAGCATATAATGAAGTTTATGTTTTCGCTCACACGATAGACTCGAGATAAACGCGTCTAGGCATGCAAAGCATTCAATTACCTAAAAGTCGACTTACAAAGGAAGTCCAAGGAGGCTTCTCCTCAACGGAAGTGAATGCTATGCAGGTTAGTGGGCATAGAATATTTATAGGCCTTACTGCGGCTGCTTCCGGCTTTGTATTGCCAAACAGATGGCACAAGGAAAAGTAAGTAAAAGCGGCATGTGTTTGCTCTCATTTTATATAATTATAGAAAATAAAGTCAAACTTAAAGTAGCTAAGACAACAATAGTTAGGAAGTGTGAGAGAAAGTTTTAAAATTAGCAGAAAATGAAACATGCATAAAAAGCTAAATCTTTCAAGCTAAATGCTATATTTATATAAACTTGTATCGAGTCGACAAGCTTTAGATAACGAATCGCATTGCGACGTAATATTAACACCCGTAAAGTGGACAGCTTTTGTTTGTGTATATTTCTCTATAAATATTTTCTCTGTTCTGTATTAAGAGACTCCCCTTGCAGATTTATGTATACAATGAATCAACTTTACATAGGTACACTTCAAGTCATACCACACTTACGTATCAATATCATTGTATATGCTCTATGTATATATATATATATGTATATGTGTGTGTGTTTATGTATGGAAGTGGAAGTTGTGTCTGCTGCTGTAGCATATCATCAATTATTTCAAACGGAAGTTACATTTTTGTATATGTATCTTCATGTTGTTTTTGAAAAACAACAGTAGCAACAGGAGCAGGAGCAGAAGCAGAAGCAGAAGCAGAAGCTCCTCTTCAGCCGGCTATTGAAAATTGGCAAGAGTGTGGGCTGCGGGGTGGATGTGCGAGGATTGCAACCAGAGCGCTGATTGTTTTTGCTTTCAACGTATAATTGATGCTTTTCTGCAGACAGAGATAAGAACAGCAGCAACAGCAACAGCCACAGTAAAGTAAATATCCTTGGGGCGCGAATATCTAAAGTACGCTCAGTACTTAAATAAATAAAAAATCTCAATGGCTGAACAGTATGGATGTCACAATAGCACTGCGAGTTCGCGCCCATCTCGCAAGCTTATTATGTAAATCATTATAAGAGAAGGAACATCTGTTGAGAACCTTAAATATTTCCACTACCATATTTGCATGGGAAGCGAAGCTACTGCAGCCATGTGTTAAATTTGAAATTTGATTTCGCCCAGTTTTTTTTTTACCCTTCAGCACACATTTTTTTAACCAAACGGCAGCTTCAGCCTGTTGGCGCTTACATATATCGTTGTTCAATAAACATTTTTCAATATTTCTAACCTGGCGCCAATGGGGAACCGGCCGGGCGGAAGTTGCCATTGCTGTTGCGGGATTAACAGGCAACACATTGTGTTTCCCATGAATGTGTGTGTGTGTGTGTGTCTGTGTCTGGGTGTGTGTGTGTCTGGCAATAAAGGACGCGAACATAGCATCTGCCGTGCTGTGCGGGTGAAGTCATAGTTGTACTCGAAGCTGAAGCCTTATGCGCTACAAAATCTGTTGAGTACAAAATACCAAAAATTTCTGACAACGAGCCAGATTGCAAGTGTGCTATGCGATTGGGGAAGCATTACATAAATATTTGGCCAATACAGAAAGCTGGCAGCTGGAATGACAGCCGCCCCTCAGCCCACTCGATATGTGAAGCTGTGCATCTCCTGTTAAGCCAACTGCCAACAGCCAACAGGCAGCAGGCAACAGGCAGCAGGCAACGGTATGTTCAGTAAATGAATGAAGCTGAAAGCAGAAAGCTGAGAGCTGAAACTGCTGCCCACTGACACTTGCACTCGTTCATTAGACAATAAGCCCAGTCGAGCAGCTGCAGGGGGGATTCGTGCAGATAATCAGCGCCGAAAGGTGCGCGATGCTATGAGTACAGCGTGTCCGGCAGTAAAACAATACGAAAAGCTGCAAAAAGAACGCGCCAAAGCTGCTGCAATGCGCAGAGCTTAAGCAATCCGCTGAGCAGACTGACCAACAATTCGACAACCGGCAACTCTGACTGACAGTCGGACAGTGCTTCAGGCATTCGTACCGCAGCGAATGCAACTCAAGCCCTCCTCAGCAGCTGGATTTCGGCTCCAGTTCCAGCAACAGCTTCAGCTCAGACACCGACGCTGGATCGCCACTCGACGTTGCAAAAGTCATGAGCATAAAATCCAATAGCTTCCGCTAAGCTAGCTTATTCGAGCGTAGCTTGGGCCAATAAAACATTTCTAAGGATTTCGCCAGGATTTCAGAGAGCGCCCTTGCCGCACTGCGAACCCGCGTAAAACGTAAAGTGGAGGATGGGGCGGCTGGTCGCAGCTCGCTGCCGTTGTCGGTGGCAACTGGTGGCCACTGCACTTTTAGTTGTCGGGTCCGCCAATCGACATGCGATGCTTGAAGGCTGAAGGCTTGGATAAGTTGTTAGTGCTGTAAATTATTTCCTAATTAGTTGGGCAGTTCATTAAAGCACGTTCACATGTTGCCCAGTGCGCTTCAAGGCGAAAATGCTTATCCGGCGGGCGCATCTGCGGCTCCATTCGATTGCCACAAATTTAAGCATTACTGTCGTGCCACTTGCAGCGACTGTGCCATTTAAAGGACAAAGCCTTATTTTATTGCCGTCCTTTGTCGTAGCCGCTGCCTTGCTTATCTCAAGGAAGTTGTGCTCAGAGCGCAGAATGGCTACAAACAAATTCAAAGCCAGTTTGATGCTTATCCTTAATGATGCAGTTAAATGTTTTTTCTCGTCCTTTGCTTGCCCCTGGACATAAGCACAGGACACAGAGTTTGCAGTTAAAAGAATGGAGCCAATGGCAAAAGTTTTCCACTGCCATCTCACACGACCCTCGCCAGCCCCGAAACACAGTCAGCTTCAGACGCTTCGCCCTCTAAGCAATCAAACTTTCACCAGCACAGTAGCTGCCTAAAAAACATTTGTCCCCGCAACTGCTGCAGTTGCCGTCCACATTTTTAATTGCAGCCAGCGCTCATCTATCAATAGAACTATAGACGCCGGCGATGATATTGCATGCAAATCAAATTACACGCCATATCTGCCGGCAGCCCTCCACTGTGTTCGGTTGTTGTGTGTGAGGCTTAAAAAAGGATAACGAGCCAAGTTGTTACAAGTTTTTAATAGAGCAAACTAGCAAATGGCGGCGAAATAACCAAAAGGACACCATGAATAAGAGTAGGTCGCGCAGCAGTTGCCCTGCACATGATCGTGAAGATGACTCTAGCTAGCGAGTTAACAGCGGCTTACCAGAGACTTAACAGCTAAAATTGCATTGTCCAAAAATATAATATAATGTATTACTTATTATCCTGATATAATATGTTCAGATCAAACTAAATGAATCATTTTCATTGCAACTAAAATTCGAGTTAGTTATTAATAAATAAATACTAAGCTAAAAACAACTTATTTGTCATTCAGTTTAGCTTTAGTATTAAAATTTGGGGTCACATGAGATCAGCGTCGTCATTAATATATTTGAATGTAATTATTATTTTATTTCTACGCTTTCTCACATTCTCTTCAGTTCAATTCAATCAATGAGACAGTGAAATTTATTTTTATTATATTTTATTTTTATTCTGCAAGAAATTTATTTTAATATTAGCTCACACTTAACTTACATGATTTGCTTTAGCTTTTCGCGCAAGTCTAAAGATTCCAATTAATTAAAATATACTCCCATATATTTTCTCCAATCAATAAATTTTTCAGAAAGTATTTACTTTCATCTTATCGCTATACATGGGCGCGTAGGGTATTAACATCTTCAGTTAGAGTTGGCAAACGAGAGACAGCTCCTCCAATGGACACGTGACTCAGCCTCCAAAACTGTCCGCTGCCTAACGCGGCGTAGGCAGCATAACTGCCGCATAAACTGCTAAAAAGATGATGAATTTTCAGACTTTATAAAGTTGCAAGTCTACAGCAGCTCCCAACTCCTGTCTGGGCTGGTCTGCGCTATGAAAGCTACTGACTTCTTTGTCGGCTGTCGACTGTCGGCGAGTAATACGCAAACTTTTGAGCAAACTTTACTTCACAATTTTCGTTTTTTCTTATGCGTTTTTTATTTCGGCTTCATCTTGTTTTTTATTTGCGGAGTGGTGTGCAGCTCGTGTACGACAAGTTTAACACCGAATAGAGAGTGCAACACGGCACGCTTAGTTAGTTATGTAGATGGCCAGGTCGACAACTTGCAGCCAAGCGGAGCAACGTCCATTGACACACTCGCACACACACACACACACACAGAGGCGTCTACGGCGTGCGGCAGCTGCGGTCGCTCATCTCTGACATCATTAAGCGCCATTTTGCAGTGGGTCGGCAGGTGCCAACTGGCAACTCGAAACTGGAAACTGGTAACTACAAGCTGCTCAGATTTGGCCAACAAAGTTGCCAAAGTGTAGTCGAGCAGAAACTGTGTCCCAACTTGAGCTTCGCCCACATAAAGAATCACACAACGAGTAATTCACTTTTATTATGTATTTCATTTTCTGAGCCTCCTCCTCCCCTGCCTCTCTCACTCTCCCTCCCTCTCTCTATGTTTATTTGTGGGCTGAAATTTTTATGGGTACGCAACTTGCGGCTCGGGCTATTTTCGGGTCCATCTATGCAGAGATTTGAGCGCAACGGCCATTAAAGTAGCCACAAGAACCGATTCGACCTCGCTCTCCTTCAGCTGCTCCAACCCGGCGCTTGTTTCGCTTTAAAACTAATTAATCTAAATGGATTTTTTGTAGCTGCATTTTGCACTGGCACTGGCTCTGGTTCTGGCACTGGCGCATAAAAACAAACTGACACACACGCACGCACACTCACATACACGCACACACGCACACAGCGAAACGTTTCGATGTGTGTGTGGCGCAAAATAAAAGTCGAGTAAACTGTAAGCGGGGCACTCATTGAAAGCGAAAAACCGAAGCGAACCGCAAGCAATTTGCATGTTTGAAACGCCATGCAACGCCGCAGCCTTCTCGGCTAGCCCTGAATCCGTCCACAGCGCCGCCCGCTCTGCCCCTAAGCCCCCCGCTGCTATTGGCCAAAACATGAAAGGGGCCGGTCCACGTGGTATACTCGTATCATGCACAAAACGGGGACAGGACAGCGTTAAAGTAGCCTTATCGCCGACCACACATCGCATCAGCTTCAGCGCGACCACTGCTTCCCTTCTCCGGCGCCAGCTCCAGCTCCTCGTCCTCTTCCTCCACTGCACCAGCTCGGTGGCCCTAGCTTCAATGTGGACAGTTTGAAGCGCTTTTATTGACGTGTGTCCGGGCGTGGCCAGTGTAAGGCGGCAGCAGCGGAAACTATAGTTGCCACAATGGGGATATAGCTGTTGCGTTATAAATAAAACCCGTTCACCCTCTCCATCAAGCGGCCTGTCCACTGGGGCCAAATGCACTCATTTCAATGCATAGCCAGGGGCAGACAGCATTTAATGCAAATATATACATACATCTCTATATATATATAAATATAAATTGCTCAAACGAGAAAATTAAACTTTAAAAACATTTACTCAAAGCGAGAGCACTCTCTCTCTCTCCCTCTCTCTCACTGTGATTTCTTTAATTCATGCCAAATCAAATGCCGCAGGCAAATCGTAATTTATCGAGCAACTTTTGCATAACATACATATATATATAGAGACATTTGTGTCGGCAAAATGGCAGCGGCGCCATTTTAATTTGATTTCCAATTCTTTTGTTCTTTTTTTTTTGTCAACGTCGGCGTCGTTTTGGCCATGTGTGACAGTTGGTTGACCGGCCAGGGCGATTTTAGCTGATGGCTTTTGCAAAGCGCACACAAGCGGATAGTTATAAATTGCAAAAATACTGAAAGTTCTTTTGGCCTCAGTGGACACAGGCCATACTAGTTTCAGCTAATTCAGTTCTCTGCTAGAGCCATGCTCATATGTATGTAGGGCAATTGAAAGCATGGCGAGCCTAATACCAAGGAAAAATCATATGCTCGATATTCGCGAAGGCAAGGTATAATTTGCTATAAGTTGAGCCATAATGGAACTCTAATGGACAGGTCAAGCAAACAGTTCGACTTAAACTGTTCAATTTAGTTGCAATCAGTTTTAATATAAATATCAAATTGGAAGTATGAAGTACGAGCAAGCATTGCTTAAAATTGCAAAAAATTTCTATACATAACAAATTTATAGACTATTTGATGAGCTGTTTGAGGTGCAGTTGCAATTGCAGTCATAGACTACTGTGGGAATGATTGCATTAGCCGAAGGGCTTGAAATTGCTAACGATCATCATGATAAAAAGTTAATGTTAACCAATATTATGAGAGCTTTAACCAATTTACAGGCCACTCAAATGTGGAAGCTATTCAAAGGACCATAAATTCTATTTGAGAACTTTTTTACTTTTTATTACAAAGAAATAACATCAATTCACATTTGAGGTGGATTACTATCGATAGTGGAAGATATTAACTCCAAAGTAATCGATAGTATCGTTGATAGTAGTACACCTCTAATTCACTTTGACTCGATATGACCAGCAATGCCTGTGCCTTAAACAGTCTTCGCGCTTAGTCGATCAAAGATCCACCTTTGCAGTATTCGAAAGGAAGCTCCAATCTAATCTAAGCCTAGTTTTAATTAAATATAATACAATTTTCATGTCATAAATTTCTTTCTGCTATAATCTTTTCTTTTGATATTACTGCATTACAATATGTTTGCATTTGCATTTGAACAACTTTTTGTTTAGCATTCATTGCTAGCCATTAGCGAAAATGCAGCTCTAGGATATATGAATATAGTTTTTATTCATTTTGTTTATATACCTAGAACCCATTGAAAATGGGAAAACAGGGAATAATGATATTGTTATTTCTTGAATAGTTTCTGAATCCAGGTAACAAATCTTTGCTCATTCTAAAATCAATTGAAATTGAGTTCATTTCAAAGGTCAGCCGATTGAAGAACTCCAAATTTATCTATTTAATAAGAAGCCGTATATATAATGACCATGAATTAAGTCTAGCTTTAGGCTGCGCTATTTTCTTTGTTGGGGCGATCAACAATTAAAGTGACCTTTGCAGTTGCCGCTTCGCTCCACTTCAATCCCCCACGAAGTTAACCCTTGCCTAATGTAGATGTGTGTGTGTGTTCCGAAACTGTTTGTATTTCTGTTTTCTTTTTTCGAGGTTTTTGTGGCTTTTTTTGGCACATCGTTTATTATGCCAAGCGAAAAATGCAATATTTTCTCCTGCGCCGCTACGTGGCCGACAAAAATATTTACAATTTGGCTATGCCCCTGCTCCCCACATATCAATCCCTAAAGCCAACCCACCAACAGCTGCTGCTTCTGCTGTTTCTGTTGCTGTGAAAAAAAAAGAAAAATGAAAACGGAAGCCATAAAAGGAAGCGCCATCGAGGCAGACCAAGCAGCCACCAGAAGCCGCCGCCGACTGTCGGCGCACTCCATAAAAAGAGGCCACACACCATTCGGCTAAGCTCAAAAGCGGTAACTTCAATCTTTGAATGTTTTATTTACTGCAAAATCGATATGGTTTTTTATAAGCGAGCGAGAGTGTGAGGCGCGCTTTGGACGCCGTTCGGCGGAGGGTGTGCTGGGGGGATGGCGGTGGTGGTGGTTATACCACCCGGGCTTAACACACAAGTGCCAGGCGTAACGAGTTGCATGCAAATTCGTGACCGATTTTTTTGTCTTCCCCTTTTTTTGCGGCTTTGCCTTTGGCTCTTTGACTTTTTGGTGCTGAAATATCGCCTGCGCGGCGGCTGTGTCTTCGAGTTACGTCTCTGGGCACAAAAGCAGAAGTAAGTCTAGTTGCAACGCGACTTTGAGCTGGGGCAATTGCTGTGTAAGCCGGGAGGCTGCGCAAACTGTCTGTGGCAAATCACACACCACATAATTTGCCGCTGCACTGCGCGCTCCAATTCAAACCAACACACATTGATATAGATAGGGAGAGCGAAAGAGAGAAAGACAGACGGCTGCTGCTAGAATTAGTGAAGCAGCTGCCTCTGCCTTCTGCATCTGGTTCTCCTCGACGGCTGCTGCTGCTGCTGTCGCTGGTATCCCCGGTCGCATTACGTATGCATGACGTTGGCGCTGGCGCTTGCCCCAAAACTCCAAGCCGATGCCGTCCAGCGCGTCGATGGTGTAAATGCTTGAAAGGAATGAAAAACGTGGCGTAGACGTAAGAGTGTAGTAACAGCATTGCTTAGTGAGAGGGTGTATCTCTCCCTCTCTCTCGCTCTGTCAGTTTTCTCATTCTCTTTTTTGCTGGCCCTTTTTGGCCAGTTCAATGCTGATTACGATCGCTGCTTTGGCCATTTGTTAGGTCGGTGCGAGAAAGAGACGGACCACTTGACTTCTGTTCGTGTCCCACGTTGATAATTCGAAATTTGTATTCCAATCTTCAAATTGTCTCCAAAATGGAATTGATTTTATGCAGATGAGCATGAAATTGTCTCAATGCGAATTTGCCATGTTAGTGTAAATAAATGCTGCACAGTCGGCGAACAAGCACGTGACACGCCCCCAACGAGCAGAGATACGCACGGGGTGCGTAGTTCAGATACTTTTGATTTGGCTTTAACTCATGCCACAGCGATTTATGGCTTTAAATTAAATGGAACCGCTGTTAGCTTTTGGCCAGAAAATGAAGTCAATGCAAATAATAGAAGCCGACCGCTGAGCCCCACTCATAAAATGCTCGAGCAAATCCACTTTAAATACTTGGCTAAGCAAACGCCCACACAGCCCACAGCCCACCCACCCAACCACTTCGAGCAATGCGCGCGCTTGCATTTCATTTGAATTTACAACTGTATTTAATCTGATCGATGTAACTGCAACCAATCCAACCACCCACTCCCCTCAGCCACCAGTCGCCGGCCAGGCCCTGCCGCTAGGCAAGCCAATAAAATGTTAAAGGCGAACGAGAGAGAGAGAAATGAGATGAGCAAATCGCATAAAAATTCGCTGGAATATTTCAAAAAAAGTTCATAGCAGAGCAAAAATGCTGCCCAGTCAATGGGCCAATATGCAAACATGGCCACAAAAAAAATGTATATAGATTTATACATATATATATTTATATATATATCTCAAAAATTTCAAACATCCTGCCAACGACAATAATCATGCTGATGATGATGATGCTGGATGCTGATGTGGACGAAGCTGGATGCTGATTGCTGAATGCTGATACATGTCTGGGCCAAGCCAATAACAAAATTGGCCAAAGAGAATTTAAGGACAGCCGCAATTCATTGGGTCCGTAATGGATTTCAGCTATTCCTCGACACTCCTCGCACCGAATGTGCGATATTATCGACTCCTATTTGTTTGCACTGCTGAGTAATTTGTGTTTACATGCAGTGGCTACAGAGCCGCACGCTCTGTTGCATAATATCACACAAAATACACATATGTATATGGGAAGAGCCGTTATGTGAGTGCGATGAAGTATCGATAAGGTGCTTCAAGTGGCCAGGAAATTGCAAATTGCTGGTTTACTCGACTCAAGCCGGCCATTGATATGTTTCGCATTCGAGCCGCTCACAATTCGTAATGATAGTTTGGCTTTCTCAAAATAAATATTGACTCGGGCGATAAGAGTGCGGTGCCTGGCATTCGCAATTTATTGTTTATGCAATCAGACATTCGCTGCGCTTGTGTGATATTTTACAGCACTTCGATGGCTTTCTAGCGCCCAGCCATTTCACTTTCGTTGTCCTTTGCCGTAAGAATCTCATGCATAAGTTTTCATCTTATTTACTCGAGCCAAACAAACGGCGAACGGGTGGCTCGATGCAGCAGCATCTGCATCTGCATCATCACGATCTCGAATTTCTCTATAAATCAACTATGCAATTTTAATTCAAACACAAAAGAATTTCCACCGCACATGCCGCACAATAGATAAACCCACACAGACGCTTCCCGAGACTTGGGGGCATTGTTAGCATAAACCAATTGTAAGAGCCAAAATAGCGACAACCTCCCAACTAATGCGCTCAACGCGCCCCAAAGATACACTGAAGAGACTCAGCCTCAGACTGTCGCATGAGTAGTGGCCCCCCTGAGAGTGCGGGCCAAAAGCTGCACGAGGCACGGGCCAAAGGCATGGGAATAAAGCCAAAATATGTAGTATAAATAACCGCATTTGGGTATGTATGTGCATATGTGTGTGTCAGTGTGTGAGTGTGTGCGAAATATTTTGTTTAACGTTTATAGTTTTATGCACTTAAGATACGAAAATATTTTTTGGAAATTTATTTTCGAGCAGAAGCCAAAAGGGGAAACGAAGCCGAAGCTGAATCCCAAGCCAAAGCCAATGCTAAAGCCAAAGCCAAAGCCAAAGTAAAAGCAAACGCAAAACTTTTGCCAATATTTGTAAAAAAGATATTGATTGGCCTGAGCTGCATACACTCGACACTCACACACACACACACATGTACAGCCATGAGTCCTGCTTATGCACATAAATTTATCCTTTCAATAAGACATGCAGGTTGGCCTGGTGTGTGTGGCGTTTGTTCGTTGCCACCCAACATCACTGCTCAATTCTTAGCGCAAACAGAGTGCACGGCTATGCACACGCCCTCAACGCCCTCGACGCGTCGCCCATGCCGCCGCATGTGTGTATTGAATACGCCTCGCTCCACTTGACTGCGGCATAAGTAAACGTCAGCGGATAAATTGCCACAGTTGTTGCCGCACTCGGAGACGTAGTCAAATTTTTGAGTTGAGTTTTTCGTGCATGATAACAACTATGGCAACAGTTTGAGAGCCATTGAGGCGAAGTGGCAGCCAAAGCAGTGTATATGTATATATATTATTACACATACATACACACACGTATGTGCAGCAGCTGACTCTGCATTTGGATTTATTTCTTGAGCAATGCCAAAGGTTATGTTTGTTTTATGTTAAATGCTAGCACATATTATTGCAACACGATACTCAGGCGAGTGCTTATCGAAATTTACGCATTTATTTGGTTTGTATATATAAATATATATTGCCATTGTTGTTGTTGTTCGAAATGTTCAAACAAAAATGTTAGGAAAATATGAACTGATGCTTATCGATTCTGAAATATGATAAGTTCGCTTGGAGCCTCGGCAAACATGCAATGCCTCTTGTATATATATACATATATATATATATATATATATATATATATATATATATATATATATATATATATATATATATATATATATATATATATATATATATATATGTATATATATACAAGAGGCATTGCATATATATATATATATATATATTCCCCTCTCTCTCTCACTCTGTCTTGCATATATTTAATTTGAGAGCACAATCAAAGCCAGGCCAAAGGACGGCTGCATTATTTCATTATTTGTGTGCACTGCTGCAGGACTTATGAATGTATTTTAGTGTATAAGTGTGTGTGTGTGTGTATAAGCGTATTTTCATATCATGTACACTTGTTTGTTTGCGTGTCAGCCACACCGCAGAGAGCGAGATAGAGGTAAGCAGACAAGACCAGACCAGAGCACACCAAACCAATGCCGACCAGTTCCGGCCAAAGCCAAGCCCATGCCCAATCGGCATTCCCTAGCCCAATTTCATGGCCCCGAGCAATTGCAGTCGAATTCCTTTGGTAGCTAATAAATATTAAAGTTTAATTAAATATGCTTTTCCCCCAATATTTATGTGCGTATCGATTACAGGGCTTGGCTGGCGGTCCATTGGCCTGCACCAATGCAATTTCGCTGTTGGTCAGCGCCATAAATTGCAGCCTTGAAGCTTGAAAGCTGAAACTGAAGCTAAAGCCGAGCCAAAGGCCATTAAAGTACATTCTTTTTTTTTCCTCTTACATTTTTATTTTTATTTTTTTTTTCCGCTTTACATGGACCGAAGTGTGGGCATGGGCTAAGCTAAAACTCATATTAAAAATTGACTTTTATCGTGATTTACAATCAAGTTGGCCTTTTTTAAATGCCGCGGTCGACATGCGGGTTGCCCGCCCATTCTCTGGCCTTTCTTTAGTCGCTGTTTGTTCGTGTTAGTGTTGCGGTCGAGCCAAGTATTACACACACACACACACAGCCACTAGCACACATACACCACACACTCATCAGAGGGTAGCGCAAAATATTTCTTCGTGGCTTAAGCGAGACGGGCAGACATATTTAAGGCCCTGCTGCTGCTCTTCAGTGAGCCCAACATCCGACACGTGGTCTAACACTTTCTGCGGCATTTTGCAGCTGAAATCCTTTTAACTAACGGCCAACGACGCCACGCCCAGCGCATAAGCCGCATGCTAAGGTACTTAAGAAGCTGCCTCCTAATTCTGCTGCCCTTCTATCTGCACTCGGCCATACGGAAATCCAATTCCCAACACCTTTTACTCGCACATGCAATTCTATTGGATTTCTTGGCAGGCGACACTTGACTTTCAGCTTGCACTCTTCATTGCGGCCAACGTGTTTCTTTCTAGGTCACTTTATGCTATAAGAACTTTATAAGGAATTTAGAATTTAAATGGAGCCTTACTTTGATTATTATTTTAATCCACATTTATTTGTCATTTACAGAGACTGCCGAGTTGTGCGCGACCCGCAGACGCTGAAATCAAAGGGCTATGGATTCGTCAGCTTTGTCAAAAAATCGGTAAGTTCTCAGCCAACTAGCTGAGCTGTCACAAGTGAACATCAAAAGGCATCAAAGCCAGAAACAGTCAGCAACTCGAATTATTAGATTGTTGAACTTTAAATAATTTAGTCAAGATTAATACGAATTAGTTTCAAATCACCTGAGAGAACAGCTAAAAAGGCGTATTAGAAATATCCCTGAAACAGAAACAGTTGCCATTTAAAAATCGTTAAGCGAATTTGAAATTATGTTGACTCCATTTGGATTCCAGTTGAAGATGTTTAAGTATAATCCTAATACTTATAGGTAACGATTGCGCTCTCTGTTAAGCCTGTTTTTAGTTATAGCAGCATTTAGACTGGTATGAATAATGCATATCCATATTTAATATAAAGCAATCAATACAGAATGAAAGTAGAAGAGAAAGAGAATGAAAGAAAGAGTTTGAGTCACGCATAGGCAATATTTTCCCCCAAGTCTCTGCAACAGATGCAACAAGTCTCACGCTTGCTCTTCGAAAGAAAAACCTGCCTGAAAGCGTATTCACTTCATGTTTAAACCACAAGTGATAAGGGTACAAATAACTCATAGCGATTCTTGAATGTGGGGGTGTGTGTGTGTGTATTTGTTGTGATTGAATTTCATGTGCTTAATAGGTAGAAAATTCGACAAAGCCGAAAGTTGACGCCCACAGCTGGGTGAGGCTGGGATCAAAGCAAAGCAAAGCAGAGCAGAGCAAAGCTCAGCTGTACGCACTGTGCGGCAGGCAGCCAAGCAGAAAAAATGCGCAAGCTTAGCAAGGGACGCACTGACAGACGCAATGAGAGACAGACTGGCGTTAAGAAAATCAAAATCAAAATCAAAATTGAAATCAAAGCCAAAGTCAAATCAATGCTCAAGTCGGCCATGCGAGTGACGTTAAAGCCAAGGGCTCACTGAGTTAATTACGCAGCATACGTTGCGACTTGTTAATTAAATTTTAATGCCAATATCAATATTTTCACAAAGAGCACACAGATTAAGCGGGAGGGAGGGACGTCGCAACGTGAGCGAGAGCGAGAGGGAGCTGAATGCGAACTATTGCAAATATTCACATAGCATAATCCATGACACTTAGACTTTGCCACGGCCATATAGCCAGTTGCTGTCAGTCAGTCAGCGTAAGCTGGAGGCTAAGCCATATTACCAGTGTGGTTGCTGTTGTTCTATTCCGGCAGACGTAAGTGCTGCGGGCGACGCGGCTGCGGCGGCGGCGGCGGCTGCGACTGCGGCGTATACGCAATTTGGTGCTCGGTGCGCTCTCAAAATGCGGCTGCGATGTGTCAAACGCATCGCTGCCACTAACTAGTTAACTTTTTCTGTTTTCAGTGCTCTGTTGCATCAATGCTCAGGGGGACTGGCGACAAATTTTCGAACTTTCTCGATTAGTTTCGATGCGGCAGCCAAGGCAAATGAAAGAAAAACAAACGCGCTCCAAATACCAAACTCAAATATTTCAAATTAAGTTTCTCGACATGAGTTTTGCACACAAACACTAGCACGACCGCACACACACACACACACATAGACACTCATATGCGCCGCTCTAAGCCGAAGCCCAACCCATGGCCGCCGTCGCTTGCAGCTGATTTAATGCAAATTTTATTTATGCGAAAAGTTTTATTAAATTTTTGTGCAAAGTTTATATATTTTCTGTGGTTTTGCGGAAATTGAAAAGTTATTTTTCGAATGGCTTACTGCACACACACACACACACACACACTCGCATAGCTAACCCCCACATACGCTCTGTGTTTGTATGTGTGTGTGTGTGTGCATTTCGATTGCAACTGCAAACGGAAAAGGAAGAAACATTTTCTTCATTTTGCACTTCCGACTGCGCATAAACATTTCGCCAATCCCGGAGCTTTACATAATGCGTAGCTGAAGGAGCCCTCGAACATTGAGCGTAAATTGCTTGGCAACATGCTTTAAATAAACACCAGCCAGCGCTGACGATGTACACAAATTGCCCTAATTTAATAACCATCAAGACAGGAGAAGCACAGCAGCAGCAGCAGCAGCAGCAGCAACAGCAGCTCCGACGCCTCCTGGCTGCGTGTCATTAGCATCATAAATCACAACAACATCAACAACAAACGCGTGTAGTTGAACAACACACAAAAAAAAAGAATGAGAAAGGCGAGCATAAACACGCTGAGGCAAGCAGAATCTGCTGCTGCTGGCTGCGTGAAAATGCTAATGGCATCGTTGGCGGCATCAGTTATTATCACACATAACATTAACATATTATTGCACGCCAATGCGACAAAGCGAGAATGCGGCTCACGCGGCATGTGAGCAACAATTTAACAACAGCTGAGCGACTCCTGCTGTTGCTCTTGCTGCTTGCATTTTAAGTGGCCATTGACTCCAAACTGATTGCAGGCAATGTCTAGCGACGGCTCCAGTTGAGAGACTGCCTTTAATCGCATTAGAGCTGCAGGCGCCCCTGCCACTGTCTGTGGCAAAAATAGTTCGCTGCTCTGAGCGCTGCACAATGCGATCAAATTTTATCTTTCTTTTTGCTTTCTGACTGTCAAAATGTGTGCAGCGAACATGAACATAATGCCAAGCCCCCTGCTTCTGCTGCGAAGCCCCTCGAAGACACGTTCATTCGTCTGCGAGTGCAGCTTTTTTTTCTTTCATCAACTGTGTTTATTATTCTTGTTGATTTAAGTACAATGAATATATATTTGAAAAAAAATATATAGGAATTACATGAGCTAATATTGCTTCATGGAATTCAAGCACTTCAAGTTTTCAAAGAAGGCTTTTCTTTTGCTCAAAATGAAATGTATGTGAAAACCTCTAAAATTCACAACTGTGGAAACGACTTAAGTCCTTATGGCATTCGAGACTTATATCAGAGTGAAAAACTACTTTAAAATATTTTAATTTAATTTTATAAAATTTAAGGAAAACAGAAATACCGAAATAAATAAAGCGCCATAGAAGAATATGCAAATTAATTACAAAAGCTTATGAATTATGCAGAAAAAAAACAACGTCTCATACATAAATTCAAGAAAGAAAAATGCTTAAAAATATATGCAGTGGAATTCTGATTTTGTTTATTATTGTTCATTTTTATTTATTGTCATTTGTTTTATTATTTATTTCTATTTAATATTATTTATTTTTCAAATATAAAATCGAGCTGTTATTTTCATTCTACTATTATTTAGTACTACTTATTATTATTTAGTTTTGATATATTGATTGCATTTCAACACCCAACTCAAGTATTTTGAAGCCCCTCTTTAAAGCTCGTTTCGATTCGAAGCTAATTTCGTACAAAATGCGAACTGCGGAAAAAAGTTCTGTGTAATAAATTCGGTGAAGCGAACGAAACTTGGTTATAAATATAAATGGCCTGAACATTCATTTTATGCTTTCCATAATAATTCAGAAACTAGTGATTTTAGGTCCAAAACTGGCAGCACACGCATAAGCTGACCCACTGGACACACAGGCTCTGGCTCTCGGGTAGCGACTATAAAAAACAATTGAAAGGGCAGTGGGGGAGACCGGACTGATGGGAAACAGAATCGAAATGAAAAAAAAAAAAAACAGAAAAAAGCAAAAATGAAAAGGAAAAAATGGCATACACAAATAAATCCCATGGAATTATGTCTTGACAAAAATGCGCTCTTGCGTAAAATACTGATTTTTGGGCCGACGTCCATGCCCACGCCCACGTACACGCCCACGAGCACTCTCACTCCAGCTAAAATGTTGTGATGTGTGACCGACCAGGCGATGGTCAAAAATCGAAAACGTTTTTGGTCAAAACGAAATGAAAACAGTTTTTAGCCATCGATTGGGTATGAGGAGCGGGGGGAGAACTCCACTCTCTCCTTGTCGAGCTTACACATCGATATATGTTTGATGCTTTAGAATGCGACAAATGGGACAGCGTTTCAAGTGTGTAAACGATTTGCCACTTGAGTTATTCTATAAATATCAAGAAATCATCAGAGATGGCCAGAACTCATGAGTTTGCCAGACGAATGGCTGTTGCCCGAGACGCTGTGGCTTCTGACGTGGCGACTTTAAAGATCCGCATTGGCTATAATGGCCAGCCTTAAAGACGCTGGGGATGCTTTGGCAGGTCGGGCGCTTATCTAAATAGCCACGTTAATGAATCTGACCGAAGAACATCACAAAACTGGCTTAGAAACCCGACTTGCGAATCCTTTTAGCCTGATGATGTGCGCCCGGAGAGCTGAATGGGCGGGTTGACCAGCACTAAATGCTTCTGCGTCTGGTTACCTCATTCGAAAGACAAAACGGCAGCAAGTTGAAAAAGGCAACACATTCACATTTTCTTCGAGTGTATTTGTGTGGGGATTATCCTCCCTTTGTATGTTTGACTTTGCCTTTTTTCACCTTTTCGCTCGCTACAGTTTTTCCTTTTCCTGTTTAGCCTTTTTTCTGTTTTTTTTTTTTTTGTTCTCCTTTTTCGCTTGAGACGGGCACAAACCATTTCCTTATTGTTTTAATAAACATTTAAAATGTCTTGCTGCCGACTTGTGTTGTGTACATAAAACGTCAGCCCACCCATTTGCGGCAGTTAGGCTGGGGTTGGGGTTGGGGTTGAGACTGGAGCTTGGGAGAGGGCTGGGGCCAGCCTAAGATGTTGGTAGTATCCAGATGAAAAGTATGACAAAACCCTTTTAAACCACTTAAAAATTCTTCAACTTACTTTGCTTTCTTCATTCGCTTAATGAAGGTATTTCGCCTTTTTGGTTCTGTTTCTTAAGCTGCGAAGCAACAAAAACTTTTTCTGACTTCTACCGACGCGACACTCCGGCCCCGCCCACCGCCGGCTGCCTCGTGCCATAGCCCAATACTATTGCCAGGAAGCCATCCTGGCCGCTTGGCAGTTTCATTTCCCTTTTTGAGGCCATGCGGGGGCATTAAAGGATTCTCAACGCTTATCAAGTAATCAATATTTACAAAGGCGCACGGCAAAAGTTCCACCAAAATGACTTACAACAAGTTGAACATCAAATTGAATTTGCAGAAAATTTTCTTTAAATTTGGGCGTCCAGCGAGCCAGAAACTTTTGCCGCCATCTTTCGTGGAAATTAATTATCTTCTGCTTAAGCGGAAGTTGTCGTCTCTATTAAACAAACTTCTTTCCCAGCAGCTGAGTTTTGGCATTTGTGCGATTCCCTAGGTTAGGCACACGTTTCGCTCCCATTCGAGTAGATTCCCAACTGGGCAAGATCTAGAATAAAATCTAATTAAATTACAGCAGCTTCAATTCACCCAATTTCATTGGATAATTCATTTTTTATAAAGATTAAATGCATATACATATATCTAATTGGGCATACATTTTCCTTATCAATGTGTTGCGAGCATGTATCAATGTGATGTCTACAGGTTACATAATACAGGGCATTTCATAGGCCAAACGCCAAGTCAAATTCTCCATTCCAGTTATTGTTGTGGGCTACGGTTGTGCTAGTTGTCACAACCGCAAGCCGGCAAACATGTCTGAAGTTTTCTTCGCTATTAGCTGCAAATTTTCCATACACAATTAATTAATTTCGTCTGCCCACAACGGATGCTACAGCAATGGCAATGGCTCGACCTCTTAACCATGCCACAAACATTGCCTAAAACTCCAGTGGCAACGACAGTGGCGGGGCCGATGATCCGAAAAGGCATTCTCAAGAATGCTCGTGATGGAACCAAAATATTCTGTTTATTCCGTTTGTTATTTGCTCCATGTTTTTGTCCACAAACTTCGCAATTAGTTTTACACACTTTTTTGACGCTGTTTAGCTTTTGTTTTGGGCTGTGTGCTTGGACTCCAAATGGGAGTTTCATAAATAGTTTTGGCAAGTTGAGGCCAGGCGATTGGGTGTCAGTCGACACTCGAGCTAGATGAATTGGCAAATTATTTAAAGGTCCTTGAACTGTGCACTCAGAATGCAAACTTATGACAGGCAATGGAGCATTTAAAAGCGTATTTACGCTCATGGCTGACTCATAAATATCGTGCCGGCAAGTGCTGTGCTCGAGTCTTAAACAAGTCTCTCGAGAAGATGCACTCCGGCGTCTCAGTTCATGTTCACCAAATGTTTTCTGAGCAATTTACCACCAAAATGATTGATAAAGTTTTTGCCGGGCAACAGCAACAACAAGAAGAAGAAATATTTGGCCAGCAGCAAAGGCAACTTTTGGCCAAAGTTCGGTCTGTCAGTGGCATTGCATTAGCCGTGGCCATCAGCTGGCTGCTGCCAAAGTTCGAGCTACCAGCTAAGCTGACCGTTTGTTAAGACAATTTCCGTTGACACATAGAATTGCAATCGCAATTGGCAAAGCCAAAGAAACAGAAACAGAATGGGAATCAGAAACAGAAACAAAAGCAAAAAGCTACAAACTGCATTTGTTACAGCGACTGCACTTGAAGAGCGCCTGTCAAATGAAGCCAGGCCAAATGGGGAGCCACAGCAAGGACAACAACTACGACTGGCTTCTGGCAGTAAATTAAATATTGCATGTGGCTGTTTAAAGTTGCAGTCGCTTCAGTGCCACGGCTGATAAATAAATGTAAAATATTTAAATAGCTTCTGTTCAACGGGGTCGAGACGATGCAGCGGGCCGTCGCATTGTTAGCCGGCTCTGCTGGGCCTGCTTGTCCTGGCCGTTGCTGGCTGTCCTCGTTGTCCTGGTTGTCCTGGCTGTTGCTGCTGCAGTGTCGCAATCAACGATGCGTATCGGTTAAAAAATGTAAAATTTATAGTTTATGCAAATATGAAAAATGCAACTGGCAATGCATAAAAATGCGCACGCACGCAAACTGCGTGACTTAACCAAGGCAAGCACACACTCACACACACACACACACACACCATCTCTTTCTCTCTCACTCTCTCTCTCTCTCACACACACACATACATACTCACTCAGTTTAAATTATGGACAAAGTTGCGCGACAGTTGCTTGGTTTATCGCTGGGGGCAGCCACTCAATTGTTGACTTCTGTTCAAGTGGTTAAATTAAAGCAAAAATACCAAAGAGCAATTACCCTGAGACAGACTACGCGATACTCTGGAAGGGATTATCAGATATAGTTACAAATACAATAAACAGCGTTCTGCTGCTTCTCTTCAGGTATAGAATAATGTTAATTTAGTATTGTCAGCTCACTTATATTTCTAGTTCAATATACCCTTTTCAGCCCGACGTATGAGCTAGAGAGATCAAACTTGTTTTTACAGAGCATAGCGAAGGGCGACACTTTCAATATCTTTTTGTGCCTGATTTCGAGCGTGGCACGTACCTGGGAAAGTTAAAAGTAGAAAAAGCTTAAGAGAACCGGCGGCGGCCGGTGCCTAGTTACAGTCCGTGTGGCTCTGCCGCCGCACGAAACGTGCACCGCCAAATGCCAACAAACTTCATAATGGCAATGTTGCTCGATTGCGACTTGCTCTTTCAGCATGCAGCAACGAAAATTGCTCCGCAACGCCCAGCACACACACACAGCGAGGCAGCTGCATGCAAGAGTTGCAGCTGGATGCAATCATTTTCGTATGAATCACGTTTGATACGCACGAAATACCTTTTTCGCCAAATTGAAATTATAATTTGTGCATGCAGAGCCCGCCGCAGGCCAATGGTTGGGGTGGACTGGGCTCGGAAGGGGTCGGCTGGGCTGGTGCGGATTAGCGAGAAGCAGCCCGACTCGAATTGGTGGCCAAGCAACAATGTCGCTGCCAGCAAGGATCAACTTTTTGAACGAACGCAATTGTTTTTTCTTCAACACTTTCTGAGCTGTTTGTAGATGTTTTACTTGGAGCCAGCCGGATGCCGGCTGCCAGTGCTGGCTGTAAGCGGCTTAAGCGGCTAGACAAACTCTCGCAAATAGCGCTCAGCTCTTAGCTAATTGCTTTCCATTAAATTTGGCACTTTGCAGGAAGCGGAAACTGCCATCAACTCCATGAACGGCCAGTGGCTAGGCTCGCGCTCAATACGCACAAATTGGGCAACTCGAAAACCGCCGGCCACCAAGGCAGACAGTAAGTATCTTATGGCAATTCGAACAATCAAATCTCAGACTATATACATATATATCTTTTCATATTTTATCAATCGCATTCACAGTCAACTTGAAGCCTTTGACCTTTGACGAGGTGTACAACCAGAGCAGCCCCACCAACTGCACCGTTTATTGTGGCGGCATCAACGGCGCCCTCTCCGGCTTCCTTAACGAGGAGATATTGCAGAAGACATTCTCGCCATACGGCACCATACAAGAGATACGCGTATTCAAGGACAAAGGCTACGCATTTGTGCGGTAAGTAACCCAGTCACCCATTGCGTATACGCGACGCCCAATTGTCTTTGTCGCGCATACGCCACGCACACCAGGGGGAGGCTGAATCGGCAGCAAACAACAATAGCGAGAAGCGACGCTGGCACCACACTCACTCGTTGTTTTCAACCATTTCGATTTCATTTGCGACAACTAGTAAGCTCGACCCTCGCACGACACTCTCTCTCTCTCCCTCACTCTCTTTATCTCTCTGTTGTCGTTGCAATTGGGTGCACGCAGTTGCAATGTGCCTCGCTGCACCGTTAATAAATCAACTACACTTTTTCACTCAACAACCGCAACGGCAATAGCAACAGCCAAATTTTGAGGCAACTAAACAATGAAATGCAATAACAGCAGCGAATTCGAAGCACAAGCCAAAAAAAAAAGAAAATATTACGAAGAAAAAAAATCAAGCCCCTTCGCCTGCTCCCACTGCTGGCAAAGTAGTCCAAATCGAGGAAGGTGAGTCGAGGGAATGCAGCTGAGCTGCGGGCAGATCGCAGCTGCCGCCGCGAATGCTGATAGGGCTTTAATGGTGCACCAGGCGAGTGCAGGGACTTAACAGTCGCCCCGACAACCCCAATAGCCGAGTTGCAGCTGGCCGGGTTCATGTGCGCCTTTTGTGCTATGTCCAAAACTCATTTCTGTGGTATGTACACTGTGCAGAGCGAGAGAAAGATAGAGATAGAGAGAGAGAGAGAGAGAGAGAGAGAGAGGCAGGTCAGGGAAAAAAAGAGAGCGAATGAGCCGCATTGGCATTGTTTGGCGCTTTGTAACATAATGAGCTTGGGGACTACAAGTGGTCTCTGCCGTAGCCGCTGCTTTCGCAGTTGCACCAGTTATACTCAAACTCAGCCGCAACAACACCAACAACACCAGCAACACGAGCAAGAGCAATAACAAAATCGACTTTCAACTAGCAGCTACTACGAGTACAACAAGCACAAGAACAATTCCACAGACGCTTGTACCACTTTTACGCTTTGTTCTGACAAAACACAACTTGTTGTCGAAGTTGTTGTTGTTGTTATTGCTGGTGGTGGTGGTGGAGCTGGTGCAGCGGCAGTAGCTGCTGCAGGTTAAATGGAAATTTAAACAGGTCAATCTGCAGCCATTTCGCCCAGCAAATTAGCTTTCTCTGACTTCCCACTCCGCTGCCCAATCTCACACTTTAGATTCTCGACAAAAGAAGCCGCTACTCACGCCATCGTGGCCGTCAACAATACGGAGATCAACCAGCAGCCGGTGAAGTGCGCGTGGGGCAAGGAGAGCGGCGATCCGAATCATATGTCGGCCATCGCCGGCCAGGCCCTGGCGCAAGGCTTTCCGTTTGGCTCGGCTGCCGCCGCAGCCGCAGCAGCAGCCGCCTACGGGCAGCAGGTGGCCGGCTACTGGTATCCACCGGCACCCACATATCCCACTGCAGCTCCGGCCAGCGCTCTGCAGCCGGGCCAGTTCCTGCAGGGCATGCAGGGCTTCACCTACGGTCAATTTGCGGGCTATCAGCAGGCCAGCTACATGGGGTGAGCAAAGCTTATAATTAAATACGAACCGAACGTTGGCAAACATCACTCTCATTTCAAACAAATAGCATGGGCGTTCAGCTGCCAGGCACTTGGCAGAGTGTGCCGGCTCAGCCCCAGCTGACTAGCGCAGCAGCCGCTGCCGCGCCGCAGATCACTCAGAGCGTGGGTGGGGCGCTGCCTCAGGCAACTGGGGTTGTGGCCTACCCCATGCAGCAGTTCCAGGTCAGCCCGCAGGTGAGTTCGCAGGCCAACATTGCTGATGCTTGTTACTTAGCTTGTGGCACTTTCAGCTCGCAGAAGACGAGTGGCTGGCACCCAGTCTGCTAGTGTAGCTGCCATGAGCGGTGGCCATGTATCCCACACAGCAGCAGCAGCAGCCACAACAACAGCAACAGCAGCAGCAGCAGGAGCAGCCACCGTGCGGCGAATACGTGAAGGAGCCGCGTTTACAGTTACAACAGCAACCACAGCACCACCACGTGCAACAACTCCACCACCAGCAGCAGACATACGAGTTGCAGCCACAACAGCAGCAATATCACCATCAACAGCCGACAGCCCAGTACGCACCACAGCTGCACTACGCGCAGCCTCAGTGGGTGCCCCAGCAGATCCCCCAGCCGATGCCCAGCAACGAGCAGCAGCTGCAGCTTCAGCAGCAGCAACAGCAGCCACCAGTAAACCAAGTAAATCAAGTCTATGGCATGCCCGAATTGTACAAAGATTAACATTCGAATGAATGAGAAACGACAATTTAATTTGGGTTAGCTTGTGCCCGTATATTAGGGAAATTAGTAGGACGAGAAGTGAACAGCCAGTACAGTAGCGAGGATCCATTTGAATGACCGATCGAAGATTATCACATCAGATATGAATTCAAGCACAGCGTATATAAATAATATCTAGTATGAATATAAAAATAAAAATCCGAATATAAAATGCCATCAATTTCGAAATCCAATATGTTTGAAGGCAAATGTAGTTTAAGTTTAACGAGCAACCGCAACAGCAACAACAACAGCAACAGCAATAAAGCCAAATGTGCAATAGCTAAGTAACCATTAAATGTACAACTAATTCAATCAAGAAAACAAAAAATGATTTAAATAATATATATATATATATATATATATATATATATATATATATATATATATATATATATATATATATATAATATATATATATTTATTATATATTTATATATATGTGTGTGTTATTTGTGTCTATATTCTTGCAGTCATTGGGCAGCGCTAAGGACCTTCTAGTTATAGTCGTTTGCCCATCAAACGGATATAGCAGCAATCGGTCAGCCTGCCGCAGTTAGAATGGAGCCGATGCCAAGATCAAAGGTTTTCTGTATGTTGTAGTGCACAGAGCCCAAATAGTCCTTTCGATTCCACTCGCATAGTTGTCTAGTCATTGGTGTTAGTAGCGACAAGAATTCGAGATAAAAGTTTGTGTGAGCGAAGTTATTGTGAAACATTCTATTGACTGAAATCCAACCTATTTAAGCTGATTCGCTTCTTGGCCAATATATTTGAGCATTGATTCTGATGTGTTGTCAGACACCACCTTGAGCATTAGACACTCGACACGAGTAATTAACTAATTAATTTATTTGATGTGCCTAATCTAAGACCCGGTTTAATAGATGCGGCGAATGAGTTCGGTCCCACTTACTTCAATAAGTTAACTCCAAAAATTTGTTAAGTTTAGAAATTGAGCTAAAGAACCAAAAACTAAAGAAGAAAGCATGAACTAAAACTTTAAATTTTAATATGATCGTCAAAAAATATATATGTATGAAAAAAAAAGTTTAAGTGAAAAACACAGAAATACCTTCGAAATAGCTAAATGTAAACACGAGTCAAAAGGAAAAACGTAGAAAATTTGCACATAGGTAAAACATAGTGATAAAGCAACACAAACCAAAAGGAAACTCTAAGAAGAAACATGAAAATTATTATTATAAAATGCATCTAGATGTACCCATGAGAACCTACAACTACTTAGGAGAGCAGCACTTGATACGTGGCCATAATTAATCGAGGTGTAACTTATATAGAAATCTCTTCATGTATTTGTGTAATGTAAATGTGAACAAAATACAATTTTAAAAGTAAGAAAAAACTTAAGCTGATCGCGGCGGAGAATAGTGAATTATTTAGAGAAAGTAAATGAGAATGAAAACGTGAACAAACAGAACAGAAACACAAAAACAAAAAATTAAAATTAAAATAAAAATTAAATTAAATAGTAAAAACAAAAACAAATATATATATATATATATATATTTAGTCAGCGCGAACCTTGACGTCAGCTGCGACGTGTAGTAAAAGCAAATTTCAAAGTTTAGTCAATGTTTAGTTAAGATTGTAATTGTAACTATATATTATATATACTATATGTTAAATGTTAACGAAACACAATTATCTATCGTATTTACAAAACAAAAAGAAAACCAAACAAAAAAAAAGGCTAAGGCGAACCACAAAATCGAAAATCATCAAAATTGTAAACTATTTTTTACAAGAGTGCAAAAACGAAAGCAAAACAAAATTAAAATTAGCCCACTTTGGAGGATTGGGGGTTGGTTATGGAGAGAGCCCTGAAGGAAGTGCGTCTAATTTCTATAAGTTGTGATTTAATGCGATGAGAGTAAACGATGCTATTGACAAAGTAAACTGATTTATTTTTTAAAACTTGGCAAACCGTGTTTTTTGAGAGCCAATGGCAAAAACTGTGCAGCGTTGTATGCAAACTTTAACTTTACATATTATATATATACAAAAAAAACAAATCTATATATACTTATATACATGTGTCTAAATATATGGATATATATGTGTGTATAAATATGAATATATATATATATATATATATATATATATATATATATATATATATATATATATATATATATATATATATATATATATATATATATATATATATATATATATATATATATATATATATATATATATATACTAAATGTTATTTGAGTAAACAACAAAACTGTCTGCTTACCAAAGAAAAAGCTATGCATAATTTTAAATAAACCAAAAAGAAATACACTATAATAGAGGAGAAAAAGAAGATGAGATCTAAGAGGAGATCTTGACAGAAAACAAAAAAAAAATTGATTATATCTTTTATCATGTGTGTGTTGATCAGTGTCTGAACATAGAGCAGCAAAATTATGCAACAAAACAAAAGTTATCAAAGAAATGTAAGAAGTGTTAGCCGAGAATCTTTATAATACTACTACCTATCATACGAGATATGGCTATGTGTTTAACATAATTATATTTAATTATGTATACTTATACATATATACGCATACATGTTTGGTTTAAGCGAAATGCAGATACAGAAAAAACAAAAACTAAAAATTTAAAACAATAAATGATTCAATGTTGTGTATGTACATATAAATATTTAAATATATATATGGTAAAAAAAAAACAGAAAAAATGAATGCATATAATTAAAGAACGTCTATCAATGTATGAATGTATGTGTGTTCTGTGAAAGGCAAATAGCACACGTGAACACTCATCCAAACAGAAATAAATAAAAGTATAAATTTAAATGTATAAAACAAGAACAAAATGCCAGAGATTAAACAAAGCTGCATAAAACAACAGAAATATGTTGGAAATGACAAAAGCCATACACACAAACACACACACACACACACGCACACACATACAGACACACGCATATAATTGCATTGGAATTAGCAGCAGGTCAAATAGAAAGAGCGTAAAACACACGAATAATTATGAACAGCGTGAAAGCGGAATGGTATAATTATGTTAAGAGCCTTTCAAAGCCTATCCAATCCAATCAAATCGAACATAGCTCCCCCCAGGATAGCTCACATTCACACGCACACTGACACTCACACTCTCACGGACAAAACTACACATACACACACAATTGGACGAGAAGTGTGGAGGCAAACAAGTTAAAATATGCATAGTGAAATGCGGAAAAGCAGGAAAAATAATCAAATAAAATGGAAAATGTTAATCAAAAAAACAAAATAAATAAATAAATAAAAAATGATTGCATTTTTTTTTACATTAATGGAATACCAATTAATGCCGACGGGGGCAGAGGTGAGTGGATCCTTAACGGCTATTATTGTGTGCGTTGATTGAACCATGTCTGAAAACGATAAAGAACAACTAAGAACGCTCTAGTGGAGAGTCCACGACTAGCAGATACCCTGAAAACAGCGGAAACTGAGTTTTTAAATATGCATGCCTTATAGCTATAGTACCATTGAGTACTATACACAAAATACTTACAAGTAAGTTTTTAAGGATTAAAAATGATTAATTTAAAATAAATTAAAAAAAAAAAAAAACGTATCTTCACATAATTTCAACTTGCATTTGCATCCTGGCAATTAAATATCTTATCACTGGAAAAAAAACCTCGCCATCGCCAGTAAGCTCAAGCTTGCATACTCTCGGCCACACGCATCATTTGCAGCTATTCCATTATGTGTTCATCGAACACAAATCAATCTTAATTGCGAATTGCGGTATAGAAAAAAATGCTCGCCCTTGAATGTAAGTGTGAACGTATAGGAAAAATGTGGATACTTTCTTTGTTTAATAACTGATATGCTACTTGATGGACATAATTGGTATTGTCAGCATATGATCTAAACATTCAATAAAATATTAATCTTTTTTTAGCTATTTTGGCTTTATTTACAGATTAACTTCAACTTATATAATTTTATTCAATTTGGTATTTAAAATAAAGGAAAAATCAAAATTGTGTAAAATATACATAAATCTTATTGTAAAATTTGAAGACTCGAGCTTCAAAGATCTTCGACATATGGATGAATTCCAACCAATTTTTTAATCAATATCATAAAAAGGAAATGGTTGTGGACTATTTATCGATATATATTTATATTTAATATCCACACAACAATATTTATGACTCAACTTCATTGCAACAGAATCGAGCTACGAAAATTTGATTAATTTGAAACATTTTCATGCCGAACAAGAAAACTTTGTAATCAGAGGCGAAAGCACTTTAAGAGTGAGAGCAATCATATGGTATATATTTATACATATACATTTCATAAATACAACTGAATGTGTCTGTCTGCATTTGTACATGTCGCGTTTCCACTTGGCTCGCTTTGCCTGCGCTGCAGCTGCCATGACGTGAAGAACGCCCCAAATGCAACTGCCAAATGCTGGTCACGTAAAATCAAAATCTCACTGCGCATACACGTATACATGCATGTGTGCATATGTCCTCTGTGTGTGTGTGTATGTTTGAGTGCACCTTTCAACTCGCTTGTAGCGTCACTCGATGTCAGCGGCAAAAACTTGACTGCAATTACGCATCATTGCACAACGGGAAACTGTACAATTTCAATATTTTACTGCATTTTGCACTTTGGGATCGCCGCATTCGCTTTTGTCATTCGACCTATTATGCACAGCCACAGCCAGCAAAAAGTACAGCTAAACGCTCAAAATTAACCAAATAGGCAGCTGCTAGCATCAACGGCCATTCGATACATCAGCCATTAAAATCATTTGTTACTCATACGCCCATTTGTACGGCCGTACTTATTGGAAAAAAATGATTGTGCTCAACATAAATTGGCAAATGCATTCAAATTGCATTTTATACAAAATTGAACTTGCAAAATATTAGTTATTTTATTTGTGTATGGAAACTCACGCAAGAAGTAATTTTGATAGAAACACAGATTTATTCATAAAAATTACACATTTTTATTGATATATATAGTATAAGTTCTTCTTTTTTTTGTCTGGCGTTCTATTTTAATAGCTCTTTTTCTATAAAAATTACTTCTTGCATAAGCTTTGAATTATAATTTTAAAATAAACAGATTTGATGCACTATGTCAGCTTCACTCCCAGCAAACTCAATTTTGTTCTGTTACACTCTATTTTGACTTCATCTTTCTCTATATTTCCTCCAAGTTGATAAAGACTTTGCAGTTGTTTATTGATGAAGTTTCAGACTCGCGCTGACATCACATCGTTTTTAGTAGCTAGTATTTTTTATTATTATTCGGCAATGCTAAAATATGAAGCACATTAAAAAACTTATAAAATTTGAGTGCGTTGCAAGTTTTGCTTGTATTTGATTATTTTTGTTTTTACCTGTGCTGCTCTCTTTCATTTTGTGGGGTATAAAAAAGCTTGCCAAGAGGCTAACTACAAAAGTGCACCTAAGTTTCTTTATATATTAAATAAAATAAAAAGCAAGCATACACAAATAACACTAAAAAAAACACTGCAACATAAGGTATGCAAAGATATCAAATACCCTAGACTCGAGAAGGTACACTAAGGCACATAGCATTATTTCACTTTCTGCACAACGAAAGTGAAACAGAGACAACCTCAATAAATTCTCATAGAAATTCAAGCATTGGATATGCACTTGCCTACTTAGAGCAGAGGGTATCAGAGGTATTCTGCATCTTTGCTGGCATTGTGAACTGCATATAGATTCGGTCAGGGCTTATTACAGAGCCGTTTCGCTGTAGTACAGCTGCAAATGGAGACCCTTTACGACTGACGCTGCACGCTGTGAGTGCTTTCAGGCACGCCCACCTTTCACCTTTATGCTCTTTTAATAGCACTTGTTTAGCAAGCAAACAACGCTGCCAACTTAAAAAAAACACACAGCACCACCCGCTCGCGCTTATCCAGCCAGATATTTTTATAGCAAAAGTTTGAGTGTTTGTCTGTTTTATTAACCGCGCTCGCTCGCTGGCTCCAGTAACAGCAACGGCTCCTTAGCTCGCTGGCTGCCGAAGTTGCATCGCGATGATAACAGAGGCAGAGCTTGAGCTGGAGGTGGGTGGGGCTCTGGCTGTGGCTGTGGCATTGCCAGTGGCAGTGGCAGTGGTAGGGGCTCCGCCAGAGTCAAGGCAAAAGTTTCTTAGCTTATTCATAACACACACATGCGACTGCCTGACAATCATTGGCAACTTGCAACTAACTTTTTTCTCAAAGTGTGTGTTTGTTGTATCTTAAATAGCACTTGACGCGCTTGTTGTTGTTGTTGTTGCTCGTTGTTTAGCTTAGCCTGGCTGTTATTGCTTTAATTGATTGCTGGATGCGGGAGCTGGCCATAAATAAGCGTATGATGTTGCAGGCATCTACTGGCGTCAAGAGCTGCAATTTCTTGCCGCAACCGCAACGACAAACAACAATCTCGTTTCTAGAATGCAAACACTAATGACAAAATGGTAAAATCTAGCCGCCATCGTCGCCAGCGCTAAAAGCAAACGATGTGGCACGCGCTGCCCCTCTCGCCCCGTCACCCCGTCGCGCCACGTTGCGCCATTGCCCCGCAACCATGTGCCATGTGCTGCTCGGTCGTCTGGCAGCGCAACCAAAAACCGCACAAAAGCGAGGCGTCCATTAATTTTCGCGCAACCGCAAAATTCAAAATTGTTTATAAAGCTACGCAGGATGCGGCTTCAGAGACACGTGCGCCATCCTGTTCGCTCGCCCACACTTTATCTCTGCCACTCTCTCGCTCTCGCTCAACGTATTCTCTGTGTTTTTGTGGCGCTGTCTCCATCTCTGTTCCGCTCCAATACTCGCGCTGTCTGTCACACGGCTTGGCCCGTCCTTTTGGCCAGTGGCATTGCCCTGGCAAACAGCTACGACTACAACTACAACTACAGCTACGACTACAACTACAAATTAAAATGAATTTTAACGAGTCAAAGCGAAAAGTGTCAGCGTGCAAAGGGCGCTCCAGCTCCAAGCCAAACCTGCTCCATGCCTAGCCAGCGCCACTAAATTATACACACGCGCAGAGCCAAGTTCGGCTGCGCGATATCCACGCGGTTCTTCTCTGAAATTGCGAACAAATTACGCAGAAAACTATTATCGTTAGGAGCATATGTGACGCCGTTGAAGCGCCAAAGGCCCAATCTTCGCCGCTTGCCACGTATCCCCTTACACGCTCCTGCCCCCAGTCCTGCCAAGTGACTACAACAACGGCAGTGGAGTACCTCAATACAGTCACTCCGGGTGCCGTCCCTCTGGCCTGGCTGCGTGCGGCGAGCTTTGTCTGCTTTGCCCAGCCGCATGCATATGCAATAGCTAGTAGAGCCAGCAGCGCCGCGCCATTGGCACTGCCAATGCGTGCTCATTGTCTGGCATGTCGAGCCTCGTGCCCAACACCCAAGCAGAAATCTAATACCGATCCCAATCTGCAGGTTAAGCCAACGCGCTGTCGCCGAAATTTCGCTGCTCTGTTAATGTTGTTAGTTGATTTCAGTTTTGCCTTTCAAACGGTTGTTGTCATTGTCGCTGTCGTTGTCATAGTCATTGCGGCCGCTGCCACGCCCAGCAGTTAACGCAGAGGGTCGTGGCTAGGTTCCATTTCAGGTGTTGCCAGCAAAAAGCGTCGCCAACAAAGAGCGCAATATCAATGCAGCCAGCCAACAACTAAACAATGCAGAGCAGCCAGACCCTGTTGTGTTACCCGACTACCACAAATACACACACACACACATATATATACACATATGTATATCGAGCTTAGGCATTTGTGTTTATGTATTTGAGTTATGTGCGACATTTTGTTTTTGGGGCGTCGGGACACTGCATCCGCTTTTAATGGTAATAAAAACTAAAGCTGCATTTGAGCACTCATGAATTTGCAGCAGCATGTCCTGTCCATGCTGTCTGCTGGCCTGCTGGTCTGCTGGCATTTGCCTGTTTGCCTGTTTGCCTGGCTGCCTGTTGTTCATCCGGCGCTGCGACAAAATGGCCGCCGTGTGCAACGGAAGTGCACTAAACTCAACTAAGCCAAATTAATTGCCGCTGGCAGAGGTTGTTTAATGTGCCAACAAAACTTTGATTCAACAAAACGAAAATGGATGGAAATCTGCATGCGACTACTCCTGTATATGTGTTTAATCGTATTCCCATCAAACAAATAAGGGCTGTCATCCCCGCCAACAGAATAATAACTGTACACTACTCTAAATTTGCATATCCCCTAATATCAGGTGATGGATGAGGGTAGCAATTGATATACATATATTTGATAAATGTATTAATTGGTTTGGTTTGGCTTGGCTTTAAGATGAAGCTCAATACGTATTAAATATAGATACTACTTTATCTATGTATTTAATTTCGTATTATGTTTAATCTCCACGGGCATTACTCCAATAAAGCCAAAAATAAACCTTCAAGCAAACCTTATAAGTAAATGTGGGTTCAACTTAAGCACACAAGCAAAATATTTCATACGGTGCCTAAAAGGCATAAATTTACTTTTCAATGATTAGGTTTTACAAAATTATTTATAAGCTTTTAAAATTAAGATTTCCCCTTCATGTACTTACTTCTTTTCCTTCTTGTAATGTATTTTTGGCTTGAATGTGAATTTTAAGTCTATGAAGAAAAGGAAGATCAAAGAGCTATACAATTGAATTTGATATTACGTGTGTAATATCTGATATAAATAATCTATATAATATAAATAAAGAATTAATTACATTTATTTGTATTATTATCCATAAAATTCTTGAAGAAACTAGAAGCGATTCAACCCTTCTTTTCACTAAGATTATTGTATTTTTAATTTTTTTTCTTTTCATTTCGCCTCAGTTGACTGCGTTATGGAAAGTTCAACTACGAAGTAATTACATGAATAAAAATATAATATTTACTGTAAAGCCTATCATTGCATTAGCCTAATATACCCTTTTGAGGAATAGCGTATAGCGCACGCTGTACTATATCAAGCTGGAGGCCGTTTGCCTGCGGCCAAACTGCCAAGAATTAACTGCACTAAACACCAGCCCCGCAGGCGAACGAGCAAAACGTCTCTAAGCTAAAGAAGAAAAAAAGAAGAACAAATAGCAAGTTGCACAAGCAGGAAAATTAATGGTTCTAGCAAGGAATTTTAATAAAAATGCTTGCAACTAGATAGCTAGAGGTGAGCAAAAAACTGGCCAACTGCAGCAGCAGCGAGCCAACTGGTGCTGCTGCTGCTGCTGTCATAATGCTGCAATTGTTCATTATCCACTAATGAACAAAAAGTGTATGAGAAGAGAAAGAGCGAGAGACAGAGTGAGTGTGTGTGTGTGTGTGCGTTTGGGTGTGTGAAAATCGCACACACTAAAAACCTAAATAAGGAAAATGCCGCACGGCGCACAAAGATGAAAAAGCGACGACGAATGACAGTGTATGAAAAGAGGGGAAAGCGCATGGTGTTTTGGGGCTGAGAGGGGCAGGGAGGGAGGGGGGCGGAAAGGAAAGGCACACAGAATGCAGCGACTTGTTTGAAACACATTGCTCTGTCAGCAGCTGAGGAGTCAGCACAGCACAGCCCAGAACAGAACAGAATCCGACTTCCTGCCCAGCCAGCAACTTTAATTTGCGCCGCAGCTCGCACGTTTTCTTATTTGCCGTCTGTTTTCGGCAGAGGGGCAACTCTCTGGGGGTTAGGCGAGGACTGGGCAGACGTTGCTTTGAGTGCATTACGTGGAATTTTTGAAGCACTTAAGCTGTGCCATAAAATGCTGCTGCTGCTACTGCTGCTCCTTGGCTCACATGTGACAGTTGCAGTTGTGCCTGAGCCCGACTGCGAGTCCTTGGTGAGTTTCGGCCTGGGCGCTGGGCTCCTTTTGTCTGCGCCGTTTTTGTTCGTGCGGCATTTTCTAATGACAATTGTTTTGCAATATAAATTGCACAAGTGCGCAATATTTGCTTTTGTTTATGCGAAAACTTCAGCGCCCAGCACCCAGATCCCAGCCAACCAGCCAGCGCCTGACACCTGCCCACCGAAATGGAAAGGCGACTCAGCGAAGTCGCAGGCATGAGCAGACGCTTTCAGCCATTTGTCTCGCTTTGCACGTTCTACACTTGATCCGTGTATGTGCCTGTGTGTGTGTGTGTGTGTGTGTGTGTGTGTGTGTGTGTGTGTGTGTGTGTGTGTGTGTGTGTGTGTGTGTGTGTTTGCCTTTGTTTGCTGCTCTGCCTGCTGTTTCTTGTTTCATTAGGGGTCTGCTACCCCAACCAGCAGCTCAAGAGCCAACGTCTGTCCTCTAACAACAGAGCCTTTCACCGCACAGCAGTTGCATCCAATGGCTTTTGTTCAACTCGTGATATTTGCTTAAATTAAATGACGTGAGTTATGAAACTACGCAGCAAAACATAGGCCAAACCACCACTCGATGGCCCACTAGATGCAAATGCATGTCAAGGAATATCAAAATTGATTTTCCTACAAAAAAAAATATATCTATATATATATATATATATATATTTAATGAAACATGGCTTAGCATATATTTCTGATAAATATTTGCCTTCATTATTGTCTATTTTAACGCAATCAAAGCCAAACAATAGCCTGGAAAAATAATCAATTAAGCAACGATTTATTTATTCGATTTTGTTGAGATTCCAATTCATTTGCTGCAGTCTGTAAGGCTAATATACAAACAAAGGATTGCAGGTGGCTTTCACGAAATTTGAGCTTTCAATTTAGGTATTCAGTCTTTGGAAGGATGTGCAGCAAGGCAAAGCAATGTGAATGCGTGTGACATTGAGGTTGGTGGCCTGCCCTGACAGCAGCAGCAGTGTCAACGAGTGACGGATTTATTCTTATTTGCATATCATTTTGCTCGTTAACGGTGAGTGCGTACCGCTCTGCTGCCACTTACATGTGTGTGCGCGCATTTGCGCCACGTTAAAAAGCTGTCCTAATTTCCCAGTGTCCCGACGTCCTCCGCCCGTTCTCCTCTGCCAGAATCAGGCTGATTTTGAAACTCGCACAGCAAACAGTGCAAATATGTAACAGTCTAATGTAAATTTATTGTTAAGCCGGACGGGGCAGCTGTGTGCCAAGGGCGCGGGCGGAAGGTGTAGCAAAAACCCTTAACGATGTCCCCGGCAGGTCAGGCGGGTGACCGCAGTGGCCAGCAGAGTTGCAGGCATGAGGCTGCGAACAGAAAAGAGTACGAGCAGCGGCACCATCACCACCACCACCACCACCACCAGCACCAGCACCTGGCAGGTGCAGTGGCGCACAATAAATCTAATTTGCGTCGCATTTAATGACTTTGTCATGGCAGCCAGCACCCCTGGCTGGGCGACTTTCCTGGCAGCTGACTCGTAAAAATAGTGGCCGCCTCCGTTGGCGGCTCCACTGGCACGGTAATGGCCGGCACTTGGCAGCGTCCAGCGCTCTGGTGATATTTAAGCTGTTCCCAGCGCAATTTTAGCCGGCAATAATTTTGGGTAACGGTGCAGTGTCTCATAAACAAATTAAAAGCGCTAATTAGAATTATGTGACAAAGTTAATGCGCAAATTGTAAATTAAGCAATGTGCAGCCAGCGCAACACACGCCGCCTCACACTTGGGGTTAGCGCTGCGGTTACGCAACACTTTAATAACTCGAACGCAACTACAAAAGAAAACACTTAATTTGAATTAAACTATGATCGCTTCGCACTCATAGCTTTTCAGTTGGCCAAACAAGAGCATTACAACTAACCATACAATAGATGTGATGAGAAATGTAGAAATAAGTGTTTGTACATCCGGGTGTCACACTAAAAATATGGGAACTCACAGTCAGTGAGCGTTCAGCCGAAATGGTTGATTCTTAAATAAAGTCTCATTTTGCTAATATAACATCACATGATACTGTTAAGTTGGCAGTAGAATCAAACGCCAGAGTCTAACAAAAAAGTCTAACGACAGAGTCTAACAATACAGACGAACAGCAGAGTGTGCTACTGTTTCAGTAGTGTTGATGGGAGGCTGAGATCTACAGAACTGTAGCGATATTATCCGAGTGAGTTTGCGTCTCAGCTGCACTTATCTTTGTTCTGACTTGATAGCCTAAAGTTCTCACTTCATGAAAGAGGGAGACGAGAAGCTGTTGCTTAGCGTCGCTGGTGTTGCTGAGTGAAAGTGTGATCACGTTTTAGACATTTCGGAAAGAGTCGTTATGGTTATCAGAGGGCGAAGTAAAGCGACTAGAAATTGTCAGAATCAGAAAAGAGAACAAATATGTGACAGACATCAGCACACAGCGAATTATTATTTAGCGTAACTATAAAATCTGGCAACAGATCAGAAGGTGGTCAGCCTGACCACTTAATGTACCCATTTATTCACAGCAGCAGAGCACAAAAAACAAAGCTTTTATGCACCTTATTAATTGCTTTTCAGCTACTTACTCTTCGAGTACGAAAGTATTAACTTTAAATAACTATATTTAAGCACCTGGTTAAATTACTGCCAGAAATGTGCAATTTTATGTAGGGTTAGGCACTTAACGTAATTCAACTTGGAAACTGATTTTTATACCCTGAACCCATTAAAAATGGGATAGCAGGGTATAATGTTTTTGTTGAAATGTATGTAACAGGCAGAAGGAGGCGTGGCTGACCCCATAAACTATATATATTCTTGATCAGAGAGAGAAGCCAGTCTGTCCATCCGTATGTAGGTATGTATGAACGCGTCGATCTCAGCACCTATAGAGACTTGACATTTTTTATGTAGACTCCTGTATAACACGAAAAGATCGAGTTTGTAAAAAAATCGATAACTATCTGACTTTTATCGATTAAAAACGAAATCAATGCTCTGTTTTATAATTCTATATAATTCATCGTTATAGCTCGAGTCTTCAAATTTTGCTTTTAGTGTTATGTGAACCTTATACAATTTTGTTTTTTTTGTTAAATTTTCAATGCCACGCCCCCTTCAAGCACTAAAGACAGTGCATAAAGACATATGTACATATGGATGACATGATCACGTCCAACAAGTTTGATCAGTTAGCAAACTGTGTGCTTGGGCGCGCGTCTAGGTGTGTGTATGTGTTGCTTGCTACATGCATACATATAGAAGTAACGGAGAATGTTAGCAGTTCTTAGGAATCGCGTTTCTTCGCAGGGCTCAGGCGATCCCTGACTAGAGTTTTCTTACTTGTTTTTTATATCAAATTATATATGTACATAGCTCCAAACTTAAACCAAATCAAATCTTTCTTGTTGTTATAATTGCTTTTTATATAACTCTCATATTTGGCCAACTTAAATTAAAGGTTACCTCTTCCAGAGGCGATTTCATCATTAATAGGCCAACGCAGATGAGTCTAAAACAGTAGACAAACATATGTATAGTATTAAAACAAACTGAACTGTCCTTGCTGCATTGAAAAAGGTAGCAGAAGACTATAGACCAATGAATATTTATTATAATTCTCCCCTTATTCATCTTGCTCCATTTAAAATAAAAGCAATTATTATGACAAACAATCAATGTTTTGTGATTGATAATTGCTGAGACGACATGCAGTTACATCAATTGTTGGCATTCATCAATTCGACTGATATCTAAGGTACTTTTATCCAGTTTTTCATAACTGTTCGGCTTCAGCCGCCAATATAATGTGGAAGGAGACTTGGAGAATGCGCCGCAATGGCATATGAATAACGTCGCCGAGTTCACGTCTCACATTTTCTCGTCATCGCCATGAGTTTGTACAACAATTGTTGGCTCGTGAGTTGGCTGATTTATGCGCTCTTATAAGTGCTCCAGTGTGCGGCCTGATAATCAGACGTCATTCACCAAAGGCACAGCTCCGTGTGTCCAATAAAATGTTTTCGCGCAGCACACAGCAACAACAGCTACAATAAGGAAAGGCAACAATTTACAATTTACAATTTGCATATTTGATGCTTGATGCTTGATGCTGTCTAAAACGTCACCCCTGAACGGTCTGCTCAGCTTCAAGTCCGCCCCAATATTTTACCAATACGCTGGCATTTTTGATTTACAGCGCGAGAACATTTTGAAAATTATTTATTTGCGAATGAGCTGCTGGCAGCGCAACCGAGCAGCTAAGAGCCCCTAATTCCGTTCCTTTGCTGCGGCATTCAAGCATATTCGAAGCACTCACCCAGGCAGTCAGGCAGTCAGGCGGGCGGGCAGTCATTCATTCATTGATTCATTCATTTGATTGGATAACATTCGAATTAAAATTCCGAGAGCATATCGAATAGGTGGCTTACATTGCCAGCACCGCACAGCCCTGCACAGCCCAGAGCGCATTAATAATAAATAAAAAATTAGAAATTCTTTGACTTGCGGTTCGAGCGCTCCGCATCGGATGCAACAGTTTGGCAAATATCCCAGGGATAGCAGTTGGCCAGCAATTGACATTGGCTCCGACTTACCGCAGACAAAATACCAAAATTCATTTGTCCTGCAGCTAAAGCAGCAAGCGAACAAACAACTAAACAACAGCAACAAATCACAGGTTGTCGCATAAAATATGCATTAGACAACAAACTAACATCGACCACTTAACATTAGTAGGTGAGAGACTAAAAGAGAGAGTGAGAGAGAAATGGGGGGAAATGAGGGCGGAGTGTGGCCAAGTGGCTAAATGAGCGAGTGGTTGAGTGGTTGCTGGTTGGGGACAGCCTGAGGGTTGTTGCAGGCCACATTTAAATTTTGCGACTTTAAGCTGGTCACACTGGCCCGCACTCTGCGACAAGCCAGTGTGCATAAATTGCCATGAAATTATGTTGTTCGTGTCAGGCTGCGTCTGCGTCTGCGGCTACGGCTGTGGCAATTGTCCGGCGCGTCGGCTCGCTCAACTGACATGTCAAGATTTAATTCTCCCATGAAACCAAACTGAATCTTAAATGAGAAGCCAGCAAACGTGTTGGCCATTGTTATGGTTGTTATTGTGGCGATTGTTGTTGTTGTTGCTGTTGTTGTTGTTGCGATTGTTGTGGCTGCGCTTTTGTTGCGGTGGCTGTTGCTGTTCATGCTCAGGTGGCACTGCTCCCCCTCCACCGCCTCTCACTGGTGTCTCTAGCTATTTTATTTGGTTTTATATCACTTAAATTTCATTTCATTTGCTATGCAAAGATTTCCCAAGCCGCAAACACACACACGCAAATGCCTTGCTGTTAGCATTAATTGTTGCATTTGCTTGCAAAAAACAACAGCAACAGCAACAACAACAACTGTTAGACCGCAAAACACAAACTCTTAATAGAATGCCATTGTTTGCTCTGCATATATTCCCTTTGATAATCATCTTACTTCAATTTATGATTTATTACTCAGCGCAAATTCATTAAAATAAATGAGCAGCAGGAGAATAGCAGAAATTCTTCTCATTTAACCACTGAATTATTAATAATATTACAAGTTCAAATAACAACAGTCTACGACAGTCGACTGCATCGGGCAACTCAAACAAATATTAAGTGAAAATCAGTTGGCCTTAATTGTGTCACATACAAAGCATATGGAGCACAAAAAACAAAAAAAAAAACAATATGTGTATGTCCTAGAGAAATCCTTTGCCTGATCACATTCCGGGCAGCTGCATGTGCGCATACATAAATAGACATATATTCAAAATATTTTGAGTTATGCCAGCTGACGCCATTGAAATGTCCTCAACGTGTACTGTACTTTATTACAACTCAGGCAGCGGCAGCAATAACAACAATGGCCACTAATAACACCAATGCAGCAACACAGACAAAAACAATAAATAAATAAAAAGATGGCGTTGGCTCAGCCATTGCTGATGCCTGCAAAGCCGCAACAAGCACACAACACACGTAGCAGTTATAAAGCACACACACAGAGAGAGAGAGAGAGAGCGAGAGAGAGAGAGAGGGAGGGAGAGCAAAAGGAGTAATCTGCCCATTTTATTTGTTTTCACAATTTTAACGTTTTGTGTTTGTGTTATTTTGGTTCCCTTTGGCGCACACATGCAGAAATTTTTCTTCACGCGCTTGTCAAACCGTTGCACCGCGCTCATCCATTTGCCTGGGCTTACCCGGGGCCTGCGCCCAGTTCCGCTTAGTTGTCATGCGCCGCCATAGACCAAAACTCGTGCCGTCGCGACGAAGGATTCACGTATGTGGACACAACAACACCAACAACAACAACCAGAATACATTTTGCTGTCCGCAGTTGTGAATTTTTACAAGGTTCGCAGTTTTTTGAGTTAAAGTTCTCCTTTTTTTTTGTTATTTATTCTTTGTTGTTGTTGCTGCTGGTTTTATACTTTTTAGTGAGCCGCTGACAACGTGGCGGTCAGCAGCAGCATTGAGGTTGGGCTTATTTGCTTTGCCCAGCGGGCAGTGCTGCGCCGTTGCTTTGTTTGCTCTTGCTGCGGCACGATTAAAATGTGCTCGACAAAGGAATTATTTAATACACGTTTCACCTTTTTTTTCGGTTCGCTTTTGCCAAGATTTCTGTTTGCACTGCGTCACATGTGCTTTGCGCACACCCACCCCATCGCCCCCGCAGTGTCTCTGCCGTGTGTGTGTAGAGGTTGCCTCAAGCAAATAGCGTGTTGGTTACACATTTGTTTGGCCGCTGCTCAAATATTTGGCTCGAGCAGCGGCGCTTACATTACAGCATTTGCAGTTGCTGAAAACATAAAACATATACGCAGGCAGCATTAATATGCATATCTGTCTAGCTGCGGCTCTGTTTGCCTGTGAGTGCGAGAGCCTGTAACGCCTGACAGCCAGCATGCACGGCTTTGATAGGGCGCAAACTTTGGGCTATTACAATAAATGCAAATGCCGCTTTGTCGACTGCCTGAAGTATTTATGGCCCCACAGCTGAATGGCTCGAGATAATAATTTAATTTGTGGTACTTCGCCAAGTGCAACAAAGTCGATGGCATGGCTCAGGTGAGCCAGGCATAGCTCAGGTAGTTGAATCACACACGACGCGCACACATCAATTCGGGCACATAAAAAGTAACGCTAATGCCTCGGCAATTGGCACTCGTGCACGTCACACATATCTTTATTTACATTCGAGTCCTCCTCGCCACTGAGCCTTTACGCTTCACTTACAATTAGCGATAAAATAGCGCTTATCGCAAGCCACACAATTGCCTCGACAGAGGCAGGCAGCCAGCCAGCCGGCATGGCTATGACTATCATAAGCATTTATAAGCGCGGCAAATCAGAGGCACATTTATAAGCATCAGAAATTGAATGCTCATTGCCTGGGCAAGCGCAACCCGTTTGACCCCTGTCAGCCGTTTGCCGCTGGCTGTGCGGGCGCTCCTCGTGCCCATGGCCGGGCCATATCGCATTACCGATCATTTGCTAAAAGGAGGCGCACAAGTGCAGCATCATTTCCGTTACATATAAATACACTTTTCTGCTTCAATTGAGGCTGGGCCACGACTTGGCCAGCAGCAGCCCCATTACCATTACCACTGAGGCAAAGGCCTCGCAACGGCATCGCCATCTTCCGCACGGCAGTCAACAGTCAACGAGCGCAATTTAAACTTGTTACGTGCTTCAAGTGCCGAACAGCGCCATGTTGAACGTAATGAAATGTGGCGCACACCCACAAACACACACACACACACACACACACACACACAGACAGAGACTATCTGACTAGGGGATATAGCCATAGCTAGTCAGACATGGCAGCGTTTTTCTGCCTGATTTGAAGGCATCGACTGCTGCCTATCGAAGCGTATCCTTTTATGATTATCAGCAGAGCAGCAGCGTCATGCTTAGTCTGAAAATTCCCAACTCTCTCTCTCTCTCTCTCTATCGCTCTCTGTTTATCTAATGCTTAAAATTATGAATGTGCTTGGAAGCTGTCTGAGACTCAACAGTCAGCCAAGTCATGCCCAATACCGAAGTACTTTTCATTGCCTTCTTTGCGCGTTGATACGTTACGTATACGCCATGTTTAGCGTAGTTGTTATCAGGCGCACAGATTAGAGCAGCATTTACGACTTTTGTTTTATTTGACGACTACTTGAGTCATGTTGTCCTGTATTCACATACATTTGTATATATGTATACATATATATATATATATAGAGAGAGAGAGAGAGGTTTATGGGTGCATGTCTATGTGGTAATTAAATTGCATGCATATTAATAATGGCAATTCAATTACTATTCTTATAAATGGCATTGGCAAACAAGCAACTCGCTTGTAAATACACAATCAACATGCCTTTGTGCTGGCCGGGCTAGCAGTAATTGCCAATGAATAACCAATTAAAATAAATAAAAACATCAAATAGACAAACGAACGAATAATGGAATTTTTAACTGAAACGGCAAGCCAGAGGCGCTCTCAGTCGAACGATATTTCCAACAATAATTAAAAAGTCAATCTGTGTAGTAATAGCAAGTAAACTGCAAGTCGACAGGCGGCAGACGGAGATCTACACCGTTCCACGGTTTTTGCTGCGGCCATAACTCAGGCCAATAAATTCCACGGCTTTCGCTACGCCGCGAACTGATTGCAGCCGTTTGATGATAAATTAAACCATGTGTCTACAGCTCGAATTTATTATGCGCCAAAACGCCAAATGCCTGTCAGAGCTGGGCCTGGGGCAAGCCGCGAAACCTTTTAAACTTTAAATCCCGCTTCAATGCATCATCGCCCGGGGCAAAGAGCAGCCTTAGCCAAGTTAGTGCCAAGGTGAATGAAAAAAACTTTGCGCTACGCTTGCCATAAATTGCAAAAGTGGCTTTGCAGGCAGCTACACAGTAGAACTCGCTCACACTCACTCCTCTCTCTCTCTCTCTCTCTCTCTCTCGCTCCCAACGGCCATTACCTTTCACAGCTTGTTTATGCGCTTCACACGCTTGTCTCGGGCTCGACTCCTGCCCGGCTCGACTGCTGCCATATTGGTTATTAATGTTTATGTCTGTAGTCGGTTAGCGGCATTCGATTGCCAAATGCACTCCATAATTTAGCTCTTCCGTGTTACGTTTATAATAGCTCAGCCAGCCTTTCGCTAACTACACCCCCATCCACTTCTCTGTCCTTTATCGTCAGCTGTATGCAAGTTTTAATTTGGCGCCAAAGCCACATTTCCGCTTTAGAGCGTATTTGATTTTGTTGCGGACGCGTGTACTCTGTGTGTCCGTGTCTGTTTGCTCGCCGTGCTTTATTGGTTTTATATTGGCTCATATTTTGCGAAACTGTCGACTCGTCCAGCTCCTGTCGCACAGGTTGTGAATTGTGACAAGTTGCCGATGGGGCTTTAAATTTCAATATTGTTGCATTCAGCTTCACGTCATCGAGCTGCCGTTGTCGTTGCCATAGCCATAGTCATAGCCACGGCCAGAGCCGTCGCCACCCCCAGCTGGGCACTCAATCCGTATCCGTATCTCTGCTCGCCTTTGTCCATGCGGGTGTAATACCGAAAATTTATGGCGTAATTGAATCTGGAAACTACAACGTTTTGGGGGGAATTTTAATAAAGTTCGCCTTTGTAAAAGAGTTATTTATTGACAAATAGCAGATAATTTGATTTTCTGCCAATATTTAAAACAATGCAGCACAAACACACATGCTCATGCACACACACGCACGCTGGCATAGCCGAAAATGTCAATAATATCACAGAAGTTTATGATCCACATGCACAGCAGGCCGGCTAAGTTATGAAGTCATCAAAGAAAAACTCTCTTTTTGGCAACAGCCAAAGCAAATAAGAGGACAGATACGAAGCGAAATATTCTCGCCTTTTTCGGAATAATAAAGCTGCAGCTGAGACGAGCTTAATTGAATTTAATCAAAGAAAAGAAATTTTGAGAATTCAATAGAAATTTTAACAATAAATGCTAAAGTGTTGATAGGGGACAAGTTTGAAGGCATTTACTAAGATCTTCTGCTAAGCATATGTGGCTCCTTTAACGAGTCAGTTGTCATTGCTTAAAGTCAAAGGAGATATTTCGGTCAAATTATACAATTTGTGCAAAGAGAAGAAGATATAAACGGAAATTGAGGAGCTCTGGAATCTGGTTCCATGATTGCGCCATAAAATAATGCTGATGCACACACTTGCGAATCGATTACAAAGGCATAGATAAAACTAGTGACAAACATCATTTCATCATTTCATTGAGGCAATAAAATTCCATTAAACAGAGGAGAACTTTTATCATCGAGCCGTTGGGCGAGAGGACGTTAGTTAAGCAGCTTCATGAACGAGCCAGTCCCAGAGGAATGCAAAATGAGGCAACGTCCAGTGATGAGTATGATGACATTTTTATAACTCAAATGTTGGACTTGCCACAGACACACACACACACTCATGCACACACACACACGCACAAACTGGTTCAATATCTCATGCTCGCTAGACATAGAGAAGGGGAGAAGTTTGGCAAAAGATGAGGCCGGAACCGAGATCAAAGCCATGTCCGGGGCACAGACAAAGACATTTTAATGGGAATGCCGTATTCCCGATGGGTAAGATTAGCCGCTGCCATCGTTCTGGCACATAAGTGAAAGCCCATTTACCAGCTCTCGTCTGTGCGGCCAATGTAACAACTCCTGGTCAAAAGGCAAAACTCAAAACCACAACGCCCAAGCTCACTCCAAGCTCACTCAGTAGGAGCCTGCGCTGTCCCGCTGCTGGTCGCCTGCTTTGACTTATGACTTTAATTTCAATTTCAGACTGCATTGATATTTGCAGCCCTCATTCACGCTCCGACTCCCTCACCCACTGGCTCTGACATTATTTGGGTAACAGTATGCCAGATGACAGTTGGCATGACCCATTGGCTATAATTCTAAAGTCAGTGACGGATCATAAATTGGAAACTTGCTGCCCAAGTTGCAGCTGCAATATGGCAGAACTGAAGCCATCAACTCAGCGTACAATGCCGAAAGCATCAGCACTTAGTTACAGGTTTATGATACATATTTAAGAAAATAAAATGGTAAAAGGTTAAGAAAGTTATCGCATAATACCTTGAAAATCTGTTAAGCTTATGTATAACGTAAGCATCTGCATAAATACATCAATAATTTCTTTGCTGTAAGCGCGAACTTTGCCTATAATCTGAAAGACTTAATTGATATGGTTTGAAATAAAAAAACTCAAAAATATTTAATACATTTTTATTATATTTTAAATATATTTTTGTAATTTTTATTAATAACAGGAAAATTAGTTTCTTTTTTTTTCATTGAAACATTAAACTTAAATACACAAAAATATATAAATATTAAAAAAATATATATATAAATTTATAGCTTACTTAAATTTATTATGTTTTAATTTTGTTGCATGGAAATAAAATATTATACCAAAATATATAAATCTTTTTTAAATATTTTAGCTTTATATTTAGCTCAACTAAAAGCAGAAAATATGAATGATAAACACTTTCAAAGGCCTTCTTCGTCTTCATCCTATATATATTTCGTTGTCAGTGCGCAAGAGGATCCAAAGTTTGAGCATGCCGTGCTCTAGCTAGAGCATATATGTAGGTAAAACCCGTTTGTCAGCACAGCAATAACAACGACAAGGCATGGCAACTGCAAATTACACTTCAGTGGAACATACAGAACCAATACACATGCAACCAAAAAAAAACAACAACAACAAAGCCAAAGGCAAAGGCAATAGGAAAGGCAAAGAGCAAAGTGGTAAGAGGCAAAAGAATGCGATTGGAAAACGATTTTCATTTCTGCAGCTAATATAAGCGACAAATCCAAGCGAGGCTGTCCAGCTGGGCAACTGGGGATGGGCCAGGCACGCACACACACAGACACACACACACACACACACACATGTGCATGCAGACAATTTCGAAATCAATATTTATGACTACCTCAGCAGATTTATTGCAGTTTGCACACTCAAGAACACACGAACACATGGACCAGGGGTAAGAGCTAGATAAGCAGGATATTTGGGGGGTTGGACATGAATTTGACTATGGCAAGCAGTTCCAGTTGCTGCCGCTGCTGCTGCCGTAGATTTGCAGGTTGACTCTTTGGAATGTATACTTTTTTCTGCTTCTGTATTCACAAAATAATAATATCCTTTCTTTGATGTCAACATATATAGGACATATGCACATCGCACACCCATCGAGTATAGCTTTGTAATTGTGCCTGACTGCACTTATGACACTGCAGCGTGCAATGATTTATGCATTTTAAGGAAACCGTCTGCAAATGGATTACATCGATGACAGCAGGAGGATGAATTTAGCTGAAAACCTTCGTTTTTTCCTCTATCTGCTTTTTCCAATCTATCTGGCCGAAGCATTGAAGCAAGCGGAATCGAAATTGATGCAGTCGCAGTGCATCCTTTTTCGGGCAGCAAAAGTTGCATTCAATTAACAGACACATATGTCCATGTACAGCCGGCAGCTGTATTTATCATTAGCCACACAGACATCCACTCCCCTGGAATTGCTCTAAAACATTTCGTTTGTTGTTCGTTATTTGGTTTTGTGCAGCTAAGCACATCTCCAATTGAATTATGAATTTCAATTTTACTTCACAGCCACAGCTACAGCAACAGCAGCAGCCAACAACAGCAACGCCAATGGCAGCAACAACAAAGGCTGCAGCCAGCAATGCTAACAAACGCATAAGCAAACAGTAATTGCTACCTAGCCTGTTGGTAATCTTCAAATGAGTAAAGCCTTTCCCAACGTCCAGTTGGGTTTCGATGGGAATGGCAAGGATATAGACGCAGCTGCTGCTCGGCATCAAATATGATTTCAGCTATCAGCATGATGATGATGACGAGACTGACGCTGACTCTGATACAGATGCTGATGGCTGTTGCATGGATATCATATTTATACAAACACAAGTGCATATGTACATATGTATGTATGTAATGTTCATTAAGACTTTAAGCTGTTTGTCTGCCCAGAAAAACATACAGACGCACATACATACATATCTTCGTATATGTACAGTTGATATTTTATTGTTCTTGGCTTCACAAAAAGGCCGATGCATTGCAGCACATTTGGAAAGGTATAGAAGTAGGTATATATACATGTATATGTATATATATATGCCTGTGTGTGTGTGTACCATTATTTGATTGAGTTTTGTGCTGTTGCTTAAATTCTAACATAATATTTGATATGATTGCTACTTTCGGATTGTGATGGGGCCTGTTCAAACAAGCTGTCCGCATGCTTTCCATCAGGCACTTTGCAGAAATATTATCTAATTGAGGTTGCCGTTAAAAGCTTGTCAAGGCTTCCAGGCTTTTGGGCTGCCCAAGTTTCTGGCTAATGAGCCGCATTTGCCCAACTATAAACAAGATATTTCACAACTCAGACGCAGCGGCAACATGCGAAAACAACGCAATCCGCTGTTCGACGCAATGTGGCCCTCTACCTGCACAGCTGACACGCCCACTCTCCAGAGCATCACACATCATGTAGCCGTTGCTTGGCCTGCGGCAAATTTTGGCAACTTCGGCGCAGAACACATGCGGCAAGGCGCATCGCCCAAAATCCGTGGCTGGAGTCTTGCTTATAATACACTCGGTGCGGCTTATTTCATTAAATATGGCTGCAGAAGTAAGTAACATGGCCAAAGCGCCGCCGGCCAAGTAGGTAGTTGGCGCTAACAATGTGGCTTCCCATCCACTTTCTGCCAAACTTGAAACTGTAAGCAGCTCACAAGCAGAAATCTACAGCTTATTGTCGCTGAAAATGACGCACTTAGCGTAAACTGATTAAGAGGAGAAGCTGGAGTAAAGCCAGCTATAAGACAATATTTACAAGGATTTAAAGCAATAAGTTCAAATTTGATTTATGCGTATAATAAAACTAAATATTAATATGGAAAGTAAACGCGAACTGGCTTACTGGAGCTGAATTGATTTTTAAACTATGAGGAAAGCTAACAAACGTCGGTATATCATCTTTCATAATCATCGATCGAGTGTTTTTAATAAATATTTTATTGATTCCATATACATATATACAAATTTGATATATCAAAGGCAATAATTGAATTACAAACACTTTCATTAGGCAGGCATTAGGCAGGAGTGGCTCAAAGAAAATATGTAATACAGCAATCACTGCTTATTTATTAATTATTCAAACTTCAATTAGACGGAAATCTAAAGAGTTTTTAATTATTTTATGTTATGTTGCTAAGCCAGGCTCTTAATTAATGTGCTCATTGCTTTCTAATGCATAAATGCAGGAAAGAGTTAGGTAGCTATCCGTCAAAAGAGCCAATTTACACGCACACACAGAGACACATTTCTGAGCAAATGATGTGGTGGCATTTTAATTAAATTATGCAGATATTTTCAAAGAGTAATCAAGTCGCAGGGGAGCGGGTGCGTAGGCCTGAACCCTGCTCATGTCGTACTATGTTAAGTGGCCTCATCAAAGCAACACTTTTGCTAATAGATAACACGAACGCTGAATTACTTAAGCACCGCAACGACATTATCCCTTTTCATTTACACGTCGCTGAGAGGCTTTAATTAAATTCAATTGGCAGGCGACGGGCGTTTGACCAATGCGTGTCAGGTCAAGCGGCAAAAGAGTCAATTGACAGTCCGCAGCTCAAGAAAAGAGATCCTTGTCCAAATTTAAGCCCGAATGGAATCTGCTTCAAATTAAATTGAAAGCCAATCCTTAGGTGTCGGATGTGCGAATGTGTTCCATATGCAAATCGATTAGCCCAAAGCTGAACGTAGGCGGAAATGGAGGCTTAAGCTGTGCATCTGGTCAGAGCAAAGCGGATGAGCAGCGGGCCAGCGTGTATAGCTGCCTGCCACCTGCAACGGACTGTTATCCCGTGCAAGCCGCAAGCTACAGCAACGCATTAGGCTTCAGAACAAAAACAAACGCAGCAGCAGAAGCATCTGTTTGACAAGACTCGAGAACGACTTAGTGCAACAGCAACACGTTACAACAGCAACAACAACATTATTCTGGCAACAACTTAAATCCCTGCACTGGCAAAAATCTCTTGCCTTTTGCCATGTAGCACTTAGACTACTGCCTGCTGCCTCCTGCCTGCTGCCTCCTGCATGCTGACTGGTATTATTTAGTGCGTAGGCAGTGCGAGTGCTTAATTACTTACATGCCCATTGACCATGCCCACATTGGGTAGGTGCGAGTCGCCTGCTACTTGGCCAAGATTAAAATGCCAGCTTAGTGTAGACTTTTGCATGTGAAATTAGAAGCTTAAACTGTGTGTGCGCCGCTCAACGGGACGGGGCTGCAATAGTCGGGCCAGTGTATAGCTGCAACTTGTTTGTGGGATGCTCCAACAGCAACAACAACAACACACACACACGCACACAACTGTACATTTGTGTGTGTGCTTGTTGCTGCATGCGTATGATAAAATAATTCACTCGACTGCAACTCATAAATTCTCTAAGGTAGCGCATAAATTTTCGACAAATCTCGGCAAAATGCCGCAAAGCAGCCTGCAACCTCAGAGGCGGGTCCAACTAAGGAGGCAGCACAAGAGATGAGCCCCAACAACAGCAACAGCAGCTGTAGCAGCAGCAGACATCACCGCAAGTTGGCGTAGTCCACGACTCTTGGCCACATTGCTCAAGCTGTTGCTGCTGCTGCTGCTACTTAACTTTTACTGCAAGACAACACATATAACAGCATATTTGGCTAAGTAAATAAATAAGTAAACCGCGATACCGTGACATAAGTGATAGCCTAGCAATCAATAAGGACGAGAACTTGCCATATTCCCAGTTTACCCATATTGATTTGTCGATTGGTTAAAAACCAAAATATTTACAAGCTTTCATTACCAAATTGATAAGGAACGAACAAAGCACATAAGAAGGCCCATTTGTAAACAAGAAAATACTCGTTAAATGAATAATAAAAAAAGGAAAAAATTAAAAAACCTCTCTTGCTGCTGCTGTTGCTCCTCCATCGGCTAGCAGCCTGTCCACAACTTTTCAATTGTGCAATTTGTTTGCAAAAGCGGATCTGTCAATGATTTTGATTTTTACACTTGTTAAAGTCAATGCATTTTTATGGGGACAAGGCCGGCAGACAAAAACAATTGGGAAATAAGTGAAAACGAAACAGAGCAGGCGATGCCAAAGTGTTTACAATGTAATGTGTTGCCTGGAAAAAAGAAACAACAACTGCAACAACAATATCTGGCAGCCAGCAGGCAGGCAGGCAGCAGCACCAAAAAAAAATACCATTTAAAAAAATGCCAAAAATTTTGTTGCCGTTGCATTTTGCACGCATCATTGGGGCTCAATGGAGTGTGCACACACTGATACAAAATGGCGGCAGGCCATGTGTATACATGTGTGTGAGTGTGCGTGAGTGTGTGTGCAAAAACTTTGCATGCACTGAGAACGCCTTGCTTCATTGGCTTGCGTTTGGGCGCAGCTAGTAAGTAGTTTGTTTGGCAATTGTTTGCGGCCACTGGCAAAGTAAATCAAAGGGATTCTCTAATAAACGGAAACGGAAATGCGCACATGCAACTTTTGTCAGCGCAGGCCATGAAAAATGCGCAGCAAAAGTTGCTGCTAGTAAAAAAAAGGGAGGGAAAACAAAGAATAAAACAACTGAAACTAAAAACAATACAAAAATAGAAGATAACTTGTGACAATTGAAACGGACCCACTAGAAAATACCCTGTAATTTGTGAATTTAGCTATGCTCACCTATGTGTGTCGCTATGTCTCTTGCTCATCGCTAGATTATCACTTGCTCATTGCTTTGTCTTTTAGACCCCTTGATGCTCGTTGCCCAGATTTATATGTGTCTAATCTCCCTTTCCATTTCTCTTAACTGATTTAAAGTTTTTTAATTTTTATGTTAATGTAAGAGTTAGCCAAACAGTGTTTTCTATAGAAGAGATCTCATATAAAAATTTGTTAAATAAATTCAGATAGGCCTCGAGGTATCTGAAGTATACCTAAGGTATAAAGACAGATATATTTTTACTTTCTAGCTATGTCTAGCAGCAATTCTCTTGCTCTAGTGCTAGAGATTCTTCTGCAAATTTGAAATATTGTCTTATTATATAAAGATTAATAAGTGATTGTCGATAGGCGAAGAAGGCTTGACTAGGTTCTTAGTGTTGAACAAGAGCCTGCATACCTAACGTTCATATTCACATTCGGTCAACCTTCCCACACATCTTACACAACAACCAAACTACCCCTTTTGAAGGCTCGTCGCTATAGATGCAGGGTACGAAACATACACATAAATTTCATGGACCAAACGAAAGCCCCCTTTGAGCACTGAGCGGCTTGTTCGCAGTTATTGACTAACTCGACCTAAGAAACCAGGAAAACCAAAAACAGCGAGCGCAGAGTGCAGAGCCCAGCATTGGCAATCCCTTAAGATTCTAATTTATATCAGTGGCAAACTTATTTCCTATTTCCGCGCTGCTTCTGCTTCGGCTGTCGCTGCCTCTGCTTCTGCTGCGAAAATGTCGTACGTGATTCAATTATAAAATGCGGTCTCTCAAATCGTTGCAAAATTTATGTATTTCATTTTATTCGCAGCGTCTGCGTCTGCGTCTGCCACTGCCACTGTCTTCGGGCTGCTGCCACATGTGGCCCAAGGGTGGCTGTGCCCCCATTTTAATGGACTGCCTCGTAAAATAGCACAAAAAATGTCACGAAATTTATGCGCACCATAAAGAGCGGGAATATCTTAAAAACAAAGCATGCCAGAAAGGACACCAGAAATGGTACCCTTCAAGGATCGCCACTTGAGCTGCACTTCGGTCATTGCGCTTACTTAGGCGCATTTCAAGCGCAGCTCCCTCCGTATTTCACGGATATCAAATTAATTATGCACTTACCGGACAGATGAGTGCCGTACTCTGGTTCGTCTGCAGCACGGTGCATGGTGCCAGGTTTCGGGTCGTGTCCAGCTCTGCTGTTGATGCTGATTTCGTAATGAAAGCCTCTTGCGGTTGCCATTGTTAGAGGGCGGCTGCATCACTTGCATCGCCGGCTAATTAAGATGGCTGGATGGGAGGGATGGGAGGGTGAAGCGCCACTAACTGCACTTTGTGCCAGCGACCGCTTTTGCGTCCATCAATTTGCACAGTTAATTGCTGATTGACCTCAGGAGTTGCTCCTAATGTTACCGATAACGTGCGCTTGCGGTTGGCTCGCGAATTCATGCATCAACATGCCGTTGATATCCGCTGCTCCACGCTTTATGGATGCCATTAAAAATGGAAAAGGAACACGCGGAAGACATGAGAGAAAATGAAAAATGTATTTTCATAAAACGGCGAATGGCGTTGCCAAGAAATGACAGACATCTCGCTGGATGTTGCATTTCGCAGTTCTTTTGCGTTATTTCCTTAGCATTCGTTTGTCCTGCCATCACTCAGCTCTGTGCAAAAGTCATAAATCGTAATGCGTGGATTATGCAATTTTCATGTTTGCCTTTGCGAGGGCAGCACACAAAAAGGCTGACAACAATGCGTTACATTTACCATCAAGGACAACAGCAGCAGCAGCAGCAGCAGCAGCAGTCGCACCAACAGAAAAGCACAAATTTTAAATCTATTCTGAAGTGGGCAGAGGAAGGCAACAGGAAGCGTCAGTATACGGGAAACCTAAATAGCTAGGAGATGCGGCACTTGCAGCAGCAGCAGCAGCAGCAGAAACACCGGAAGCCATCAAACAATGACGTCTATGGCGGCAGCTGCACAACTGCCTCACATGCAGCTCACAAATGTTCACAACAGAAATAAATGCAAAACATATATGGAAGTTGAGCACAATTCGCATAAAAAGTCAAAAGATTGCATAAAAAAGTTAAATACATAAGTGACAGTAAGAGTATGTGATACTTTAATGAAGCACTCAAAGTGCAAGCAAAGCAGAGCAAGGCAAATGTATAAATATTTATTATGTTATATCTTCAGTTATATTTATATGAGTTATATTTGTAAATATAATTATTATGAAATTGTGCTGAACTATGCGTATGTCCTTGCATACAGACATGCATTTATTGAATAAAGTCTTTGATATGCTTTAATTGTTACTGATTTTAAATGAAAACTCAACTTTATTTATAATTTACATTTGCAAATGATTTTCCAGCTTGCTGTTGCTTTGCTGCGACTTGAACTAGAGTAATGAATATTAAGACGTAACTCTAGACCAATATAGACAAGCCTTTGCCTCTTCTTCTAGCAAATATGCTTGTCACGGAGTTCAGTTTATAGTGGCCAAAAGTTGTTAGACAATTTTTGCTAGGCCTCTCACTTCAAGTAATTATTTTTGACAGCTCTGACTTGCTTATCTGCTGCCAAGTTGAGAAAGCTTGCCTATGGGGTGGTGGACTTGAATTCCATATCTGCAGCTTATTTTTGTATGTGAATTTTTAGTTTGTTATTAAAAAAGAACTTGAGTACTAAATCATTTTTGTGAGCTTCTCGCTTGTGTAAAATAAAAGGATATATAATTATTTATAATAAAGAATTTTTATTTAAACACTTCACATTTTCACTATAAAACTACGTAATATAATATAAGAACACCTAATGCTACATACAACTTTACTATGGATGCTATGATATATGAAGTATCTGCAAAATTATGGCCATATGCACATATGTCTTCATAGTATATAGTTGAAGTTTGTTAATTTTATTTAGTTTTTTATTATTTATATTTTTGTTATAAAGATAATTATGTATTCAGATCAAGTGTGCTGCATGCTTCGTTTAATCTCACATTTCTCTCAGATTATTAGCAGCATCAAAGTTGCGTTCCACAACTTTTTGGCTTTTAATCAAATGTCTTTGATCTAAAATACGTTAAATAAAACTTCCCTTTAAGCAAATTTTCCACGAAATGTTGTTCACTAATTACATAATAAATTATTTAACTAGATGCCATGCATTTTTTTTAGACCGCTTAAAGTCCCTATTTAAATTGCGAGTATTGCTCTTGCGATGCCTTTAAAATGTTGACCTCTGGCGGCTTATTAACATTGTGCTTAATATTATATAAAAACGCAGTGAATTGTGGGCTGCTGACTGGTCAGCCACACACTGCAACAGCAGTCGGTCTCTGTACAACTAAATTATTTAGTTGGCTCTGCGGCCAACTGCAGACACAAGTTATGCCCCTGCGCCGCTTGAAGCGGGTGAGGCTGGCTGGACGGGCTCGTGTGAAGAGAGGCAGCGAGCGCGACTCACTGACATGGCCATTCGACGGTCAGGCCAGGCATCAAATGATTGCCCAGACACTTTATTATGTATGAGGTGGCAGTAGCAACAATAACCGGGCAAGCAGCAACACAAACAGCAACGGCAACGGCAACAATTGCTACAAATGAGAATGAACAACGAGCATGAGTAATCAAATTATTTATATTTAAATTGTTTGTATGTGTCTGCATTGTTGGCGCTTATAAGTTTTGCATATCACACACATATGCACATGTTTTTATATATATCTAACATATATATATATATATATATATATATATATATATATATATATATATATATATATATATATATATATATATATATATATATATATATATATATATATACATCTATATATACATTCGAGCTCAACATGATTATGTTGCGGGTGCAGCGACTCTTTTTGTTGTGCCTGTGACGGCTGCAACGAAAGCAGACCAGTGAGACAGACAGGATACGTGTCCTGCTCCGCAGCGAGATCCCTGTGCAAAGTTTATTTATGCATTTCATTTGGGGCTGCACTTTGCTGTGGGCACACACACATACATACTTGTTGGAAGGGGCTGGCATTGTGGTCCGCCTTTGAGTTGATGTATTAAAAATTTTCACACATGGCAGTTGCTTGGTTATCAGTCGCCCAACGCGTCAACGCTACAGCGTTAGCAAAGAGCAAAATTTGATTTTCCTTCTGCTTGAACCAGATCCAAATTCCCCGAGTCGAGGACATATGCAAAAATCCACCCCACGTTGCATTCACTACTCATCCTCGCCTCGACTGCGCAATTTGGAGCGCTTGATGTGGCACTGGATTCTGCTTTACGCATCGGTAGTGGCAAAAGTGTCGCTAGATGCGTGCTGATTAGCGTATACCTGGCTGAAGCTGATAGCACTCTGCTGTCAGTGTTTAACTTCTTAACCGAGCTCAAAAGCTGCACTCACAATTTTCATTAAAAATTTCATTAAACTTTTCGGTTGCCGTTAGCCGAAGGTGAGCTTGTTGCACTTTCATTGCAATTCTAGAATTTTGCATTATATTTAACGATCCGGGATAAAGTTGACATAGATCAAAGATACAGCTGTGCATGCCAGTTCATTACAGCTCAAAGATTAACAAGCAAATTTAATTATTCAGGAAACTTCAACCTTTCGCTGATGGACTCATGAAAACTTGCATAGTAAACTGGAACTATATAAAAGTGAATGTGTGTGCTCAGTCTGGAGATCTCAAATGAATTACTAATCGTACAATGTCAACCTAATGGATCCAAGCACACACTCTGCTGAATCCTAATGAGTTTTCCAACTAATTAATATTAAGGTATCGATACGAAGACATGCATAAATATGTTTTGTAAATATTTTTGCAAGCAAAGCCAAACTACTGCAATATATACACTGCCTTATGTATTGTTGCTTTAAGATAGAAGGTGATGACAGGATCGCATTCCGGTCAACACAACAATGGAAAATGGGCAGTTGATTGTAGGCAAAGTCTTGAAGGACATTGGCGTTCAGGCAAGCCGAACATCTGGAATGCAATTTAATCAGAGCATGGCTCAGGCAAATGTCAAATCATTTTGTTTATAATTAATTTGCATTTTGATTGGAATTTGACACTGTCAGCCGGCTGACATCTGTCGGCTTTCCATATAAAGCAATTATCTTGCCAATTTCTTGCAGGAGCATTGCCTCAAGTCAATTCGATTAGCGCTAAAACTTCTCATGAATTTTTCAATAAACGTTCGACTGACAGTTGGCCCAAAAACAACGCAATAAATTGCCTGGCAATAATTGATTAATGCGAAAGGGGCTGTTTATCATCCCAGCTATGCTTATCGCTGAGTATGGCAAAAGAAAGCGCAAGTTGAGAACTGAAAAGTGAAAACTTTGACCGTTTACGCGGCGAAACAGACTCGCCTAATTAACATGGCCGAAACGTTTAGTTGGCCCCGAGAACTCGGGCTTTGTGCGGCAGCGCCGCAGAACTAATTTAGATTGATTAAATATGCTTCGATAGCAATTCAATTAACTCTGCGCGGGCTTGTGGCACACTTTTCGTTGAATTCTCGCATTCGTGCATTTAAGGTGCTACTCTGGGTGGACCAAGCTGCCCGAGCTGCCAGAGTTACCAGGCTTCACAAATGAGATTCGGTTTGTCATGGCATATGGGGCAGCATTTTGCATAGTAAGTGACCCTGCTGGGTGCGGAAGTAGCGGACCAGAAACTGTGCCTCGTCTCATTGCATTTTGTGAGCCAACTAAATCACCAGAAATCAGTTATAAATCCGCTGGACTTTGTGCAGCTGGACATTAGACATACAAATACGTATGCATAATTCCCTTTGCCGCCGTCGGTCCTTGGCGCTGATAGCACTTCAGGCAGTGTGCTCATCTATTTCACTGTGTGAGCATGTGCGTGTGTGTGTGTGTGAGTGAGCCTTTCAATTATTCAAATAACACAGCATTTTGGCAGCAATGGCTGTCAGGATATGTACAGCAACGACCACGAGGACACTGTGTGTGCAGCCGTCGCGTTATCCTGGCCGCCCAGAGCGGTATGCAACGCTCATTTAGATCGTCAGGCAGCTAACGACAGCCTCCCCACTCTGTTGGTCAGTCATGGCTTTCCATTAGTATACGCTTTGGGGCTTACCAAGCGCTGACTTTAATCTATTGCCCGAAATGTACACACGGACACACACACACACACACATTGACACATACAGCTGCAGCTGCTTGTGTGCGACATGAAAACATCAAACAACATTCGTCGGGTTTTAATTATTATTTGAAATCACGATGGCGCTGACGCTGTCTGCCTCCACGTAGTTATGCTAGTCCTGGCCACTGGCAGGGGTAGTGCAATCTAATGAAACATTAGCTGCACGCCTACAACAACAGCAATAATCGGCATCCGTGTGTGAGTGTAAGCGGCAGACAGGCAGGGCATGAAGCGCCCGCTTGAGCATAAACTTTACTATTTGCACGGCAAAACAGCAAAAACAAGAAAAACAGTCGCGACATGTGATACTCTCATCCTTGTTATCATCGGGCCACCACTCAAAAATTCTATAAATTGACAGACGAATTCGCAAACATATGTAACACACGTGAGAGTGCTTTAGCCAGGTATACTCGACAAGGAGATACCCTGATCTATGTTATTCCCTGATATTCCAATAATTCTCATTTATCCAAAAACATATTCTCCCAAAGAAGCTTTACTATGACAGCTTAATTGTGGAATAACTTTTCTTCTAGATGTAATATTAGTTTTTATATTTGCCTACAGATATGATTATTTTCTGCATCACTGAGCTTTTTGTGAATTTGTGGGAAAAGGGTAATATATAAACTCCAAAATATACGTAATCTGAGTATTCATTACATGAAAATATATATATATATATATATATATATATATATATATATATATATATATATATATATATATATATATATATATATATAAATAAATATTTTATTTAAAAATTCAAATTCATACTATAACAAAATAACAGAAATCAAAGAGACTACAAAATTAATATGATATTATTGCAACCAGAATATTTTTATTTATTTAAATACGCCGACAAAGCGAACATCAGCATATATTTATATATATATTTCGGGGAAATTATAGCCCTAGCATAAGTCATTAAAGAGTCTGGCAGTGAAAAAAAAACAATAGTCAAGGGTTGATATAAGCAAAAGTTAAATTAAAATTAACAACAAAATTTAGCTTTTCACTTGTAATACTACCCAAATGACTTCTATTGGTGTTGTCTGTGTCTTCAAACAGTAGTAGATATATACAAAATATATATATATATATATATATATTCAATTAGCAGAGCAGTCAACGCACGTCACTAAACACTTTTCGGAAGATGCTTGGTCGCTTCTTAAGCTTAATCATGATCAAGTCGAAGTGCTGTGAGCCCAAACACGCATGTTGAGAGTGGAGACAAAACGGAACGAATGACCGCAACCTCTTTCCAACTATGAATCTCAAACTAAGCCAATCTATTGAAGTAACCACCCCTCTTAAATTACAATGTGAGATACAGCGCAGGTTGCTGGGGCCAACTCTTTTAATAAATTTCATTTGGCTATAATAAGGCTCCAGTTACGGCCTTAAAATTAATAGATTAATAAATAATTGTAATAAGCCAACTAAAATTGAAATCAGAGTTGCTGAAACAGCTCGGCCGTAACAGCTTGACTTGCAAAGTATTCTGAGCTGAATTTTATCTAAGCCTCCGATTTGACTACGGATTATTGATGCTGTATTAGAAAACGAGTGCAAAAAAAGTTATCTATCGCATACGTTGCCTCTGCAATAATTTTGCTTTTTTTTGTCTGCCCTCAATATTTGTCCATTCCAATCAGCAAATCTCTTATAATCTGGCACACATGTCCCGATAACCGCAGTTGAAGGAGCCAATTTGATTGATAGCACCGGCAATGCCAGCAGCCTGTTGTCCACTCTGTCAAGTGCCAATTAAACTAAAGCGTGGCAAGAGGCAACTAGCGTTGTGTGTAGGCCGATAAAAGTGCCAGTTGTATATATTTTTTTCAGCCTGATCCTCTCAACAAGTTTTTTTCCCGCACTAATGACTGAGGACACCACCTTCCAGCGCTCACACCATGCACCGCCGCGCTGACGTTGATAGGCCACAACAATTTTCATTGGACAGCCATTAACAATAAACGTCAGCGATTGCGGAGCAGCAGGCCTGGGCGTCTGTTAAATGCTTGTCAAAAAAAAATAAGAGAAGAGAAAAAAGAATAGGAGGGAGAAACGTCGTGTAGTTTAGCTTAAGCGCAAAATCAAAGTGCCATTGAGGTCGGAGCTTGATAAGCGCTAATGAATGGTTTTCTTGTGCGCTTCAATGGGCCGTGTCTATGGCTGGCCGCAACCATGGCAGCAGTCGCAGCAGGACACTTGTCGCGGTTTGGGCAATTTAAGTGGCGGTTGATGTTGTCGTCCATGTCGCTGTCGATGTCGACGTTAACGCTGATGCTGAAGCTGACGTCGAGGCTGGGACTGACGCTGACGCTGCTACTGCGGCTGCAACTGCGGCTGCCATCGCTGCCTGTGGTTGGGCTGACGCAAATGTTTGGTTTCGCTGGCAATTAACGTGGCCAAAAAACAATGCTGCTGCACTTTTTTCCACTGGCCATTTTTGGGGCTTGTAATAAAATGGCAAACGTATGCCTGCAATCAATAACCAAAGCAAACGCCCTAAAAAGCATGCTACGGTTTTTTACTCCTTATTTTCCAGCAATATATGAATATATGTGTGTGTGTGTGTTTAAGTGTGTGTGCACTACAACCACGATTCGCTCACAGCGACAAAGAGTGAGTGAGAACGAGTTGGGGAGTGAGGCAGCCGCCAACATGCGACTTAATACAGGCCAAGTTGATGAAGACACAAGACAGATGGATAACGGCAGGTAAGCCAGGCATACAAATAAGAAATTTTTGCAATAGCATCAAGCTGAAGCTGAAGCCGAAGCTGCAAAAGTGGAAGGTATATGGATCCACTGCTAGCGGCAAAACTTTTGAACAGCCACCCCACGGCACTCGGCACTCGGCACCGGGCACAATGGTCAGACTCTATTGTAGTGGCCAATGCAATACAAATCGCTACCAATTTTCAACCGGACACACCAGCAAGCAGCAGGAAGGCCGAGCTAGCCGAGCCATAAGCAACGGTCAACTATATGGCCAAACATGCGGCGCACACCTTTCATTTGTTGTACGTTTTATGCACGTAGCCAGCTTCCTTCTCACTCTCTCCCTGTCTCTATCTCTCCCTCTCTCTCTCTCTCTCTCTCTCTCTCTCTCTCTCTGTCCCTCTTTAGCTCTTTAAATACAGATGCAGTGGCATGTGTTGGTGGCGTTCCATACAGAACCGCGTTGGGTATTGAAAGCTTTTCGACCACGTTTGTTACCCGCCACCTGCAAGCAGCCACCTACCGCCTGCCATCTACCACCTGGTCCATGTCTCTGCATCGGCTTTATGTTGTGCATGTGTCTGGCCGAGGTCTTTACGTTGGCTTGATTGGATTTGCCGATGCAAATGAAGAATCCAATTTTTAAAGTTTGTTTTTCGTTATCGTTACGTTTCTTGTTAGTCCTGCTCCTGCTCATGGTCCTGCTGCCGGTCCACCTGCTTGCCACTCGACTTAGCTTTTTTGCCACACTTTTGTGATTTTTTGTTCGTTTTGTGCACATGCAGCGCGACTGTCTCATCCAGAGTTCAAAATGTTGGCCGTTTCTTGGACTATCTATCTAGCCCAGCCCGGCAACAGCTGCTTTTGGCTCTGAGTGTTTGTTGCTTGCACGTTTGTTGTGCATAGTTTTTGGTCACATCAACAGAGATATGCCCACATACACCTGTTCAACCATTGACACAAGGCGTCACCATTCCCAGCCAACATGCGATTTCAACTAAAGGGAAGCACACGAACACTAACATAATAGAGGGTAAGCCCGATTGGGCTGGCAGTAACCGACTATAAGATGCCTTAGCTTCTGGCTGCAGCTAAATACTTTCAAAATAAATGGCAAACCTTGGCGGATGATGTCAGATAATAAAGCCCAGATCGAGTATATATATATTACTGTGTATAAATAGTCTACATATATCTTATACATAATTCCATTCTGTCTGTTACGTGCTCTTATACAAAATCCAATATACCCTCTTCAGCAGTTTGAGCCCATAAAAAAATACAATTTTTGTGCTTTTGATTTTGGACGCCAATTGTCAGCTGTGTTTTCATTGTGCCATTCTTGCTGCTGTTGTTGTACTGGTTGTTGTTGTTTTTTTTTTTTTTAGTTTCTGCTGGCTCTACCTTACCACAAAATCGAATTTGCACTCCTAAACAATTGACGTTGCCACACCCACCTATCATGGTCCTTTTTCCGTAGTCCCCTATTTTTGTTTCATTGGTATTTTTTATGCCTTTCAATTTGATATTTGCTTCTGCTTTTTGCTAGGGTCAACTAAATGCTTCAGAGTTTCGCTGCTTATGTTAACTAAATAGACTTCGTCATTTGGCTGTTTGAATATTCAAGCGAAACTACAAACTGCACACAAGCTGGACTTTAAAATAAATAAAATAAAATATATATTTAAATGTATATATCTTAATATGGCACGCATAATTCATGGCAAAGTATGTCTATTACCATAATTTATTTGCAATTAGCAGCGCACGCAAGGTACATTCATTATTCATGCACTTTATTAATGTGCGGATGGGTCAAGTGGATGGCAGCCGCAAGTTATTTCATTTTGCATCTAAATTTGTTGCTCCAACTGAAAGTTGGCCAAATATTTATTTATAAAGCAGCCATAAAACGATGAAATTAAATTGCTTGAAACTTGATAGCAGCGCAATAAAGCCGACTCTAATGCGCCGGACACTTCATTAAATAATGGAACACCAAATGCTGGTGATTTATCATTAATGATTGCCACAATACAAAAACAAAGCATTCAGCCGATGTTCAATTAAGAAATTAACGCTAATATACCCTGTAGTAAGAAATATAATGAAGGCACTACAAACATATACAAACATATGCTTGAAATATAAAAAATAATGCAAGAAATATTATATATATATATATATATATATATATATACATATTATATTTATATTAATTTAAATTAGAATAAACAAACAAACAAAATATTGTTATACAATTATATTAACTTTAATTAATTTAAACTGCAAATTTTTTAGTGTAATACATGTTTTAATTTTATTAGTATTTTTAAACTTATTATTATATACTTTTTAAGTATATTTATTTTAATTGAAAAAAAACTATTATTTCAAGTACTTGAAACTCAAATTAATTATTAATTATTTAAATTATACAATCAAAAAAATATATAATAACAAGAGTATCCAAAAGAGTAAAATAATAATAGTAATAATAATGAAAAGAAGAGTATATAAAATAAATATAATAAGAATTTTTGATATCATCCACTATAAATCTGTTCAAAATATTCCCAAACTTTTATACTCTCAACTTATTCAACCCTCCAACGCATAGGGTATATTAACAAGGTATGCTGTCAGTTTGCCCCGTCCACGTGCACGCCTCCAAGGAGAATTACTTATAAATTTGTGTGCCATGCGAGCCATTGACAGCAGCTACAATTACCGCAGGCACAGGATACTCCACCTCGGGCAATGAAGCAACAGAAGCGCACATAAATAAATCAGCTTTGGGCATGCGTTCATTTCCAAAGAACATGAAAAAAGCGCCGCTAATTGCTTGCACAGCATTAACATATTTAAAGAAGCCATAAAAGTATCTCATAATTAGAAGCCTCGTCGCTTATTACAGAAATACTTGAATAATAAACTTTCTACTTTCTATATTTAGAGTTTCGCTCGTATTGGAATTTTCACTATGGGTTCAAGTGCAAAATCAAATAATTCCAACTAGTTGCAGGCTTCTGAAATATTTAATATAGTAAATAAGAGACAGACAAACTCGTGCAGCTTATGAGAATAGCAAGAACTATGTTAATCTGTGTGCGTGTTAAGCGGCATTCAGAATTAGCCCCCGCTTAAGCCATAAATCGTATCGCGAAGAGAGCGTTAAACGTTGGTCAAACAACAAATATCAAGTTTTATTGACCCACAAATAACGTGCAGATAATTACAAAAACAATGGCAACCGCCAGCGGCCAGTTGGTGGCCAAAACAAACGCGCAAGTAGTCTCTACGCCGTGGTGTTTCTGTGGCTCGCCTGGGTGACGGAGTGGCGGACTGGTGATGTGGTGCGGTGGTGCGCTGGTGGAATAACATGGCAAAGTGGAAAAACTACTTACAAGTATGTTAACATGCGCAATTGTTAGGACCCATTGCCGATGTCTTGTAGCCCTCAGGGAGCGGGAGCCAAGGCGACGTCGGCTAGCAACAATAGCTTCAGCATTTTCCTTTCCTTTCTCGTGCGCTTTCCCCACTGCTCAAGATGCTTGAGTTTATCTGTTGCGGTCATGGCAAAAAGTAATCCAAAAGATAAAATACAATAAAATAAAAGGCCAAGCGGTGAGTAATGTGTGCGCTCGATGTTGTTGTTTTCTATGCTTTATATATATATATATATATATGTATATTCTTTTTCCTTGGCGCTGATGTTGTGGCCGGAGCTGCATTTGTGGGTGGGTCGCTTAGACAATACCTTCGAGCAGCCTGTGTATTGTTGCTGTTGTGTGTGCATAATTTATACGGTGAGCTTCTCATGTTTTTGGCCAAATTATTTTCCTGGGCCCGGCACGTGCTGCTGAGTTGCCTGGCCGAAGATTCAATGGTTCCGGCGCAAAGGCTTCAGGTCAACAATTTGGTCATAAATTCTGGCGCCTGGCCTGCGACACGCTCTATGACATTATTGAACCCGAAAGCGAATATGGCTAAATAAAAAACAGGACCAACAGCCAGCAGACAACGGCCAGCGGCCAAAGGCCAAGCAATTGACCTTGAAAATTGTTGGCAGACCACGGAAAATGAACTGTGAACTGCATTCAAAGCTTTTCCTAATAATCCTACAACACAATGTTAAACAGAACCAAACTCTGAGCCAAACACATTATTAGCGCACGCTTGATCTAAGGTTAATTTGAAACAAGGATTTTATTTATTATTTATGCATTTAATTATTATTTGTTAGCATGCCCTTGCCCCATGCTGCATAAGCAATGTGACATTAAAACGACTCTGAGCAGGAAAAACATAACTTTTAAAGGTATTTTTAACAATATATATTTTTGCCTTGAGTCAGGGTGAAACAAGGTCATCACCTTTTGATTTTCATTAAAAACTTTCGTTCTGCTTGCTCAATTTATTTATTTAATACATTAGAATTTATGCCACAAAGTCGAGCAAATGATATCGGCCAAGTGGCCGCGGTCAGCGTTGATAACCATTCGGGACCGTTTTATGGCTATTTCTATTGCTCTTACCAGAACTTTCTCCTTAAGGGCTTTAAGTGTCTCAGGCTGGTTGACGGCTTCAAGAGCCCACAAAAGAGTCTAGGAGAGTTAAATCGAATGATCTGGCCGTCCAGCAGCAGGGGAATAAGTAACCCTGAAATGCTTGCTTCATTCATTCATTAGGCGTTCTTTTGGAGTAAAGAGATTCATTGAATTATTGATATTGATTATACGTTCATTTACTTCACAAATATTAAAGATGAATTGACATTTGACTCTGTTTGTAAAAGTTAAAGCAGCTTTCAATCGGCTGATTACTTTTGCTCCAAAATGTATTTTTGGCTTATGGTAAAAATATTATTTCTCGTGTTGCTAGACTCATACAGAAAACCACTCGAGAAAGGCGCCTTTCAATCGACATATGAACGTTTAAGCTAGTAAGTTATCCGAAATAATGACTATACTAAATTCAAGACTTATTTTAATATATTCCATTAAGGAAGAAATTAAACTGATTGCTTAACTTAAGCTCATCTATCTTTAATGACATTTTATATAAATCTGTTTTCTGGTACAAAATATATATTTATGAACAACTTAGGAATTGAATTAAATCCATTTCAATTTAAGTTAACCTTGGAGATCTTCTCGAATAAAATGTAAAACCTCTATCCTGCTAAATAGCTTCATTCGAAGCATTCCACACTTCGCATTGAGAATGTTATACCCGCTTCAAGATATAAAAAAAAGACCCAGACTTATGACTGGCTTGATTTGTTTTTATATTAGGTAAGCGACTGCCTAAAACTGAATTTTTCATTGCGCTGCCCTGGTGTTTAAAGCCAACTGATGCCTGCCCCTGTTGCTGTTTTTGCAGTTGTTTCTGCTGTTGCGGTTGCAATTGCTTTGGGACCATTTAGCATTTCAGAAGTAACCACATGGGGCTAAGACCAAGCGGCAGCAATTCACCCGTAAATGTTTGAGAGCGCCACGACCAGACAACAAGGCAGCAGACGCCGAAGCGTTGAAATATTACAAAACTCTAAACAGGCGTAAAAGTTTTGCAAAAAAGGAAATTTTCTTAATTTGATTTCTTCAACGCCCCTGGAGTGCAGTGCGTTGCCTAAATGTGCGTGTATATTTTATATAATATATATACGTACATATATATAACACGAGTCGCAGCCCAGAGCCAGCAGACAACTTATAATAAAACAAGGAAATTTCGGAACAAAAAGGCTTGGGCTCAAAGTTTTTAATAAAGTTTTTATACCTTGCTGTCGAAATAAAGTCGGGCCTCGGTGCGGACAAGCGCCGCAAACGGAAATAATTGAGCCAATTTGTTGTTAAGGGAATAGAGCAATCGACCCGAATGTTGAACAAGGTAAGAGATGAACTTCAGCTCGCGTGGATTATGGACAACTTAAGAAGGCCTGAATACCTTAAATTCACACTTGAAGAGCTTTTTGCTAGTAAAAATTTTAATTAGAAAAACTGACAGATGCAAATATCTTACAAGGGCTGTAGGGGGCTTTAGCTGAGCTCATCTTGTTGATGAATACTTGGCTGGGCCTAAATTACGCTGTTGTAGATTAAGTCAAGTGCTCTTCTTATAAATATGTTTTTCATGCGTTCTTCCGGGTTAATTAAATTTTAAAACCCATCAAGATTAATAGAATTAAATATTTAATATATAATATATACAATATGTAATATAATACACATATTAAGACAAACTTTACTATATCATATCTGTTGAGCTATCGCAATTGTGAGAGTAACTTTGAGTTGGTTCGAAAAATTCAAGTTCGCTTTACAGTTAATCTTGAGTTTATACAATTTGTTCAACAGCGACTTAGGATGTCGTACTGTGCGGTACTCTATATACACATATATTCTGTATATATACATATGTAATATAATTAAATAAAAAACCTTTTATGGCTGTCGATTCGCGCACAGCTACTGTATCCGCACTATAATTGATTATGATTGATTAAGATTACTCTGTATATATATACATGTATATAGCCAATTTAGACAATCAGAACACCAGCATCTGTACTTATTGGTCACTGTTTACACAGCGGCACATCAAGCCGATGTGCAGTCATCACGAACGTACATATGTATTCTACAAAATATTTTCTTCACTTACCTTTTGAGTATATTATCCAATTAATATTTAAGTATACTTAAAAAAGCATTTAAACTGTTGCCATTAGCTTAATGACTCTGGGTGCTGATCATTTAAGTACCAAGTTTACATTTTCCAATTGGAAATGGAGAAGAACAATTCCTGAGGAATTTTGCGAAACCACAAGTATCTCAATGGTGCTTGAATTTCATTTCAAAACAATTTGTAAAAGTCTCTTACAGACACACAGACACTCACACAGTCGATGATATCGATGTTTGTTTGGCAGCTAAGCAAATTTGCAGTCATCCGCTGATGCTGAGCCAGCAATGGCAAGTGCGTGCCAGGATCAGCAACCGTTGGCCTTCGCTCTGCCGCTCTCTGTCAATAGTTTTGCATATTCTTTCTTTATTTTTTTACTATTTTACTATTCTATTTCTATTTTTTGATGAATTGACATTGCAATGCTATTTGTCAGCAGTCAATATGCTTGTTACATTAAATTGCCAGCTGACTGCTGGCGGCTGCAGTTGCCGCAGTATCGTTGTTGTTGCTGCTCCTGCTGCAACACTTGTGCCATTGTTAATATTAGACGCGCTAGTAACAAGTATTACCCCGACTTTTATATATATATATATATATATATAAATATATGTATATGTGTGTGTGTAAGTGTAAAGGGCTGACTGACTGACAGTAGCGCGGTGGCAACGCCAGCAAATTGTTTTGTATTGTGCAGCCGACAGGCGACAGCTCGATTTGCCTGCTCCCTCGCTCTCGCTCTCGCTCTGCTTGCCTCTCCGTCTCGCTCACTATTTGAAATAGGTTACGCACATGGCATGTTCAGCCGGAGCGTGCCAATTGGCATCCGCATTCGCATTTACATCCGCATCCGAATCCGCATCCACATCCGTTTCCACATTCGTATCTGCATCGAGCGTTTTTCGCTTGAACTTTATGAAAAATTGCAATTGAAATTGGGCATTTTTGCTCACTGCAACAACAACAGAAGCAACAACATCAATAGTAACAGCAATAGGAGCTATGTCCAATCAAAATAGTTCTGTTCCAGGATTGCAATCAACTAGTTGCAAATTGTCATCAATAGAATATTAGTGTAACAGAGCTCGAATTGCATTTCCGGACAGGTGTCTTCATTGACGGAAATAATTTCGGGAAATAGGTAGATGTATGATGCGCTGCACGCATCGAATCGTAAGCGGCAAATGTTACTTCCCCATGACTTCATTTACTCTGCGGCTTAGAGGCCCCCCTGCTCTTAGCCTTTGTTAGAGTCCTGACTCTTATTTTCTTTATCTTTGGCTTCGTTCATTTCATTTTGCACCTAGCCACGATTTGCATGTGAATTTCTATGCCCAGCTGCGCAGCAGCGGAAATGAGATTCTATTTGCTACGTGCTTCACGCAGCCCCAGCAAAAGACTTTCCGAATGGAAACTAGTTGGGTCTTTGTTTGGTGCCGCCGAAGAACAAAACAACTTGCATTAAAAGTTTGCTTTAATCGAATATTATTAGGATTGACTGGGAGTTATCCTGTAAATTCACTTAAAATGAAATGAATTTCGTAAACAAAGACTCCAAAAGAAATCAAATGAAGACAAATGAAGCTGAAGGCACGATTTCATAAAGCGCCAACACCTCATATACCCCACAACTGATATACCTTGGTTAACTATATAATTAAATACTAATTTTATAGTTTGAGTGATTAAAGTATTTCAAATATCATTTCTACTCGGTGTCCAAACAAACTTTCAAGTCGTGAACAACTTTCGGATCTTCGCATTCAATAAATTTGTCTAGAGCATATCTGGACAATAATTCCTTATCATACCCAATTTCAGACTTTTACGCAGGGTATTGCAAAAAAAAAAAGCCAAGCAATTGTTGAAGTAATAGAAATGAAAGAACTCACATCTATTGAGAGGGAAATCAGTAGGAGCTGAAGGGTTAGAAGTTGGTTTGCCATTTTGCGTGACCTTTTTAGCTATTCAAGTCTTGCGATGTTGAGTTCGAAATGCGACTAATATGCAATTTGCATTAAATATTCAACACATTTCGCTGACGTCAAGCCTTTTGGCCGGAAATACAACGCCCCTATAGAAGAAACCCGAGCAGCCCTTGCCTCCTGCCAACCGCACCCTGCCACCTCCAAGTTGGCGTTTGTTAATGATGTTTCCCCTATTGCCACTGCCCGCGATGTGTTGTGAATTTTATAAATAAGTGCATGTCAACATAAATTATAAATATTCCCAGTTGATTAATAATGCACAAGAAAAATGTCACAAAGAAATATGCTGGGATATACATATGTGCTGTTGGAGTCGCCTGCCGCCACAAGGCTGCCCCGCAGGCCGCTCAACCTGCACGCACTTCACATCCCATGGCTGCAAAGGGCTGAAGCTCAGCCAAAAGCATAAAAGTAGCACGATTTAAATGATATCTGCAATTGAACGAAAACTGAATGCCCTTCGACTCAACTCAACTACAATTTAGTCGGATGAAAGCGCATAGTCCATAGTTCGTAATACAATAAATTATGTGAATATATTGAAGTTAGACGTATTTAGTTTAAAACATATATTAAATATTATAATTGCGCACAGTTGTGCCTGGGCTAGTAATTTGCAACAATAATATTTACCATTAATAATTCAATGTAAAATATTTATTCAGAATAACAAAAATTAGTTTCTATGTTAACTGCAATTGAAACAAAACAAAAATATAAACAGAAACAACTAAAACAATTGTGTGAAATAAAATGAATTTGAATACAAATTTGTTGTTGTTGTTGGGCAGCAAATAAAAAACAAAGATTATTTTTGCCATAATTGAAAAATGCATTTACGCTGGCTTAATTATATTGCCAACATGCACCAAAAGCCGCAAACTTTTTGTTTAACAATAATCCCGTTATGCACTCGCCGCCTCTCTTTTTTTTTTTTTGGGCTGCGCGACTAATTTGTTTGAAGGCCTAATTCGTATCAAATATTCATTGTTGATAATTTCTATTTCGAAATAATTGAATATCTGAATTGAGGCAGAAAGTAATAAGAAATTGCAGAGCTTTTACAAACAATGTTTGTAGCCCTGGCGAGGGTATTAAAATATTGTATGCCAGCGCAAAAATAAAGTCATTAAATTTGTATGCGTGTATGTGTGTGTGTGAGTGCGGTGCAAAAGGGAAATGTAACAGTTGCTAGGTGTACGGGGCGTGGCAGGGCGGCTCGGCAGTGGTGCTGTGGTCGTTCTGCATGCGTGCAAGAAATGGAAATGCGGTTAATTTCCGTAAAGTATGCAATAATTTCTGGCTCTGAACATAAGTAAGAGAGTGTGTGTGTGTGTGTGTGTGTGTGTGAGTGTGTGCGCTCGATTGTGTTTGTTTGTGTGTGTGAGCTGCGGAGTGCAGCAACAAAGGCAATGTGTAAAGTAACTGCCACGCCCCACGCAAGCTTTCCATGCAGCAAGTAAATCTCTTTGGCAGTCTGTGAAGACGGAACTAACGAACAAACGGACATTCATCAATATAAATCAAGCAGCGACCACAAGGATCAGGCACAGAACCTGGACCGGCAGCAGCAGCCCAGCAGTCCGGTAGCCTGGACCGTACGAGGCCCTACAGAGAATAAATAAAAACATTTTCGTATGAAAATTGTTGCGAATTGGTAGGCAAACGGGCAGATTGCAGGCGGAGGCTGTTAAAATGTTGGCCAAAGAAATATTTGCATGTTTTTATTTATTTTCCTTATTCGGCAAGCGGCCGACAGAGAGAGGGAGAGAGCGAACAGCATTTGGTAGGCGGCAAGGGGGCGAACGGCGGATGACTTTCGTTGTGGACGGCGCATTGTGCATTTGGGAACCAAGCTGTCTGGCTGTCCGATTGTCCTTGCCAGAACTGTGGCCGTAGCTCTAGCCATGGTTGTAGCTGTAGCTGTAGCTGTAGCTGTAGCTGTAGCTGCCACAGTAGCATTTTCGTTTCATTATGTTCGGTGCGCCTAAAGGATTGCGATATATATTTGCATTTATTTTTATTATTACCTTTTTTTATTTGTTGCTATTTGCTGTATTTTTTCGCTGCAAGGACAACATGAGCATTGGGTTACAGTTACATCGACTGCATTCGCGTTGGTATGCTTTACAACAGCAGCAATGCTTTGGGCCAACGCATTTTGACTTCGGAATTTGCGGCTTTTTATGTAATTCATGGTCATTCGATGTACGACTCTGACTGAGAATGTATAAGTGTATGAGTGTGTATGTGTGAGTGTGTGTGAGTGTGTGCACAAAAAATATGTGTTGCATTTTTTCCGCAAGGACTTTAATGCTCGGATTTGGTCAAAGAAGCGTACCCGAAAATCACGTAATTTATGTGATTTCCGTGCTGTGCCAGTCGGAAATCGCATGATGCAATTATAGCCAAGCACAAGAGCACTCTTAACTCACACACACATACACACGCGGTCGAACGTCAACAAGAAAATCAAATGCGATCAATTTCGTTAAGCTGCTTTTAAGTAGCCAGAAAGTACGACTCGAGCAAGACGAGAGTCCTTGTGTTTACTTGAATTCATTGCGTTAAACAAAAGAAGGATCAAGAAAAGACACGAATTTATTTAAAAATTCAATTTAATTGAATAAAAAAAGAAAATCATTTAAAAAACTTAAATTGAATTGGTTTTATTTTAAAAATATAAAATTAATTCAAAATTTTAATTTAATTAAACTAGTTAAAAAACAAATTAATACCAAAAATGTAATTGAATAATTTAATTGAATAAATTTATAAAAAAAAATTGAACAACTTTATTACATTTTTTTTTTTTAAATAAATAATTTTTCTCACGAATTGCACTTGATTTTATTGATCTTATATTAGCTTGCCCCGTATTTTTACTATTTTCAATTATTATTTATTATTCGTATTTTTTCCAATTTTATGATTTTTAGTAACATTTCATTGACTCTGAAAAGTTATACATAGTTATGGAATTCTGGTAAAAGGGTGAGGATTGACAGACCTTTCATCCGGAAAACCCCTCCAGGAAACTACTTATGGAATGTGCATGTAAGAGCAGAGTATTACAAGTCCTAAATCAATTTCTCTCCTTGTCTAGAAATCTTATCAACAAGGAACATTCCTTATACTCAAAAAAAAAGTTAATTTCAGTCGCTGTTGTCTACTTGAAGATAAAGGCGTTAACGCTGTAGATAAACAGTCCCCAATGAGGTGGGCGTTAATACAATTTTTGTAGTAGCTCAGAGTCTATTAACAAAGTTAGGAGAATGAAGCTGTGCCCAGCTTTGCCCTACCCTTGCCCTTGATATATAATTTCATAAAATAACAATATTTGTGTTTAACTCTAAAAATATGCTTACTTTAAGGATATGTGTCAACAGCAAGACAAAGCTTGGTCCAACCTCGTTTTCGTCTGCTAAGAAGCAAGTCTTTTAATATATTTTTGTAGGCTAAAAATCATTCTTCTGTTCGGTCATACTATTTTGAAAAATCTTACCAAACGGCCGGGGCTGCATATTACTCAAACATATATTTCAATGGCAGCCATAACAAAGTGATTCGCAGTCCAACTTCAAAAAATCGTCTCATCGATGCACTTCAAAAACGCGAATGTCTTCCGCGGCTCTAAGAGTTAATTACAATTGCATTTGGCGACAGCAAACGAAATTTACGTATTCGATGACAGTTTTTTGCAGTGCATACGTGGATGACGCAGCATTTTATTTGTCATTTCCGGTTTATGCAGGAAGCTTAAATTATTGAATACGACAGGATGTGCAGACGAGTCAATGCATACAAAAAGTCGTAGCTCAAAAGTGCGTTTAAAGCGCGACATCAGAGCGAAACGGCGTCTGTCAGCCAGTCCGGCTACATACACATACAGAGAGAGCAGAAATGGCGTGTTTGTATTGTCAATGGCCATAAATAAATATATAAATTTAAATAAATGCCACGAGCGCTCACCAACACACACACACACACATACAGAGAGAGAGAGAGAGAGAGAGAGAGAGAGAGAGAGAGAGATACATGGGCATACAGTTTGTTTGTCAATAAATCAGAATGCTTATCAACGTCAAACGGCCACAAAGACTTTAAGCAAACAATATAAGCGGCCAACGGACCAGAGCAACAGTAGTTGCTCTGAATACGCCTGTGTGTGTATTTATATATTTATGTATATATAAATATATATATTTGTATATAAATGTGTGTGTGTGTGTGTGAAGAGCATCTATAAGAGCCTTGTATATTGAGCCTGCGACGGTTTATTACGCGCGATTAAATTCATTAAAGAAATATGCCTGGCAAGCGACATCAAGCGGAATGAAAACAACGGCAAACGAAACGAAATCAGCTGCCTGGCTCGGCCAGGCGTAACCACAAAATGGCAACAGCAAGGACAATACCAACAACAACAACAATAATAGCAAGTACAACAGACAGGACAACAACTGACAGCTGACATTTGCCGCTCTATCTGGGCGCCTGCAGGCATTGTGGCCGCCAATTTATGGCCTGGCCGCAAAGTTTGCCCCACTAAACCCGCTAATTGTGCCGCTTTAGACGAGTATCCTCTCTCTCTCTCTCTCTCTCTCTCTCTCTCTCTCTCTCTCTCTCTATCTCTCTATCTCACTCACTCAGACCGCTTCCCTCGAAATTATGCTCAATTTACGCCTCATCCCGGACTGTTACCGCTCTCATTGTTTGCATTATTAGCTGACAATTTTTGAGGAACTCAAGGCTCGATTTGTACGCAGGATTATCTGGCGCTTGGTCTCTGCCATAACAAGAAAGACAACAGCTGTGACGCTGCTCGTGGCAATGGCAGCTGTTGAACCAGTTGCCTGATAAGCCCTATGGCCAAGTAGTGGCTGTTTCCCATGTACTCGCATAATCCTTGTTATTTCAGGCCCAGGCTCTATGCTAATTTGACTCGATTACGAATCGGAACAGCCTTTAATAGTTCACTCGATGATGGCTTCAAATTTCATTTAAAGCTAAACACACTATTTGCAAACTCATCAAACTTGGGTACATTCAATTTAATTTTGCATAAAGTTGGATTTTAATACTGAAAGGAGAATGGAAAATGGGCCATATTGGCATGCCTCATTTACTAAACATCGTTGAGACATGGACGTGAATCCTTGGCATATACAAAGCAATTCAGAATATGGAACGTAGTAGTATAATGTTGACAATATCTTACGAATCGCCAAACATAATACATTAGAGAGAGAGAGAGAGAGAGAGAGAGAGAGAGAGAGAGAGAGAGAGAAATCGAGAGAGAGAGAGAGAGAGATTAAGTCTACTTTATATAATATAATATGTATTGCAATTTGTATAAATGTCTCTCTCCTCTCCTCAGGAAATGAAAAAAAAATAAATACAATAAAATACACTCCACACTGGATTTCAGCAAATATATATTACAGGCCGTCAGGCACAAGGCACTCAGCAAGTTTCAACTCGAATCTTAATAGCCAGCAATAGGTTAATTTGTATAAATGAACTATCTATGCTAATGATTCTAGACTTGAAACACGATATGTGCATATGCGTATATTATACGCAGATCAAGTTCCTAATTTTTGTATCATGCATCCAGTGCCTTTATGCCGAATTTATATTTTAATTTGGGTTTTCAAGTCTAACTCAAAGACATCATATGTTCTGTCTATGCCTTCGTAAAGTACAGATAATGAAAATTAAATTCTTAATTTTGATTTACAATTTATACTAAATAACCTGCTTGTCCAATTGTAGACTTGTTTTCGCTTGCTTTATTATTTGCTAGTTTTAAACTCCAACAGTAACTGGAAGAAAAAAAGGAAGCAGAAAATATTAATCTAAAATCTATCTTAATAAATAAACTCACCATCAGCACTGACAAAAGCCAACAAAAGCAGCCTGCCTGCCAAATATAATTATCATACATATATTTTTGTAATATGAAATGTGAATAATCACCTCCCATTGTAGGGTATTTTTTAATCCAGCACAGCATACATAAACCTGTTTTTTTTTTTTTTTTACTTTTTGGCTCGTGATTTTGACATGTACAAAGCGCTGATTGTGCCCCTTTATGAAACGGCAAGCGATTTAAGCCACAAAGTTTTTGCTCGCTGATATATCAAAGAACTCGCACCAAATATATAAAAATCAAACAGTTGACACTACTCTTTTTTTGTAAAATGTGATGTGATAGGTTTTTCACAGTGCGTCCAATCAAAGTGAAAAAAACGTAGCGCAGCCATAAAAGGTGATGGCACATTAAAGGATTTAGCGCTCTCAACGGCTACGTTTAAAAAAACTGAAAAAGGAGAAAAAACTAGCACGCAGCTCTACGATTTTATATGTACTCGTATATCATGATGAGATAACATTCAGTTTTGGTCCGCAATTTTATTGGCAATATAATAAAGCGTTATTAACAATGGTTTGGCTTTTAGTGCGGTTCACTACACATTAAGCATAATTTATGGCGCACAACAAAATATATTGAAATTATTTATATTAATGGCTGCGACTGCGGCTATGCAGGTGAACTAAAAATAACAATCATTAATCGCGAGACATAACGACACAATCATTAATATATTGTGCTGACAAATTAGTCAATATTATTTAATTTTATACATTCATAATTTTACAAATTGTCCTTGTAAGCTATTTTACACTATATAAAATCTTAAGAGGATACATAAGACTTGGACTTTTATGAGTTTCTCAACTAATCAACGGGTCCTTATTATTTTAGATTCACAGTAATACTATTCGTAAACTGCTTCTTGAAATATGAAAATTGGCTTTTTCAATAACTAACGAGCTGTCTATCTATGCGTAAGAGCTCCATGGAAGAGAATTAAAATATTGAATGAATTCGTCTACCTATGGGGAGCCTCTTATATTGTTATATTTGCTAAATTGATTTGTTATAAATATATCCATATATATAATATATAAGTGATAATTTAATCGAAACAATATTATGCTTTATTTTACATTTGGAAAATTTCTTGACTTCGTGAGCAGATCAGTTACACGAGTTGTAACAAAATTCCAACAAAAACTCTTTATAAGTAATTGCCGAATAGAAAAGTTTGCGCATGATGAAAGAGAAATAAGATTTCTATGTAAAAGCATTAAATGAAGAGACTAAAAGCAAGAAATCTTTGTAAACTCATTAATAGAACTCAATTCTGCAGAACTTTTTTGTTTCTGCGAACCCTGGCAGAGCTCTCTGTTCTGCAAAGTCTATAGTGTGTTTGTTTATAGTGTGTTCAGATTCGCACGATCCCTGGAATTGTGGCATGCTAGAGTCAGCTTTAAGCTCGTGGAGTAAACTCCCTTTTGGTAACAAAGTAATTGGCAGAACATTTACATACATAGATGTTAATATAGCGAGAAGGAAAGTTCAGTTCACAAATTACTCCCTCTTTAGGGCATAATGTATTCTTTTAAATAACTCTCACTTATCGACTAGGTTTAGTTGCACTGACTTGACTATATAAAGACTGATGACAGCTTGCTGCGAATATTGCGTAATTATTTCGTTGAATTTATAGCTTTGCTTGTTTTTAATTCAGTTCACAATAAATGTTTGCTTTAAATTCGATAAGTACAAAAGCGAATGCAAAACAAATTACCCACGGGCCGCAACGTTTGCCTGGTGCTGGGCTCATCAAAATGGCAGCAAACAAAGCGAGTGCACGGCCCGCACATCCTGTCAATCCTTGTATACTTATGCGCATCCGGTATGCAAATGCAGTCGCCTATAGTCATCTCTGTCCCGCTGTCATCCTGGCTGTCTGGCCATGTGTCTGTGTGCATCGAACGGCGCGTCGTTCGTTGTCATTCGACCGGAAGAAATTATTGTTATTCGAATTGATCTGCCATGGCAACCGATGTTGCTGGCATCGATAGGCAGCGCGATATCGCCGCTGCTGCTGGCCGACTGCTGGCAGAGCTCTGATAACGTCAGCGCTGAAGTATGCAAAAGCGCATGCAAACGGCCCCGCACATATGCATAAATAACGCAAAAAAGAAACAAACAAAAAGGAAAAACAACAAAAAGTGAAGCACTCAGTCCGGCCGCCAGCGAATGCACAATAAATTGCAAAAATATTATTTTATCAACAATAATTAATTAAATGCACTTAATTGCGTGCCGCAGTCACAGTCGCTGCGCCGGCCGTGCAGCTGCTGTCGACAGACGGACCCTGGCCAGGGTATTGGACTGTGTTCGGGCTGAAAACATGGTCATCTGCATATGCTTAAGCAGCGTTGTAAGTAGCCGTGTAAGTGGACAAGTGACCGCCGGGCAATAGTTGCCACAGCCGCCACAGCCTCCGCTCTCTCCCCATGCCCCCCACGGGCAGCTTTGCAGCAGCAGCACAATTTTTGCCAGGCGACTCACGATTTATGTATATTTTTAAGTGGCATTAAGTGCGCGTTAACATCTTATGCCAGCGAACACACAACAATAACTTACGAGTGCTCCAGCACAACAACGACAACAACAACAGCAGCAGCAGCAGCATCAGCAACAGTAGGAGGAGAAGCAGTCGAGCGGCCATTAAGCGCGCTATTGAAACGCCCCAAACAACAGTTAATTGACAATCGGTACGCCTGCGAGGCATGCTTTAAAAAATTTGTCGCTCGCTCTTAATGAGGCATGCGGCTAATTGTTGCAACAGCATCCAAGTTGATGTTGCAGCTGCAGTTGCGTGTTGCTGCTTGTTACATTTGCATTGACCAACTTTTGGTAGCCAGCTTGCAAAGGAATATTACACATACGCCATGCTGCACGCTGTTGTTGGTCAAAAACTTTGCACATTTTTGTTGTAACACGTTGCCTGGCCACTGAGTGTCTCATTTCGGGCTCTCAAAGAAGCAGTATCTGCAAATTCAATTCATTTGCCTGCAGCGATACAAGCGAAGATATACTATAGTCGTCCCTGCGTGCGAGTGTTTGTCTGTGTAATTTACAATCCCTCGTGCATGCCATGTACGCATGCTTTCATGTGTATGGGTAAATTGTTGAATTTATATACGAAAGCAGCGCAGTTGCAACTGCCAAAGTAATTTGCGATAAGTGCGTCAGATTCTTTGGGGAAAAATCGACCGCACACTACAGCAGCAACAACAACTATAACAATAACGACCACAACAAACAGCAACCCAAAAAATATGCAATATAAACAGTGAATATTTATTTAATGCAGCTGCAGCTTCTATGAAACTCGAATTCACTTGTTATAGCCCAGAGCAACTTGGTAAAAATGCTGATTATTAATATTATTAATATAATATACTTTCTTTTTTTTATTTTTTTATATAAAAGAACTACAAATAAGTGTGGTATATAAAGCAGAGCACGACTAGGTGATACCTTGAACTCTGCCCTCTACTGATGATATTCCAATCATTCTAGGCTTCTTCCATATGGACCACTATCCAATAAGTGGCGATAATATCGAAAAGAATGAACGATAGAACTATGGACAGAGAATAAAGGTGTTTGTAATAAGAAATAAAAATGAGCACATGCATATTTATATAAATTACTTAAACCAAAGAAAGCAAATAAAACTTGGAGTCATCCAAAATACATACAAAGTACCCAGCAAGCACTCAGATATATACATAAGGCTCTAAATCTTAACTAGATTTACTTATTTCTAATCCTATTCTTTTCTAATTTTTAGGAGGCTCAAGGGATGTAAATTTTTTAGCTTTCGACTGGCAGCTGTTGATAGCCAGGTTTAGATATGAGCTGGGTTAATGCGCTGAAAGGTATCTGGAGCTGTGTCACCCAAAAAGTTCTGCGAATATAGGAATCTCTAGAATTCCATGAATCATTCAGCGTCTCGTTTAACAGCTATGGAATAACTTTTACTCTTTCTGTAGGTTTGTCAAATTGTTCGTCCATAATATTTGAAAACTCGGCTGGAGAGGGTAGCGACGAGATGAAGGTAACTGAATGCACTTACTTCGATGGTCAGAAGATCCGTTTCGAAGGTTCATAAATACACTTAACTGCAGTGCTGTCTAGTTTTGTACTGATCTTCAGGCAAGACTTTTAAGCCCTGATTCATGCGTAAGTATAACTTATCTATCTTTAAGTTGATCTTTCCTAATCTTAACCTATCGCTGAGATTGTAGTGCTCTATTTCAGTTTCAGGCGGCATTTGAATTATTTCTTCTTTATATATTCATGCTTAAACATTATCCGAAATCTCTGTATTCAGAACAGGTAAATCTGAAGTCTCCTTGAGGTCTTGAAGCTAGCCTTGAAAAACTAACTAATAGAAACACATTTTTGTATCACGCACGTTGCAATTTCCAAAGAATTCAAATTCAATTAAAAATGAAACAAATAACAGTAATTGCATTTTCATTTGAAAGACAATGAAAACAATATAAATTCACTTTGCTGGCATTTTAAAATCTTTTTTATTTAGTCGCCAATTTGCTCACAATCTCGGCAACTACTTTTCTCTTTCAGGCTAGAAATGTTGCATTGAAATATGCTTTGATGTCGTTAGAAGGCACTGCAAATGAAATGTTAAAGCTGTGCTACCCGAATGCTCAATAGCCAATTGAATCGAGAGCCGGCGGCAATCAAATGAAGGCAACGGCAACTATTCAAATAAGCACCAACTGACAGCCGAGAGCTGAAAAGGACGAGGCGGACGTTTCATTTGTGGCTTGTCCTGTTCGCCGCAATTCCATGCGCGCGTGTGTGTGTGTGTGTGTGTGTGTGTGTGTCTCTTTCTCTCTGTCAATAACTCACACAAACGCATGTGAGTAAAAAAAAGGAGGCAATTTGTATTTCAACTGTACTTTTTGTTGATGTCGCTTTGCTCTGCAGCTGCCTCCTCGCATTGTAATAATAAATTGTATGAAAGTATGCAATGAAAATAAAAATGCCAGTGCGTAATTAATGAGTCAAGGTGGTGTCATATGGCGCATACACACTCACTCACTCAACACACACACACAGAGAGAGGGAGAAACAGTAAAAAGAGAGCGCGCGAGCGAGCAGATTGCGTGTTAAGTCGCGTATTTCATGGCGTTTATTTATTATGCACAATGTGCCAGCGAACGTACACAGCGGCAGAGCCAAATTATTGACTCAATTTGTAGACACACACACACACACAGAGAGAGACACTCGGTCATGTGTGTGTGCGTGCATGCCTACAAGATATTCCGTGTGTGGGTCTGTGTCGGTGCGTAAGCCCTGAAGGCGCGTTAATTGCTTATGTAGCGCACATTATTCAACTGTCATTTGGCAAGCGGCTGTGCGACAGGGCAGCAGAGCGAGCGCCATTCGCTAAGAAGCGCCCCAAAGTTGCGGCTTTGGCAAACAATTAGGCAGCTAATTTGCAGCGGCTCAGAGAGTAGCGGCATAATGGGGCGGCGTGTGTGTGTGTATGTGTATGCGTATTTGGAGCGAGGTGGAGACGAGGGCAAAGCGTGCTAATCCTGTCTCACACAGACATCGCCAAGCAGCGAGTCCTTGTCGCGCTGTCCGTCAGAGGCGTTCGCTGGGCGGGCGTGAAATTTGGGCCAGTTGCTAAATCACAGGAAAATCCTTTTGTCAAATGCCCACAGAGGGACGGCTCAGCGGAGCTGGGGCCAGCTCAACTGAACTGAGCCGAAAGGATACGAAAACGGAAACGCTAATATGGCAAGTTATTCAAAAGGCAGTCGCTGTGGGCCACCGCACACGCAGCGCCGTCCTGTGCCACCCGAGATAAATGCACTTGCCGTAAAGCGGAAGCCTTGTCAACTGTATGCGCTTGTCAACGCCGAAAACTAAAAGGTGACAGGGATAAACGCAGCCCATGGCACGGCTTGACAACGCACACATGTCTGTGGAGCAACTGCATCTGCTGTGGTTTACAACCGAACCCAGCCAAAGCGAGCCAAACCAACTGGAGCCAGGCTAACAGCCAGCCAACTATCCCACATGGGCACATGGCAGCTGTCATGCGTGCAGCGCTCCGATTTCGAGGGCTGGGCCCTTGGCAAAAGTTGCACTCGCTGCATAGGCAAGCACATCAATCAGCCATTGCTGCCGCTGCCGCTGCCGCTGCCGTAGACGTCACTTGTCAGCCGTAATTTACGCGCATTCACGACGTTCCACACGCGCCAACAAACAAAAGATTCAAACGCACCCGGTGTAAACGCAGCAGCCACAAATCGTTTTGATTTTGCCCCACACGTGACTGGGGTCATCCAGTCAGCCATCAGCTGAAGCAGCCTGAGCAGCCTGAGCAGCCAAGCAGCCAAAAGTTCCTGACAACATGTCTGCGCGACAACTTCAAGCTGAGCTGATGTTGCGTTTTACGTTCAACTCAAACTTAAGACACACGGCTCACCTCACACCTCACAGCTCCTGCTACGGCAGACAACTTGCTCAGCTCTTATGTGACAAAGTTCAATGATTAGAGCCATGAAAGTCGGCTCTTTAAAGCAATAAATCAGCACAAATGACAATGGGAATAGAAGAAATTTGCATTCTTAGTCGACTCTTAATACTTATGAAATATAAAATATTCGACTTTTCTTGGTAAAAAGCATTTCGCCTCAGGAAACAATTGAATTTGATATAGTCCATAAAGCTTTTATTGTTCACAGAACTGGCAAATGCTTCGGGCAATGCAAAAGTTAGCACAGGGCATATTCAAGGAATTCTTGAGTCAATTCAAAAACAAAATAAAGAAAATTGCATTGGACTTCTAGAATTTCAGTAACGCTGAAATTTCAGTTTAGTTATAATAAATATTTCCCTTCTTTCTATACTCCTTCTAGCGAATAAGAATTCAGTTTATATTGCGTGAATCTGATCTATCTCGGAAACTAATTATGCTCTAAATATAGCCAGAAATCTTTCAAGATATTTAGGCATTGTTTCGAAAATTAACAAATCAATTCTCTAGAGAATTTTGTTGGCTGTTCATTTGGTTTCATTGCTGTTTGGATTGCGGCAGGCACACAAATTTCATTTCGGCTGCCATTTGTAATGAAAACAATTTAATTCAATAGACAATAGTTCAGTGTGTGTGCTCCATGACGTGCTTGGATAACAAAATCAATTTCTTCGCACTTGCACACACACACACTCTCTGACACACACACACACACACACACACACACACAGATACAGGCACACACACGGTCGCACGCAGGTGATCAATAGATTTGGCAGGTCGCAACGATTCGCAACGAATTTACTATATTATTAGGGAATGGCTGTCTATTGAATTATTATAACAGTTTCTGCTGTCAACGTTGCCAACATTGTTAGCGGCGCTGTTAGTAATGTGTGGCTGTATATGTGTGTGTGTGTGTGTGTGCGGTTGTTGTTGGCAAGTACGTGACAGACGCGGTTTGGCGCGATTAAATTACGTTTATGATTATATTTTGTTACAAAAACACAATGTCATACAATGCTAACGCACACATAAGCCATAAACAATCGCTGGCTGGCATACACACACACACACACACACACTTGCACACTCACACACACACATACAGCTACTAGCCACAATGTATTGAAGTGTAAACGGTTAACAATTGTGGCAAACAGAACAATAAGCTACGCATCAACGAAATTGAATCATCGCTGCTGCTTCTGACGCTTTTGTCATTATACGACTTTAGCTAAAATATTTATCTAGACATCGTTTTAATTGCATTTTCATGAGGACAATGCACAGGCAAATTGAATTGCTCTGAGCGATGATTAGAGCTTAGATTAAAATGATATTTGCGATATAATTAAGACTTAACGGCTCTAAGCTCCGATTACCCGTGCTAAGTGCATAATTTACCTCTTTGGCAAATTATGCTCGAGCTACCCGTGGAATCTGCGCGCGCTCAAACATTTATTATAATATCCTGGGGAACGAGCTGATTGCCATCTGGCGCTGAGTGTGCTCAGAGCCGTTTTTCCACTCAGTCGGGGCTGACACTAAATATCATTTGGGCTGACACTTATTGCTTATTGCAAAAAACCAGCGCCTGCTTATTTCTATATAATGCGAAATTAATAACAATCATACGCCACGTTGCCCGCCAACCATTCGCATGCCCCGCCGCCAGTTGCAGCTGACAGACGCATTCACGGGTTCATAACTTCTGCTCACCATGATTTTCTAAAACTGTCAGGAATTGCAGTAAAATTACTCGCAGCATTGAAACAGGCGCCAGAGCGCAGCTGCAAGAATGCTTATTAAAATATAAATATGCTAAAATACAACAGAAAAAGGCGCTGCCGCGAGTCGGCAAGCGGTCGCGGCAGAAGCCCAGCAGCAAAACAACAGACCTGCAGAAAAGCAGCAAGTGAACGAATGAGCGAGGGAGAAAGAGTGAGGTAGCGAATGAGCCAAAGTTTAAAAAACTAAAGTTTTATACTATAAAATAATTTCAACTACTCGAAATGAGCACGCGCCAAGGGCTGAAGTGCTTTGGGGGCATGTCGATGGGGCGGATGAAAACAAAGAAAAACAATGGAAGAGCGATCGTTGACGATGCTGACTATGAAATACTCTTGCTTTTTTATTAACGCTGAGATATTTGATCTAGCTACGCGATGTCGTACTGCGAAGATATCAGCTGACTAAGGATTTAGTCTACTAAATATATTATTCGTATTGTCGACATTCTTAAGCAAAATATATGATAAAAATTATGAAAACTATAGCTCTATCGAAATTCGAAATAATGGGACAGTCAAAGCATTAAATTTTGTGTATATTTCTATTTATATATATTTATTAAAAACATATAAATAAATTTGTTATTCCGTCTGACACTCTTCTACCCTTTGACAGCTGGACATAATTAGCTGCGATTTATTCACGCTCAAATTTTTTTCATATGAGTGTCCAATAACAAAGCAAATCTGAAGATAACAAACAGATATCTCTGTCTGTTGCTGATCCTCATAACAATTCCCATGTATGCATTTCTATCTCATCACATATTTATATTTCAACTTTATATTTATATTTCAACTCTCACCTAGACTCATCCGAAGATCCGTCATCAATATCTGATCATCATTTCATGATGACAAACTCTGAGCCAATTTTATAATACCCGCTGCAGGACATGATATAAAAAAGAAGAAGGCAGAAGAAAAGTACAAAATTTACTACAGTACACAAGTAAAGTAAAAATTTCATGCGCGCAGTCCAAACTTTGGCACTTTACAAGCGGCGGCCCGCACCGTAGAGAAAGCCACCCGGGGGACGGCAAAAGCAAAGTTATTCTTTGCAAACAATGCACAGTTCTTCTTCTTCTTCTGGCGCATTTCGGACCAAGGTTGTTTCTATATGCATTTTGCAGGCACTGCCAATCTGATGGACGCTGCTCCTGCCGTGAATCTGCGTGCCGACAAAAGCAAAAAGTCTTTGCCCAACAGTTGTCAGCACCAGCATCAGCAGAAAGCCAAATGCAACTTTTTCCACCTCAAGTCAGTGGATTTTTGACGAAAAACGAACAAGCAAACGCACAACAACTCGCATTGCGAATTGCGACTTTACTTTAAATGCAATTAGGCAATGCACTCTGCCTATCATGCCTGTCGGTCTGCCTGTCTGCCTTAGTGCCAGTCATCAATCAATTAGCCACTTAGCTCAATATGCTCATCAATTTCCATGGGAAAGTAACTAATTGCCGACAAGCAAACGCTAAACACATCTAATCAAATTTAATTAAGCCATCGAGCAAACAAACTTGCAAATCAAATGCACCTGGATGGGATCTGAGCCTACGCCCCAGCCCACGCACACGCCCTACCTTTTAGCTGGCGTCTGTTTGATTTGCAGTTGAAATATGTGAATACTGCACGAAACAGGAACACACTCCCGCATACTCAGTTTGGGTTATCAATTGCAGTTGCGTTGCGCCCAAAAGTAGGCGCTTCAAACAACACAAAAAGGCGCTCAATAAGCAATGCGTGGCACGACCGGCCGACCAGCCTGCTCCACAGATATCCACATTCGCCGGGGCCCTGCTCTGCTGCGTGGCCAAAAACAGACTTGAGGTAATTTTAACAGTTTTTATAGCCACGTTGTTGACTGTTTATTTGCGCATTATAGACAGACCGGGGCTGTCTGCCCGAAAAAAGCTAAACCAACCCAGCGTTGTCTGATTGCATTCGACTTGAGCGCCCATTACGTAAATGGGCTTTTGCAATTGGAATTGCCGATTGTACAGCTCCACCATTTCGCCAGGCCCATGCGTTGAGATAATCAACTAAACACTTCATTATTTCGTCGGCGGCGCGCAAATTGTTTCACCAATGCGTTCTCTCTTCCTATTCTGAATACCCTGTTCTCTAGCTAACTAAAAAGAGGGAGTATTTTCAGAAAGTTCTTTGATATAGCTGTAATATAGCTCTTAGTCTAGTGCCTATTCTACTGGATTCATCGAAATTGTTAAATATCACAACTAAATTTTTAAGCAAGACATTTTTCGATGATGTTGAATGAGCCTAACACTAACAACTTTTACATTAATATTTTCGGTTGAGCACAGGATAACAACATGTCGAGTATTTCCCGACAAGAGCATTTTTACTTGTTTAGCCATGTCATGGTGCGTGGAGAGCGAAGGGATAGTGTGAAAATTTTACGCTTTCATTTCACACATTTCGTATGCACGCGTTTTCTTCTTTTTTTTTAATTGAATGATAAAATTCCAATTGTGGCCGTTGTGAGTGAGGGACATCAATTTAGATTAGCGAATGGAAAGTGCAGCTAGTTGGTATATCGCTAAACGGCTTTCACTTTTACATATAGTTCACTTTAAAGAGCTCTTGCTCTAAGAATGTTATAATTGATTGATGGCGAAACGAAAGAGAGCGAGAATGCATTCCTCACTTCATTCTTAAGAGACTGAAGAGACTGGGAGACTGAGATACTGAGAGATAGAAAGACTGATATGATAAGTATCTCATACTTAAAGGCTGACAAGCTGAGAAGTAGGTACAGAGACAAAGACAGAGACAGAAATAGAAATAGAAAAAGAAACAGAGCCAGAGACAAAGCTAGATACAAAGACAGAGTTAGAGATACAAATAGAGACAGAGGCAGAGACAGCGAATTTGTTTTATCATTTTCATATCATCTTCATTGCCCTTCCCCCAACTAGGGGTCAGGTGAGCTCTGCCTTAAATCAATGATTATATGATTATGTGTTAGTTTAACACTGAAAACTAACAAGGTAAAAAGGGAATTAGTAAAGTTATTGCTTCCCAATAAATACAAATCGAATAGAGAATATAATACCCATTTTATCCGATTTATTTACGTAAATATAAATTATTGATATCATTAAGGGCTTCACACACTGAACTTTTAATATCCAAAATTACCGAATTTGTTAACAAATTTGTTACATTACGCAGCTTTATGGCATAAAGTTACAAATAATTAAAAACTTTTAAGCCCCAAAATGTTAGTGTACACTAAATATTGTTCAAAACTCATCGGGGCTCCAACTGAGCACAAATATTATTTGATATACCAGAAACAATATACTGCATAATTCCTTTGTACTCGACCGAACGCATCGCGCAGATAAAATTTTATAAAATAATTTGAAAACTGTTTATGCAAAACAACAACGAGTGGCTGCCGGAGCAGGTAAATGGATGGCTGGCAAAATAATACATTTTAGAAAAGGTTGGAGAAACCATAACACTACAGAACAATGCCGAGCCGAGGAATTCTCGATAGTTGACTGAGAGCTACCCTGTAATTAATTAACCCAGCTCAGAAGTTGATTGATCAGACCTAGTTTTAAATTTATTATATATAGACTTAGACTTCATTTTTAATATAAAAGTATTTGTATTATTTATAATTACAATTATAATTATTATTTTAAATATTATTTTTAATTACAATTTTTATTTTTATTTTTATTTTTAGTATTTCAGTTAATATTGATTCAATTTTGTAACTAGTAATCAAGCTAAGTTTTTAACATTTTCTATATTCTTCTTTATTTTTCGAATAAGATCTAATTTCAGGTTAAAATTTAACTTAAGCTTAACTGTATTCCTGCTAGCTGAACTATGTTGGCCTGTGTTATTATTATTGGCAACTATCAATCTATCATAAAGCTTAACCACCGTTCGACAGTCAAATGATTTGCTGCATTCGCATTTATACACATGTGTGTATATGTGCGTGAGTGTGTGTGCGTGTACATTGCAAAACTAACATTTATTAGGGGCACGCCAATGCCAAATGCACTTAGCGCTGCAATATGAACAGCAATAACAACAACACTCATAATCGTTTTATAGTGCAAATCGCGCACAAAAAAACAATATCAGTGCCGCCCGCCAAGTGCCGAGGCGTAACAAAGTTCAACAAACGCACACATGATCACACATAAGAGCTCATGAACACATATTAAATATGTGAACCAAACAACCGGGTAGCAAGGCCGCGAGGCTGCCATGGCACCACCAGGCAGGCGGCATCAAAAATAACGAACTGCATTTTCATTATGCACATTTTGTCAAAAATTTAATAACCAACTAAGTTTAGCATAATTAAAACGGGCGCTTGTCTCGGCTCACCTCCCAGCCACCATCTGCTCTCCCCCTGGCTGCTTTTTCGTTTCGTTTTAATTTCAATAATGCAAATGCAAAAAGCATTCGTTGCTTGCCAACTGATTTGAGCAGCGAGAGCAAACTCAGACAGGCTAATCGACATCTATCGTTAATGATGCATCGGTAGATGACATCCAGCAAATTAGTTTGTTAATTCCTAGTAAAATGTAGCGCAATTCGACATAATGCAAACTTTCATTATTGTATTGATTGGAACCCGAGGGCATCTCTTACTGACAGCACACGGCAGCAGAACAGTACAAAGTAAAAGGATGAGGTGCATTAGATTGGATTATAATAGAACTACAAATTGTGGGGTATGAATACAGCAAGAAACTTAAACAGAATGTGCATACATATGCATGTATATTAAATTACAAGTGATTTAGATAATGTTACTATTCGATATCTATACATTAATTTATAATAATAATATATTTATTTATTGAAATTTAAATAAGTATTCCGAGGAGCTGCTAGAGCACTCAGTGCTCAGTGTTCTCTTTCCGCCCTTATCACCAAGGCAAGTCCTGACTCTATAACGATTCGAAAGCAATTATGTTAAAGACTCGGAGCGAGCGGGCGGGCAGGAGGGGATTGTGTGCGCCTTTGTTTTTGGCTCTGCTGTCAGTGCACTCGAGACGGCCCATTGTCGTTTTATTGACAAATGAATGAGCTGATTTGCTTGACAGCATTTGCAGCACAGCCGAAAGCTGGCTCTGTAATTTTCAGAATTAACTTGTTGTTGGGAATGCGAAGTATTCGAGAATTTCACACTCATTAAGTTTAATTACATATTTCGCACGCTCCGGCAATTGTGGCAATTCCAATTGCAGCTGTAAATTAGTGTTGGGCTCTAAGTCAGAGCTTGCATCAAGTGGTCTGAATAGTTTTTGACTTAAAGCCACAATTAAGTGATTAAAACGAAAGCGAGTCTTGCCAAGTGCCTTCCAATCGACTTTGTCTCTCATTAGCTTAAATCGATTTATAATTTTTGCTTCAATCCTTTTTCAATCAGCTAGTCCTTGGCCAGCCAGCACTCGCTTGGCATTTTTTAGTGGCACACACAACGCACATAAGAGGCATAAAAAAACACATAACAAATCATTAAGCGTTCGCTGTGTATGCATTGGGGACCGAGCGAATAGACAGCGAACAGATGTGCGCTTGCCCTCTCGGCGGGCGGAGGACTGTGGCCAGGCTCGACGGTGGCCAAAAGGGGTCGTAAAATCGGCGCTCGTTAGTGGCAAAGCTTGGCGCATTTTATTGCTTGGCCGACACGAGACAGCGCCACGCTGCGGACTCGACTACATCAGCGGTTGTCTCCCGGCGCACGTAAAAGCAAATCAAGCAAATGGACAAATGTTGAGCCGACAAACGCGACAAATGCGCCCGCTGCCAGTCGGCAGACCCAACTGGGCTGCATGATTGCATTTTATGTTTGCGTTAATTTTTTATATCTACTTTGCGAGCCCGAGCCCCATAAATAAAGCAACAATCAATTTTCATACGCGCCGTTGTACGACAAAGTAGCGAAAGATTGTGGCCTAGCGCTGCCTGGCAGCCGGGTCGCCCGACTCGACTCGAATCGTAAAAAAAAAAAAACAAGGAATATCAGAATCGAAATTGTATATTTTAACATAATATTATGCCACAGCTGGTTGCGGTGAAAGCGCCGCCCACCTCGCAAGGCTGCTCGACTGTGGCGATGGCCCCACTACTTAAACATCATAAAATATGAAAATTCATCTGCAATTCATCAATTATTTATTTATGGCAATGTTCTTCTGCGTTTTACGCATGTGTTAATGAATAATTTTTTGTCATTTTTCGCCATTGTGTGTGTATGTGTGTGTGCGCGTGTGTGTGCATATGTGCCTGCGCGTAATCAATTCGAATTCTCTTTTGCATTTTTATTGCACTTATGCGCATTGGCAGATACACACACATACACATACACACACAATAATAAAAAGCAACCCATCAAACCAAATATCGCACATTAATGGCCATGAAATTTTCTTTTTATACTCTTCCAATGGATATTTGCTATTTGGCAAGGCATTTGCACGACATTGCCAAAGAGAAACTAATTTTATTTTAACAATAGCACGAAAATTGGTCAAATTAAGTTTGTAGCAAAATATTGATTAAATATATAATTATGTAATATAGTTTGAGCACTAAAAAATTTATTTTTTTTTTTAGTTTTTTTCCCTTTTACGTATTATGTTTATGTATATTTGCTATACATTTATATTTTTTTATAGATCAGAGTGAATGATTTTGTTTAATTAATCGAGATTTTTAGTTTATTTTTATTAATGGCTGGCAGATTCCAAGACCTTAGGTCTCCTAGTGTTTATTGCTGTGAAAGTCTGCTTCTACTGGACCTATAGAATTTTAGTTTCCGTATTTTTTGGGCAGCCTTACTTCGCCTCAATTGCTTGACATTTGCCAATCTTTATACGGAGAAATCACATTTTTCTTGTTTGACTCAAAACTTTGAAACACCCTGTTAACGTATCCCTCTGTGCGTAGGCGCATTTTAAAGCTTGAAGAATTATCTGTCACATGCCGCTCTATAAAGTTATGATTTTTGCAACTTAAAATGAGCAAATGTGCGTCGATTTCATTTTTGTCCTCTCTCTGTCTGTCTCAATCACAATTTCTCCCTCTGTCTCACTCTAATACTTTATTTGTTACTCCCTCCCTCTCTCACTCTCTGTCTTCTCTCTCTCTCTCTCGCTCCCTCTCTTTTCTTTCTCTCTATCTTTCTTACTCAACTGAAATCATTACAATTATCGAGAAATTATGTGAGTGGAGGGCAATAAATCTCCCCCTTTTGAAGTATTGATATATTTGATTTCATCTCTAAGTTCTCAATGACAACCTCCCTCTATCTCGATTGTAATTATTTCCTTCTCCACTTTAAGTTTACATATCTAAGACATTACTAAATAAATATTTATATTTTCTCTGACTACATTTAGCTGCGATCTGCCTCGACACTTTTCTTTGTTCCACATCTAACTTTACAATAATGGCATCTATTGCCTTATAATGTAGGGTATTTTTTTTTGTTAAAAATGCTCACGTGGACCACTCACACATGGGCCACACACCACGTAGGGACAACAGCTGCCAATGGCGACCACTCGGATCAGGCCCAGCTTCGAGGCTTACCAATCACGCATTTTTCTGTCTACGCGCACAATTTGCAATTTAAATGCTGATGTTCGTTAATGCGACGAACAGCTCAATTGGCAGACGGACGGACAGATTGTTTCACTGTTTATGTAGTTTATACGGGTGTGAACTTTCCAACTGCTGAGAGGCACTGTGCATTCCATTAACATTTTTATATATAGATATCGCGTTTCTATTACAAATGAAGAATTTTTTGAGCCCTTAAGCTGATTATGGGAGGCTGCAATTGCACAATAAAACAAGTAAGAGTGCTCTAGTCGAGACTGCTCGACTAAGAGATCCCCTGAACCCTGCGAAGAACTGCGATTCCTAAGAACCGCTAACATTCTCCGTTACTTTTCTATGTACATATGTAGCAAGCAATACACAATCTGCTAACTGTGCATTAGTACTCATCAGCTTCACTGCTGCTGCAAGAGGCCGATAATATGAGATATTAAATGCTTAATAACTTCTAGACCAACGTTTTTGATCAAATTTGTTGGGCGTGATCATTGTGTGTGTGTGTGCCAAAGCACAAGTCTCTAGTACTTGAAATACGTGATTTAGCAATTTGAGGCGAAGAGGGCGTGGCATCCAAAATTTAACAAAAACCGAAATTGCGTAACACTAAATGCAAAATTTGAAGACTCTAACTATAAAAATGAATTAAATAGAATTTTATAACTAAATGAAGATATCGGGGTTTAATCGATAACATTAAAACGATGATAGTTATCGATTATTTGAAACAAACTCGATCGAATCGTGATATACACGAACTTCCAAGAAAAATATATAAATATATATATATATATATATATATATATATATATTATATATATATTTAAATAAATACGTTAAGTAAACATATGTTCCATGTGCAAAACTTTCCGTAATATGTTACTTTCTTCAGTTGGTAAATCCGAAAGTGCTTAAATAATGAACCCAGAATGCACTTAACATATTAAATTACCTTGATTATAAAAGCCGTAATATTGACGGATTATTTCCTTATTGCTTTGCTCTCGTTAGTTTTTCAGTTTTTTAATTTCTCTTTATCTTTTCTTATGTGTATCATAAGACTACTTATACGAACTTTAGGCTGAACATCTTACACGTAACTCACGCTCCTCTGGCTTGTATCATCGAAAGCTCTTTTATACCCTGAGCCCATTGAAAATGGGAAATCAGAGTATACTGGTTTTGTTGAAATGTATGTAACAGTCAGGAGGAATCGTGGCAGACCCCATGATCAGGAAGACAACTCGATTCGATTTAGCCCTGTCCGGCCGAATGTGTGAACGCGTCGATCTTAGAACCTATAAGAACTAGAGACTTGACTTTATGTAGATCCCTGTATAGCGTGGGCAGATCAAGTTAGTTCCAAAAAATCGATAACTGCTCCCGTTTTAATGTTATCGATCAAAAAAAATATTTATATGGACATTAAACGGCTATGCTCCAAAAAGCTTAACACATTGTGTGCATCTACCGCGTAAAATACAGTTCTAGTTATCTCCTACCTAGCCACTAACGCCTACAGCATCCATTTAATATTTTATGTGATTTCCACTATTTACATCACAATGCTAAAGGGAAGTAAAATTGTAAATTTAACATTTATCCCCTTCTAAAAGACAACTTTTAGGTCCTCCCAATACGTCTGCCACTTCTTGCTATATATTCTAAGTGTCATTTAGGTCCGTCAAACTCTCGCTTTTCTTTCTAAAGGTTCAGTAGAAGATATTTCTTTTACTTTAAGTCGAATAAGAAGAGTAGGGATTCGTTATACATTCAATACATTCCCAAATACCTTAAAGGTGCTTGGAGAAAACGCTTCTCTCAGTTTATATTTTCCATTAACATGCATGGGAAGAGAGAGAGAGAGAACATCAAATGCGATTACGCGAAGCGAAGTCTGCCGTGCCACATTTGACAGCTTTCAACTTTCGCAACAAAATGCAGACAAAGTAAACTCTGGAAACGGCGGGTGGGTCAGGTCAGGTGGCGTGTCCACGTACCGGTCCAGGCCATCAGCCGTCAGCCAGCCAGCAAATAGGCAAAAGAAAATTCCATTTGAGACGCAGCTACTTTTGCCAGCGCCAACGCCATCGGCGGGCGCTCCTCCAGCTGCAGCTGCAGCTGCCGCCAGTGGCATGCAAGCTCGCGCGAAACTTCTTCCGTCGTGCACAGTCGAGTGCAAATTAAACCGAACAGCGCTCGAGGTTAATTTCACATGCATTTCAACGGTAATCAGTGCGTGTGGCAATGCCAGCTCGGCTACACGGCTCCACGGCTCCCCTATCGCTACTGGCACTTAGCCCCAAACTACTTATGCAGCAGTCTGACAGCCGCCGCCCTCTCTGCCCACCCGCTATGCAGTTGCCCTTATACTAATCTCTCTCTCTCTCTCTCTCTCTCTCTCTCTCTCACTTAATTTCTGGCTGACTACTGGTGTCCTAATCCGAAACTCATTTCCTTCCGTGCCAGCTTCACTCCGGCTCTACGGAAATGAAGTGCTGTCAAAGATTGGGCCCCAAGTGCAGTCCGCCCCGAAACTTTCTTTGCATGCGGCCGGATAATTGCGTGTAACAGGTGTGACAGACGGAATTTACAATGGGGTAGATAGTCAGCCATGGCGCAAATTAAGTTCAAGCTGTCCTGAGTACCCATCCCACTCATGTCTCCTCGTCCTTGGGCTAATGCAAATTATTATTCAAGCGCTTCTCGCGATAAATAAATGAGTTCAGACACACACACACACACACACCCAGGGGAGAAGAGAACTACCTGTAATTTACAGCTACGTTTGTCGTGCCCTTCATATTTTAATTAACCAAAAAACCGACTTTATAGCTTTCAGCTAAAACTCAAAAGTTCACGCCATTTGCCAACCTGCCCTCTGCTTTGATACCATTACCTTTGTACCTTTGGTCCTGGCGCTAGATCCTCATTAAGCCAAACGAAGAAAAACTGTGTTAGTTTCTCATCTCTTCCCATTTTCGTTTTCGTTTTTTCTTTTTTTTTTTTTTTTTGCTGCTGCCTTTGACACTGTCGCATTATATGCCGCCACGCAAAGCGCACGCACTGCGCATGGTCCAATTAAATTATTAGCCAACACGGAGAGCGGGAGCTGGCTGGATGGGGATGCGTAGTGGCTAAGCCCCAAATGGAATGTGGAATCTTCAAATGCTGGCAAAGGCGCAAAGCGCATATGTTAATTATGTTTGGTGGGCTCAGTTCACTTGAAAGGGAATTTTAAAAGGGGCCAGGACCAACGTCAGCTTCAGCGTAATTTATAAAAAAAGTGCCAATCCCCCGCTCAGCCGCAGAACTTTGCCATTAGCAAGAAAGGAAAATGTGCATTGTCGCTTCAAGGCATCGCAGAAACAAGCAGCTCTAATGCTAATGCTAATGCTAATGCTAATGCCAATTCAATTTATGTATTTTCGGAACCCGACGACGACGACGACGATCACGTCGACTTGTGGGGCAAACAAAAGGAAAACTTTTATCGCACAACGGCAGCTATGAAATTGAGCAAGGTCGCAGCGCCAAGACAAATCATTCAGACAACAACAATAATAGCAACCGCAACAGCCGTTAACAGTTACAGTGAAAATAATAACATGCTGCTGTTATGGCAGGGGTGCGGGCCACTGGTTGGCTGCAATCAAAAAGTTGCTCCTGCAGCGGCAGGATCATCGGCGGCAAGTCGTAGATTGTGAAGCCAGCAGAATGCAAAACGCTCACCAGCCCACCCACACACACACACACACACACATGCTGGGCAAGTGGGTGTGGCCCATTTATATGCAACGGCGTCGCGTTGCACACGCATTTGATGCAAATGAAACATAATGAAATTGTAAAAGTTACTTTCCCAAAGATAACATTTGCATTTCTCACACAGACAATGGCTGCAGCTGCAGCTGCAGCAGAGCGAACCGCGGCATAACTTTGACATTTTTATACGCTGCGTTTTGTGCGATTTACTCAGGAATTGTGTTTAGCGTTGCGTATTTGACATTTAAACGTGTAACAAACATGCGAAACTAACACAGCAAGGCACCGCAGGGCGTGGCCCACAGTCGCTCAGTTTGTGTTCGCGAATGCGAATTTGCTGCGACAGTTTAAGGTGCAACCAAGCGAAATGCTTGACGAGCTGAGCCACACGATGTTAAATGCCGAAACAACTCCACAAAAACTTGAAGCCAAAAGGCAAATGAAACATTGTGTAGTCATAGCGCTGTTCAAGCTCAACTTGAAGAAACTCAAATATTAAATATTATAAAAACGATTATGTTAACGAAAAGTTTTTATCTTAATTGAGATTAAAAACTCTAAAAAAAACTGAAGAATTGGATACATATTTTCTGAAAGGCTTTAGACTGTCTAGGCTTAAAAACTAATTCAGCTGGTGGAGGCCTAGTCTTCAAAGTTCGTTTGATGGACTTTTATGATATCTTCGCTTTAGACTGCTATTAGATAGGCTCTATGTTGGCTATTAGATATATTGTTATTATACATTATATTTCTCTTCTATATTGACTCAAAATGAGGAGGATAAATACGAAATTAGATATCAAACAGATACATCCATAGACTATGTCACTATCGGGGCTCCCTTATTCTTCTGATTGGAGCTACAATCTGCCCTGTGAATAAAGTTAATTTAGCTAACAATATTGACTTAGATATGGACGTTGAGCATGAGTCAACATACTTAAATTTCAGCTTGAGTAGGAAGAAAGGCCAACAAAAGTCGTCAGACTGTCTGAGTAATGCATAGGCTAACAGAGTGAATGAATGCATGTTCAGTTCTAAGTGAGACTTCAAAGTGCCTCCAAATAAGATTTAACTAGAAAACTTCTAAAGAATTTGATTAACCAGTCATTCATCTGTGAGTCAGTCAATAAATACAGAAAAATGGTTTCATATCATATGCGATGATAACAATAGTCAATCATTACATTAAGCACATATCAAAGGCACAGGCCATCAGGCATTTAACAAATTATAAGAGGTTAAGTATGGTAACTGAATATATTACAATTAATATGTTTTACCATTAACGGTTTTAACAACTGAGTAAAATAATACTTTATATTGAGAGAGTGACGGTGAAAAACTGAAAAATTAAAATTTATGAAAAATGAAACCGAGCAAGTCGAGCTGAAGCGACTGCATAATACTCGCTCCCGTATTGGCCATGTGTATTCATAGACTAGAAGACCAGGTTAACAGTGATCCCGCTGAATATTTGAATATAATTGCAAGTTAGTATATAGTAGATGAGGTAAACAATATTGCGTTAATTCAAATTTTCACCTGTTGCTTTTCAATTTTCCTATTGCCAAATATTTTAAGGGCATACCAGAGTATACATATTCCAAAAACTATTTGTTTTTTAATATAATCCAAACAAGATAGACTTTGAGAAAAACCAACTTTACAATATTCAATAAATATCATCAAGAAACACAAGTAAAAATCAGTAAAAATACAAAAATATTGGTATATATCTTATTGCACTTTTTGGTAATAGATATTATAATAGATATTATATTATATTCTATACTTTATTTTAATGACAAATTCAAATAAAATGCAATAGTTATTTTTCTCTGTTTTTTTATTATGACACACTTAATATAAATGCAAAATGTATAATATCCTGCGCAAAGTGAATGGAAAATGGAAATTAATATTTATATCGCAGCAGAGGCAAACTGGAGGACGTTTGAAATTAAACGGGATTGCAAACATTTTGCAAATATCGCAATTGCATATCGATTATACGATTTCAATTACGAAAATATGTGAAAAGCTCTTAATAAACTCGCTGTAAATCAAGCATCAAATTGAAGGATATTGCTGAATTTACCGCTCTTACCAAACAACTGCATAAATTGCATATTTAACAGCAGCAGCCGAAGGCTCAATCTACTCACTGCACGCACAATTTTCATTTTCATTTTCATTTTTCGCAGCCCAGGAACATTGCTTAATATCCGCTTCAATATTGCACTGCACTTTATCCAGTATTATGCCACATAAATAAAGTCCGAGTGAAACGAAGGCGCCAGCCCAAAAAAAAAAAAAAAAACAAATATATATAGTATATATGTAAAGAAAGTGCGAATCGCACAATGCGAAATATTTTAAGCATATTCCTACAGTTGGAGAATTTATTGTCGCATGCAATTAGGCGAACTCGTAAATCCTGAGACTGGCCGGCCCAAGGATGAATAAATAAAATTAGGACAAGGCAAACGGACAGCTAAGCGTAAGGAAACTATAATTCATAATCTTCTGCTTCTGCTGCTGCTACTGCTGCTGCTGCTGCTGTTGCTGTTGCTGTGCGAACGTGGCCATGATTTCTCAATGCCCAACTAGCGCAACTATCAGCCAGCCAATAAACATGAAAGAAACACACCAGCAGCACGCACGCACATACGCATGCCGAGTCGACCATTTAAAGCGTCCATTTAAAGCGAAGCAGGTTTAAAAATCTTAAAATATGCTACTTTATAGTCATTTAAACGGACGGGTAGGCGAGTGTGTGTGTTAGTATATGTGTGTGTTATAGCTTAACAAATAGCGCGCGTATCGTGCAACACTTAAGAATTCTATTTAAGCGCTAAGCTCACACAAAACTCTGACCAAGCTGTGTGTGTGCGTGTGTATTGATTGTATTGTTTGGCTAGTTTACCTTTTGAACCACATTAACAACGGCAGGAACAGCAGCAACAGTAAGAGCTGAGTGGGATGCATTAGCAGTACGTGTTTGTACCATAAAGACTTCCCTCTCTCTCTCTCTCTCTGTATGGGTGTGTGTATGTGTTTGTGTGGGTGCGAGTCTGTGTTCAGTCAAAGAGCTCCACAACAAAACGCCCATTAGGTTGCACAATAAAAATGTTTAAAATACTATAGAGCGCAAAATGTATAAAGAAAATGGTGCAATATTTGCTTGGCATTAGGCAAAGCTGGTTCCTAGATTACCTTCTTGTACAGGAAATATATAATAGGTAAGGTGAGGGTGACCATTGAACTGATTTTCTTGACTTGACTTGACGCTCAAACGGACGTACAGATGGCGAGTGCTTGATCGACGCGGCAGTTGAACCATATCCATTAGTAAATTGTCAATGTAATACAGTCATATTGAACAACATATTGAAGTAATTTACTTACATATATGTATATTAGTTAAAGATCAAATAATTTACAACAAATATTTTATTTTAATATATATTTAATAATATGTTAAAAGTTAAATAATACATAACAAACATTATATTATTCCAATTTTACATTCTCTTACCTCATTTCAACTCTTTCAATTAAAGTCGACCAAGTTTTTCTTTAACTGAGAGCCCAAGAGAGCCCATGTGCACTAACTACTCTCATAAAACGCTCCACTTAGATTGGCTTAAGCCACTTAACAGAGTAATAATAAAGATCAGCTGTTCTTTACTTTTGTGCTCTGAATGCTGAGCTCAGATGAGTGGGTCACTGCGATCTATGCTACTGTCGATTGGCATAGTCTCAGCGTATGATTGCAGCATAGGATAAAAGGGTTTATATTGTATATATCTATACTCGGCTAGTTTGACTTTGGAATTAGTCGCAAATTCCATATTCAGAGGAGCCAAAATGTCGCTGCAAGTATCTGCTTTCGTCAAAAACAATCCTTTCTTTCATAATGTAGACCTGTTCACATGTTCATGTTTGAACAAGCTCCACATGGAGAATAAACTGATAGTTGCAAAATACATAAATCCCATTGGACTATCTTCTACTTCAAATAGCAAATATGATTTTTTAAATACTTTAAAGATATTTTAATTTATTTGTTATTCTGTTAAATTTTTTAGAAGTTTTCTAACTGTACCTATATTTCATGTTATTTAATAAATCATTTTCAATTTGATTACCAATATTTGATTATTGATATATATTGATACATAGAAAGTCCAACTCATACACTTAACTTAATGTAGAACCAATGAAGCTGATATTTGCAGCGCAGCCAAGTACAATACTGAGCATTTGTTGTGCATAAATAGCTAGCTTGTTTACAGTTTACAGCTAACTCTGTGTGCGTGTGTGCTAGCGTGTGTGCGTGTGTGTGTGGGTGTGTGGGTGTGTGTGTGCGCCTGTGTAGGCGTGACTTATGTGTATTCATTGCAGCTTTAAGTCTTGCTTCAACGGCAAAAACACATTCAGCTTTAACTCTTGCTAAGTGCAACTGGGCAAATGCCAAATGTTAATTAACATGGCAAACGCGACGTATACGTAACGTGCGCGCACAGTGGAACGAATCAATAGATGAAAACTTAAAGCAAATGCAAGAGTAAAAGTGATGAATGTTTTATGTTTATATAATAATGGAATATGAAATGTATTTTGATTTGATAATAATATTTTAAATAATAATCAAAATACAAATATTATTAATAATAATAATAAAAATAATAATAACTTAGTCAAATATTTTATCTAATAATTTAGAATGTTTAGTCTGATGTTGCATAATATTTTTTTTATAAATTTGGACATAGTACATATATATTTAATTTATTTTGATTTCATAATAGTAATAATGATTAAATATTGCATTAGTTTACAAGTAATTTCTAAGTATCTTTAACTATAAATGTGTCTCAATATTAAGATTTTAAGTAAGCAAAAGACAAATTATGTGCTTTTGTTATTGCACCCTCCGATTTCGACCACTGTGCTGGAGCTTGGCGTTGAGAGGCGTCTATTTGGCCTGGGCGCAAATGGACGACAGGCTGTCAATATAAACGACATTGGGCTGCCATCTCCATTGCAGTGGCAACACATTTATGACAGGCGCCACTATTCTTCTTTTTTTTTCAGCCATTAACCAAATGCGACACTGATGAGCGCTGCACAAAAAGGGCACTGCGAAACGCACTTAGCGGCAGCCGGGCCGGCAGAGCTCTAGGCAGCAGTAGAAGTTGTGACCAGGCAGGCCAGGCAGGCTGGCTGGCAGGCAAACCAATGAATGTCCTTGGCTGCCGGGTGCAGCAATTGAAGTTGACTTTGAAGTAGCATCGTCGGCTATCAGCGCCATTATTGCCATCATCATCAACGCCAGGACGCGAATTGCGGATGCGACTCCTTGTTGCTGCTGTCATCTACTGCCGTCGCCGTCGTCGTCGTCGATGCTGTTGCTGCTGCTGCTGCTGCTGTTTTTATTATTGTTATGGACCCATAACTGTCAGCGCAATAAATTTTCCATTTTGCTCGAGCACCACTTTCATTACAGATGCAACGTTGTCAGGCGAGGCAGCTGCCAGGCGGAGCCAACGCGAGTCAAGTTGAGTCTATGCAAGGAGCAGGCCTCAAAAGACGTCGCCCGAGCTGATGCAAATCAATTTTAGCCAGCATTAAAAGCTACTTAAGCTTGTGCCTATGACATCACCGGGCCGTGACCCATGTGCGACAGTTAATATTAATTTTATTTATTCTTGCCTTTTGCTCGCTCATTTTAATTTAATTGCGGAAGTCGGCCCCATGGACAAGTTGGAGGTGCCACTGCAGATGGTCGACCGAGGGTCAGGCGGAAGTGCTCGCGGCGTTTTTGGTTTTTGTGTGCTTAATTGCGGCAGCTGCTGCAGATTCTGTTGTTTGTCCAGTTGCTGTTGTTGTGCTCGTCGTTGTTGTTGTGGTTGTTGTTTTCCCGTTTCGCAGTCGGGCGTGCAAAAACATGACGCTTTTAGTTTTGCTGTGTGTGTGTGTGTGTGCGTGTGTCCTTGTTGTTTGCTCCGGCACTGGCGCCGCCTGCAGCAGTTGAATCAGGAACATGTTGTCCAACCAGGTGTGTGTGTGTGTGAGTGTATCTGTGTGTGTGTGCCTGTAGCGAAATGTTTTTTGGACGCACACACATCTTAAATGCCATTGTTCACAAGACATGCCCGCATTTAGAACGGACGAATGCACTTCCGGCATGCCTGCAGCCACGCCCCTCAAGCAGCAGCTCAGCAAACCCACCTGCCGCCCCTCAACTATGCACACATGCCGTCTCCTCATATTAAATGGCCTCATTTGCCTGTAGGCGCATTAATTAATGTTTTGAGCAGCAGCAGCACCACCACCAAAAACAACAACATACCTAATGCATGCGGTGCCTGTGGTGTTTATAATATGTATAACAAATATATGCATACATGTATGTGTGTGTGTCCACAGGCTTCGACAAAATATAATAACAGTCGAGAAGCTTCTCACTGGAAACATACTTGTCAAGTGGAAGTTTCCCTTACAACTAATTGATGGGCATCAGCATTTCAATCAAACATCCTGGCCAGTTAGGCACCAGACTCATTCAAATAATGGAAAAAGGTATCAAGCCAAGTGAAACGGGCCTTGCTTAAACTTCTATATATAAGCATGCAGAATATATGTATATAACAAGTGAATTGCTGTTGACATTCTCTTCCAAGAATATATGAAATACTCGTTGCAACAGGCATACAAATATGTCTGCTTTATATCAATTTGCCTTTCACAATATGCTCATATTCGTCCTCTGTTAAAGCAAAAGTGGTCAAAGGATTATAAGATATATATAATAAATCTACATATAACTTTGGGATAGATAACAGTGTCAAAGGTTCTTCCCTTTCATAAAAAGAGCCCGTTAACTTAACATATTACTTTGCCTAACCTAGCTAAGACGCAAAACCCACTCGACCAATATTTTTAGAAGCTCTCAGCAGAAAACAGACTCAACTTTAAGATTTACTGAATATATATATATTTATTTATTTATGCAAAACTAAGCTTAATTACACCTTAAAATTAAAAGAAAATCTGTTTTCAAGCTCTCCTTTTACCTTATAAAAAAATCAAAATCAGCTCAGATAATAAAGACAAATAAATAAAATATGAACAGTAAGCAGCAAAGCGAATTGCATAGAAATCTATCTACTTGAAATGACAACAGTTAAAGGACAAAGGGCAAGGAGCCACAGGTAAGAAGCTGATATAAATGCTTGAGCTGCATATTCCGGCAATCCTTGCTCCGGCTAATGCCAATATCAAAACGCTGTCTCATGCTGGCATATGTGGGGTTGGACAGGACAGGACAGCACACATAAAAGAGTCCAATGGAACGAACGCACACAATAATTCTTCATCAACAGCTTAAGGCGGCGGGCAGGCAATAAATTTTGCGCTGTTAATTTGTCACATGATTTTAGTTGGCCAATTACAACTATCAGACAACAACAGCAGCGGCAGTGGCAGTGACGGTGGTGGTGGCAGCGACAACAATGGCAGCAGCTTGACAGGACTTAGAACACACACACAGAGACAGCCACACCAGGAAGCGATGGCATAAAGAATGACCGCAACGTTGTCAGCTTAGCTGACCGGGAGCTAAAGCGAAGAAAAATGCGAACGAGGCAAAAACAAGCAGAGCCCAGACTCAGCTTTGTGTGTGTATGTGTGACTTGGTATTTATCTAATTGTCACACGCAGATACACACACACACACACACATACACACACACACACTAGTTGGTAAATGTTTTAACGCAATTTCTGCATTTCTTGAATCCCAGATAAATGTGTATAGCAAAAATGTGGACATAATACGGCATTTGTATAAGTCTAATTGCAATTGTGTGAGTTAGTTGTGTGTGTGTGTGTGTCTGTGTTAGCCATTGACTCTGGCCAGCTTGACATTTTAATAAATCCCTCGACTCGTTCGCACACCCGCTTGCCTCGTGTGATAAGCATAGCAATAGGAGAATACAAACGCACTTCCGTTGCCCGTTTGTTATTTGGATTAAATTTCAAGGCGCTACCGTATGATGATGATGTTGCTGTTGTTGTTGTTGGCCAAACATATCATCAGTTTTATTTCATCCCACCCGCGTCCTCTCTCTGCGATTCACCTCTTGCTCTGTGCATCAATTTGTCAACTTGACCACTTAACTATGAACGCTCGACTCGCATTTAAATGTATTGTAATTACCAGAATTAATTCCAATTTCGTTACACCTTGACCTGAGCCGTTACTTAAGTGGACGTTTATTACACTCCTGCACGAATTCAAGGGAGTTTTCCGGTTTTGTTCACGTCTATGACTGTGTAAGTCTCCCTGTTCGTTTGAAAGCTAAGTCGAATATATATTTCCTATATACCCACGGATCTCTGTTTAGATATGATTAGATTATCAAAACAAGCTTAGAGCATTATCAAATGTGGGTATTACTATTTCCAATTGGTAACATTCAGTAACTACTTCAATTAGCTATAGCATTTATGATAAGATAAGTTTAAGCGGAAGTGGTAATTTCAACTATATACCTATATAATATGAATCTATTAGATGCTCTTATCCTTGAAGATTTTTTCGATATGCCCTCTCAGGTGTGACTAATAGAAAACTATGATATCTGGTATAACACTACTAGATAAATTTTCTAATTCAATTAAAATCCTTTGGCGAGGATCTATCAATCTTAATGCAATCAATCTATCCTCAAAAAAATAATATATCTTTAAGATCTACGACCGACATAAGATGTAGAAGGAAAACTGCATGACCACTCTACAGCTGGACCTTAAACGTTGAATTTGTTATACTAATAATATATATATATTATATATGTTAATAATATATATATTATATATTTATAATACAATCGATCAGCTTAAATATAAACTTACATAAATTTCATATAATCTCCCTGCAATCGTGAAAAGTTTGATGTTAACCATTTCGACTCTGGCGTAAGCCAACTTCATATTTCTTTCAATAAATGTCACATATTAAACCGTTTGACAGCCAATATTTGGATATGAGCAATATACTCGCAAATATATATGAATATATATATTAAAACCGATTTCGTTGCAGCAGCAGCAGAAACTGTAATATTTATTGGCTGCGTTGGTTATTTACCCAGTCGAACCTCATCGTGCGAGCCGCAAGCATTGCAGCCCCAAATGTAATTAGTTTTTGGCATATAATATATATATATATATATATATATATGTGTATATAAATATATATATAAATTTATAATTATTTGCATATGCCGTGTGTGAGGCACTTGATGGCGCATCTGAAACAATTTTATGAAATATTTAATTTAATTATTTGAAATTCGCAGATGCAGCCGAAAATCAGTTAAGCGCATTACCAATTTCGTTCCGATATTGGATGCGGTGACAATGTTTGGACCCGACCTGGCCCGGCCCCGACACCAGGCCAAACTAATTACGCGGTGCGGCAAATCAAAATTGCGAGCAGCCCCAAAATATTTATGGTCTGCGCCAATAATGGCGCTAAGCCGATGTGCAAATGTTGGCGGTGCGGTCGACGGGCAGCAAATGCGGCGCACGCAAGGGACGCCATTACCTCAGCCTTACCTTAGGAATCGAAGCTATGTATCCAATTAGGCTTACGCATTCATGAATGCAATTCCACTAGATCGATTCACTTTCGACTCCAATTCATTGGATGCGCACTTGAAGCTCTGTAATTGAGGTGTTAAGTCTCGCATTGTTAATAGTTACTCAGATACATTATAATATTCTACAAGATCTGAATACGATACATAAGTATATACATATATGTACGTGGATATGTGTATTTAAATGCATATACACAGACTTATATGTAAGTCTATACTTATACCTATACCTATACCTATACCTATACCTATACCTATACCTATACCTATGCCTATAGCTATATATGCTCATGGATTAAAGTGTCATCAGCAGCAGTTTGTCACCACCTTGCAGATTTCACCTGCCCATGTACCTGTCCGTCTTTGTACTTATGCATAGTTTGTAGATAGTTGGTCAAATTGCTCCCGCCGGCTGACAAGCAGCTATTTAACAAGCAAGCCGATGGGCCCGGCGGGCGTATGCTGCTGCCTGATTATGAAATGAAGTGCCAATAAATTGCACATATCCATCATGCCACTGAGATCGCAGCGCGTCACAGGTGCCACAGACGAGTCGCAAGGTTAAACGACCATTAAATTTAGCTGGGATAAGCACACGCTCAGGCAACTGCACGTAAGATCTGAGGTCAGGTGATTACACTGGGGCTGATCCTGGGTTTCGGTCACGCTAGCCAGAAGTCGCGCGCATCCCCACTGAGCCATAAATATTGGTAACACAATCTAAACACCGAGCCCCAACTGGCAACTGGCCCAGAGAAGTGTGAAAAGTCACACAATGAGCTACCCAGCACACACACGCACACCTAGACACACATACTCACACATAGTATAACAAAGCCAGATTCGACCAATCGAATCGCTTCGTCCTTTTAAATCGCTTCGAAATTGGTTTTCAATTTTGAAACGCCTCACGCTAGGCCTGGCTGGCATCTGGCGACTTTCGGTAGGTGTTATGGCCTTCAGTGGCGCAGTCTTGCGAGCCTCCAGCCCCACTACCACCCACTCACCCACACACACGAGCAATCGATGTGTGTGCGTGTTTTGTCGCTCTTATGTTTTATACATGATTTTTCTATGGCTCCCTCGACTTTTTGTTTCAGTTCGGATTTGCGAAGTAGTTTGGCCCGGTCAGTGTCCGGGCCACAGGGGTCGGTCTGGCCAGGCTTTGGTGCCAGCCCATAATTCAAGTCAGGCGTTAATCTGTGACACCCAACGCAAGAGTAGACGAACACCAGGTGTAGCGAGCTGTATGTATCTGTGTGTGTGTGTGTGTGCGTTACTCCTTGGTGTGCCGTTTGTTGCCTCTTTGACAAATAGCGCATAACTGCAAAAGGGGTTAATTACTCAAAAGGTCGATTTGTGTGTCCTGTTTAAGTTTCTAGTTATGTTTAGTTATGCATTCTGTTATCCTTTGCAACAAGAACTCCAGCTACATGCTGCGGCAACATTGAGTAGCCTCGTTGTGGCGCCCTCTTGCGTAAATGGCGTGCAACACCAGCCAGAGTAACTACCGTTATTTAAGCAAGCAGTGAAATACCAAAAATACAGTTGAAAGTCCACTTTTTTGAGTTTTTTTCAAGTTTTTTTATTCATTTTTTTGTTTTAGTTTTTCTACTCAATTACTTTTAACATTTTTTTTGTTAATTTTAAAAAAATTTTATATTTTTTTTGTTACGTTAGTTTATGAATTTTTTTCGTTTTTTTCTGCTTTTTATGCATTATAATTAATTATTCATATAATAATAGTAAATATTAATCTTTATGGTTTAAACTATCACGTTTTTCACAATAATCGTTTTTTCTTTTTTTCTCGTATTTTCATTTAAGTAGCTTACAAAATTAATTATTAATTTTTTTGTTTTGCGTTTACTCGGATCCTTGCGTCCTTTCGTAATTCGTATAGATTAATTGTATGATGTATAATATTGTATATATATAAATTGAAACTTAAAGGGATACGACACGAATGCCAAAAATATGTGTACCCATTTAGTTAATAATTATAAAATGAAATATAATCAAAACTCAACAGATTTGCGCACTTCAGTGTGGAAAGAATTTAAACAGTTTGGACCGCAAACTAATATACAATTACGAGGTATGCAACAGCCGAATTCTGGTTGAAAATGTCATTAAAAATGTGGTCATATATATTTCTATATATATCTACATATTGTTAAGCTCATGGGTAAGCTGAAAGGTTGTGTGTGTGTGTGTGTGTGAGTGTTTTACAATTAGGGAGCGACAATTTAAAAGCAGAAAAAATATTTACAAATAATTAAATGTTAAAAAGATATCATTATAATATAGTATATATATGTGTGTGTGTATTGACAATTGTTTGCACTTTTCATATTTGGTTGCTTATTGTTAGATGAGGGAAGCAAAAACCAAGGAGCTAATGGATTGGGATTAGTTCATGTCTGACTTTATAGGACTTTTCATTACATGTATTATATATAGCTGATCTCGCAGTTTTGCAAACTGTGACCGTAAACTTTACTCCTATATTTTCAAATTGTAGTTACGCTTTAGAGTCATATGTATATCGTATATAGGTAATTATCAATAGTAAGCTTACGTTTGATTTCTCACATATGTTTAAATCTAATTCTAATAGCTATGCAAAACACATTTCGTTTTTATTGGGGCTTTTCTTTTTAGTTCTTTTTCTATTCTTTATTTTTTATGCACTGAATTGCCATTTTTTGTAAGTTTTTAACTTTTTTTGCGTTCTTTTTTTCAAATTTTGAAGATTTTTTTTTGTGTTTCAGATTTTCTTGTATTTCAAAAATAAATGTAACAAGTGCAATAACTTAAAAGTAGAAGAGGGTTTTCAGTTTGCAGAACATAAACTTTTAAATGCTTGGCGCGTCGAAAAAAATATTTATTGATTCGTTTAGACAGTGAATGGCTCTATGAACTGGGAGGTCTCGATTGGGAGTGAGGGGTGTGGAGTGTTAGTTAGGGGTGTGGTCAGTGCAATGCTCAGTTGAAAGAAAAATCCACATTAATTTGGGATTGGTTTCTTTTTGGTTTTTCTTTAGATATTTCATTTCATTTTGGATACATTTTAAATGCCTAAATTACTAAAATTCGCTGGCAGTGGCGCCCCGCATGCCTCGATAGGTAAGTTTTAGGATTACAAACGCCTGCATCTTAAACAATAGCACTACATTTGCTCCTGGGCCACACAAGAAATATATATATTTGTGTGTGTGTGTGTGTGTGTGGTATATATATAGTCAATATATATATGTATATATATATATATTTATATATACACACATGGATGTTTATGTATAGTGGTGCTATATAAATATATTTATATAACTTGAATGTACTTTTGCGCATATTTAATGAACAAAATTGATTTGCTTTAAGATCATTTGGTTTCTGTATATTAATTTCGTTTACATTTGTCGTTTTGTTTTCTTTTTGGTAATTATAGTAGGGTTATTTATATATCGTTTTATCTTGACCTTTATCTTTATCGTATATAGTACAACAGTTCATGGCAATACGTTCAAATATCAACGCTGCTTCTGTAGGAAATTTGTTTGTTGCGTACGAAATATATAAATATCTGTATATTCAAATATGAACAAACAAAGAATGAAAGCGATGAAAATCATAAATTTAGTTCATAGCTGGTTGGCACTGGGCACAGAGCACAGACTGCCTGTCTATGTAAACATGTATGTGTGTGTTTGTGTTTGTTTCTATATGGATGTGTGTCTGTATGTGTACGTATGTATATGCTAACAACAAACATTGAGCATTTCATAAGCATTCGTTTCAGTTAGACGTGGAGAAAGAGAGAAAAAAAACAATAGAAACAATTAATCGTAACTACTAAACCAACTCTAAGCAATTGCAATAAACAAAGTTCAAATTTAACTTAATTAGTCTAACGCTAACGGATGTTCCCACATAACGCCTCACTTGAATACTACTAAAAAAAATATATGAATAATATGAATAAACAAAGGAGAATAGAGCAGTCAGACGAAAGCCTCCAACTTGACTCTCCAAGCTTATTGTAAGTCATAATTAATCTTATCTATCCATGTGTCCCTGCGTAATTACAAATTACTTTTTTGACGACGACGTGGTGGAAGATGATGCTGCTACTGCTGCTGCTGAGGTCGAGGTGGACGCTGCCACTGGGCCAGTTGAGTTGCTAGCGCGTGCTGCATTTAGCTGTGCACCAATCTGGGCAGCTGCCTGTGGCTTTGACTTGTGCTGTTGCTGTTGCTGCTGCTGTTGGCGTTGTTTGTGTGGCGCCAGGCCAGAATTACTACCACCGCGGCGCAGCTCGTGCTGTGATCCCTGCTGATAATTGCGATTGACCACCTGTGGTTTATTGCCCAAGGATCCACTGCGAACGCGAACAGTGCTACTACCAAAGGAGCCAGTGCGTCGACGATTTTGTTGTCCATAGCCCCCATAGCCGGCCTGTTGGTGCTGATGGTGTTGATGCTGCTGTTGTTGCTGTTGCTGCTGTTGTTGTTGCTGTTGCAACAGGCGACCCACATAGTCGCTGCGATTGGTGATGGTGGTGTTCAAACGCCTTCCACCAGCAGTAATCACAGCTGTGCCATCGCTCTCGGACACACTGCGCAGCCTGTTAAGCTGACGTGCCGGGGTCAGACTACCGACACCCTGTAACATTTCATTGATCTCTGGCTCCACAACGCGGAAGTCTTCTATATTCTTGAAGCTCTTCAGATATTCAGCCAACTTCGGCTGCACCTCCAATTTCTCACCGTTTCTGTAGTACTTGAGGAAAGCCCAGAACTTCTCCAGGCCATACAGTTGACCTACCAAGAAGACAGACACGAAGCCGATTAGCATGAAATACTATATACTATATCAAAGAAATAAACAATTACCTGTCTCATAATCGGCAATGGTTTCGTCCTGGAAGTCCTGATATACATTCGGGCGGAACTTCTTCTCCAGACCATATGAGAAGAAACGGAATAGACACTCCAGACCATAGCGGAAGCCGTTGCCAGCATCCTCTAGCGCCAGCGCTCTGAACTCATTGTACATGCTCTTATTGAAATTTTCACGCAAGAAGAAAGACCAGAACCGATATAGGGTGTTCATTTCCTGAGATTGGCCATAGCCCAGACGACGGCGCTCCTTCAAGCAACGCGAATGATACTTGTGATAGGCCTGCTGAGTGAAGTTGTTTTCCTTGAGCAGTGCGTGCGACGGATGCTGGAAAACGGGCAAGGATTGCGGCACCGACGATCCAAATGAGCCATAGGACGATGTGGTGGGTGATGTGCCCGCCGATGAGCCCATCGAGGTGGTACGGGGACGATGTTCCACGGTGTCCAGCAGCCAACCGACGTGAGCTTCCACTGGCGGATTGGCGGTGTGACGCAATTTGCGTTTTCTTGGAGTGCGGGGATCAATGGAGTGGGAGTTGGGTGCGGCATAGAAGCGCGCACGTCGAGACTTCAATGTGGAGTTCAGTGTCGAATTGAGCGTGGCATCAGCATCTACTAGAGTGCCGTCGGCATCTTCTTGCTCATCCACATAGCTGGGTGGTGGCGGCGGTGGTTGATGTGTCAACTGGCTTGTTGTTCTCTTGTTACCCGCTAACTTCTCAAAGTCTGCCTGTGAGATGACGTTCACGGTGCGATAGTCTGTGTTGGGCACCACATTTGTGGTGGTCCACAAATCTTCCTCATAGTTGGCGAGCCCATCGTTGATTATGTTTTCTAGGTCCTGAGTGATTTTCGTGCGTGAGGTGAAGTCGGCGGTGCGATCGTAGCCATCATGCTTGGGTGCGCGACCCACCTGGGCCACAATTAGCAGCTTGTTGATGTCACGGTCAGCAAATTCGTAATCGGATTCGTCGTCGTCGGAGAAGTTTTCGGTAAAGTTGTTGATGCGTCCGGTGGCGGGTATGGGGTCCATTAGCTCCTCGTCAAATTGAAAGTCTAGTTCTTCCTTTTCGGCATGGCACTGAGCGGATGGCGCAGCAGCAGCTGTTTTGGAGGAGGATTGGGAGTTGGTCGTGTAAGCAGCGTTGCCAGAAGATGATTTTTTATTGTTGATTGTGGTAGTGGAAGTGGTAGTGGTGGTGGTGGCATTGGTGGTAACAGAGGCAGCGATGGATGTGTTGCTGGCTGATGAGGCGTTGGATGTGGCGTTGGATGCAGACGACGACTTTGACGTGGACTTGGTGGACATGGATGTGGTCGTGGTGGCGTTTGCGGTGACGGTGTGGTTGTTGTTGTTGTTCTTGTTGGGCTTTACATTTTTGACATTGTTATTGTTGTTGTTGAGCGTTTGTGAAAGCGTTTGCTGTTGTGTTGACGTGTTGTTGTTGTTGTTGATAGATTTAGTAGCGTTTTCTTTTAAAGCATTTGTTTTGGAGCGTCTCTTTACCTCTTTCCACATGCCATCAGGCTCCGCAACCAAAGCAGCTGCTGCCCCAACACCGTCCCCAGTTCCAGCTGCCTTCGCCGCTGTACGCTTCTCCGGCGTCGAGCTGCCCTTTGGCTTAACACTCTCGGCCAGTCCGCTCAGGTGATCGGCTAGCTCAGCCGCAGCACCAACCCCTGCCTTTTGGTTAACAACGCCCTCTACCCGCTGGGTGAGCGCACTGATTGCATTCACCGAGTTCATTCCCGCCATTTGAGGTCGCTGCTTCTCCAGCAGCATCTTGGGCACCAGATTGTGCGCATTACGTGGCACCGGCGGCGGCGGTATGCTGCTCAATGGTTTCGTGGCCATGGCTGCGGTCAGTATGGCTGACGGCGGCGATGATGGCGGCGATGATGGCAGCGATGCCTCGGGCTGCTCAGCCTCTTTCTCAACCGGTTCAGTCTGCTTTTCTGCTTTCTCCGTCTTATTTTGCTGTTGCTGTTCCACAACAACGGCTTCTTGCTGCTTCTGCTGCTGCTGCTGTAACTGCAACTGCGACTTGTCAGCTGCTTCGTCAGTGACATCGCTAATTGGCCAAATGGTGGGCGTTGTCTTTGTGCGGACCTTGTAGCCCTCGAAAAGATCCAGCTTGTCCGAGTCCTTGATAGCGGTGACAATCAAAGCCACGTCCGTGGTGAGCGCCAAAACGCGATGGAACGAGGCGATCAGAGTGACCGGTATATAACCCTCAGAGTCCATTTTGCGACGCAAAAAGAAGTCGCCTGTGAGATTATCGGCGCTAAAATAGTATTCACTGTGGAGAAAGGGTAAAAGCATAAGGTCAATCAAAAATCAAGTAGTGTTAGAAAAGCTTATATAGAATAACATTCATAAATCAATTAATATTGATTAAATTATATATAAATATTAATTATATATGCAAAACTAATGTAAAAAAAATTGAGTCAATATGCAAGAAAATAAATTATATATAAAAAAAATTAATTAAACTAAATATATTAAACAAATATAAGATAAAGTATACAAAAAATAGTAAAAATTAAATTGCACTCAAAAGTTTTACATTTCATTTTTCAAATTTGGCTTTTTTTGGGACCATAATTTAGGTTACTTCACTCTTGATTCTTTTCAGACTTTATATTACGGCGACAACTTACACTTGCTTCCTGATGGCCTCCTTGACGCTAGCGGCGTCCATTTCAATGTAGGCAGCCGGAACGTTGCCGAAATAGTGTGTGCCCATGAGGACGTATGATTGCGAGGAATCTGCGCCGGCTGCGTCCGCCGGCAAATAGTTGGCATATTCGCCAGAAGCTAGCAGATGGCGTGGTATGCGATTAGTTGGACGACCTGGTCCCGGTCTTGTGAATCCACCGCGCCCCTGCCGGCCGCCCCTATACGGCGTCCGGAAGCGGCGTGGGCCACGCATGCCCCCAGCCCCTGGCGCTGACGCGGCACCTGCTGCCCCGTCGGCTCCTGTGCCGGAGCGCTGCTCATCGTAGTTAGCGGCGCTGGGGCCGCTGCTACGCCAGGAATCCACGCGCTCGGACGCAGCAGACGTGCGTGCGTTGTACGCATAACGGCCACCATGTGTCCGCGCTTCAGCTCCTCCTGAGTGGCCCTCAGAGCCTCGGACTCCCGCTGGGCCGGCACGTTCATTGTAAGTGCGTTGGGGACGGCGCTGCTCGTAGGCATCGTCGCTGTAGCGGCGACTGGGCCGCCCGCCGATGGGCTTGGGGCGGCTAGACTTAGCCAGATCGATTTGCAACGGACGCCACTTGTGCTTGGGTATTTTCTTATTGATGGCAGCTCCGGCAAGGGTGCCAGCAGGTGGGACAGTTGCGCTGCCAGTGGGTTGCTCGGCCTCTCGCTGGCTTTTGGCATCGTGACTCGTGCTGACTGCGGCTTGGCTCTGGCTGCTACTAGTGGCAACTGCGGCTACGTTTGGCTCGGCACTGGTTTCACCCGTGCCAGCGGTCGATGTAGTCACTGATGCTGCGGGTTGGGTTGCTGTGGCAGCTGCTACTCCTGCTGCTGCTGCTTGCTTGGCCACAGGCTGTTTTTTTGTTGAGCTGCGTTTTGGTTCGTTAACGGTGGCTTTGCCACTGCCAGAAACTCCTCCGATAAGCGTAGGCCACTCACCGACGTTGCTAAAGTCGCTAGCCTAAAGGTGAGAATTCAACAAATTTATATTGAATGAGGCTAAGACTTGAGCTGACTAAAATCTGTTACCTTGTGATTGACCTTCTTTTTGTCCTTTACCACTGAACTGGCGAGCGCATCCGCAAGAGTGGCATCAACTGTATAAACGAAAGTATTGTTAATATAAGTATTATTTTCAATCAGGCCAATCACAACATCACGTCGTTTCATATATATCCGACGCAGTTGCGCCGAGAGACAACAAAGAAAGAGAGATAGAGAGAGAGAGAGAGAGCGAAAGAGAGTGCCAGAGAATGTTTACTCACCATTTGTTGAGACGGCGTCCTTTGTTGTTGTTGTTGTTGCGGGTACAGGGACTGCTGCTACTGCTACTGCTGCTGCTTCTGTTGGGGCTGCTGCAGTTATTGTCGTGGTTTTTATTGCCGTTTGTTGCTGTTGCTGTTGTTGCACTTGCTTCGATTGTTGTTGCTGTTGTTGCGGTTGCTGCTGCTGTGTCTTTTTGTTGCTATTATTATTGTTATTGTTGTTGCTGTTGTTGTTGCTGCTGCTGCTGCTGCTGCTGCCAGTCTGCTTCGATTGCTGTTGCGCCTTTGGCTGCAATACGCGTTTGTCCAATGGAGAGCTGACAGCTTTCGGGCTGCCCACTTGTTTTGTTGATATCTGCATAAAAGAACACAAATAATGTTAGCTGGTCATTGTCGATGAGAAGTGCTTCAGCATTTTTATGATTTGACGATTTTAATGTGCGACTGAAAAATCAATTCAACTGTGCTCCATTTTTATTTTTTCGCCCACTGGCTACTCCCCCCACGCCATAACCTAGAAGGTAATGTCAGAAGCAACCACAACATGTCAGTGCTGGGGCATGGGGAGTGTCCCTAACCCAGATTCGGTTCATGGCACCCATTTGCAAAATACTGGCAATTTCTATGTACACACACACACGTACACACATCTACATACACATATATTTTTAATGCTAACAAATTACCCAGAGATTTTCACAAATGCTTCAGGTTTGCCTTTAATCTAGAAGCAACACGTTATAATTTCATTTGCCCGCATGCAACTCTTTTCATATATCTTATCGCACTCGAGCGAAATTGTTTGTTCAGCTCTTCAGAGAAGAACGCTTAAATTGATTAACTTGTTCACACTTCTCACTCTCTCACGAATTGTTTAAACAAATGGCTGCGTAGTTTTAGCTGGCGTGGAACACTTTTTATTAAACGCGTCCGTTCTCTTTAGCTGCTGGTTGAATTCTGTGCGCTGGCAGCGAACCAGAGCCAATGACAACAACTCTGTCGCGCTGCCCCGCGTCGCTGCTGACGCTGGCGTACGCTGTGCACGCGTTGACTACGTGAGCAAAAGCGAACACAGCGAAGATGGCAGCAGCAGCAACAACAATAACAGCGCTCACTCAGTGGACAAAGAGGGCCAAGCAAAAGGCAACAACAACTGGTTTCACAAAGCAACAAAGATTCAACGCGAAGGCAATTCAAAATAAAAACAAAAAACAGCCGATGCGCCGGTTATTTTATGCGTGAGAGCGAGAAAGAGAGCGCACAGCGCGAGCGAGTCGCCGTTTGCCGGGGGCCAAGGCAGTGAGAGACAGCGCATGATACACTGAGAGCACCCTGTATACTAGACGAATACAGGTTTTATTAGTTTTTTCTTCTTTTTTTCTCTTTTTGTGAGTGTTCCAATTGTAGTTTGTTTTTAAATTGTGCACTTTGTTTGTGCGACATATAAATAACAACACGAACAAAATGGCAATTAACAAGTGGGCAACAACAGATGGCAATAAGCATAAACATTTGCCATCTCGCTCGCAACAGCTTGTAACTGTAAACTGAAAAACAGCAAAACAAACAACATGTGATTTTCGGCACGTAGGCCACAGACGCAGCGGCAACCGCGGGTGGTGGAAAAACTCGCAATGCAAGAGGCCGAATCCAAGATGTGGGAAAATGAGAAAAAAGAGAGACAAAGAGAGAAAGAGAGAGAGACGGCAAGAGAAAGTGCTCAATGAATTGCGCGTGGTTTGTTTTTCAAGTAAATAAATTGTATAAAAGTTAAAAAATAAAATAAATATGAACTAAAATATGTTCTTTGTGTTGTCCCTGCTCACATTCAGAATCTTTAAACGAGCCTCACAGCACGTACTCAAATTTAAGGAATATCTGCTGCAGGAATATGTGTATATAAAAATAATCAATTAAAGCGACAATGGACTTTTCCATGAGTCAACCTCAAATGCAGGACACTCGGCATTAGTCATACTTTTCATGGTATCTCTCACTCGGTAGTTTTCCACTCTATACATTTTCACAAGCCCATGTGCTATCAGCGTGATCTTTAAATAAAAGTATTTCATTTAAACATTTACTATAAGCAAATACATTCATAGACTATACTATATATACACACTGATTGCTCTAATCACTTTCAAGACATTTGAACCCCCCCAACGCGCTGACGTATTTGCCATATAATAATAAAAATGTTTAAAAATAAAATTCTATTACACTTAGATTATATTTCGATTGTACGTAGTATTTTCTCATAATTCAAGGTCGTCGATTAGCAGAGCTTTTTCATACGGCACAATCCTAACCTAATGAATTGAATCATCACAAACAGCAAAAGTAAACAAAACCTTGAAGATATTTGCAAAATATAACTCTAACTTGCCTCTCTCTCTCGGAGTCACATTAATACGCAGTAGAGTTGGCCAAATCTATTTGGCTATAACGCAGTTATATTTGTAAGATCTGTATGTATGCTTGGCTCTTCAAGTTCCACAACCAACGATCGCTGATAGACAACTGAGCCGATTCTAACACCATGTATCAACTTTTAGCACAATCCCAAACAAGTTTCAGTCGGCAGGCAGCCGAGGCGAATCGCACAAAAAAAACGTGCAAAAAGGCCCACATTCTCTAGTTTGCTTTGCACTCTGCTGCCCGTCCCGCCCCCTTCTACGCTTCAACAAAATGGCCGGCAAATGCCGGCCGCAAATGCCATTATGTAAAAATAATTATAAACCCAACTAAGATTTCAGCAGGCCAACGTGCTTCAAGTCAAATCAGCGGAGCGTAATAGAGGCGGGGCTGGGCGGGGCGGGGCCAGCAGGTTTCCAACCGCTTCGAATGCTCGCCAGACCGCAGACAACTTATGCCGAACCAACCAGTCTTATCACTTAATAGCTGGCAAATAGAAATGCTACTAAGAACCTGCCTCTATCTATAAGGAATACATACAAATAAAAAGGTCAGCACTTGAACGCAAACAGATTTATGGCCATTTTTTTAATGATCTTTTTACTATTTGCTATTTTAAGCATTCTGGCTTTGTATGCTCGTTCACGAGCTGAAAAAGAGTATATTGGGTTTTATGCTCATAAAGTGGAAGTGTATATTGACCCAGTGCAATATCCCTTCTTGTTGTCCATTTGGCAACAATTGAAATCTGGAATTCATTCATAGCCATATTTTTCTAGTTATAAGACTTTCCCTATAATAGAGACGTGGCAAATCGAATAATATTATATCTAGAACTAGAATAATATAAACACTTTTATACAAAATCTGTATCTTTAAAACCTATGGAACTAGAGTTTATTAACTTGGCACTCAAGTTACAGTGCAGATTCCTGTTTCTCTGAAGCAACAACATAAAGTGTTCACTGTTTTTAAGCCATGCACGAGTATTATACAGTCGATGGGACTCGACTCCCACATTCTTAATTGTTTCTTTTTGTATTTTACGCAATTACAAAAATAATAACAAGTTGACGAAGTGGAGCCAGACGCTATATATATGTACACATATATACATACATGTATATGTGGGTGATTGTAATGTTATTTAACTAGCGATGGACTTTATTTTACTGCGTAACTGCTCCATATCACGGCCCCCAAGAGACCGATGATCGATGATAAATGGCAATTCCTTAAATATGTTCGATTGTGGATTTGACCCGATCGACAAACTAAATAAACAGAAATTCTTAAATACGATATTCGAATAATATGCATTATATTGTATTAGTCCAATAATATTATATTATTTTGCAGATTATATCATGCCTAGGATTAGTATTTACTTTTACTTTTTAGCATTTTAGAAGTCTAATAAAAGTAATCATATCTTGAGGAATATAAAGTTTACCAATACAAATACTCTACATATCAATTATTAAACAAACTCAAGCAAGTATTAAAATTAATAAATTTCTAAAAATTATTTCTTAGACAATTAACAAATAATCTTCGTGGGGAAAAACTTTATAAATGTAATCTGAGCTGAAGTAAACCATAAACCGAACTTCATAAAATTAAGCTCTTGCTTGCCCATCTATAACAGTTCCGCTATCGGAACAAAAGGTACGAAAATAAGTTCGGAAATTAATCATCGCTAATTGAACGACCTTGGAGAATGAGTGGGAGTAATACGTGTTGGCTTGAAGGGGCGCCGTCAATATTTAATGATATGATGGGTATGAACATTACGTGACCCAAGCGTTGAGTCCTTACAAAAATAGATAAAAGAAAATTATACAAAAATAAACCAAATATTCTTCATATTACATCATTAATGTCCAAAACATTTGAAATGAAATGTTCAAGTTTCAACTGAAGACAGACAATATAAGCTTTATCAAATCTGAATGACATTAATCAACACTTTTACTGAATTCTCAGTTGAACACCAATATCTACGATATCTTATATTATATATAATACATATAGAAGAATATTTGTAAAAAAAATAGTTAGGGATATGCTAAGGAGTGTATTTGTACATTCATCAGAGAATGGAATTGACATTGAAAATGATAATGATAATTATAACTGTAAGGGATAGCACAGATCTATAGATATGTATGCCATATATTTTCATTTTCAGTATAAACAATAATTATATTTTAATATATCTCTTTATAGAATGCAAGACATCGCACAAGGAAACAGAAGCGCATTTTACGAATTGACGTGGATCAACAGAGAAAATAAGCATAAGGAAATCAGGCGTATCAGAGTATAGTATCTATATATAGAGTCAAAGATACGTGGACACAATGGAAACATTCTACGACAGATAGGAAAAATGCAAACAGACATTTAAAACCAAAACAAATGCACTGCAGAACGGAAATTAGATAGTGACGAGGGAACTGAGATATATTATATATATATATATATATATATATATATATATATATATATATATATATATATATATATATATATATATATATATATCGGGTTTAGTTTCCTAATGAAATCGAACTATCTGGCTTCATTTATGTGTAACGATCTGGAACAAATCTCAATTCACAAGTGGCGCTATATATTTAGTTATATAATCATTTACATATGTACATATATTTTCTATTATTTTAAAAATAAATATTTGAGTATGTTAATTAATCGGAAAGTTGTTTAAGATTTTAACGCAATAAAATGATCAATAAAATTTCTCACAAATATACACACACCTACATATGTACATACATACATATATATATACTATATGTACATATACCGATATATGCATATACATACATAGCTATGCAAATATTCGGTAAATAAATAAATTGGGTGACACGAATTTGATGAGTTTAAATTTAGATCTTGCACTTAAGTGTAAGCTCATTAAATGATTAAGTTGATTGCATATTTACTTTCGTTTTCATGTCTATTTGTTTTTGTTGCTTTCGCCGTTGAAATTGTCAATTTCGACTCGTCGCGCTGTAATTTAACGCTGATTCGTCTATATACACTACACTACACTACACTACACAACACGTAACTCATGTTCGTATGCGAACACATTAAGTCGTCTTTACGGTATATTTTGACGGCACGAGATGGGACAGCACACACACTCACGCTCGCAATCAAACAAGCAGAAAGAGAGAGAGAGAGAGAGAGAGAGAGAGAGAGAGAGAGGGAGAGAGAGCGTAAAACGTTGATGATATTCAACAAGTACTCAAATACATATGCGTCTTTGCTTGTGTTTATGATTCTAATTTGTATTCCATATTAATCGCTCTGTCTCAGAGCGAATTCAGTATTCACCACGATACACAAGTGTGGTGAATTGGGGCAGCCTGCCTACGAAGCGCACGACACGTGCTGCCAGACGCCTCGAAGTGATTAGGAATTCGCTGTTGATTGTTTTGTTAGTTTATTTTAATTATCCGTATTTAATTAAGCTTGAATCGTTTTCTTTTTTCTTAGAATTATATCAACAAAGTTGAGGTATTGGATATGGACACGAGCGTTGCGAACGTCTGAAACGGCACACGTCAACTAGTTGCTGTTACTTTTTGATTTGAATTCGCAGCGCTGCGCTGAGGTGCAGCAGCTCAGTTGACGCGTCGCGTCGGTAGTTAAAAAAAAAAAACAGCAGCGGCCAAAGCGAAAACCCGTGTGACAGCCGAAAAAACAACAACAACAAACGGAAACAAAATCGAGAGTAACTGTTGTTGTTCTTGTTGTTTTTTCTGTGAAGGTGTTCACCTCGGCAACAGCGCTAATATTTGAAAAAGAAGCTTCAAGCTGCTTAATTAGCTCCATTTGCATTCTACTATTTGCATATTGTAGAGCAACAAAGTATCAAATTTGTGCGAGGGCAGCTCAAACCGTTACAGTACAGATCTATTTGAGATTATTCTGCTTAGGGACAGAGCGAGCGAGCGAGAAGGCGAATACCTTAAAATCCTGTATTAGGCATGCACTCACACACACACACACACACGCAATACACATGCAAATATTCGCCACGCCCTTTACGCTTCTTTCGCTTTTGCTAGCTGCATTCGTTCAATCCCTAATGCCAAGTCACAAAATTTCGCTGTTTACTTTGTCTTTCTGTTCTGTTCCTTCCTTTTTGTATAAACAACAAACCACAATTGCTAACGCTGACGTTGACGCAGCGCCAGCAGTGCTGACCTTGACATTTATTTATAACTGTACATTTGTATAACATCTCTCGTTTTTCGGCGTGACAAATGCAAAAGAGGAAAAGAGAGCAAAATACGAAAAAAAAAAAAAAAACACACAATTTTCAATTAAATTAATTTAACATATAAAATGAATGCAATAAACAATTTAAATATTTTTTTGTTGTTTTCCTCTCTTTCAGCTTCTACTCTTTGCCTGGCTGAGCGAATGAGCAGAGCAAAAGACAACAAGCGATTGCCTGCGCATTAGCTGTTATTATTTCTGTTGTTCTTGTTCTCGTCGCTCTTGTTGTGGGCGTATTTTTCGGTGGGGTTCGTCGATTCAATCGCCGGCGTTAGTTTCGTTGCTTCGTGCATTGCATAACAAACGTAAAACACACAAAACGAATGAAACGAAGGCAAAACAAACAACAACAACAAAAATACCAACAAATTAAGTTTGCCGATTCTGCTTTCGCTTGTTTTGCCAAAATGCTTCTATCAAATATTATGCAATGCTCTAATGCATTCCAAATTAGATAAATAAATAATAACAGCAGCAGCAACAGCAACAACAACACTGATAATGAAGAAAACGTGTTTGCTTTGCTCAGTTGTTGCTTGTATGTTGTCTTCGTTTTCCTGTTGTATTTATCAGCCATTACGCTTTCCACTCCTTTTGTGTGTACGCCATTCTACGCACATTTGTTTACCAACAAGATCAACAACAAACAACACACAAACAACGTCGTTTATGGGCATACGCTTCCCTTACTACCTCCCTCCCTCCCTTTCTACCTATCACTCGCTCTTTGTTTTGCTTCTGTCTCTAGTCCAAAGCGTATGCTGTCATATTATAATTGTTATAGCTATCATTATGGCTATTTTTATAGCAGAGTTCTTAACTGATGATAAAGGATTCTTCAGTTTCTATAAAACAACTAGATTTTTGTATCGAAACATTGTATATATGAATACTATATTATATATATAAATACTATATTATACACATAATTAATATACAAAGTATACACGAAAGGGCTTTACCGTAGAGAAAGAAAAAAAAACTCTCGCAAATATAAATATGCATTTAAAAAGGAATTCCCAAAGGAACCCCAACTAATTGCTGTCTTTTATCTAAAATATTTGTTTTAGCAAATCGAACTATATAAATATTATACAAATATATAAATATATATTTTGAATTCCTGTCTTTGATCTTAAATATTGTCATGCCAAATGGAACTCACCTTCCAAGCGTTCACCTTTGGCGGCGGCGCTGCGATGAAGCGTTTTGGCTGTGCTGCAGCTGCTGATGGTGCAGTGGAGGCGGCTGTCTGGGCATCGCTGGTGTCCCCGGATTTGGCCTCGTTGCCACTGTTGCTAGCCTCCAGACTGGCGCTGGGTGAGGTATCAGACTTGCGTTCCTTTTGAGTCTTGGCATTGCCGTTGCCGCCGCTGCTTGTGCCCGGGACGCCAGCGTTCTTCCGTGGACTGTTGCCGCGTGGCGTACGCTGCCTGGCCATTTGCTTGCGCCCCTCAGCCTCGCTGCCGCTGACGAGGCGGCGTCCGTTTGCGGACTTTTGACCCTGACCTTGGCCCTGAACTGGACCGGAGCCACTGCCACCAGCTGGCGGCTGTTGCTTGTCACGATATTCGCGCGGCGTCGGCTTGTCCTTGCGTGCCTTTTTGCGGTCACGTCGATGATGCGACGATAGCACCGGCAAAAAGTCATTATTATCGTCCAGCTCTGAAGAGTTCTCAGCGGTATTGTCGCCGCCAGCGGCGGCACGTTTCTCGCCCACATTGGGCGATTCCTCGACGGCAGCCTCAGCGGCGGCGGTCTCCTCACTCCAGGACTTAAGCGTTTTCAAATTCGGTTGATTCTCCTTGTTATCCACAGCAGTGGCGACTGCCTTCTTGCTGTCCAGATTCTGGACAACATTCGCATATGACGCAGTGGCTGCACTCGATGTTGCAGCGGCAACAGTGGCAACGGCAACGGCGCCGGATGCAGTGGCATCCTCCTTGCTGCTGGACATGTTGTATTTGCTCTGTTCCTGCTCCTGCTCCTGCTGCTGCTGCTGCTGCTATTCTCTCTGAGTAGGCAGCTTTCGTTGCGCTACTCCAGATTGTGGCTCTGCTTTGGTTGCTCTGTTCTCGTTGTTCTTGTTGTTGATGGACGGGGAAACTCTTTGGTGCTTCCTTGCCAGATATACAAAGGATGTTCAACGAGCGCTGCTGTAACTGTAAATTTGCGAAATACACATGAATTGCTTTTCTTGTTCTGCTTCAATTACACACACATATATATATATATATATATATATATATATATATATATATATATATATATATATATATATGTATATACACCCATACACATACACATACACACTTATACATACATATTATTATTTGCAGGTCGACCTTTGCGAACACTTTGCAAAACTCTAACTGGATGGATGGATAGCACCTGCTTCATACACTAGCAATGTGCCATATCCCCTGCCTCAACACCCGCCCACACCAGAGCTGCTGCTGCGCTGCTGCTGCGGCTACAACTGCTGCAAAGCCCAATTTTAATTAGATTTTTAACGCTGCTTCGCGAATTGAATTTTGCTTTTCTGTTCTCTGTTTTCGCCTTAGAATCGGTACATTATACGCTTATAATGAGGAACGGTAAATTGATGACAGAACGCAACTGAAGTATAATATTATGCAGCCACACAGTGTTACAAGTGAGGTTAAGGCGCGGCGAAGCAGCAGTCGCAAACAGTCGCGTATGCCCCCCACACTAGTACGAAGCAGCAGCGTAAAAAGCAACAAGCGCTTAATAGCGGTGCTGCCAACTTGTCTCACTTCTTCTAGAGTATGGGCCCAGCAAGAGAATGTCCAATGCGACGCAATATCAAATACAACAGCAAAAGCTATTCAAAAATTAATGCTAAAAAGAGTAAATGGAGAAACAAATTATGAATAAACCTCGCTTCATGAAGAAGCCGCAAACGTGGTTATGCAACAACGATTGCATTTTGTGCATCCCTGAGCAACGAACAGCTGTTTATGCAGCTTCTAGCCCCTGTCGGCTGCACTATTATTCTACTAGCTCAAATTTCAGACACACATTTTGAAACAAATGTATATATACATGTGTATATGTATATATATGTCCACACAATAGTATTCATATTTTTTAATAAACAAAATTACGCACCAAGAACTTAAATCACAATGTGTGTGTGTACGTGTATCGTAATAGCAAGTTGACGAAAACAACACGAGAGAGAGCAACAACAAAAATTGATACACAATTCGACTTTTTGCTTTGCTCTTTGCTTTGCTAACGTTTCACGTATGCGCTGCTGCTGCTCCTGTTGTTGTTGTTTTTATTTCGTATGCTTTGCTTTGCGGTTTCCGTACTCTTTGCACTCGCACTAACTTGCTCTCGCTCGCTCACTCACGCGCTGGTGGGTTGGTAGTTAGAACGTATTTGTTGGTTACGAATTAGCTCGAATGCAATTAATTCACACAGATTGTCACAAATTGCAATGTTATTCAGTTACTAAATGACACGATAAGCACTTGTTTATGTTTTAACAGCACTATGCAGCATAATTTCAATAAATCTCGGATACCGAGCAAGACATGTGGTTTTTTACCCGTCGCGGTCGAAAAGGAAAAGAGCAGGGCTGTTCTCAGTATCGTATTTGTGAGTAATTTATCGATAGGCCGTTTGCCATTCACCGCCAACGCGGCTAGATGGCAACGCCGCAAGTATCGCTGTTTTTTAGGTTTGTTTTTTTCTTGGCTTTTTATTAAATATGTTTTATTTAAACAAAAAAACGTAGAAAAAAATGTGTGCATATTAATTTGGCTGCTGAACACCTGCACTAACTGCAGCACTTTACAACATTCTCAAGAATACACCCACTCACGACAACAAAACCCAGCGAATGCAACACTTTTTGTTTACATTGCGCACGTCAGCTGCTGTTGCTTGATTACTGTTTGTGTGTGCATGTGCATGTGTATGGGTGTGTGCGAGGGTGTGTGAGGGCAAGAATTTATCACTCGCAAAAAAATTTCCACGGAATCGCCACAGTAGCAGCGTAGTCAGCCAGTTTACATCAAGAAGCAGAGCGAAGTCGACGTGGCCAAAGCACTAAGCAACAAGGAAACAAATCCAAAACAAAGACCAACTGAACAATGTGCGGAATCTTCGCTTATCTGAACTATTTGACGCCCAAGTCCAGGCAGCAGGTGCTGGAGCTGCTGGTGCAGGGCCTGAAGCGGCTGGAGTACCGCGGCTATGACTCCACCGGGCTGGCCATCGACGCGCCCGACGACTCCCACGACATTCTGATGGTGAAGCGCACGGGCAAAGTGAAGGTGCTGGAGGACGCCCTGGCGGAGCAGTGCCAGGGCGTCGGCTACGACCAGCCTGTGGACATACACATTGGCATTGCGCACACCCGCTGGGCGACGCACGGCGTGCCCTCCGAGCTGAACTCCCACCCGCAGCGCTCGGACGAGCTGAACAGCTTCGTGGTCGTCCACAATGGCATCATCACCAACTATAAGGACGTGAAGACGCTGCTGGAGAAGCGCGGCTACGTCTTCGAGTCCGACACGGACACCGAGGTGATTGCCAAGCTGGTCCACCACCTCTGGCAGACGCATCCGGGCTACACCTTCGGCGAGCTCGTCGAGCAGGCCATTCAGCAGATCGAAGGCGCCTTCGCCATCGCCCTGAAGTCGAAGCATTTTCCGGGCGAGTGCGTCGCCTCGCGCCGCGGCTCCCCGCTACTGGTGGGGATCAAGGCCAAGACGAAGCTGGCCACGGACCACGTGCCCATATTGTACACCAAGGCGCATCGGCCCCACGGCCAGCCCCAGTTCCAGCTGCTGCCCAGCGGGCGGGCCTGCAATGTGGACGTCAGCGCCGAGTTCCAGCCGCTGGAGCACAAGGAGGTGGAGTACTTCTTTGCCTCGGATGCCTCGGCTGTGATCGAGCACACCAATCGCGTCATCTACCTGGAGGACGACGATGTGGCCGCCGTGAAGCGCGACGGTACCCTGAGCATACATCGGCTGAACAAGTCCTCGGACGATCCGCACGCCCGCGAGATCATCACGCTGAAAATGGAGATACAGCAGATCATGAAGGGCAACTACGACTACTTCATGCTGAAGGAGATCTTCGAGCAGCCCGAGTCGGTGGTCAACACCATGCGGGGCCGCGTGCGCTTCGACACCCAGACGGTCGTCCTGGGCGGCATCAAGGAGTACATACCGGAGATCAAGCGCTGCAGGCGGCTCATGCTCATTGCCTGCGGCACCTCCTACCACAGCGCCGTGGCCACGCGCCAGCTGCTCGAGGAGCTCACCGAGCTGCCGGTCATGGTGGAACTGGCCTCCGACTTCCTCGACCGGAACACGCCCATCTACCGGGACGACGTCTGCTTCTTCATCTCGCAGTCGGGCGAGACGGCGGACACGCTCATGGCGCTGCGCTACTGCAAGCAGCGCGGAGCCCTCATCGTGGGCATCACCAACACCGTGGGCAGCAGCATCTGCCGGGAGTCCCACTGCGGCGTCCACATCAATGCGGGTCCCGAAATAGGCGTGGCATCCACGAAGGCCTACACCTCGCAGTTCATCTCGCTGGTGATGTTCGCCCTGGTCATGTCCGAGGATCGACTGTCGCTGCAGCAGCGCCGCCTAGAGATTATCTCCGGCCTGTCGCAGCTGGACATGCACATCCGAACGGTGCTGCAGCTGAACTCGCAGGTCCAGCAGCTGGCCAAGGAGCTCTACCAGCACAAGTCGCTGCTGATCATGGGCCGCGGCTTCAACTTCGCCACCTGCCTGGAGGGCGCCCTCAAGGTGAAGGAGCTCACCTACATGCACAGCGAGGGCATCCTGGCCGGCGAGCTGAAGCACGGCCCGCTGGCGCTCGTCGACGACGAGATGCCCGTGCTGATGATTGTGCTCCGCGATCCGGTCTACACCAAGTGCATGAACGCACTGCAGCAGGTCACCTCGCGCAAGGGCCGGCCCATACTCATCTGCGAGGAGGGCGACGCCGAGACGATGGCCTTCTCGACCCGCTCCCTGCAGATACCCCGCACCGTGGACTGCCTCCAGGGCGTCCTCACGGTCATACCCATGCAGCTGCTCTCCTACCACATTGCCGTGCTGCGCGGCTGCGACGTCGACTGCCCACGCAACCTGGCCAAGTCCGTGACCGTGGAGTAGGCCCAGAGGATGCCTCCCCCTCCTTCTCCCACGCCCACTCCGAACAAGAATTCCATTTTACTGACCGCTTGAAATGGAGCGCTATGTATTCTATGTATTTTTATAAAAATATACATACATATATACATATTTAGCCTAAGTTTAACAGTTATACCTATATATATACGTACGTACATATACCCATTGAGCACTTTGTTCCTGCCCTCAAAATCCCTTTTTGAAAAATCTTTTGCATTTGTTTTCGTATTACTCAACTTTGTCAGTGCAATCAAAATATATATAAATGTTTGTGTATCCATATACATATGTATCTTGCGAATAATTATTTGGCTTTACAACTGCGTTAAGATAATGCGGCATAATTGCTTGAGATAAGATTGGAAATAGATCAAGAAACAAACAAGAAATTACGCAGAATGTTGACTTTTAGTATTATATATATATATATATATATATATATATATATATATATATATATATATATATATATATATATATATATATATATATATATATAGAATTTATTATATTAGAGAAAACATTTTAAAAAAATATAACATCTCTTATTTATTCATATTCTATATTAATTTTACAGATCCTTTAATGAGCGGAACTAGTGGTTCAGCTGAACTTGCTGGTTGCATCCGCTGCATAGCTTGCAGCCCTGTCACATAACTACTTCTCAGAGGCGTTTGCCAACCCTGGCTGTTCGCAAACGCAGAGTTTATCATAGAAGCGAAAAAAGAGGAAAAAGTTGTGCAACGTGAAAACTAAATAGTTAAAATCGCATACAATTCGATTGCATTTAGCTAAACAAAAACATGACGGTAAATAAACGGGACGCGAACACAACGCGGCCGCGTTGTTTTTTCGATATAACGCTCGGCGGCCTGAGCGTCGGTCGCATCGTGTTCGAGTTGTTTGGCGATGTTGCCCCGAAGACGGTTGAGAATTTTCGGGCACTGTGTACGGGCGAAAAGGGCACCGGACTTGTCACCGGCAAGCGGCTACACTATAAAGGTGTCATATTCCATCGTGTGGTCAAGGACTTTATGGTGCAAGCGGGCGACTTTAGTGCAGGCAACGGTACCGGCGGCGAATCAATTTATGGCGGCACTTTCGAGGGTAAGTTTCAATCTCTCGCACTCTCTCTACCAGTGTGTGTGTGTGTGTACATGTGTGCTTGTGTATGTATATACTTTGCATACATACAAAGTGCTATCAACTCAATCTGTTTTTCACTCTTTGCCTATATATAATAATTGTTTTAATTATTTTTTGTAAATGCATTAAAAAGAAAGAATTTCATACTCGACATTCTACTAGTCAAAAAAGCCAAAAACAGCTAAACAAATATTTAAAATTGCAACAAAAAAGCTTTGACTATTTCTAAGTGAATTTATTTACTTGATTTTATATCAGCAGTCGAGAAATCCGCTTAGTCGGCTTAGATGTGTTTGATTTCGTTTGTTGCTTTTCGCTGTGAAATGCAGTAACGGTACTGCTAGTGATGGGAAATGCAATGTTGACACTTTGCCACATTTAATTCACGCTAAATAAAAAGCCATTCCGTGGTTCAATATAGCTATAATTCTCTTATAGCTGTTTCAATGTTTGTAAACATCTGGAACTGTTGGCGGAAAATAGCCAAATTGGGAACACTGCTAGTGAGCTTTGAACTTTTTATCCATTTTGAAATATTAATAAATATATAAAATAATAACAGATAACATATTATTTAAAAAATATTATTAATAAATAATATGAATAATAAATTCATGTTGATATGATTATAAGGATAATAACAATAATAATAAATAAATTATATATATTTTTGTTTATTTTATTTCGACTAAAAACAGAATTCAAATTAGTTCCTGCTAGATTTCCCTAGTATTATAATTTCACAGTATTATAATTCATTTAAATCTCTATTACATACTAAATACTTAACATTATCCATTCGTTACAGACGAAAGCTTCGATAAGAAGCACGATCGTCCCTTTCTGCTGTCGATGGCTAATCGGGGCAAGAATACGAACGGCTCTCAGTTCTTTATGTAAGTGGGTTCGTTCCGTGTGGGATCGTTGCGGCCTATGGCTAATCCTTGTGAAAGTTGTTAACGTTTCTCTTGCAGCAATCTATGAAGCAATATGCAATCATAAATATGTTAAATCTTTTACTTTGTACTTTGCCTATCTATTTAAAGTTCTGTTGTTGTTCATTGATTTATTGCCGTATAGCGCATAGCGAGTGTATCCAATATCTCTGACCAGCGGACTGAGCCACCCACCCATCGACATCGACAACGACTCACTCACTTCCCCCTCTCCAGCCCAATGGCTGCCTGGCTGGCTGGTTGGCCTATACTAAATGCATGCATGCACGCGCGCCCCTCTGTGTGTGTGTGCGCGCGCGTGTGTGGATGTGTGCGTGCGTCTGTGTGTGTAAGTGTCTGTTTGTCTGTGGGTGCACCTTGACGTAGCTGAAGCCTCACACTTAACCCTTCAGCCGAGCTGGCTGTCCTTGGCAACGGCAACGGCAATAGCAACAACTGCAGCAACAACAACAGCGCCGACGGCAACATGTGCAACAGCTAACAGCTGTTCCCGAGCCCGAACCAATAGGCCAATCGATGACAGATGAGCCCAGGCAATGCCACCCAGACTGGCCCAGAGCGGGGCCAACCCAGCCCAACCCCTGCCGTCGTTTAGTTTGCTGTTTGCACAGGCATTGCCTGCATCACCTTTGAGTACGACAACGGCAGCTACAGCTACAACAAGAACAGCAGCAACAACAACAGCAATAGAAAACTACAACAAAAATCAACAACAACAAAGTTTGCATTGTGTAAAGAATATTTTTCTTCTCTTCTGTTTTTCATTGTAGTACAACACAGCCTGCGCCACACTTAGACAAGTAAGTAACAGTTGCTAACCAATTAGTTAACTATAAATTTATCGATTAAGTAAACTGAATTGAAATCAGCAAAGTAGAAAAAAATTAAAAGAAAAAGGAAAAGATTTACCTTAATCAATCCAATTTCAATTCAAGCTCTGTCTCGATTATCACATTCTAATTCCTTCACCTTCTCCACTTGCAGTATCCATGTTGTATTCGGTCATGTTTTATCCGGTCAGGATTTGGTGCGTCAATTAGAGGATCTGCCCATTGATCGCAACTCGCGCCCATTGCAGGATGCAGCCATCGCCAACTGTGGCGAGTTAGTCAAGCAAACAAAGAGTAAGTTCCATCAGCAGCTTCATCAACTCTCCATCATAAACTAAATTCGTATTCCTTTCTCAATCGTTTAGCAGCCAAAAAGCAGAAGAAGCGCCGAAAGCGCTCAACGGCCACGGAGGAATCGGAAACGAGCGACATTGATGAGTTGGTGGCTAAGCAGCGCAAGGAGAAACTAAAAAAGAAACGTTCGCGCAAGGAGTCCAAGTCCAGCGACAGTGAAAAGTAGGTTCAATCCCTTGCGAAACTGCCTTGCACCAAACTCTAATCTTATTTTCACTACTGCAGCAGCGATTCGGGAGGTGCTGCACGTGGAAATGGACGTCAGGAACACTCTGATGAGGAAGGCGAGATACATCCGTTGGTTACGTTGACTAAAATTGATCCCAGCGAGATACCAGAGGTACAAAATGCTTACAGCTAAACTGGGAATGCTGCTGCCGTATATTGTAGCAATTTGAATTCTGGATTCCTTCAATAAGATTTTGTTGCCTTAATGAATTTCTGTTTTGTCCTTTGTAGGTTTCAAATAAATTCCTAATGCGCGCTGAGAGATCCCGTTCTCGTGAGGATCGCGGAGGTCGTGACGTGCGCCGTGAACATGACCGAGATCGTGATCGTGATCGGGAGCGTGATCGTGACCGTGACCGTGATGATCGCGATAGAGGCAGGGAGCGTAATCGCAACGCCTTTGGTTGGTCAAAGAAACAGGTGCCGACCTCGCGCAGTGGCCGCATTGTCAAAGGACGCGGAGTCTTTGTAAGCATATAGGATACCGGAAATCCGGACTATTTGAGCCTTAAATTCAATTCAATTTACTTTTCAGCGCTTCCGCACGCCCTCGCGCAGCCGGTCGAAGAGTATTACGCCGCCGCATTGGAAACACGCACAGAATCGCACTATCAAGCTGTCGGATCTAGAGCGGATCGAGGAGGAGAACAAGGTGCGCGACGAGGAGCTGAAACGACGTGAGCAGGAGCGCAAGAAGCGGCACGAGGAGGCCTCCAAGGACCCCAAAAAGTCATTCTTTGAGCTGTCGCACGCAAGCACCTACGGCGGCAAAGTGACGCCCGAAAAATCGCCCTCGAAACAGAAACAGACGAGCAGCAGCAGCGGCAGCAATGCCAAACACAGCGATTTGCATCCTCAGAAGGATGCGGAGCGCGGAAAGCCCAAGGACATCCATGAGAAGGAGCGCGAAAAAGAAAAACCCAAAGAAGAAGCTCCACCAAAGCGTCGCAAGTCAGTGGATATGAACGCCTTAGACTACGAACAGCAGACGGACAGTGAGGCAGAGCCGGAGACCAGCAAACCACTCCGAAAGCATAGCGAGTCCAAGGCGGCGCCTACCAAGGATCAGGACCGCCCAAAAGTCGCTGGATCTCCAGCCGAGAATCGAAACAAGCGCGACGAACGCAAACCAGAAGACAGACCACGCGAGCGGGAGAGACAAAAGCGTAGTCGAGAGCGTTCCAATTCTCGTGACCGCCATAGGTCTCGCTCCCGTTCCACTCAGCGCAGACGATCACCGGCGCGTCGCCTGCAGCGTTCACCGCCTAGACGCTACGGAAACAACAACAATAATAATAACAACAATAACAATAATATGGGTCAGCATCAGTTCAACCGCAACCGTCGCAATCCCTTTGCCGACCGAGAGCGCCGACAACGGTCTCCGGACAATGAGTACCGCAACCGGTTTCCTCTTTCGCCGATTCGCACACGTAGCTCGCCCGTGGAACGGCGCCGTTCCAGGGAGCGCCAGCGTCGCTCACGTAGTCGTGGTCGCAGGCAGGAATCGGACGAGCGCAGGCGACAGGAGTCGCCCGATCGCAAACGGCCAGAGTCGCCTGCTCGAAAGCGACAGGAGTCACCCGAAAGGAAGCGTCAAGAGTCGCCAGAGCGCAAGCGTCGAGACTCCCCGGACCGAAGGCGGCGAGAGTCGCCCAATCGCAGGCGCCAAGCATCACCGGAGCGCCGACGCAGTGGGAGCCGGGGCCGGCGACACAGCCGCTCACGCAGCAACAGTCGGCCACGACGGAAGGAGCGCTCCCAGGAGCATCGCTCGCGGGATAGGAGTCCGGCGAAGGGATCGTCTGCTGCGGAATCGGACGACAAGGATAAAGCTGCTCGCGAGAAAATGCAGAAGCGCGTTGAGGCGGCTCTGCTGCTAAAGGAGCATATGCGCAAGGAGATAGCCAAGGAGGAGGAGCGACGGGCTGAGAAGCAGCGACAGGACGAGCTCGAAAAGGAGCGCACGACGCGGGAGCTGAACGAACTGGAGCGTCTGAAGGCGGAGACACTGAAGAAGTTGCAGGAAGAGGAGCGTGAACAGGACGAGTCAACTTCTAGTCGTGTTCGACGTGAAAGCCGAGGCAGCAGCCACGACACCAAGAAGCGAAAGCATAAAAAGTCCAAGAAACAGGCGACACGCTCGCCACGATCCGACTCGGATTAGTTTCCTATAACAAAGATCCACACATCTGACACCATATTCGAAATCAAATCTTTGATTCATACATAATTAAATGATTACACATAAATGCAATTGTAAAAACTGTTCGAGAATGCAATGTACTTTGACCACCCAAATAAAAACAAAAATTTAAATGGGGATTTCTTGATTTGAACTGCGCGCTATATATGTTGCATGGCAAAAGGCTCACTGCTATGCAAGCAAATTCAGTGCTGTAAAATTTCAATAACGTGCTATCGAATATCGATAGATTCAAATTAGGAGACGAAATGAATCAGATGCGAAAATAAAATAGACAAATATTTACAAATTAATTAAATACATATTTGCTAGGACTTTAATAATTGTTTAAGCAATTTGTAGCTATGTATTTTTCAAGTGGATAAACTAGTTAGCTCTTGTTTTCTTTTGAACAATATTTATTGCTTACTGCAATATTTTTTAAATAATGAAAAATGCAATGTTTACAAATAACGATAAGTCTGGCAACTTTTTCGGCATCAAAACTTGTGTCAGTTTATTTTGTGCATCGTTTTTCTTCCGTTTCGCTTGTGGCAAACTTTCATTCATGGAGACAAGCTTTTGACGCTGCCATTGAAATTTGTTTCTTCTTTTTGCATCGCAAACAAAAACAAAAGTTGCCGTCAGCGTCGGCGCTCACGTCGACGCCGACATCACCGGCAAATGCAAGCTTACAAGTATGTGTGCGACTGCTCTCTCTCTCTCTCTCTCTCTCTATCTCTGTATGCGGGTATGTTTAGTGTGTGCGAATATGGCAGCGGCAGTGGCAGCGCCAGTTCGGACCAAAGCTCCCAGTACACGAATGGCGTACAAACTGTTTGGACGTGTTTGCTGCTCGCTGGCGATGTCGCGAGTTCGAGTTCGAGCATTTTAATTGTCAGTGCAGCGTTGTAAATATTGAAGCGGCGCTTCGATTGCCGTTTTGACGAATATTTGTATCTGTGTGTGTGTGTGTGTCTACATGTTTATTGTTTATAAATCCGCAAAGTGTCGTAAACCAATAAACAAAAATGCTTAAAAATAACAACAACAACAACAACTGCAAATAATGCCGAAAGCGACAGTGAGAATAATTGTAATTTGTTGATTTAAGCGGCGGCGGTAGCGGTCGTTGCTAATGTGGCTGAATGTTCTTCAAGCGTGCGTCAGAGTTTTGAATGTGTGTGTGCGTGTGAGTGCTTGTGTATGTGTTTGTTTGTTTGTATGTGCAAAAATTACAAATAAGCAAGAATTGATAGGCTGAGCCTGCGAATTACAAACAGAAAACGAAAATGCAAAAACACAACAAAGGTAGTAACAAAGCAAAGCAAAGCGAAGCAACGCAAAGCGTGCGGGGGCGCAGGCACCGGCGATGGCGGCAACAAAAGCCGGTGCAGTGCGTACACACACAGACATACGCACAAAGAAAGAGAGCGAAATATAGGCAATGCGAGAGATAGAGAGAGGGATAGAAATAATGGAGACACATGGGCCATGTTTTTATGCTGAAAATCAAATGAAACGTGATTAATTATTAGCTGCTGCAGCCGTAAATTCCGGCATTGTTGATTTTTGTGTCCTGTTGCAAATAAATTATGACATAATAAGGCATCAAAACAAACAAATCAACTGTGTGCCTGTGTGTGTGTGCGTGAGCAAGGATGACGGCCAATAGGCATAAATATTGAAATGAATATTTTAAAATGCGAAATTCCATGCAAACAAACAGCGATAAACGCAAGAGGCAAAGATGCTAAACAAAAAAGGATGTAAAACGCAATAAAGCACACGACTGAGAGCCGCTGCTGCTGCCGTCGCTGCTGATGTTGCGGCGGCTGCGGCTGCGAAAGCCGCCAAGTACAGTAGTAGTTCTTCGGCCAGGCCACAAAGGCAGCAGTCGAACAAAAAAGCACACGCACGCACACAGTGACAAACGGGGCAATAACACAAACAACAACAGCAACAGCCACACAAGGCCATGAAAGCAACAGCGGCGGTTGTAGTAGGCAGGCAGGCAGAAAGGCAAAGGCAAAGCCAAAGCTAAAGCTCGGCGCACAAACACAAAGCGAAAGCGTAGCAAAAACAAGGAGCAAAACAGCAGCGACGTCGCACAGTGTAACAAATTGATTAAAAAAACAATAGAACCAATCGTAATACAGGTTTAGGCAGACAAATATATTGTATTATATTATATACAATATATAATATATTACAATATCTAGAAAATTTACAATATAGTTTAAATTACACATGTCACATAAGTAATAGTAAATTATAATAATATTAAATAAATATAAAATTGAATTATTTATTTAAGTTTGGGTTTGTCATTTAAACTGCTTTTTCATTCAATCAAAAATAAATTATATATAATAATCTACATCTTTGAAATTGTTATATCTTCTAATATGCACTTGAACCCACTGAAGAGAATGACTTATGCTCTTAAGAGTCTTGTAGTTCACAATAATCAATTAATGGGCAACTATTTTGTTTCTCCTTTTTTGGAGCATGTAAATCACTGTGCGCCGTCGGCGTTGGCGTTAGCATCAGCAGAGGACCAGAGTCAAAGCGAGAGTGGGCTGCTGTTGCTTATGCGAATATGGATGCTCAGAAAAAGCTTAGTAAGCTGCGCTGTTGCTGACGCTGCCGCTGCCGCAGCCGCCGCTGGTGCTGCTGCTGCTGCGGCGGCTGTTGTCGTTTTGCAAACAAATGTACAAAATGTATATGACGCTTAGCGTTCGTGATAATGAAGTATTTGAGTGACGATGATGAAGACATAAGAACACGAAGAATAAGCATAATAGAAGGCACAACAAGGTAGAATTTTGAGGAAATCGAAATTTGCGTCGTCGTTCAATTTCGACCGGCATCCGCAGCACAAAACAAACTTTTACCCATGTGTGTGAGTGTGTGTGTGTGTGTGTGTGCTAGTGCTTGTGTGTGTGTATTTCGCATAGTCAAATTTGTTTTATATAATTCTCAACTACCCCGATATGATTTCCGTTGCGCTTCTTCCTTATCTCTCAATTGAGCGTGGCAATTTTTGTTGTTGTTATTTGCAGTTTCTGCCGGCAGCAAAAGCCACGGCGAAAACCGTTGTTTGCTTATTGTTAAAAACTTTTTCAGTACACATAAATGCGTTGGCCATGGCAATAAATACAACTTTTAAACAAACAACAAACTTTACGCAATAAAAACCAATATTACATTTTTACCACAAAAACCCAAAATCCAAACAAAAAAAATATAATTTGACAACATTTTTGTCTTGATTTATAAAATATACATATGTATATGATTTTGTACAGAGCAAAAAAGTTACACAAAAGACTACAAAAATACCGTTGCAATAGCAAATATGATGCACACACACACATGCATTCACACAGAACGCTGCCAGTGGCTGCTGCGTCAGCGGCGCTGTCTCAGCTGCGGTCGCTGCCAACGTCGCCATCTGCTTTATTTGTACTTTCTTTCTCTCTCTCACTCTTTCTGTCTCGCTCTCGCGCCGAGCAAAGCCTTTGATAGTAGCTGAAGCAACAACAATAATGGCGCTGACAGCACTGCCGAAATATATTTTAGCATTCATTTATGCGACGTTTTCTTCATACTTTACTTTTTTGTATATTTGTACTTTTTTTTTTTTTTTTTGCCGCGCGAATTCGTGCACTCTGGCTAGAAATCTTTCCTATATGTATCTATCCATACACGCGCATTTTGGGTACTTGTTGTCTTAAGTATTGTCTCTGCTCAAATTGAAATACAAACGTATAGTATACCCCGTCCGTTATGGCACCATCAGACGACGCCGCAGAGCTATTATGATGATGACAATGAAGCGCCAGGAGTGGGTGACTTAGAACCGAAGATGGCCACAGATGATTTTTGCAAGAGTGGCGTTAGCTAAGAATAAGAACGAACATCAAAAAGTCGAAAAGTAAGGATAAGGCAAAAGTATTGTTGGCTTACTATGAGCATTAAGCAGGGGCATTGGATGGAGATAAATGAGCTCTGAAAAGAAATAAAAATACTATTCATTGAATCGAAGAAATATCAAGTAGATGCTGAAAGCAATATTAAATATTTTGATTTATTTACAATTATTTTTTATAATCACAATATTACTATTATATTTAATTGGTTTAAAATATATAAAATACAATATTGTAATAATAAAAACATACTTTTTTGTATAACTTTTTAATACAAAAAAAAAAAAAAAAAGAAAGAAAATATAATTTTTAAATAACTTTCTTCCTTTTATTGAATTTTAACTTTTGCTTTACTAGTTTCCGACTAAAGATATTATAGACATATAAATATATATATGTAAGCAATAGCTTACAACTTCATTTAGCTTTTGATTCTTAAAGAAGTTTAATGCCCTTTACTTGAGGGATAGCCTCACAATTTATAACAAATAGTAGATTCAGTAATTTTGCTTTATCCCATTTATCTCTGGGAAGAACTTGGGCTGGCCAAAACTCGACCGGCGATAAAGCAAAGCCCATTGCCATCAATTTAAGAAGAATGCGCCGACGTTGACGACAAATGACATTTTGATGTTGGCGCCGTTAGCGGCGCCAGTGTTTTGCGGCCTATTACGCAAATTGCGCATACGCACTGTTGCACACGTAAAATATTTATGTGCGTTTCATAAGCGTAGCTAAAATATATTAGCATACTTTTGTGTGCGTGCCATCGCCATTTTGCGAGTGTGTGACAAAGAGAGAGAGAGAGAGAGAGAGAGAGAGGAAGAGAGATTTAAGAGATTCGAATTTGTTGATTTTTAGATTGAAAAGGCAACGAAGAGTCGTGAAAGCGCGCTTAATGAACAATGTAAATGCGTGAGTTCGCGTGAAGGCATAAAATGCAAGTAACAATGAGAAGATGCACTTAAGAGAGACATTACAAAGTAACGAAGCGAGTGAAGACAACGCGCAGAGAGTCCAGTTCGTTATAATAATCACACCGAAGACGAGATAATAGCGTTTTGCGGTTAGCTGCCCGAAACTGGAAAAACCACCGGAAATTAACGCCAGATTGCAATGTTTTTGTTTTACAATCGACGCATTTTTGTCATTATATTAATTGAATTTCTGCTGCTGCTGCTGAGCGATGACAATGGACAACCAACGCTGACCAAGTTGCCGACAACAGGTGAGTTACACGCCCACATCTACAGTTCAATTTACAGTTACACTCTATAAGAATCCCTTGCCAAACTGCAATAATCATAAACTAATGGCCAAACGTGCGGGCGTGTCCTTAGCCAAAAGCCCCGAGAACTTGTTGAGTTCTGAGAGTCCTCAAGTAGGGGGTCGGGAGTAGGAGGGCTAGGGCAGGGTCTTGCGACAGGCCGCGTCCCATAAAGAAAATCGGGAGTATAAAATATTAAAGTTGGCCAAACACGCGAGAAAAGTTTTTGGCCACATCCACCCTTGGCTCGCTGCTTCCTTTGGGGGTTGATCCGTTCTGGTGCGCTCTTTGACTGCGGAATAGCCCTTTCGCATGTGTGTGTGCCATTGCGGGCTTATTGCGTCGTTGATTTGGCTAAGCACAAATTATAATTCTAATTTATGGTAAGTGAACAAGTCGCTGTGCAGCCTGTCCGATTCTCACGACCCATCTGCGCAAAGTCTCTACATTTGCTCAGATAGCTAAAAGCATTTAACAATCAATCAATGCAAACAATTTCACATAATTTCCCCTTTTCATGCCACACACACACACACACACACAGATAGGAATGTCCGCAACTATTTAGTCAAGTTCGAGCGAGGGCATGGGCCAGTTCATAAAACCCCAATGCGAAAACTTTTGCACACATGATAGAGCAGCTATTGCTGCGCTCGGGTTGGGGCTGGAGAAGTGCTGTGTGGCAAAAGTCCAAGTCTAAGTCAAACGACTAAGCGGCATGTCGTCAATAAATTTTCCATTAAATTCAAAGCAACCCAAAAAAGTAGAAAAAAGATGAAGAGGGAAATGGCAAGAAAAACAAGCGTCCATAAAGGAAGGTAGCGTCGAGTACACTACATAACTTTTGCCTCTTCTATACAGACACAGTAACACACACACATACACACACACGGAGTGGCACACGTGTGGATGGGTGGGTGTCTTCGGGCGTGTGGGTGTGCGTTGTGTTGTGTTGCTTCCTGTCTGTCCTGGGAGGCCGCTTATTCAATTTAGCACTGGCGTGTGGCGCCATCTAGCGCCGCGCCAGTGAAAGGCAACCAGGGAGCAGAGCAACAGTACAACTTTATACCCTAGAAAATAGCACAGACAAAATACAGAAAAATCGAATCTATAGAGTTAAGGAGAATGAGCTGCAGCTTATAAGGATATATAAAAGAAAGCTCTGTTTTAATATAGGATCTCTCTAGCTCTTCTGTGGGCTTATGGGCTTATGGAGGGAGCCACATACTCAAATCCTTTAAGCTGTAATACAATGAAGAATTAAGACCCAAAATGTTTAATCAGCGAACTTAGCAAACTCTTTAGATTTATTATCTTTAAAACAGAGAACCTCAATAATGCAATTAGATTTGGTTCATCTATCTTGATCAAAGACTGCCCTTAACTCATCTGAAATTTAGGTAATATTGAAAAGCCAAAAATAATGTTCTTTAATTAACAGTATATTTTTCATAATATTCTTTTTATTATATAAATATTTTACAAATATTCGATCTATATTATAATATATATAAAGAAGCATTAAAGCTGTCCATCTCTTACACCTCAACTGATATTATTTAAGGTATTTCGAATGTTCTTTCGAAGTTTCCAGCTCTTAATTTTAAAAATTTAAAAGCATTTTAATGTATAATATACAATTCTTGGACCATTCTCAGAGTATCTTTTTTATGAGACGCTTATCAGTAGTTTTTATACCTAAAATGACCATAAATAGTGTATTCATACAAACCTGAGACTGAGACGAGCATTGCTTAAAGCCGACGACCTTTTTTATTTTGTTTAAAAACAAATAAATATAAAAACCATAAATTTAATTATATTTTAATAATAAATGAGCTTAAAAAAACTTTCATTATTAGAGCCAATAATTAAAAAAATACATTCTTTTTATATTTCAACATCCAATCAGCAAATAAAAATACTTTTATAATTAAATAATAACATAATTAAAATTTTCTAAAATATTTCATAATAAGGGGTGTCTCTTCGTCGAGCAGTCGTTCATAGCACACGTTTATTTACCGTTTTTTTGGCTTTGTTTTTTTACCGGCGGCAAATAACTACAACATAAGCTATTGGCACAGCAGCTCTCACATCATGAATCTTGGCTGCTGCCGTTGTTGTTCCTGGTTTATTCATATATAGCGAACAACATATCATGAGCTGCTGCCGTTGTTGCTGTGTTTGTTGCTGTTGCAGGCTGCGTGCCGCATAGCATAGCAACCCAAAAGCTGCCTCTGAACCTCTCCATATTCATATGCAAATTGCGTTGTAGGACCTTTTGGGCTCAGCTGTGTTGCTTTTGTTGTTAATGGTTTGTTTTTGCTTTATTTTCGGGTAAGCAGAATTATTATTGTTATTATTGTTGCTGTTGTCGTTGTTGTTGTTGCTGGTGGTGGTGCTGTTGTTGTTCGTTTGCTGTTGCTGCGCTGGTGGCGCCCCGCGTTTGATTTCAATATTCAAGTGTTTCCTGTTTTTTTTTTTGCATTTGTTGCTGTATTCTCTGCCTGCCGCTTTGCTATTTGACATCTCAAGCAGCATTACTTGGCTGCCACAACAGCAAAAACACAACAACAACTAGAGCATTTCGATAAGCAGCAACAACAAACAGTTGAAATAACAAGTTGAGAGTGCCCTCAGCTCCTTCACCTCGGCCATCTTGCTGATCCACCCACTCCCACTCCTCGTCTAGCTGCTGCTGCTGCTTCTGGCACTAACTACACAAATAGCAAATCGGTTCTGCTCTTGCCACAAATGCGCCGGCATTTGGCGCTGCTCTTGACTGCTCGAGTGTGCCTATGACGACCTTATGCTGCCGCTGCTGCTGCCTCCTTGAGAGCCGAAGGCGCCAGACCACCAAGTGGTTCGTTGGGCTATGTGAGGTATTGGCGTTTCGGGTCTTGGGATCGTTCTGCTAGCAACATAGCCTCGTGGCGCCTTTGCGGTTTTTAAGCCTCGCCTAAGGTTCAACGATTTTTGAGCCCCACGAAATAAAAGACACCAGCCACTGTATGTGCTGGTATTTTGCTGTGTTTAAGTATGTATTAAAGTGGTCCTACTAACGTGTACATGCATGTTCCGAATAGCCTGCTGCAACAACGCATTATTGTTGGAAATTTTTTTCGTTTTATTGCCTCTCCTCAGAATTCTTGACAGCTTTAAACTGATTGCTCTCTGCTGGTAGCCAAGGCAACATCCTGTGAGCTCAATCGCAGCTTAAATTTAAAAAGGACACAATGAATGTACATATTTACGGCATAAATATATATAATATATATATATATATATGTGCTTGTATTTTTGTGTGCGCTCACAGTTAGGGATTCCAGGAAATCAGTTAAGTACGGCGTGGAGCTCCGCCCGGGGCGTTTGCCACCCAGCTAAAAGCAGCAATGATTACATTTGGCATCATTTCGACACTGCCCTCTGCAAAAATGTGGCAAGAGAAATCATAATTTTTAATGCGAACAGCATGTTGGCCGGGCCACCACGGCCATTTGCAGCAGCATATTTTTTCGTGTGCTCGAAGCACGACCGGACCACCCCCTGAAAATCAAGCTGCAAAGCTGCTCTTATCTGACGCGTGCGGGTGTGAATAAAAAACAAATTCTATTAGTTCAATTAGACAGCTACGTAGGTATCCCTCCCTTACTGTCTCTCTCTGGCCAAACTTTATGGATGTCGTAGCGCGTTTTAAAGCTGGCAACTGTCGCTTTCCCAGGCTGCTTTTAGCCGTTTTTCAAACATGTTTAATTTTCCTAGAACTTGCGCTTGGCCAGATCAGAATTTCTTTAGATGCTCAACAATTATCAATTACTCGGAAATCAATCAGAGCATGTTCAATTCAAATGCTAATGAGATTGCTGTTTATCATGCATATATTTTAAAGAATCTTGTTGAACAGTCAATTATAAATCAAATTGAGAAAGCTAAAAAAAGTGTATAAATGATTTCATACAAAATTCACTTAACATTTTTTATGTATAATATTCAGCTCGATTCGTGTCAATCTAATATTAATATTTTTAATATATTCATAATTTTATTATCAAAATACCAAGTATGTTTAATGATATGCGCGAATGAATGTATTTATTGCTGTATACAGTTAGGAACATGAAAGCTCAGGCCATAATCAATGAGAATTTATAAGCGATGAGCAAGTGTAGAGCAACTATGTACTATAAACCAATATGAGCATCAACAGAATTGGACTATAAATTATATGAAAAATAGTCGTATCATAAGTATACTTATACTCATATTTATACTTATACTTATACTTATACTTATACTTATACTTATACTTATACTTATACTTATACTTATACTTATACTTATACTTATACTTATACTTATACTTATACTTATACTTATACTTATACTTATACTTATACTTATACTTATACTTATACTTATACTTATACTTATACTTATACTTATACTTATACTTATACTTATACTAATACTTATACTTATACTTATACTTATACTTATACTTATACTTATACTTATACTTATACTTATACTTATACTTATACTTATACTTATACTTATACTTATACTTATACTTATACTTATACTTATACTTATACTTATACTTATACTTATACTTATACTTATACTTATACTTATACTTATACTTATACTTATACTTATACTTATACTTATACTTATACTTATACTTATACTTTATACTTATACTTATACTTATACTTATACTTATACTTATACTTATACTTATACTTATACTTATACTTATACTTATACTTATACTTATACTTATACTTATACTTATACTTATACTTATACTTATACTTATACTTATACTTATACTTATACTTATACTTATACTTATACTTATACTTATACTTATACTTATACTTATACTTATACTTATACTTATACTTATACTTATACTTATACTTATACTTATACTTATACTTAATTTTATGATATTCAAACTCAATTTAAGTTTTAAGTTCAATCCGATTCAAGCGCAACTGTAGAAGCCATATATATCACAAATTGGGACAAGTAGGCTGTTTAAATATGTACAATATACATATATATCTTGGCCAGCATTATAAGCCCTTTAGGTGCTCAGTGGTTGTGAAGCGTCATCTGCAAATCGTCGCCGTCGACTTGGTGGAAAGTTATGGCTCTTTCCCTTGGCGGGTAGGCAAAGTGGCAACAAGAAAAGTACCACATATAATGTAAAAGAAAAAATCCCCTTAGTCAGCATGATGTTTGCATTTAATTGTATTTTTTTTATTGCCGTCTGCAAGCCGTCGTGAGCGCCAACTTCTTGAAAATTCAGGTACATAACATGTATATAAAAATATTAAAAAAAAAAAAACAGAAGTGAGTTCTGAACTTCGCCACTGCGCTCTCTGCATAATAGGCAAGAACTGCCGTTTGGCAATTAAAATTATTATTATTATTAGAAGTTAGTTGGCAGAAATTCAAGTGGTCGGGCGCCACATTAGAAAAGTTTACAAACTTTTTGAATTAGTAGAGCGGCACGTCTAATTAAGATGCTTTCATTAAATGCTGCCTTAAAAGACCATTACCAACTTCTCGGAAATAAAGGAATTGAGCAGTTAAGTGAGCTGGGTGCTTTTTCCTTATCAAAAGACCTAATAGAAAATGAGAACAAATAACATGGAGATTCAAAGGAAACATAGCACATAATATGAAATACGATATTTTTTATTTAATACAAAGTTTTTGGGCTTTAGGCAAAGTTAAATTTAATAAATGATATATTTATCCGTTTTAGTATTCTATAAACAAATTGGACTTTAGGGACATAGAATTCTAATAAAATCATAATCATAATACATGCTAATTATCTTATCTTTAACATAATAATACTAATAATATTAATAATTTTATTAATTAAAATATTTTCGGAGTAGAATGTTGAGTAAAATGTCGACTTTAAATGCGTATAAAAATTTTAAGCAATTAGGAAATTTTAAGAACTATAATCTATTTCCATCAATATTTCTCTTTCCATTAATAAATTTTACTTCTAGGCTTTAAACTACGTCTATATATAGCTACCAACAGTTTTTCAGCTGAATAACTTGATAAAAATACATATAGTTTTTCCAATTTAAAACTTGGATAGAGTTGCAACTGCTTCTTCCCTAAATTTTAGCACCAAATAATAAAAACAATCCTCCGCAAAGTGTTGTGCTAAACTGAGTTGTGCTTAATTGAAGCAATCAACTGAGATTTTGCACTGCACTCTTATCCAATGGGAAAATTCTTACAAAAAAAATATGTTTCTCCAAAGTAAAATATTTCTGTTCCTAAGGCTTCCTAAGGCGTGTAATTGAAGTTCGTACCACAAGGGTGTACGATGGTTTGATGTTGGGGATGATCGTAACTTCCTCAATGCTCTCCCGCAGCCCACTTGAAGGTGTCAGGCGGAGGGCGCCACCAACATGTTCATGCTTGAACAACACAAATGTGGCAACATGTATGCAAGCTTTTACAATTTCATTACTTTTCTTTTCTTACATACAATAGCTATATATCTTTGTCTATATCTATGTGATATAAGCCAGTGCATATTACAAATATTTCCAAAATTTATGAATACTTTACCAGTCCATGGCACACACAAAGCTGTCTTTATCAATACATTTTCGTATATGAATTTGGAATTAATATCATAAGGGTCCTATTATGTTGTAAAAAGCTTTTACACGAAAAAAACCTTCCTCTTCAGACAAGAATTAAGTATAGAATGACGATGGAAAATATTGATTTATAATCAAAAACCTGAAGGCATATGCCTTAGAGGTTGTTGATCGCCGACACGAGGCTGTGCTCAGACAATCAATCTCTTATTATTATTACTACATATAATAGGCCTCTGTACAATTTGCTACATTACTATGTAAGTTTATATATTAATGTAAGGGCAAATTTTTGCTCGTACTGCTGGCCACTCAAGTAACTCTTTCTTAAGTGCTATACATGGATTGTATGCATGTCTACCTGTTCACAGCCACATTATCGAGACAAAGCATTTACAGTCCAAGCCCCAATCAGCCAGCACGCCCCCAACGCCCCGCCCTGGCACAGTCGGCCATCGGGTTTGGTAACAGTGGCAAGTACAAATAAAATCCATTAGAAGTAGAACCGTGTGTAAGCCGACATCAGCGTGGCTTTGTTGTTGCTGTCGTTGTTGTTGGTCTTTTTATTCTTCTATTTTTCGGTTGTTTTTTTATTTGATATTTTTCGCCTTAGAATGACGCACATTATTGGCATGTGAGAGAGCGATTGAAGGGGGAAGTGGCACATTATAGCCGCAGCAGACATTATAATGCTCGTAAAGTTGCCAATGGAAAATAACTGAACTATTTCCATGATCGTGTCGAAATGTAAAATATTTTTATAAGTCTTACTTGTCCTTGTTATTCATCTATTCTGCAGCGTCATTCCTGTCTGAGTCCCAATAAACAAAAAGAGTCAATTTTGATGGCTAAAAATAAACGCGACACTCAAATAGACAGTTTTTTTTTGTCGGCTGCCCTCGCTTACTTATGGTTGTGCGTACAACAAGAATTCAAAGAAATTACCCGGCGTTGCGCGCTGTTGACATCTGTCTAGTTCCCTGAGCTCAAAAGTCAAAGGTATTCAGTTTCTGATTATGTATGTCTATCCTTACTATCCTGTTACCAAGCTTACCTACGATCTGTAAGTACGACAATAAGTAATATAGACAATTCATTAGCCTTAAGCTTAGCTTGCACAAATGTCAACAATTGAAAGTCTTCAAGTTATCCCAAGGCTCGCTTAAACCTTCTTTAATAATATGCGCCAGGACAATAACAATCATACAGAAAGAGAGAGAGAGAGAGAGAGAGAGACAGAGAGAGAGATAGGGAAGGAGGAATTGTAAATTGTTCAGTTTTGAAGCTGCTGACAGCGTTTTGTTTTCCCTCCCTTGCTGGCGTTGGCGTCATTTGAAATGAACATTATTACTACTATTATTATTGTTATTTTTATTGCGCGTATTATCAGCAGGTTTCGAGTTCATTGAATTCAACCGCCCGCTTCCTGCCGCCCTGAGCCTGCGCCTTGCCAGCCAAAGTGGGTCAGCGTAATCAACGGAATCAGAGCCTAGGCATGCTCCGACTAGCTACGCTTGCCCGTACCACCCCGCCCAGCCCCGCCCCAGTTGCTCCTTGCCAGCGTTCACATCTCCCACACACACACCGACACCCACGCCCACACCCAGGCAGTGTTCTTGTGCCTTCGTTCTAACTTTTGTGCTGGTGTTTACTCTACTCTCCATGGTTGCCATGTCGCTGCGACAATGATGATTGCAATAAATGAAATTAATGCGTATTTGAAAGACCCAGACAGGCGAATCAATTGACAAAAATGGAGTGCCGCATTCGTGCGACAGCGTGCAAATCAAAAGCCATGAAAACAACCAAATTGAAAACATTTTTCTGGAATTTTTATTTAGTATTTCTTTTCTTTTCTATTTTCCCCTTCTCTGCTGCTGTCATTTTTTCCTCTTTCTCTCTGTGGCACCAGGTCATGTTGCAGCCACCTTGCTGGAAGTGAGCGGCTCGGATTCTGCAAAATTCAAGCGAAAGCTATTTGTGTTCAGGAAACTCAGGACTGAATTAAATCATTCCACATCAAAGCCTGAACGAAATGAAAATACATTTTTATTAGGCAGATATTTCTTACGTCTCATATTAATGTGAAATAAATCAATTACAATCGGATTCATTTGCATAATATTTACATGCAATTAAAAGTCAGATAGTTGACTATTTTGGCAGGTGGGATCTCTGATGTGGCCAAAAAGCACAAAGTAATTTATGTACTGTGAGCGCTACGCTTGGTGGGCAATCGCCTGATATTGTCGGAGGCGCTGGACAACTAAATGCATTATAAAATGCATTTAGCATAATTAACTTAATTTCATAAATATATAATTACATTTATTTTTAAGTGCCCGGGCGCAACAGATTGCATGTGTCTTGCGCGTTTTTTAGAAACCTAACCAAGCGTTGAAGTCAGCCAAAAAAAATACACAAAATTGTATAAAAATGTTGAAAAAAGGCAAACTTCGTCGCGAGGTGTGTGCAAAAGGTGTGGCCGCCTGCAATTATAAATGCGCCGAATAAAACAAAAATTGGCATAACACAAAGGCAAGAACTCAACTAAAAAGGCATAAAAGAAGGCATTAAATAAATCGCTTACAGAAGAGAACCGAAAAAAGTGAAAAATAAAATGCAAAAAAATACAGCAAAAATTAAAAATAATAATATGAAACTTTAACAAAAAACGTCAGCTTGCAAATTGACACGAGATATGAGCACGGACATGGATACGAACGGGCAAAAAGTGAAGCAACTTGGCTTGGTTTTAACACTTCTTGGCTTGGCTTGGCTTGGCTACGTTTCGCACTGGTATTTCGTATGCCGTATTAGAGAGTACCATGGCTGTGGCATGCACTATGTAACGCATAGAAGGTGATCTATACGTTTTCATATGTATAACTATACCTATTTGTTCATCGTCTACAAAAGAAGTTTCATATGGAGGACTTAAACTCTTCTCCATATATTTTGGGGCTTTTCCATCAACTTCTCTATTCAACCTCATTCAATGTGAAATTTTGCCGAAACTTTCCTCCTGTCTGAATACAGGGTATATTAATTTTCGGCGTGTCTATCTCTCTGATTTGTTTTTTTGGCATCGAAGGAGCGTAGAGCGTTGAGCGCTGAGCGCACCCTTGGCGCTGGCTGCCCCCGAGGTTGCCTACATTTGGGGGGCGCAGGGGATCAAATGTTGGCGCAAGCTCGTTAAAAAGAATTTGGTTCACTTGTTGTTGTAGCACAACAAAAAAAAAAGAATGAAAATAAACGCTGCACGCTTGAGACACAGGCTGTACGCCAAACTGGTTTTCGGACTGCATTCTTTTGGGCCACGTTTATAGCCAACTAGCCTGGCTTGCCAGTGAGCTCAAAGCAGGCTCCTTGCCGCTGTGTTCAGTTGCCAAGTTGTTTGGCTGAAAAGAAATTGAATCATATGCGGCAGTGGCAGCATTCAGCAAAAAAAAAAGAAGAAAAATAAAACGCAGTTTCTATGAATTTCAGTTTCGATGTGTCGAGTCTTACCTGCTACAGTTTCTGGCAGCGACTCTTTGTCTTAATTCTCCAGTTCTCCAGTTTCTGGCGAGCTGTTCCCTTTTTCTCTCTTTTTTTTTTTTTAAATTTGTTTTTATTTCGCATCTATATTTAGGTTTTAGAATTTCGTGCACGTTTCGCGTTTTGCATGATTAATTGTTTATGCAAATTGATGTTTGCTTTTAAGGCAAATAGCAAAAGAGTGAGAGAGAGAGAGAGAGAGAGAGAGTGCGAGAGAGGGAGATGGTGTATAAGTGCTCACAGTATGAAGTTTGTATATTATGTGTAGACCACTTGATATCAGCAGCTCATCAGAATAGTTCGGAGCATTTATTGACTCGATGCCAATCCGTAGACTATATACATAGACACTGCCTGGGCAGGGCGTAATCCCACAGTTACACATGTATTGCTTATGATTATTCAATTAATACACAATTAGCTCAGTCTCTGCTCATTTGCATAATATGCGATATAAATTGAATTTGCTCTAATGCCACGAATTCGATTTCGTTTCAATAACGTGATTAACTTTGTTGCAAATTAGTTGGCTGCCGCGACGCCACGCCAACTCACGGCTCAAGATAAATCGCCACAGATAGAGTCAAATGCGAGAGAAGCAAACGAATATATGTTTATATATATTTATGCAGGTAGATAGAGACAAAGTTTTAATTAACATTACAGCTTAAGTGCTCAGTCTCTTTTTTTCGCTCAACTTTTTTTTTTATTCATTGGCTTGTCACAGTGTGTCTTGGACGTTAAATAAAGCTGAACTTTGATCTGTTCTAAAGACTTTAGCTCTTGTGTGCTTAATGATCTGTAAAGTTTGGGGCTATTATGTTATCTGCAATTGATTGGTTTACCTGAGGCGCTAAAAGCTAAAGGTAACAATTTATTGATTTGAGAATTCCTCGAATGCTTCAAGTCTCTCAGACTTGTCAGAGTTAAAACTTTAGTTTCATGTTTGGCATCGTTCCATTTCGGTTCAGTTTAGGGTAACCGCACACTCGTAGCTTTTGAACTTTGCCATTTATGAGTACTCTATATGCTAATGAGATATGCTGAGATACACACATCTCTCAGAGCTCTTTCTATTTGCCATGAAGTAAGATGATGTTCATTAGTTTGTTTTCCCACTGTACCACCCATATGACATTGTAACTAGATGCAAACGCATTAATTAGCATAGTTTTCGAATAGTTTCAAGGTGTCGTATCTTAGTTGAAATTGTGTATGTGGGTGTGTGTGTGCGTGTGTGTAATGGCACTCAATTCTAACTGGTTGACAGGTAATTGTAATAAATAACGCGACTAATTAGTTTTGAAGTTTTGCCATAATTTATACGTATTAGGCAAATTTTGAAGCGCCAGCAAACGTCAACTGATTAGCGCAGAAACACGGTGGGGCCATGTGGCAACATCTGCTGAACCTTTGGCGGATGAAAAATGGGAAGGAAACAGAGCAAGCGAGCCGCGGGCCAGTTATGGTGCAGTGGTAATTGTATCGGGCAACATCAGTTCGAGAAATCAGGGCAAATGTAAAAGTAAAATTGATGATTTGCCTGACAGGGATCGGGCAAACAGCATTGGAGGCTCATGGAGCGGCACGTACCAGGCGGCGTATACGTATTTTCTAATTAAACGCTAGCTCACGCGCTCTACGGCGAGACCGGCTGGCCCGCGCTGAAATTTGAACAACTGCACGTGCCGTTATGATGGCAGTGGGATCCCTTACACTTCGTCCTGTCATATTCTACAATAGCCGCCACCTGCCTTTGCACTGTGCTTGTCGCCTTTTTAGTCATGCCATCAAAATGGCTGCTATGCGGCCATGTTATGCGGTGTGCGCCATTTGCCTTGTGCCCGCCTGCCTCCTGCCTCCTGCGCCCTGGCCTCTGGCCCCTGGCCCATTTCGCATTGTCTCCAGTGTATTTGCTGTCATTTGTAGGTATTTCTGTTGTTGCTTTGGTAACTAATTGTCGTATTGCCCCCGGAGAGTGCTGAAAGCGACACAAAAACATCTACATACACCCCCAGCACCCTGGCAAAAAAAAAGTAAGGTATCGAGGGACAGAGTAGCTGTGGTAGTTACACTCTGTGTGTATATGATTCAATTGTGCTTTGTCTGCGCATCGACGTCTGATGTCTGTTTATGCGCTACGCTGTGGATACTCTAATTTAGGCACTTCATCTGAGACCTACAGATAAATATCTATGGATGCTTCTTAGTCAATAGTCAATAGTCAAGGATCAATTGATAATATTTACCACATTAAACAGTTTTCTGCATATCCCACAATATCTTAATATTGTTATTTAAAATAATTACTAGAGTATTTAATTTTCGCCGTTCTCTTCTATCTGACTTTTTAAACGGAAATACAGCAGTAATTGAAAAGCGAGGGAGAAAAAACCCAATACAATTTGCTACACATTCGTTTCGTATTCCGTATTGAATTTGGTCCTTTGCCATAATTAATGACCCCCGAGTGCTGCTGAATATGTCATTGATTTATGCAAACAGTTTAATGCACGCTTACTTAATAAGGGAGGACCAGCGCGGGCCAACGTGTGGTATGTGTAATGAATGCGTTTGCCCCGAGCTTTGTGCAAGATTCGTTTCGCCTGCTACACTTATGAGTTCTCTGCGTATTTGTATTTAATTAATTTCGTGAGCTGCCAGTGCAGTTGACAGCAAAGCCAAACGCCAAACAGGTGTTTTACCTGTTGATTTGCGACACCAATCGCTCACGGCGCTTCGTCTAAAATAGAAATAGAAAAACTACACCCACCTGTCAGCGTGTGGGTGTAGTGTGTGTCAGCTACCGGCATGACGAGCTCTGTTCGTACATATAAGCCGGTTATATACCGTCATATTTTTCTTTCCTCTATATCTATTTTGCCCACTCAATCTGGCTGTCATAGAAACTAAAGACGCTGCTCGCATTTAATATGTGTCCTGGCAACGACAACATATAAATTGCCAGGCTATTTGTCTCGAGTAGCCCACTCTCAGCGGAAAGCTGAAATTTAGTGAGCTATTTCAATGCCCAAGGTTGGCAGCGCGTGGCTCGTGCACAATTTTTATTTTGCCTTCGTCTGGAACACATAAAAACACACTAGATTAAATAGATTCGCCGAGCTGTTTAAGCATTTGATTCTTACTGAAAACTTTATTATTTTCATGTAGATAATCTTTATTTTGCATCGCTTTAAGCTTGTACATAGGTAAGCTTAAGCTGCTATCAAACAGTTAATTATAAAATTAATTATACTCTTTTAAAACTTTTTATAAACTATGAAACTTTGTTCATCAACAGCTCGTTCGATATACAAACTCTTGCAATTTGAAAGCGCACGGCATGCAGGTTTGCCTAGTTCGCCCAACATGGTCGGGGCTTTTCAAAGAACACATTTTTTAAGCTAACTTTCGACATGCTTCTCATATATATAAATACAAATTTACCAACATTTCATAATTATGTCATATTGAGCTCAAGAAAACAAAAGAGCTTGTCGGGCGTTATTGACTACATAACGCACATTCAGGGGCCAAAAACAGTTGAGTCTCTTTTGGGCAAGGAATTAGCAACCAATCTGCAGTAACTTAACAGTCCTATTTTGGAGTCCTAACTCCAAAGCATTGCAAGATATAGGTCCTATTATTATTTATGTTTAGAGAGTAACTTAAGCGTTAGCTTTGTAGCTTCTAAGTGTAAAACTGTGAAAGGTAAAACTGTTCACGATTTACAACGCTTCTAAGGCGTATTGGGAATATAATATTGTGATTATCAGACGAGGGTATATACGAATATAAATTCAACATTTCAAGTCTCTAGCTTCAATGGCGGCGAAAGGATTTACATTCACGAACAGATAAACAGACGGACAGACAGCAAGACGGACTCTGCTCAAAGCCAATATACTCATTTCACTTTCGCGAATGAGTATCAAAATCTAAATATAGACATAGTTTCCCTATAAATTTGCATATCATAATGCTTGGCTTCTATTTATCAATATCCGCTCTTTCGCTGCATATGAAAGCAGCTTTAAGAGCTTAGTACAGAAGAGTGTCTCGTCTTCAACGTGCCGCGTTTGGCCGTTATTTCTAGCAGTTTTTATAGACGTCGAGAGCTTGGTGAAAATCTGCGTTCGTTCGTCAATGTAGCTTATAATTATAAGTCATTATGTGTATACAGACGCAAGACATAAATATCAAAGAGCCCCAGGCCAGATTTTGTTTACGTTTATTATAATCTTCTGCGGCTCTGACATTTCACAGTTCGTCGAAATCATTTTTTGGTAATTCTTATGCTCAACGTGTAAGCAAGTGCTGTGTGTGAGTCTCTTCCGATAAATTCATGTAATTAATCAATCTTAAGTGAAGCCAGACTCTGCCGTTGAAATCGGCTGTCATAAATCAAAGGCAAGACACATGTTTAGCAGCCGCATCCGATTTACACGTGAGCAGCTAGCTCTAGCTACCTGCTGTCTGTTTAATGAAGCGTTTGATTTGCATTTGTGGGCGACTGCCAGACATTTGTTAATTAAATTTGCCAGCACGGTTGCACCACATGCCAGGCCATGGCGCACCACTGAACTTTTGCGTATGTGTAACAAATATGCCCAAACTCTCCCAACTCGATGATTTATTGTTGTTTGTCGAACGCAAAAGTTTTCTAAAGTAATTTGCGACAAATCATAAAAGCATTTTTTCCTATATATTTTCCCAATTTTTTCGCTCCGCTTTCTTTCATTTTTTTTTTGAGCTTATGTCATGCCGCATGTGGCGCTAAATTTATGCGCACACATGCGGCTCAGGTGAAGGTGCTCAGATTAGTTTTATATGCCCTGCGTGAACTCCGAATGCTGGAATGAAGTCTATTGAGAATTCGTAGTGAAGTGTAAAAAGGAAGAGACATATTGGAAGGGTATCCTTTAGCCGATTACTCTGGCTTTCAGGACTTTTGCTACAGTGTAGATTACTGCGCGTGGCAGCTGCCAGCAACAGAAATGGCCGCATCAGCAGCTTCATAAACTCTGAAAAGTTGCTCGTGGCTATTGGCTTGGCTTGGCTTGGCTCGGCTTGGCCTGGCTCTTCTCTATCAACATAATTAACACTTTGATATAATTTAACAGTTTGGCTGCGTCGAGTCGAGCTGTGCGACTCGGGCAGATCCAGCATCCACCATCCAGCATCCATCTATTAACATAATTACGTAAAAACATAAAATTATCATGTCGCATCCAGCGTTGCATTGGGTTCACCGTCTGCCTGCCTGGATTTTAATTTGTTGAGCTGAAGAACAGAGAGCAAAAGACTAACACGTCCTGCAGTACATCATCGTCATCATTAGCGCTTCCTACCAGCTGTATATCTCTCTCAGTGTGTGTGTGTGTGTGTGTATGTGTGCGTGCGTGTGTGAAGCTACAACTACAACTGCAGCTCGCAACTGACTGCCACTTTGCATAAGTTTGAGGCGAAGCGAGGAACGGCTTTTAGGTCCGCATCGTTCCGCATTCGCTGCTTATGCTTCCTTATGGCAATACTCAACGCCACTTCCCTTGGCTCATTCATCTCACAGCACTCACACACACACACACACACACACGCACACAGAGAGACACGCAGACAGGACGCACATAATTCAAGTTGTACTCATGGCACGAGGCTCAACTCAGCTCCGCTCCGCTCATTGTCCGAGTCTGGGGAACGGGCTCAGCTGTCTTAACTGGCAGTTTTACTTCACGCCAACATCAACATTGTCGTTGTCGTTGTCGTTTTTTGTTTTTCCTTCTTGCCTGTCGCTTCAAATTGTGAAGGGTTTGTCTTGAGCGTTCCAGGGGGCTGTTCCTGCTGCTGCCGCTGCTGCACCCTGTTGGCAAAAGACGACCCTAGCAGTCCTTAAATTTTCGTGATCTGCGTTAAGTGTTGCCCAAATTGTAATTATGCTTTTGCGTTTCAAGTTATTTGCCATAGTTATGCCGCATCCTTGCTCCTTTTAAGCTGTTTATTTTCACAATTTTTTGCCCGTTTCCTGAAATTGATATGATAAAGTGCGAGCGCGCAGTCAAATGACTGGCATTTTAATGTTTTTGCATTTTGGCAATTGCATTTTAAGCAGACAAAACGTGCCGAGGGCCGTTGTTATGCGGAATGTCTGGCCGAAGAGTTCGGCGCGCGTACAATGCGTCGTATGCGTAATGTCTTCTTTAGCAGCGTCGCCAGAGAGCTGCTCTGTTTCTCCTTCTGTCTGTGTCTGTTCGCTTCGTAAGCTAGAAAAGTTTATAAATCATTTCAATTACATTTCGCTGAGCTGTGACAGGAAACAGAACTTGGTCGCAAGTTTGGCCCAGGCCAGGCGACTGGTTGAGTTTCCCAAAGTTTGTCAAAAAGTTGACAGTTCGCAGCAACTAGCTGTTAACTGCTCGAATATGAGTGTTGACAGCTTCTTTTTTGTGCTTTTTGGGTGAGTTGCAGCTTAAAGATTGTTGAATTGGCCTCAGGGCAAGGCAAGCAGACGCGCATTTAGCTATATTCCATAATAACTGTGCTGTCGACATCATTGGCTTGCCTCGAGGAAATTGTCGTTTTAGCTGCCGTTTGAACTGGCTTATTTATCACAGCCATTGATATTGATGACGCTGGCAAGCATTACAATTCATCGAGTTATCTGTGACAAGCTACTGCTTTCAGTGCACCGGCCATTACTTTATCTACTCCATGATGTCTCTGCTAATATGCCTGGCGTCTCCTACCGTATTCTCTTTTTTTTCTGATATTCTTTTTTTTTTTGCTCTTTCCACCCTACTGGTTTTGCTGGCGGCCACTCGTCGTAGCTGGCACCCACGTTGGCTCAGCGCTGCCCTTTCGTTTTATATTCCCTATATAATCAGATATGGCATTTTATTTGCTCAGCAAGGCTTTGAGGGGCAGAGGGCGACTGCGAGTGCGAGTGCGAGTGCGAGCTGAGCTGTGTCTTTTACGAGGCAAAACTGAAATGCAGATAAATATCAAATAGAGCGTCGTTCATTGTTTGGCAGGCCGGGGCAGCCCTCGGTCTCTATGGATACCCTACATATGTATATGTAGACCATATCTATGCGAGCACAATATATATATCTTATGATATATTTTGCCACATTTATCACAAGTTAATTTGATTTTAATGAAATGAATTCTGCACATACACACACACGCAGTGCAGACAAACTGGAAATGCCGAAAAAACAACTTCTAAGATTCCAGAGGGTAGATAATGTTAATGAATAAAGTAGCTGAGGGAGCTGCATGTATGTGCCACACGCTTGTGTGTGTGTGTGTGTGTGTGCAGACGCTGTGAAGGTTTGTTTGCAACGTAAATTCGACAATATTAGGCCATTTCCATTCGCTGGCTCTGCAACTGCAATTAACAGAGGAAGAAAAAAAAAGACAGCAAAAAATTTATTTGTTTATTTTTTATATATATACATTTTTTGCAGCTGCCGTCGGGTAAACGTGACGAGCATTTTGGCGTTTTTATAGAATTTTAACAGCTCCTTTTTTCATTTTTTGGTAACGTATAGCGAAAAAATTAACATAAGCGTCAGCGGCGCATATTTTAACTCGGTCAAATTGCCGGCGTCCGGTTCACAGTAGCTGCGAGTCCGACTCAGAGTCCATGCTGACCTGCCCAGCCCGTCGGTCCCCCACCCAGTGCCCAGCCGTTTGCATATACAAATTTGCAGCAACATTTGCCGGCCGGTTTCGGTTGGCTTTTTAGCGCTTTTTTGTTTTCTTCTTTCTTACGGGCTATGCAATTTGTTAATGAAAGTTCCCACCATTAGAAACAGGTTCAGGCAGTGCTGCTGCCGCGAGCTAAGCAGACAGGAAGAAATCTCGCACGCTGATTACGCAAGATTTTGGCATGCAAAAGTTTTGGATTGTGTTTATGCAAATGAAATCGCCTCGTGCCGTCGCCGTTGACTCACAGCCAGCGGAGCTATTTAGCAAAAAAAAAAAAAAAAACTATTATATATTTTTACGAGAATTTAATGGCGAATCGCATGATTTATTCGGGCATCGAAACACAAGCGAAATGAATTTGAAAATAATAAAAAATGACGCAGATAATCCGACGTTTAAATGGGCCGAGTTCACTGCACTTTGCGAGTGAAATTTCGTTTTCGTTTTCCTTTTCGTTGGCAGCTAACGAAACGTGCCAAATTTTAAGGGTTGCTTCATTAAGCGTGCTCACAGCCAACCAAGAACAGCAGGCAGACAGGAGCAGGAGCAAGAGCAGGAGCTCGACAATGGCAAATGCCGTTAAGCGGCTAAAAGGAAGCGAAAAGCGAAAAACAAAATCATATTATTGCGTTGCCAAAAATGTCGAGCTACATGGCTCGGCCATTGGCAGAGTGTGTTGACGCTGTGGCATTGTTTGTTCACGTTGCATGCAAATGACATTTGCTGATCCCCGCGCCCTGCCACTGCGAATTGGATCTGTGCGGACCATTGGCATGTGTCTTTGTTCCCTTTGTCCTGCACACAAGACCAGAAAACAAGAACTACTACAAATTCTTCATTTATTATTAATTTAATTAAATTAAATGTTGTCAATCCTTTTGTTTGCCAAATACTTATACCCATTGAAAATGCTTAATCAGGGTATCATTCGGTTGCTGAAAATCCATGCGACGAAGTTGTGGCTGGATCTGGAGTGGAGCAAATTGAAGCTACGAACATACCTATGTCTGTCTGTCTGTGTGAATGCATTAACGAACCTTGGCAGGTGTCTGTCAATAGTTGCTTTCAACTGTCTATATTTTCTTTTATAAATTTGCAGCTCAAGTTAATCAATCCCTGGGCTTGATAGCTATGGTCAGACAATTCTAACTATGTATACTTAACCAGAATGACGAACTGGGTCGACAAAGCCAAGTTAGTCTATGAATGTCGTAAACCAAGTGTTCAAGAGTTACTTGAACAGTAACGTTAAAAGAAGTGCCGAACTCTATAGGAATTTCTGCCCTTGATAGGATTCAGCGTATCTCCTAGTCGGGGCCTCCCGACCTGAGCATTCTTATTTCAAAGGAAGGAAGGCAAAGGAATTCATTTGCCATACTAAAGCTATGTCATTGGTGTTTAATAAACTTTTATTCACATTTATTAAATATGATTTTTTTTTTGTCTTAAAAAGGAATTTGTTTTTATTGATTTGTCAGCTATTTTAAGAATATATTTTATTTAACTAAGCAATAAATATTTTCTGTTTTGTACAAACATTTCTTCATGCTCTATTTTTGCTTATTGAGACTTCACTTCAATTTCCTTTAATTTAAGGATATTTAGTAGTAAAACTCCTAAAAGGGAAGCTGAGTAAATAAAATATATTTATATTTAAACAGCTAGCAGCTAGGCATGACTTAACAATAATAAATAAACACATAAAAATGCAAATAAAATTGTATTTCTATTCCAACATGAACACTGAGCTTTTGTTAGGGCTTCTCTCTTGGTGCCTTTCTTCCGCAAATTGTATTCTTAAAATGTATCCAGTATACATTATGTGCTGCAGTTTAAGTAGCGATTGCTTGTCAATTTCAATGGCAACTACGTTACTTGGCCACGCCCACACATTACGGGCATCAATAAAGCCATAAAATTCAAAAAGGGCAATAAAAGCCTTCCACAACCATCCCATCCCATCCCATCCCATCCCTTGACTTTCTAGTGTTCTTTGCACCGTCTGCGCTTCCTGCGCTTGGGGAAACCATAAGAAAGTGCTGCCAAAAAGCAGCGTACTCTCCGAGGAGGCATTGTCAGCGCTGGGGCTCTCAATAAAAGGCGTTCCTTCAGCTTGTCACGAAGTTTGTTGTATGAATGCAACACCCACGCACACACACACACACACACATACATATATGTACATCAGCGTGAGCTCTGTCTCACTCTTGCCCACTGTTGTCGTTGTTTTTGCTTCGTTTCTTGCTAATTTGTTAAGTATTTTTTGTTGTTGTTGCTATACGTCGGCTACAATTTGACGTCATGCTTCAAAGTAACGTAAAATACCCAAGAGCTATGCACTGAGCACTGACAGAGGCAGCAAATGAAATAAGATATGAGGAAAGAGAGAGGAAAGAGAGAGAATGTTTTATATGGTTGCTTAGGGTTAATGGAGTTGCAACGGAGACGGCAGCAAAGTGGCAACCGCATTGTTGTTGATGACGTCGCCACGGCAGACATTCAATTGACAGACAGACCACCAGCAACACACACACAGACACACTCGCACGTATACATACACTGACTGCGAGACACTGTGAAACTTACTGAAAATAACGTTGTCTTAGGCCATGGTCGACGCGTCGCCAACGTCATCATCAGCACATCCTCAGCATTTTATTCGTTTTGCTTTTGTTTATAGCCTGCCTCGTTGTTGGTGTTGCTGTTGTTGTTCGTGTTGTTTTAGACTTTTGTTGTGCGGGTTTTTGCCGTTGCTGTTGTTGTTCGCTTAAGCCACTTGCAGCAGACTTCCATCAAGCTGGCGACTGCATCACAAATTCGATTTGCACAGTGTAACGCAATATTTTCTTTAACTTTTGCCAGAGACGACGGTCTTTTCGCTTTTTCTTCTCCCCACTACCCACTCTGCGTGCGCCTGCCACTCTTATTGCATTGTATGCGCCTCAGTTGACGACATTATAATAATGAAGTTTGATTGGATTACATTGCAGGGGACATTGAATGCAAAACGTTAACACTGTTGAACAACATCTTGGCAACGTCGGCCAAATGCATTTGCAAGGAAAAAACTTTCATAATTTCAAGCAGTTGGCAAAACTTCACCAGAGACTGCTAGAACGAAGTGATAGAGAGAACGAGAGAGAGAGAGAGAGAGATAGAGGGAGGGTGTTTGACGTCGGAACTGGGGGAAGTTGTCATGGCCAAAAGTTTTTGGCGCTATGAAACGCTTAAGATTTTCCACATTGACTTCCTTTAGATTTGTGCGAAGTGCTTCCGCTTTGGCTTTATGCAGCTATAGAAGACGTGGCCAGCTCAATGCTCAGACATCAGATGGCAGTAGTTTGCCAGTGTCAAAGTTGAACAAGATAAATGGCCCTTAGTTACATTGAGTACATCAACAACATGCCGAACCACTTTTTGTGACACAATCAAAATGTTTGTATTCTGGCCAAAGTTAAATGGCAAAATCAAAAAGAAAACACCAACACATCAATGACTGCATTCGGAGAGACATCGGAGAATAGCAGTAAAAAGTAATTTTTCTAGAACTAATTAATTATCATGGACTCAAGTCTGTCTTTATTTAACTGTAAGAAAATGATTGGTTTGAAATAGTTGTAGATGTAATTATTGCGTGACTTTGCCTCTGCTTTATCTTTTTTCATTTAGTTCTCTACCTTTATACACAAACAAACAAATATCTGCAAATTGAGTTTGAAAAATACTTTTTAAAACACTACTCAAAAGAGCTCATAAAACAGTTTTGCTATTACTAAATATGTTTTGTACTGCAGATTGTGAAGTGTTTTTGCACCCTGAACCCATTGAAAAAGTGCAAAAGAAGCCTTTTCGACCTCATAGACAATTTAAAAGCTAAAACAATTTAAATATGTTTTTATATGTATGTATGCATGGGATATAAATATATAGTTCTAGAAGCTATGTTAAAAGCCTATGATCTTAAAGTTTATTGTAAATCATTTATATGACAGCTTTCGAAATAAATCTTTAAACTTTTGCTTAAATACCAGCTCCTTACTTTTCCTTTCTTCAGAGAAGTTGAGCAAATCGGAAGCTTTTCTCACCTGTCTGTCCATCTAATTAAAGCCAATGCATTTTTTCAAAAAGAATTCGTAAGTTCTATCCCATCCTATGTATTATGTATATCAGCTTTTACTTATTTTTTTTTTCAAAAATGTTTCTTTAAAGGAAAACTACAGTATCTAAAGCGTCAGCTCTGCGGCCAGAGTATCTTCCAGTCATGTACATCCGTGTATTTATTATTTTACAGAAATTGTAACTTTGCGTAACGTAAAGTAAAGTTTGTGCTTTCAAATTAAGTGACGACTTATGCAGCAGGTCTTTGATAAGCTCTCTGCCTCTCTCTGTCTCACTTAGACTGCTTGCCTGTCTCGTTTGCTAGATGTCAATGTAAAAAAAAAAAAAAAAAATATGGAAAATATGGAAAATGTCTATTTGTCTCGCTGCGACTCAGAAATGTCAACCGCTTTGCAATTGTTGCTCCACATTTTGTTTTACGAGTACTTCAGACAACTTCATTGCGGTCTTTTCTGACAATGTTCCCGACGGGCTCCGTTCATAGTTTTTGTATCATTTACTCATCATGTCACGCTGCCTTGGCTGCCTGAAAGTTGCTGTTGCAGCCAAGTAGTCGTCTTGTTGTTATTTTTATTTGCATATTTACTTAGCATCAACTTAAGCAGCAGCCAGCCAGTCAGCCATAGCTAGAGCAAATCTCTCTGCCTGCTGGCAGTTTGTCATTTCTGCTCACTTTGCGTTTACTTCTCTCGTGTTGTCAAAGCTATTTTAGCTACGCTTGAGTTTGTCGACTGCGTTTTTTAGCTGCTGCAGTTATCGAAGTTGAAGTGCAATTTTAATGCAAACAATTGAAGTTGAAGCGTGCAGAACGCATAAAGCGTGGAAGGGCCCTAGACCTCGATCTTAGTACCAAACACAAACACACTCACACGTACATTCAGCTTCCAGCTTGAAGCTTTGGCTGCCTACGAGGAGTTCGACTCCAGCCAATTTTAAAGCGTACGTACTTTGAACCTGGCTGGCACAGGTTTGCCTTTCGCTTTCTCGCGCTCTCTTCGACTCTGCTAATATATCTGTTTCACTCGCACAATCGCTTTGTGGTTGCTGTGTTGATTGTTGCTGTTGAAGCGGTGGCTGGTTGGCGGCGTCAGCGGTTGTCGTTGGCTTATAGAAATGCATTTGTTCAATATGTTGTTCAACATGTTGGCTGCCTGTGTGTGTGTGTCTGTGTGTGTGATGGCTAATATGATTGTTGCTGTTGCTGTTGTTGATGTTGCGGTCGTAGTAGTTGCCGTTGTTGTTGTTGTTTTATTGTTGTTAGTTCAAGTTGCCACTGAGTGACGTCCTCGTCGTCGTTGTCGTCGTCGGTGGCAGCGTCATCGTTGACTGTTGCAAATATTGACATTGTCAATGTATGTGTGTGCGTGTGCGTGTGTATGTGTGTGTGTGTGCTTGTTGTGGGAGTAAGTTTTAGCACTATTAGCTATTGTTTGCATTGAAATGGAGCTGACGTCGCTCTTAGTTGCATCGCCTGTCTGCCCATATCGCGTGCACAACCCGGCGCTCCACTGTCCTTTTAGTCCCTAAGTGCTTCTGTGTGTGTGTGTGTGTGTTTGTGTGTTTGAGGCTAAAGTGAAGTTAATGCGTTAAAAGTGGTTTGGCTTGGCTTGGCCGGGCTCATCCACATTTGTATTTGCATTTTGTATTATTTACAAGTCGAACGTAAATATTCAGGTAAAGCAAGCCAGAAGCCGGAATGAGCGCCAGAGTGAGTGTTGACAATGAAGACTTCATTGTTGCCATTGCCGTTGGTATATTGTAATTGGTGGGCGGGGGTGGCGTCGTTCTCATGGGCTGGAATGCCGAAATGGACTTAAAAACACACAGCGAAAATCAATATATAAACTGACAGTATCTATGACAGATGGCTGGGCTTTGGATTGTTTTCTCCATCTCGTTCAGTCTGGCAGGGCCTGGCGTGGCCTGGGTCGGCCAGTCGCTTGTTTATTGAGTGAAGCGACGCAGCAGGCACGCAAAAATTGTCTGTGCAAAAAGGATTCATAAGGATTCCGGTTCGCACACACAGACACATGCACACTCCTACATATATACGTATGTTTATATGTGGAAGCAGCGCGACATATACTTATACAAGGCACGCACATACGCATATAGAATGTTATATAATACATAAGCACCATTGTTATTCGCCCGCTAGCGCTGCGGGCTTCAGCCAAATGCAATGCGAGCTTTGCAACCCTTCGCTTGCCGTAACAAATTTAGCATCAGAGGGGCAGGAACAACAGCGGGGCAGAGGTGTGGCAGCAACCGCAGCAGGAATAGCAGCAGCAGCAGAAGCAGAAGCAGCAGCACCAGAAGCAGCAGCCGCAACCTAACAGACTTCAGACGTCGAGTGTTGAAGCTCAAATGTCGCATTGCAATAAACTTTTGCTGTGGTGTGTGTGTGTGTGTGTGTATGTGTGTGCATGTGTGGCATTTCATTATAATGCCTGCGCAAGGGTAGCACACAATGCGCCAGAGACAAAGACAGCGAGGAGGGACGTTGGCGAGGCAGGTAACATCATGAAAGCGCATCAAGCACAAATTTATTAGGATAGGTTTCGGTGAATGCTTGCATTTTGATGTGCTCATAAGTGTCGACAGAAGGGGGTCGCAGCGCTGCAAATGCATTAAATGCTTGCACATGTAAACGCATATTTATATATATATATATATATGTCTGTCTGTATGTGTGTGTGTGCGTAGGCCAATGAACTCTCGTTGTTTCGATTATAAGCAGCAACATCGAAGTGTGTGCTCTGCTCTACTCTGCCCTGAATAAAACCAAAAAACCAAAAACCTTCGAGTTCAAAGCTCACAGTAATTGCAGTTCGCAGTTCAATTCAATTTGTGAGCACACAAGGACTCTCGGGCAGCTTACCAAATGGCCATTTATCAAGCAGGTGCATCACTCATCAGATTTTCGTAAACGTGGCGAAAAACTTGCATCAAACCGCATCTGCATCTGTGGTCGAGTTGGTTGGGCAGAGGCGTTGGCAATTTGTCTGCTGCGTGGATTAGTAATGCCGAGTAAATGCTTGTTATGCAGATTGAAAGATAAATTTTGACATGTTCTTAATTAAGATGCTGTCGAGATGATGCCTGCACCGCACACACAAGCCCAGATTAATTGCCAATAGATGCCACAGTTGCTGCAAATACGCCTGACAATTCGATTTATGTGCGCACACAGGATGAATTATGTGAGCAAAGGAAATAGTTAGCTTAGAGACTGAGTGCCTGGAGCATCAGCGTAAGTTTAGTGTAATTATAGCTATCTGCACAGCCGTCTTTAATCAGTTTATCATTGGCATTTTCCGCCGTAATATCATAATTAAATGAAAAACGAAAATATATTTTTGAAGAGATTCAGCTCAAGGGGCTTAACCTTTCGCCCAGAGCTATGGAAACCACCCGCTAATGCCAACTTGATCTTAACATTTCGAGAAATACTTTTTGAGCTTTCTTTTCTAAGCAGCTTTCGATTTATGCAAATGAGTTGGAATTGTTGAAGAAAAAACGAGAATGTGCGGCACGTCGAACATAAAACACTCTTGAAGCATATGGCGAGGGGATAATGCATAATATATTTGGTTGACTATATATACTTATTAGTAAATCGTTACATTATGTTTACATGTCTTTCTTTTCCTTTAATTTAATTTCATTAAGAGTTTTTAAATCATAATTTAATTAATATATATAATAAGTTTCTCAATGCAACTAATGGTAGTCAAAGCTGTGATAGGTGGCACCCACGAGAGCTGTCGTTCGCTGAAACCTAACCAAATCCTTGGCTTTATCGACTCTTCAGTTAAGGACCATATCAGCCGTTTGCTCTGACAAAGTTGCAGTACCCTCTATAGGGCATAAAATGAAATGTTCGTATTATGAACATAAATTTGATAAGACGGTAATGAGCTTGATTTAAATGCTTGAGGTGGAGTTAACGATGGGGCTGCAGCTGTTTGCGTTGGCTTTTCTGCTTATCAGTGCCCTGCACTCGACAACCTAAAACATGATTTTTAATAATGAAATTCTCAGAAAACTTTCAAACGGGAACATTCCTGCTGAAATGAGGCACTGCCGCAGCAACCAAAGCAGCTGCCCCATAGTAAAAGGAAAAAAACATGAATGGAAGGAGTCGCATATTTTAACATAATGCTTCAAATGATGTGCTTTCCACTTACCACTTTCCACTTTCCACTTGCGACTCCCTGCCGGAGCGGAGTATGCTAAATTTAATGCTGGCAAAATGAGCACAAAACTGAAATTGCTACGAGAACCCTTTTTGTTGTCCTTGTTGATGTTGGTGTTGTTGTTGTTGTTGTTGTTGTCAGTGCTGGCTGCAGTGTTAGATGTAAGCTATGAAATTATTTTGGCTTTTTGGTATTTTGCTGGGGTATTTTGTTCGGTGTGCGCTGCTAGGTGGGTCCGCTTGCCAGCTCAATTTATGCAAATTAAATTGCAATACTTTATATTGTTTTCTTTCTCTTCTTTTATGTCACCAGAGTAAAAGAGACAAGAGAACAACACCACCGGCGGCAGCCAGCAACAGCAGCGGCAACCCACATGGAAACTCTGCCGGTCGTGTGTTGTTCGTGTGTTGCTTATAAAATTATTAACCTAACTTTGATAAATTATGCTCATAAAAATGCTTAAACGGCAATTTAAGTACGCCCAAAGTTACACGTAGTTTATTTTATTTATATTTTTTCTGTTGCCCCCTCTCTATCTAGCCAAAGACTCATTTGGGCAGAAACTCATTTGCCAACAGCACACGAACATGCACAGTGGCTACCAAAATACGCGCCACAGCAGCCGTAACTTAAAGCTCTAACTGCCACCTGGAAACGAGGGCGTGGGCTCTATATATGTGTGTGTGAGTGTTGGTGTGTGTGCATTGCGTTAGATTAATAACAGCGATGATGTTGCTACTGGGAACTGGCTGACTTCCAAAAGCTGTATCGGTGAACGACTCCAGCTGCATGTGGGTGTTGCTGCTTGGCACCTTGGCAACACCAGCGGCAACAGCAGCAGCAGCGGCAGCGGGAGCAGCTGTAACTGCATTGAGACTGCAGAGAGCTGCTGCGGCTGTCTGGCTGTTGGCCTAGCTTGCTTGATGACGAATGTGAATGACTTGCCTCGAGACATGCAGTCAACTTGACGCGCATTTGTCTGGCAATGCGTCTGCTCAAACCCACACACATATCCAAATAAACAGGCATACAAACACACTTATATGCACATATATTCCTACCTGGAGAGACTGCCTGCATGCGTGTGTGTCTGTGTGTTGTTTATGTGGTTGTGCCTCGCTGTTGTCTCTGTCAAGATGGCGTCATTTGCAATGCTGCAACAGCAGTGAAACAGATTCAGTTGCTGCCTTTGGCTGGCGTCTGTTCCATGGAACTGGATAACAAGCTGTTGAGATTGCAATGATGTGGGCATAATTTGTTTTGGTTTATGCATCCTTTTCCTTGCCTTCCCGCCTCCCCCTGTCACAATTCAAAAGTTATAAATTAAGCCAAATTTTGGGTTTGAATTTAACTAGCCCAGGATCCATGTCTGGCAACTTTGCTGTAATTTTTTGTTTAATTTCATTTTGGCTTTATTTTATTTTATTTTATTTTATTTTCTCTTGTTTGTTACGCATTTTATTTGCATTTTGCTATACACTCTGCATATCAGACCTGCATATCGCAGCCACAACTTTGAAATCTTATAAAACTTTTACATCCTTTTGCAGTTTTTCATGATTTCTGCACAGATTTTGTGCAAACGAACATTTTCACTCTGCTGCACATTATTACAAAAGTTTTTTTTTATCTTTTCTTCTTTTTTTATTTTTCTCTATTTTTTTTTTGTTCTTCTCGCTGCCGTGGCCCAGGCCGCGCGACGGGTCGCTTAATTCAATTAATTTTTATTTAGTTTTCGTTTAATATTTGCTCGCTCTGCACATTTTTAAGCAAATATTCCAGCCAACTAAATGAAATGTTATTTGCATAAAATTTTCAACAGTTTTCATATATATACATATAGATATACATCTTTTTTTTTGGGCCTTTTGTTATGACGGCTCACCCGCCAGTGCTCCATTCTTTGCCGTTTTGTGGTTGTTGTCTTCTCTTTCTCTGTCTCCCAGTCTCTCGCTCTGTCTCTTTTTTTTTTTTTTAAGATTTTTGGTGTGCACATTAACACGCAGTTGTTCTTGATTTTCTTCTTTTTTGTGGAGTCCTGAAGACTAAGCGCATTTTCCACATTTAACACTGAGTGGCGCAGTTCTTTACAAAAAAAAAAAAGATTTGGTTTCTAGCCGAGGGCGGGACATGGCGTAGGTGCGGAATTGTTTTTGTGGCGCCTCGGCAAAAATTACTTTATTTTAATAGGACTTCATTTAATCTGCGCGCATTATAAAGACAATGGACGGATGGGTAGGTGATTTGGTAGGGCACACGCTGCGTATACGCCATCTTTATATGTCTGCCTGCGCTGTTTTAAAAAAGTGTAAACTGCACGTTGGATGAAAGGCAACCAGACCAGCCCAGGCCAGCCCAGGCCATGCCAGGCCATGCCAGGCCAGCCCAGGCAGACAAACAAACACGCTCTCATATACAGCTCAAAGGACGATAGCCAAAGGGGGCGGCGCTGGTACAGGCTGTGTATAGTGAAACAGCAACAACATCTACTTGTTTAATACAAAAGTTTCATTTCCGCTTTTCATTAGCTCAGCGGCGACACAAACAGGGCGAAAATGCGTAAATATCCCAGGCATACAGACGACAAACTGAGTGGCACACATATACGATCTGGCACGCACACAGAGCCGCAGAGCCACACACATTTAAGGCCATAATGAGATATATATGTATATGTGCACAAAAGCCGTGGCAGCTCAGCGGCAAATCGAGCGAGTGTCAACCTCAAACCACGTGTTAATTTAACTCCTTTTTACCCAGCGCTTCCATTGCTGTTGCTTATTGGCCGTGTTGTTGTCCTCATTGGTGTTGTCTCTCATGTTGTTGTTGGTGCTGAACTAAAAAGCCTGAAAGGCGCTTACGTCGTGTGCGTATGTGTGTGTTTTTCTTTGTAGGGCTGCGAGCTGTTTTTCTCCCGCTTTTTCATATGCCGAACGGGCAGCCAACTAGCTGCTATATTAACTGACTTACTGCCACGCCCCCATGCCTTTAACTGTTTGTACTGGTTTGCTGGCACTGGCACTGGCACTGGGTCTGGCACTGGTGCTGGTGCTGTCTCTGACGCTGGCGCTGGTGGGCGTTGCAGTGTTTGTGTTAACTCAACACGCACCGTAATGAAGTAGCCTGCGCCAAAGCCTCATATGGGCCATGCCTGACTGGGCCTCATGCTTAATAATCTCACTGCCTGCCTGCCTGTGTGTGTGTGTGTGCTGAGTGTGCCTGGCTGTTGGGCGGGCATATGTGATCCTGAGCGAGGGAGCAACCGGTGCCGCGCAGTTCAGAGAGATACAAGCAGCATAGAGGTTATTCAACTGCAGCACCCCAGGGCGGAGGGTTGGATGATTGTGGGTGGGGGGCGGTGGGCGTGGAGAGTGCGATGGTGCGTTTTATGCTCCCATTTGCCCCAAACGCTAGCATCCGCTCACTTTGCACGCCATTTCCGCCTCGGAACAAGTTGCCACTGCACGTCTATCGGTATCTATTGCCCCGTAACCTAAACGTATGGATGTAACCCACTCGCATCGGAGCCCTCGTCGTTAGTCAGTTTTATTGATTTTTGGTTTTTTACATGCGCATTTAATAATGCCCGTATATATATGTATATGTATGTATGTAGTATATATGTGGACTGGACGCCCGACTGTCAGCCAGACTCCTCCAGTGCTCCCTACGCTACGCTCGCGCTCAATTATGTGTGCGCATTAAGCCTTTCGTGCTGCTGTTGCTGCCGCGGCTGCTGTTGTTGGGTATCGTCCTTTGGTCCCCTGTTTCATTATGCTGACAGTGTTATTATTGAATTATTTGTTTTATTGCATTATTTACTTGCGGCTATGGGACAAAATTTTAACCATATTACTTACAGCAGGAGCCGGCACACAAATGCAATTTGCATGCTTCAGCTGCCTTTTATTATTGAACATTAATTTGTTTAAACAACGCATGACTGCCGTAGGCACATTTGTACCTGCTATTCCAATTACCAGCGGCTAATGAATGCTATTAAAAATATCAACAACAAACAACAACAAAAAGAAAACCTGTTGTTTTTCTGTGCCTTTGTACAAATGTCATATCGACTATCGCGTTACCAGTGGCAGCAACAGCAATAATAAATTGCAAGCCTGGCAATATGCTCCCTGTTAGAAACTGAGTCGTATTTGCATTGGGAATGTTGGTGTGTGTGTATATAAGTGTGTGTAAGAGGGAGTGTGTGTGTGTCAGCATGTTTGTGATTGCAATTTGCTAGCAACCGTAGAACAAATTGCATATTACGCATACGCCGCATTGTACGCGACGCGCAAAATTCGCATATGTTAGATGTTAGACAACATACACACACACTTAGTCACCCTCCCTCCCTCACACACACACACACACACACACACACACACACACACACACTCACATCGAAACAAGCACACAAACATTTGTTTGTCTGCCCGTCTATGTTTGTTTGTCTAAATTTAAAGCACTCAACGCCAGTTGCCTTCGTCATCGCTATCGCCATCGCCGTCGTCATCGTCTATAAATCCCCGCACACGCATCGCGTTCATTGAACTTTATTTCGTATCATTTTCCCATGAATTGCTCATGGCATATCAGCTGGCAGCGTAACCAATTTCCAGCAATTACATGGAAATTTTGCAGTTTATACATAGGAATTGACTCCACATTTGCTTAGCTGGCAGCAATGGAATGTTTCGATAATCCAGCAATTATTTCAATTTTCAATTTAGTCAAATAGTTATTTCTTCCCTAATGTAATTGAAAGCTTTAAGCAATTAGCTTTAACTGTGTATTAGTGTCTTAGCTGTAGTTCGTTAGTTGTAGTGTGTGGCTTTAGTAAAGTTTTTCTCTGATTCTCACTTGATTACTCACACTATAAATCAATTCCTTAGCTCTAGAAACAGCTGCGATTTCCATTTAAAATTCCCCAACAATAATTATACAAACTGCAAACAATTAAAAACAATATTTCAGAGCCAACCTTGAGTTTGGCACTTTGTTCAAAGCCTAAACTTAAGAAAACCCTGCCCAAGTTGACTCACTGTTTGTTTGTTTAACTTGTGCAGTATGCCCAAGGGCCACATTAAGAATAAATACTTAGTGGACAAATTTAACAAGCATGAATTACATTAATAATCAATTTTAGTTTAATATTTTACTATTTAAATATAGTTTGTTTGCGTTCTGTGGTTAGTATCTATAAATGATTGTATTTATTCAATTTATTGCTGGATTTATGCAGTGATTCAAAGTGCTTTAATGGATATTAAATATATTTCAAATTGATATTAAATATGTATTCAGACAAATCTGCCCTTCAGCTCATACGTAGATGTATTCATGGCAACAGAGCTTTAGCTTTTTAGATGGCTATAATCACTCAGTCATTTGCAACCACGCACAGTAGAGCGGCCAGCCACACTTGACTTGACTTACGAAATATAAAATAAAATTAAAATTTGCTAAATGAATGCATTTAACGGCATTTAATCTTTGGCCAAGAGCTCTCAAAGCAGACTCTGCTCTTTTTGTGTTCTGTTTTGTATACCCTGCAGCCATTAGAGATAAGTGAGGTCAATTGGCTTCTGTAATGCTAATAAACGAAATTTGGATGTGATCTGGATAACTGCGGAGTATCCAGATTGGGCTAAGGGAAAATCTAGATGCATATATGAAAATCTATGTTTATTAAAGATAACATCTCGATGAGAAAATTTGTTTATATTAACTTCGTTTAGGAATATCATGCTCTGAGCGTATCTTCTGTTTCCTATACAATATTCTTGTTGGCATCGCTTTTCGTAATTGGTAGGACTCGCCTCTGCTATATTTGTTGTGATTGTTGTTGGCCCAGTGTGTGGCAAGTGGTTTTCAACGGTTCACAAAATTTCATTTCTGTGGAAAATAAAATTTTATTGCCATTCTGCAATTGCAATGCCAACGACGTCGAGGAGCTGGGGCCAGCAGGGGCAGCAGGGGCACTCACTTGACTGCTTTCATTAGCCAGCGTCTACGTGGTGTAATTTTAAGTGTTACTTTTAATTTGCTGACTTGCATCGGAGCGCAGTGGAGACGTATATGGGCGTCTATGTGCTTGTGTGGACGTCTGTATGCTTTTATTGCTTATTAAGCGTTTTTAGTTCAATTAAATCGTATAATCGATTAAATCCTGGCGATAGAGACTACGACAACGACGACTACGGCGACGTCGTTCACGTAACCGGCATTTGCGATGCGCCACGTCGTGTTGTTGCCCTGCGCACTCAGACGTGCGACGCAGTGTCTGGGCAGGAGCCAGGGCGAAACCGTCTGACCGCTCCGCCCACTCCCGGACACGTTGATTACTGCTGATTGCCCGACAGCAAACAACGCGGCAAATAGCAGCCATCAGACCACCGACTGGGCTGTTTCGTCCGCCCGTCCGTCCTCCTGGGTGCCCCTTGAAGCCATTAATTGATTTGTTACAATCAAATTTCCACAGTCAATGAAAAAGTCTGACGAAAATTTTGTTAATGCCAGAGCTTTGTTCGGATTATGGAGCCGCCGAGAGCTGCCAGCGAATTGATTTGATACGAAATAATCTATAAATCTTATGCGTTTCGCTCTGCTCTACAAATGGACCAGTTAAATGGCATTTTTGGTTACGTTGGGGCCATGCCAAGACATGAATATGGAGTTGGATCTGGATCTGCAAATGGACATGAACTGTAATAAAATAATCATAAATTTGGGCCGAATTCCATTGTTGTTGTTGCCACAATTAAATTGTGCAAATTTGGCAAGTGCACAAAATGCTTGCACAAATTTTTTATTTGACATTTTTATGAGTCGTCGTTGCCTGTGGCTCTGTCTGTGGCTGTAGCTGTGGCTGTGCCATACCGAATTCAAGTCCAACTCCTATAGAGTCCAACTTGGACTCGGCTTGATTTATGTAGTTGATTGTCCAGCTGACTGTCAGCCGTAGAATGGCGAACGATGAACGGCGTCCCATTTCTTGCAGTGTATTTGCGTGTGCACGCTTTATCGTTTATTCCACATTACTCAAGTCATAATTAAGATCTTGGCAGCCGGTGGTCACAGCAGCGACGGCGGCGGCGGCAGCAGCATCGCTCATAAATTGTGGAAGTGGCTCATTGACAACTTCATTTCCGCGCATGGTGTGCAACAGCAACAACAACAACAACAACCTGCTTTTGCTGTGGCATGTGATCCGTTTAAGATCAGGGAACTCAAGCACAGAACTTGGCGTCATCAGCTCAGCTGCGTTCAGTGTCGCACTGCACGCAACGTGCTGGTAAATGACATAATGAACTGCATTATTTATACGACACACTGTGCGAACACACACACACACACATACACACACACACATACGTGCACATCATAATTTAAGCATACGAATAAAACCCCCAAACAGCAACAGCTGTTGTTATTGGCAGCCTCAGCCTCAGCCAGCTTCAGTGTCCGCTTTGTGCCTTGACGACAAAGGCGACAATTTGTGCGTGTGCCCGATAATAAAACGGCTGACATTTTGCCTTATGATGTCATGACATCAGCAACATCAGCAGCGGCTGCACAGCACTCCAACCTGCAGCCACATGCCTCATCGCTCCGCTGTGTGGTTGTGGCTCACATATTTTTGCTTCCTTTGTTGAGCTCCAGCTCGAGTTCGGCTGCATTGTCCTGCAGCATGAAGTGGCCGGCTCCAGGCCGAAATCTAAAAGCACAATATTGATGAATGTGGCTTCAAGTGATCAATGAGTTGTGTGCTTAAGAACTGAATTGATCCATCATTTTGCCAGTGACATTTATTACAGCGCTGACTGCGATAAGATATCTTCTTAAAACATAATTAAACGCATCCTATGAATGTTTGCGGTCAGTCGGCAGTCGACGAGGTTGCAGAACTCAAAATGGGCTTCATTGAGTTTAAGACAAGAAGTTGAAGAATACAGATAGTTATGCTTTGCTATAGCAACACAATTTGAGTTATATTATACTGTAAATAGTTACCATCTCTCTACCTTGTAAGTTATTTATATTTATAGTTATTTATTCATATTGACTTAGCTCGACTGGAGCAATGGAGCTTTATGCCACAAAAATAACTTTTTCCTTTATCAGTCGAATTTCACGGAATGAAATTTAGAGACGATTGCCATATCTTTTCTGCATATACAATATGGAAGCATATATATACATATATAGTTAGTATAATAAGGGGAATGTCCTATTTATTGCGAACCGTGTGAACTTATCTACCCCAATTTGCGATTTATTAATTTATAATTTGAAAATAAATTTTTGTGCGACTTCAGTGAGCGAAGTTTGTCAGTGAATTTGTGAGGCTGCAAGCGAATATATGTACAAAAACTCCAGAAATATAAACTTTAATTATTAATGTGAGTTGGCACCCAATTAGCGCATTAAAAATTACAAAAAAAAAAAATAATAAAGTTGAAAATGGCAGCTCAACGTTTAGGGTGTTTCCCAGCTTGTTGCCATGCAAAAAGCTAAATTTTTATTACAAAAATCGTTTTATATATTTTAAAATTATTTTTATACATTTTTTAAAGTGGCATTAGTCTAGATAGATATCTGAGTTGTTAAGAAAAAAACATATTAAATTTTATTTATTTTAATTCTTAGCTTGCAGCCAAATAGTGGAATTAATTGTTGTTAATAGCTGTAAGCGCTTGCGAATTGATGTGTTATTTTAAAGTACATAGTATGATACAAAACGCAATAAAGAGCAATATTTGCTGCCAATTGCCTTTTAGTTTGACGGAAATTGAGAATCAGAATTATTTACTCAACAACCATTTGGCAGGGAGTCAAAAAATGAAATGAAATGCATATCATTGATATTTGAGCATGGCAACTGGCATCTAATTAGTCTCTTCAAACATTGACAAACAGCTGCCGTTTGGCTTAGTTGGCTTCGGTTGGGCTCGGTTTGGTTTGGTTTGGTTTGGTTTGGCTTGGCTTGGTTCAGTGTGGTTTGGTTTCGCTCGCTGCCTGACTGTTTGCAATTTGCAGCTTTATGCATCGGCAATAAACTATTTACTGTATCAGCTATTTACCACTTTTTGATTACGCCGCATTTGTTTGTTTCCTGCGGCCTTAATTTGCACATTGCAGTGGCTGTCGTTAAACGACAGGCACTCTCTCTCACACACACACACACACACATACAGATACACTCACACTGTGGCATACGCAGGTGGCGTTTCACGTTTCACGCGCTTTTAATTGAGTGCTTCCGCTGCAATTAACAAGTACAACGCATCCAGTGACGTCGCTTGACTGGCCGAGTGTCTGGTTAGTTGACTGGTTGGTTGTTTGGTTAGTTGGCCGCTCCGGTCGGTCACTCATCAGGCTTGACCAGTGCTCCCCTTTTTGTGCTGTCCGGATCTGTTCTAGATTACAGCAAACTTACGCACTTATGCCTCTTTAGGTAAATATAAAGCATTAAACGTGTTGACTGCCCGGACTTGACAAATTAATTAACCATAAGCGATGCAGCTGACATCCAGCTCGAGCTTAAAACCTAATCTGAAACAACATTATTGTTCCCTTGTCTAGTTGAATCCATTTACTGGCTGTGTGGGATTTGTCTATCGATTGCCTGGCGCTGTTTGGCATTTCATTTTACTATTTTCCCCAATTTCCACAACTGCCAGTTTAGTTTGCAATTTTCCAGTTGAACGATAAATGCAAATAGATTTCACCTGCAGACGTTGTTTGTCCGACATTTTGAGAATCTTTTTTCGTAAATTATGCGCATGCCATTTTCTCAGCTACACTTTTGGCTTCTGCTGCTGCTGCTGCTGATGTTGCTGTTGTTGCTGTTGCAAAAGTTGTTGTAACTGTGCATGCTTTTAGCTTTAGCATGCCGAGTATCGAGAATCATGTATGACTTTGACATTGACAACTTGGCAGTAACATTCATGAGGCCGCTCCGCAGCAGCCAGTCGGAGAGTTGCCTGCTGCAAAACGAAATTGTGATTACATGCGATACCGAAATGGTTGTGGCTATGGGGGAATCGCAGGCGGAGGCGGGGAAGGCGGTGGGTGCACATCGTGCTGTTGACCCGAACGAAGGAAAGGTTGAGGAAACGTTCACATTTTACATTTATTTACATTTGTACCGTTAGTTCGGGCAGCAGACAGCGAGCGAGAAGCGGCATTGACACGGGGTTGATGTCTGATTAGTGTGATGGATCGACCACTTGCTTATTTGACAGCTCACAGTTGGTCCAATGCAAAGTGTTTTCATTTGACATCATTGTCAGCGGGGCTAATGCTAAATCATTGCACAAATCAATCAACCATTTGTCACAGTGTGCAGCAGCAGCGGCAACAACAGCCGCCTGCTACAGCCCTCTCTCGCTTCATCCACATTCCGTCCAACTCCATTTAATTAGCAACTCATAATAACAATAATTTTTCTTGCAATTCGCATTCAGTAAAACATTTTGTGGCACGTTCAACGTTGTCGATGTTCGTGACGCTGCCTACTTCGACTAGCACAAAGTCGCAACGGAGCCACAGACACTGGCACTGGCACTGGCACTGGCACAGACCCAGTCTCGTGGACAGCCAGAGGCATTAAGGGGACGCGGGCCGAAAGCCCCATGCTCTAGTCATTGACTGCAACAATGTTGCCTGTTAAATGATGCATAATAATCGGGAGCGAGAGCGCGCTTACTGAGCTTTGCTGGCAGCGCGGGCACGAGCACGCTGATGGGATGTGGGACACTGTCCCAATGGGCCAAAGGCAATGCTATGCGGTTGTTGATGGTTGAGAAATCATAGTGCTGTGGTCCTTAGTGCCAATTACAGTGGGCACCCAGACAATTCCTCTGGGTCAGATATATTATTGCACTCTACCTGATGTTGCTTGTTCAATTTATCTTTAGTTTGTTGTTAGTACTATATACTTATAAATAGCAGAATATTTATGTGGATACCATGTTGTCACAATAATAGTAACATATAAAGTCTTATGTCTCAGGCATTTTTTAATCAAATATTTTGATTTCAGTTGGGGCCTATTCATTGATTACAATTACCTGCATATCTTCTAACCTTATATTTAAAACACTCGCATTTCTGTAGCTCTCAATCAACAGAACACTAAAAGATTTCAGCTTTGTTTCCTCCACACTTGATTATCTTATTCACTATGTATAATAGATATACCCATAACTACAACTAATCTACAGTTTGGTTCAGCTTGCCTTCAACTAAAAGATCCGTTCCACTGTGCATGGTTGAGGCTTACGTGATTGTGTTGATGGTTGCCGGACGTTGTCCATACTCGATCCCTACTCAGCACTTGTGCATTGTGACCCGCCCATGCGGCCTTACCCCACACCCGAGCCAACGCCCACGCCTACGTGCACGCCCACCTTTAGCAGAAATTTGCTGAGTGTAGCTGGTTGCGGGTTGCTGCTGATGGCTACTGATGGTTGCTGGTTGCTGCTTGATGGCTGGTGGCTGTTGGCTGTTGCCTGTTGGCTGCTGGCTGGTCACTCGCTGCGTAGCTGACGAAAATTCGCTTGGCTTCCGTTGTGCCAAGTGCAAGTGGTCATCGTGGCTGTGTGTGTGTGTGTGTGTGTGTGTGTGTGTGTCTTGCAATATTTACTCTGCTTGAAATGAAACATTTTTATAATTTCTTTTCTGTTCCCTTTTTTACTTGGCTTGTGGCTGTGCTGTTGCTGTTGTTGCTGCTGCTGTTGTTGCTTGGTTCGTTGGCTATTGGCAACATTGTATTTTCTGCTATTTGGCCATTGAGTATTGACCATCCATACCATACCCGTGGCCAGTGTTCAGCACATTTTCAGCGGTTTATTTATTTATTTCGGTTTAATGCATATTGCTTCTTTCCTTCTCTCTCTCTCTCTCTCTTTCTTTCTCTCTGTGTGTGTTGTTCATGTGTCGTGTTGCTGCGTCTGCATTGCTTGATTCCGGGAAGTTGTATTGAGTCATTGGTAAACGGTTTACGTTTAACCCATTTAAAAATGTACGAGGCCAACAGGCAGAGGCGAAGGAGGAGGTGGAGCTGTTAAAGGCAGAAACGCATTTCGAACATTTCCCATTTAGCATACAATGTGGCTAAAAACACAAACAACAAAAAGTCGCCTGAATTATGTACTTGAAGCTGTTGTATGCACTGTTTCACCCTCTCCTCCTCCCTCATTCACTGTTTTTTTTTTCAATTTGTTATTGTTTGTTTACGTTGCCAGCGCAAAATATTGAACGGAAATATTGCAATATGATTTATGGAAAAAGTGTACAAATATGTGCGAGTCAGAGTGAGAGAGGGTGGAGAGAGTGCTAGGATATTAGAGGATTGGGCCACAGTATGGGCACCGCATATTGCTGGCTGCCAAAAATGCAGCGGAAATGAATTCGTTTATGGCGCAACATATTGTATTTTGGTTATCCGCTGTTATGACAGGCGACCAGTGCAGCTATGATTTGTAATCGGAAGGTATTTGCACGGCCTTTTGCGAGGCGGCCAATTACCGGTTGCCGTTCGTTGTTTACTCACTGGCCAATTGGAAGGATTATTAATAAACAAACGCTTAAAATTACATTCGATTACATTCGAGGGGCAAAGGGCCATCGATTTCATACTCTGATATTTTGTGCACCACTCAGCGACAACTAATACCGAATTATGCCGTAAGCCAGCATTGTGTGGCCTATTTAGTTTGGGGATTAGTTGTTGGCATTATTTGTGGAGCACATTTCTGGCAGCAAATACCATGCCTTTCGGCATTATTTTCAGATAACATATTTTTTCCCCATCTATTGACTGTCCCGAACCCCAACTCTGTGGCCTGACAATGCAAATTGCCAAAGACAATTTATTCCAATTGCTTGCTGCGCCAAAAGTTAAACAAATATGTCAATTGACCGTGTGTGTGTGAATGTGTGTGGGTGGGTGGTTGTGTGTGTGTGTGTGTGTGTTAGGCGTTGCAAACAAACAAAGCTCAGGACTTTTGGCAAAACCAACTAACCAAACGAAGCTTGTAGTTTAAAAGGCAATTTATCTTTGACTTTTGCAAAGTAAATGCCCGCCATTGTTTAAAGTGGTTCAATCGCCAGAAATCACAAAATTTAGTTCCAGACATTCTATGCATGGAAATGTGTGGCGGTGGTGCTGGTGGTGGCGGTTGCCTCCGGGATTGTTCGGGTGGGTTGGTTTGCTCAGCTTATGTGTGTCTGTCTGTAGCGTAAGCGCTTTTAACTAGTTCTCCCAGCGCTGCTGGCAAAATTTCGAGCATTCTCAACCACTCAATTACACAATCCACACACGCACACACACCCACCCGCACACAGTAATCAATTGAGCTGCCAGGCAAAAGGCACTAGGCAAACAATGGGCATTATACACCAGAAGTTACAATGGGTTGGGTGTACCAGAGACTTTCTCATAAATTTCTCGCGGCATTTGGAAATTGCATTGAAAAACGCACGTAAAACTATTTGAGCTGCTAACCTAAATAAATAAGCGACGGCAACTATCGTAGATGCCCACAGCAGAAAACAGGAAAAGCAAAACTTGAGATCAACAGCCGAATACTCAATACCCTTAAACATTTGTATTGATTTGAGTGCATGATACTACATTATAGTAGTATATATACTAGTATAATACTATTATTCTAATGCCTGTTTGGCTAACACTCCTTACCAAACATTTGATATCCAATTTGCCTGAAACAGGGTCAGAAATGCCTCTCTAGGCAAGCATTGTTCCTTGTCTTAATCAAACATGTGTATCTCAGAAATTTGCTACAGTTGCAAGTGCGAGCAACTCTGTTCAATACCCTAGCTAGGGTGTTAATACACTGTAAGCCGCAGCAGGCCGAAGGCAGCGACTTCAATTGGAAGCCGGGCCATGCAAGACAAAGAGAGAGTGAGAGAGAGCAAGAGCAAGAGAGTAGGGGAGCAGAGAGTGCGAGCGGGCGCCGCCAATGAACTGTGTGGTGCAGCCAATCAATAGATGCGGCTGCAACTTGAGATACAAGATACTTGGAGTGCAACCGTGGAACTTCCCACATGCTTATGCGGAATGCTATGGAATGTGCACACGCATCTTCGATTGCCATGCGATGCGATGCGTTGCGTGTCGTTGCGTTGCGTTGCGTTGTCCCCGCCAAGTTGCGGTGGGTGTAGTGTAGTGCTTGCTGTGCTCGTGGAGTGGGGCAACAGGCAATAGCTTACATTTATGCGCGAAATTGTCCTATACATTTGCACATTCATAAATTCTCGTTGAGCGCCCCTAAAGCGACAGCCGGCAAGAGCCCGTTCTAGGTGGCTAGGCTTCTGCAGCTCCACAACGTTGGAGTGGGTGGTCGAGGGCTGTAAGTGGAAAGCGGCATAGTTGCCGTAAGCTGTGCTCCCGTGCTCCTTGCGGCATTAAAACTTCATCTTAATTTTATGTTGCTTTTATTTTATTTTATTTGCTTTGCCCTGTATCTTTTTCTGTTGTTGTTGTTGTTGTCTGCTGCTGCGTTTTATTGCCGCATTTCGTAGCAACGTGGGGCAACCTATGAACAGCACGTCATTAGGCGATAAATTATCTTTCATGTGCGCTGCATTTTGCATAAAATGTTGCCATGGTGCCGCCGCAAAAGTGTGCCAACAGCTGTGCCTGCCGCGCTGCAGCTGAGCCTGGGCCTGAATCTGAATTTGAATCGGAATCTGAATCTGGTGCGCGCTAACTGCAACTGGGAGCTGCTGCCGGTACTGTTGCTGCTGCTGCTGCTGCTGCTGCTGCTGGGGCATTAAAAGGATGCCAGGCAATTTGAATTTGTGAAATTCCATTGAGGGAAGCAAATGCTGGCGTTGCCGTTGCCGTCGTCGTCGCCGCTCAAAGCCGTTGCCGGGCCTCACTTATCTATGCACAAGATGTTGCCGTTTGATAAGCGCAACGCTGCGCAGCAAATCAGCAATTTATGTGCCGCCGTCGCTGTTGCTGCTGCTGCCGTTGCCGTTGCAGTTGCAGTTGCAGTTGCATTCATCATTGACTGCAGCAACAGTCGCTGCCTGGAATGCGCTGCCGCCGTCGACGTGCGTTCAACTATGCAAATTTGTGCTAGCTGCCCCCACCCAACCGGCAGCGTCCAACATTGACTTGCAACTTGCTACAACTTAGTAACTTGCTGTTAAATGTATTAGTATGTGTGTGTGTGAGTGAGTGTGTGGTTGTTGTCAAACAGCATTCAAGCACGATTCTGAGAAACATTCTTGCCCAGTGAGTTGACTTGCACTGCGACTCCAAGAATTTTTGCACTGCTTTGGCCCCAGCTCTGCCCAGATGCGATGCAGATTACGAAATAAATGAGCTGAAATTATATTGGAGATTGCAAATAACGGTCGGGTCGATCGACGCACAAAAGCTGACTGTCATGACAGTTCAATCACTGAGCTGGTCCATCTTGCTGCGAACTGCTGAGTTATGGCCCCCAATTGGTAGCATGAGAATTGCCTGACCCGCTGATAGCCAGCATCTAGATACCGTCCAAATAAATGACTGCGAGAGAGAGAGAGAGAGAGAGAGAGAGAGAGAGAGAACTGCAAATGCTGCACTCGACTGCTAGTTGAATCTAACTGCTGCTATTTAAATTCAATATTACACGCGTTTAACTTTCAACCTCGCCACTAATGACTCTGGGCTCTGGCGCTCTCTGCTGCTGACATCGCCTATTTCAGCTATGATAAATGGCAGTAGGTGTGCCAGGTAATGACAGACCAAAAAAAGAAATAAAGGAAGAAAGGGTGTGCGAAAAAGAGAGAACAGCTACGTATGAAGGAAGTTATTACATACTTAAATTACACTAAAAGTAATCTAAAATCATATTGGTGAATTTCTGATCAGATATTGGGGCAGGCAGATGAAGCCGATGTATGTTCAATACAAAAACTTTTATATATTTCTGAAAAATCAAGTTAATTTTAGATTTATATTTAACTAAGTTATATTATGTTAACAAGAAAACTAATTCTATTTACAATTATTAATTAATATTATCAATCTTGGCTCTAGAAGCGATTGTCGATGTTTTCTATCAATTGCCATAGTATGTCCATTCGTTTATACAATTTAATCTAAGATCATTAAGAAGAATCCTTCAAGTCATTGTATACATATATTATCATCATTAACACATTGCATATTCTGTGACACAAGCGAAATACCATCGCTTAGGGTATGCGCGTATTTGCTGAACTTTGACTATTCGCTGCGGGGCAGCAGTTTCTAAAGTGCAATTTAACGCCCTGCCATTGAAACAATTATGCCATAACAATTACGTTTTGGTTGCACATGCAAAGCCACGCCCCCGCCGCCCTCCGCCTATTTAGCTGCATGTGCTGTAAAGTTGGCGCATTTAGCGCTGCTGTTGCTGCCTCTGCCGTTTCTGTTGCTGCTGCTGATATGGCATTCGCTTGTTTTAGCCATTACATTGGCAAGTCCAAGGAATTTTCATGCGTCAAATTGCCGCATGTGCATTGCGTGTAATTACAGCAATAAAAAGTGCAACACATTGCGTACAAGCATGCAACATATCAACATATCAACTGCAACGGGCTGCAGTGCCACTGCCACTCGCAGTTTGATCAAAGCCCTGGCCATATTTTCAGTTTTTAGTTGTGTAGCAATTATCTTATTTATTTCACTACATTTATCAAACACTGAACAAATTCACAGTTTCGCCAGAGCTGAGCAATGCAGTCGTCTTCCCAGTTACAAACGGCTCGTTAGCCACAAGTGAGTGCGCACAGAGTGGCTGCCACTTGGGTGGCCATAGCTAGAGCGGAACGCTAGTTGATTGCATTTTTAGCATAAATTTCAACGCATTTGACTAATGTTTGGCGATTTGTTATTGTTGAAGATGCAGCCAATGCTTTCCTTGCCACCATTTTTCAACAGCCACTTTAGCTCTGACACTGGGAATGCATTCGGAATGCATCAGCCAGCGAGAGAACTTATTGCAGGTGGTGAGTGTCGTGTTGCGACGATAAGAGTCCTATGCAAATGCCAGAGGGGGGATTGTACCATTATGCAATATTACGTATACGCACCATGAGGGCTGCTTGCCTGGGTTGCACTGCCAGCAGCAAAGGAATTAATTAGCCAGATGGCTTCAGCGTATACCAGAGAATCGTTGTCAAAGCCACCACAGCCACCAGGGGCACCACAAATATCAAAACTCGCGCCCAGAGAGGAGTTTTACTTTTTGGCATTTTCATAGGAGAAACCCTTTTCAGGGCATTGCTAAGTGAATATGATATTTTTATAAGAGCCAATAGATAACATACGAATCAGAAAAAGGCAACTTTTTATAAAAACGTTTTCTACTTTGTTTATTGCCTGTGCTAAGTGTACTAGACTGTCTGTGACATCATTTTCAACTCAAGTCCTTTGTTTGCTTTGCAGTTGCTGCCGCTATACAATTGAAAAACTCAACATTAAAGCCGTATATACAGATCAAGAAGCACGCCGTCACAAGACTGACCATAACCAATCCAAATGAAACCCATCTACTGCACTGCAACCCCATCATAACTCCCTATGACTACTACCAGGGTAAGTTAACGAGGCACTCTGCCCTTAGTGCACGGCTTAGATTGACCTCCTTTCCTGCAGACGGCGCTCCCATTTACTGCAGCTGGTATCGCAACGGCGAGACCATTGAGCACTTGGCCATACGCAATAATCAGTTCTTCATCTACAAGAATGGAACGCTGCGGCTGCCGCCCAATGAGCGCATCAGCGGCGTTTATCATTGTCTAATTGAGTCGGACGACATGAAAGTAATATCCGATAGCATCACGGTTGAATACCCAGGTGAGTCCCACTCAGCTCCCAATCTACTTTACACTATCTAAACTAATCCGCATAATTCTTTCAGTGCTGAAGCGTCTTATTCTTGGCCAACAGCAGAGCGCCAACATAAGCATCGTGGCCCAGCAAAACCTTGTGCTCGGCTGTCCCTTTCTCAGTGTGCCTGCTGCCCGCGTCAGTTGGTACTTTGGCAACGAGTCCTTGGCGAATGATAGCAGGCGAGTAAAGATCAGTGTTTGGACACCGAACGCGCAGTGGCTGCAGCTTGAGCAGACCAGCTCCCATAGAACGCCTGCTGCTTATTTGGTGGCTTCAATAACGCTTGAAATGCTTGAGTTTGAATGCCAGTTTGATAGTCTTCATTAATATATTTTTTTTTATCAATTTGTTCTACCTTTTATTTCCCACAGCGCTTTCATTCTGAGCAACGGCACGCTTATAGTGCGAAAAGTGCGACTGGATCAGGCTGGAAAATACAAGTAAGCCAAGAACAGAAATAACATTAGTTTGGAAGTGATTAAATGGTTTCTATTAACGTTTGAACATTATATTGGCAGGCATAGGTCATTGCGTTAAATTCAGTTTCAGAAGGTATTGTCATGGTTCTATAATCAAGGCATAGTGAAAGCAGAGCCTTTCGCCTCACCTTTGAAAAACTTGTATCTTATCGACAACGAACTTTCAATGAGATTAAAAAATGAACTTAGAGAGTTTTTAGAATTTTATTTTATATTGAATGAACTCGCTACTTAAAGAATATTCCTGTATAAGTTACAAGTTCTAAAGTTGCATTTGGTATAGTATAAATTGCTTCTGAATAGGGGTCTATAGTCCTTATCCCCTTCTGCTTTGCTTCCAATGATAGTATTATTTTAATATATGTATGCTCAGAGAGATGATGTGTACTTGATTATTTATGGGCACAATTCAATTTAATAATATAATTTAGACGCGTAATCGTGTCGAATTGAAATCAAATACGCTTCAACATGCATGAAAGTGTACCGCTGCTCAGCATGTGCAGCTCGTGTATGGCTCTATTCGTTCAGCCAAATCGTATTTCTTGTACATCGTATTTCTGTGGCTGCATCTCATTTGCTTTGAGGTGCAAATTATAATTGGCAATTGCTACTGCTGTTGCATATCAACACCTTGGCTACAATCCATCAATTCATCAGGCACCCTTCTGGAGTCGCGCTGCTTGGCTCGGGCCGACTCAGTGCATTAATTAGCACCATGCACTGGCCGAGTGACTGGCATAATTGTGTGCAATGTCCGTGCCAATTAATGTGTGTGAAATATTATCCGTTGCAGATGCGTGGCCAAGAACCAGTATGCCAGCAGGACGCACCGTCAGTTCGTGTGGCTGGTGCGTGTCGAGCCGAATGCCAGCGGGCCACAAATGCTGGCCACAACGACAACGCATCTGTTGCCAGCCTTCCAGAATGCCACACTGTTCGTGCCCACTGGAGGGTCGCTGCAGCTGCAGTGCCACGCCATGGAGGACTATGTGCCCATCGAATGGTGGCTGCAGCATCCCAATAACTCCCTGTCCCTGCTGAGCAACAATAGCATGACGCTGGAAATAGCGAACGCTAGCTTGGCCCTGCATGAGGGACTCTACATGTGCACCACGCCCACCGACAGGCAGGCGTTTCGGGTGGTGGTCACCATTCCGCCGAGGATAGTTAGCACACTGCCCGTGGAGCTGGGCTACATCAGTTTGTCGATAACGCTGAGTTGTCGCGCTGAGGGCAATCCGGAGCCCAGTCTCAGCTGGTACCACAATGGAGCACTGCTCAACAGTTCCTACACACGCTACATCAGTGGCAACGAGCTGCACATACACTCCTTCGACCCGGAGGAGGAGGGCATCTACCAGTGCTTCGCGCGCAACGTGGCTGGCGAGGATTCCGTCACGGGCGAGATGCGGTTCAAGCACCAGCTAGAACAGCCGAATCCACTGCAGAATATCCGCTGCTATCCGCACAGCTTTCACACCATCAACGTCACCTTCGACAGCCGCACCTTGGAGGTAGTTTGTCAACCATTTGCGAGCTTCATTTTATAATTGTATGTTGTTGCTTGCAGTCGATGTTCGTGGTGCACATTGTGCGCAGCAACCCGCACCAGTGGAGCTCGTTTGCGCCCATGAAACTAAATCACACCTCGTTTGTGGTGATCTCCACTGGTCTGCCCATCTATCGTCCTTTCGCGTTAATCACCCGATTTCTCTTGCCAACCTCGGAGGTCCGCTCGGGCAGCATAGTGCCCCAGCAGATGATGATTAGTTCGCTGCGCAGTCCGGCCGTTGTCTGCTGCACCCAAGGCTGTAAGTTAATGCTTAGCTTCAGGCTAATCCAACGTGGAAGTTAATCGCATTTCTCTTTAACACAGTGCTGCTGCGACTGGTGCATTTGGGCAACGATACCTTTGTGAAGTGGTCGCAGGCGGAGCTGGACAACAAGAAGTACTTTATACTGCAGTTCTCCATTAATCACACGCATCCCCATCCCGCCCAACTGCTGGATGGACCACTGCACGGCACGGTCACGTCCGTGGAGGAGAAGGCGGACGAGGTGCGTCGCCATCTGACCATCATTCAGGCGCTCAATCAGTCGGCCGCTGCCACCGTGCTGCGCAACGCCGAACACGAGGTGCTGGACAACGAGGTGGACGATCTGACGCTCGAAATAGAAGAGGACATCTTCAGCCTGGTGGTGGATGCCAACGTCACGGGTCTGCTGCTGCATCACTTTAGCCGCATAAAGATGCGCGTTCTCATCATCACCAGCGAGAACGAGTATCTCGCTCAGGACTTTCGCTATGTACAGTGGAAGATTGTGAGTAGACTGTACTGTAGTGGCAAGTTGCCAATGACTTGCCCTGGCATCTGAGTCCTGTCGACTTCCCTTTGCACTATCTAAAGTCTCTGTCTCTCCCTCACTCTCTTCCCTACAGATCGAGAACGGCACATCCGACCAGGCAAACATGTCCTTCCGCCTGATTACCGTGGAATCTCGCATGCTGGCCTTTCAGTTCCTCGACAGCCTCAACGACACCTGCGTCTACGAGTGCCACCTGCACGTTCAGTTGCCGCTCCGCAAGCAAGAGCCCAAATGCAAAGAACGCACCATTGTCAACTCCGTGCTGCTCGTCTCGGGCCTCAGTGCCAACGAACGCTACAATTTCCACTTCTACAATTGCAAGCCGCAAATCTTCTATGGCGAAATGGACGTGCAGACACTGCCAGACCGTAAGCCCCCCAGCTTTACTCTGATTTTATATAATATAAATGGTTTTTCACTATTTACTCCTTTATCGTTTAGCGCCCGGCACTATTAGCAACTCGCGCGTGGTCAAACACAATGGCCTCAAGCTCATATGGGAGCCGCCACTGCATCCCAATGGACGTGTCCATCACTATAACATACTCTGGACTCTGGGCAATGTCACGCACGAGGCAAATGTGCTAGATTGCCGCCCTTGTTTCTATAAGGTACTTTCAATGAAATTGTTGCAATAAATTGAAAACCCTCCATATGAAAATAAGTTGAAAACAAATCATCTAGATTCTGGCAACTGAACAGAACTGCTTCCAGTTAGGCTCCCTCCAAATTACTTCTGCTATGAGAAAGAGGAGAAGATAGTATCAAACACTTTTCTCTGTTATAGTCAATATTTGTAAAACAAATCGTGTTTTGTTTTGCAGTTCCCCAATGTTTCGGAAACAGACAAGATTCATGTGGCCGTGCGCGTTGTGGGCGAGACGGGCGTGGGTGCTCCCATGTTCTTTGATTTGGTCAATCATCACATACTGGAAACGGTGCGAAACTCCTCGAATCATGAGGTCTACAGCGGCATCGCCATCGGCTCGCTGTTGTCCATGCTTTGTGTTTTTGGCTTTGCGCTCTTCATCATATTTCAGAGGCGTCGCTTTAAGGCTCGCGTCCCGGGGCCCACGCATTTGACCACGCCCACAGACATCAATTTTGGAAATCTGAGCAGCGCCTCGGGCATTCCCGGGGACAGTGCTGGTGGGCTCAGTGGCAACACAATGCAGCAAGACTGCCACGAAATGCAGACTCTGATTCCGCGCTCCCGATATCACATCGAGCTGCTACCAGAGCGCACGCTGGAGTATCAGACTAGCACAGCGACTGCTGCCACGCTGCCAAATGGGAACGGCAACGGAACGGCTGCTCGGCGTCCGGATCAGGAGGCACAACTGGAGCTGACCATAGCGGGCGTACACAATCTATCACAGCTGCCACTGTGCGCTGGTTCGCCGGAGCGTAAAACTGTGCAGGATGCCATGCTCCAAGAGGCGAAGGCCTTCTACATACCCTATCGCCATACCCCACCCAATGCAGTGGCGCTGCAGGCAAGCGGCAGCAGCAACTCCAGTGCCAGTCACAAGCAAAGTTCCTCCAAGAACAGCGATAGCGGCTTAGAGGTGGCAGTGCCGCCCAACTCGCTGCCGCTGGTGGCCACCGTGCCGGGGCTGGGCCGACGCAGTGGCAGCCTGAGCAGCAGCAGCGCCAGCAGCACTAGCAACGGCAGCAAGAAGCAATTCCATACAAATTTCGCGCGGCACTCGAATTCCAATGATGGCATCTGCCTGCTGGCCGAAGAGGAGTCGGCAGCGACGCTGACGCCGACATCGGAACACGAGTTCGCCTGTGTGAGTCTCACAAACGGTTTCAAGTTGCCCGCCGAAATGACAAAGCAAATGCCGAGCAAAAGCCAATTTAGCAACAACAATAACAGCAGCGGCAGCAGCAGCAGCAACCAGAAATCAACTGTTGTCCAGCAGAAGGATCGCCAGCAGCAGCAGTATCCTTCTGCATCCATAGTTCCTGTCAACGGGCCACAGACGCACTCTGTGGGCGTTAAGAGCAAAAAGACGACGCCAATGGCTAAACAGGCGTGGCCAGCATCTTCTGCCCTGAATCGTCGAGCCCAAGTCGATCCAAATGGCTGAACTCAAATGGCAGACATTGTCGTCGTCGCCTCGCCAAGCAAAAGTATTCCATGAAGCTACTACTACACATACACACACACACATACACACACAAATACTTACACAAATACAAATACACATTCGCAGCTCGAAACATTCCAAACATTGTGGATCCCTATATTTGCATTACTTCAGTATAAGGACACATAAGTATATGCCTAGTTATATATAAAGTACATTTTATAAATGTATTTATTTATCTTTATCTTTATCTGCGAGAGCTAAAGTTGAGCATGAATGAGAATATGATAATATAAGAGAACCTAAGTACATAAGCAGCATATTTATATACATAAATATATATACACATACATATGTATTTATATATATATATATATATATATATATATATATATATATAAACGCATATTTACTTTAATTTTAAGCACAAGGACGTTTTTAAACTTGTTTAGTTTTTGTTTGTTTTCTTTTGTTAATTGAGGCTAAATATAATTATTATTTTAATTCATAGTGAACGTTCTCTAATATGAATTTATTTAACTGCCGTAGTATTCTATTACAACACACATAGCCAAACCAAACCAAACAAATGCAATAGCCCAGCTCACACACACACATACATATACATTTATACATACATATAAATATATACACACTCACAATAGTCACAATAGTGTTCATTTCGATTTACTGCAAACAATTATCTATATACATATTTCAATTCATATTTAAGTTAAATATTGAATTTTCGCATCTGAATTGCTGCATTTTGCGTTTTGTTTGAACACTTTTCATTTGTTTGTTTATTATTTGTATAATTTTTGTTTAACCGATATATCAAATGTACCTGATTATATTCATTTTGCATTTCGTTAAGCGCTCATTTCCAGCACCGGAACACAAAACCAGCAAACACGCATATTGCATTTCGATTCTATTCAAATAGACCTTTTGTTAATGCCTCACACGCATTTCGAATGTACCGCAGCCGTATTGAACGAGTCTATCCCAATTACCGACTGTACCTAGTTCGTACAAACAAGTAAACCTCTAGCTATGTCACACATACACACACACACACACACATACACACACACTCACTCAACATCAGATATTATATTTCTATAAGCATTGCAAGTTATATAAGAAGTATTTAACATTGAGCGCCGAACTTAAACTGAGCTCATCTATAATATGTATTTTGTGAATTGTTGTTCAATGTTCAAATCGATGTGAAAATTGTTATAAAATACATAGATACTCGCACACACACTTACACACACACACACACCTCCACACGCCTAAACACGCAGACATTCCATTATCATAAACGTATTTAACTAGAGTACATGCATCAAATTATATTACTGAATGAAATCCAAAAATAAAAGAAAAACAAGTAGAGAAAAAGTGAAATTAAGCACGCGAATTCAATTAAATAATATATGTACGATTCCATATTGAAAGAGTGTGTTAAAGAACTGTAACTGTATACGTATTTAGATATAAGTGCAATAACACCTATTTAAACCATAGACAAACCCGTCAACCCGCAACCAACCAAACAAATCTAAACAAAAACTACAAACAATAGTACCTTTCTTCCCACTGGATATGAATAGAAACAGTAAATATATTACAATATGTGGCTTCCGCAATGGTAAATGTGCTTCATTGCGCAAATATATACATCTTTCCAAACTCCCCAAAGATCCAGTCTTGGAGCGCAAATACCATAGACGATTCCAACAATAGCTACAAATTCAAATTGTGTTCATATTGAAATAGGCCACGAGATGGGCATTTTAACTGCATCTCGAATCATCTTATATAACGTAGTCTTAGCACATACAAAACTTCAAAGGTGTTCCGTCAAACAACATTTAAGGTAAATAATAGAAAACCTCAGTAAAACGACATTCAAACAAATCCAAATTTAATGTTCGCATTTAATTCATGCTAAAAATATTCCGTAAATGAACTCAAAATTCCTAAAAGAAGAAGAAATTTTAAGCAAAAGTTAAATATACGAAAAGAAATATTCTGCAGCAAAAGGCAAAGTAAATGTATTTAATTAAAACAATATATAAAAGTAGCCCTAAGGAAAACATTTAAAAAAGAATGAGAAAACAAAGTAACATGATAAGAATGTGAAATTAAAAAATTAATAACTGCGATTGTGATCGCTGTGTAAGTGGATGTGATAAATGTTTAAAATATTTAAGCGCAAATACAATACAAAAAAAAAACAAAAAAAAATATGAAAATAATTATTCGATAGCATTAGAATGCGTATTGCGACTTTTACATAGATGTTTTTGGCTAAAGCGAAACCAATAAAAATCAATAACTAAGGAGAGTCCACTAAAATTGTAAGAGAATTATGTTCTTAACTCTTGGATAATGCTGATCCTAATCATTATTTGAACTAAGCATGTTCTGTACTGTAATTTTAGTTTGGGTCTTAAGTTCTCATTGTGTATACCTCATTAGTAGAGTGGAAATTCAATTGTAACTAAATTACATGCATTTAGTTGGTTGCCCCCTCTGTAATATATATTTAATGTTAATTTGCTTAAATTCTGAATAGAAATCGGACGAAAGATAAGAAAATTGCGAACCAGAATCGAATGTATTTTTTATGTAATTTATATACATTGTATATGCTACAGAAATATTATTGTATTAGATGTGGAAACTCATTTGGCAAATTTACTATATATGTAACATTACATATATATATATATATATATATATATATACGTATGAGATCGTGTTAAAGTTTTCGGTGCCAGTAATTCGACATACCACCCAGAAATTTGCGCGGCTACAGAGTCTAATAATATGTAACGATGATTATACTATATATACGTGAAAAGGTGAAGAACGCTAGAAAAGCACCCCTAACTATTGGAAAGAAAAACAAAAAACCATATTAAAACTAAGTTATGACGACAAAAGAATTAATACAATTTACATTTTTATTAACTGTAAACGTTAAACGTAATTTATTAGTAAGTATGTACAATATAATTTTCTTAGCTGTTAATCTTTAGTAACTCTCAGTACTCAACAGGTTTGTATAAAATATCAAATGGACATAATATCATTATCAATGCCCATGCAGTTTACTTCGATGGTAACGGTTAACAGTGTCGTCCTTTCAAACAGATATACAACGTTATCAATTTGAGAATATAAATATTCTTCCATTCACAGAGCTTTCTCTGGGCTATGGTATGTGCTAGATACCTGTATAGTACAATAATATATGATCACATCACAACTAACTGAACAAATGATCACAATACAAAATCGCAAAACTTGCCATAACCTACATACATATTTATTTACATATATATTTATATATATATAAATGATCTCCTTTACGTGCTAAATGGCATGCTTAAACGCATCTTCTTGAGTGTCTGAATAAATGAGGAAATCTTTGAAGGTTCTGCCATGCTATAAATAAAGCGCGGTCAAACTAGACTTTGGATCTGTTGACGATATATACCCGAGACACGATCAATGACAATGACAGATGAAGTCAACTTAATACTATATTTCAAATATGAATAATTCCAATAACACAAGAGTCTAATATTTAAGTCAAATTTCCCTTGAATGAATGATAAGTTAAATTTCAACAAATAAAAAAAAAAACAAATCAAAAGGAAATAAGCTATGCTATGCTATGCACCATAACAAGAAAAAGCGCTCCCAATACAATATTTAGGTACGCATAATTATCGGGCAACTTATAGTTGTAAGCCTATTCACATATCGATTCCAATTCGTTGAGGTCCAGCTGCATGTATGTATATGGCTTATGCTAATTGACGGCGGGCTCAGCACACCTTTTTAATCATTTTCACCAATTCTTTGTACAGAATGCAGTCCCGACTGCGCGGCTTGCAGATCTCGCGATGGTCCAGCCGTATGCCGCATACTTCACCGAAACCCGGATCTATTTAATGAGTTAAAACAGTTTGATTATGATATATGTGATTGATTGTGATTATGGTTAGCTAAGCGAAGCTTACCGGCTGAATCCACGCCCACAATTCGCAAATAGAGCACTGACATGAGCGTCAGAGCGGTTTCCACAAAGCTGAAAACCTCGATTTTCAAGTGACCCAAGTGATACAGGCCAGCAAACCGACGATGCAGGTCCAGCAGATACTTGTTATCTATCAAAGAAAAGTTATCAGCATATAGAACTGATGCGTTAGTACAGTATAGCTCGGACATACTCTTTTCTATCTCCAGCAGCTCTACGGAGCGCGACAGCAGCGGCGCCTTGATGGAAGCCAAATGGGAGCCTCGATGCGGCACCGAGTAGAAGAAACAGCCTCGAGCAGACTGCCAGAGAGGCCTCATGGCTGGGCGACCGCACTCCCAAGCATCCACGAGCAGCTGCTTGATGAACAGGCCTCCTTTCGAGTGGCCCACATAGATGATGGGATGGCCGTGGCCAACGCGATGCTGGATGAGCAGTTCGGCCATTTCGCGCGACCGCTGAATCAGGCTGGAGCGCGGCTCTTTAGTCTTCCAGAGTGGACGCCACAGATATGGATCAGTTGTATAGTTCACAGCAATGACCCTGACGCCCGGACAGTCCAACGGCAGCCAGTCGCCGGGCCAGCACTTTGAGTAATTGGGATCATTGGCGGATGGTTTCTTTTTGCTCTTGCCGACTGTCTTGCGCGTCGTGGAGGCTTGCGAGCTGTCCTTGCTGGCGCTGTTGTTGCTCTCGCCCTGCAGCATGGACTCCAGCTCGACCGGCAGCGCTTGGCTGCTGTCGTGCATGCGCAGGCGGAATGTTGGGAAGCTGTACTCGATGCCTTCACATATTTGAATGTCCTCCGGCTCCCCACACACGTAGGCATAACTAAGACAGGATCATGAATAAGCTAATGAATACATTCAATTTCAACTTACTCTTCGGCAATGTCATCGTTCTCGGAAGCATTATAGGGCTGCGGCTCAGTCGTTTGTTGGACTGCAGCACACTGCCAGGCGCTCTCCCCACTAACAGCATCCATTGTATCCAAGATGCGGTTGCAAGAGGTGAACTTGGCTCGTTTCTCCCGAGGTGCTGGGTGTATGGCGGCGCTGCGCGAATAACGAGGTCGCTTGGGTGGACGCACCGGCGGCCGCGGTGGACGATCGAACTCCACCGGATGGCGTTCGTTTTGCCAGAGGCCCTGGCGCCACGTGTTCACCAACGATCCGTGCAGGCCATGCACTAGCACGATGTCGGCGCGAATGGGCGTGCCCGGCGTTGGTGCGGCAAGTATGTTGAGGGTGCAGCAGCTGGAGCTGGAGCCAGAGCTGTGAAGACTGTAGATAGGCGGCCCCTGCAACGGTGTGCTGGGCGTTGTGGGCGTATTAGGCGGTATGGGAGTGATCGGTATACGTGTGGTCAGCGTGTCGGGCAGAATTTCCAAGCCATCTTGGGACTTGCGCAATTTAAGCAAATTGAGCAACGGCCCCAGACGATTGGAAACTGTCAATGAAAGAGATTGCGGGTTGAGCGATAAGAATTTGATATAAAAAGCTGTGAATTGCGGTATGAGCATGATGAACCAATGAATAATTGGGTAACTGAGGCAATGTCATGCATGCAATCAAGCACTAACCTTGAACGGAAGACAGATTCAGCGATAAGGTGTTGGCGGCGAATGCCACTAGATTGGTCAGCGCCTGGCGACTGGAGGTCAGATTCTGCAGCACGCGAAGCACGCGAACATCGCGTATGCCCTTAATGCCGCGGGCGACCCCATTGGCCAAAGGCAGCACCAAGCGCACCAGGACTCCAAGGATGAAGCGCATGTTCCCGCTGTTATGGCTGTCACATTGGGGAAAATATTAGCAACTGATTATATAAGGTGTTTGGGCTATACTTACGGTTCTATCAAGGCGCCGCTAGTGGACGAGCGCACCAGTTGGTTAATCGCCTGCTCCTCCTCCTGGCGATCAATTTCCAGATCGTTGTCATTGCGGATTGCGCTGTCAAGCGCCTGTTCAGCGGCTTGAGCTGTCATCTGGTCAACCGTCTCGGCAATGCTCATCATGGCAATGTCACAGACGTAGTGCTCATCAATTGAGTGGAACAGAGATTCCTTCTTGCTGCTGTTGTTGTTTGCTGTGTTGTGTTGAGTGCGTGTGTTCTTACTGTCGTTTCCTTCTAATTTAGCGCTGCAGCGGGTTTCGCTTTTAGCGAGCATCTTTCTTAGTGTTGTCTATTAGATATTGGCCTCCTCGATCTGCACTGCTTGCTGGCTTGCTGCCAATTAGCACAGATTCAGCATGTTGCCAGTGAAGGGCTGCGCACTAAACTGAAAATGAATTTGAATTGAATCTTAATCATATGCACTCATTTGGCCGACAATGTCAATGTCACTGCCGCTGCACGCCTAGTGCAATCAGTACTTTGCACTCGTTTGTCTTCTGTGTTTGTTTACCACTCAAAAGGCGGTGCCACTCGCCAGGCTAAAAATACAAGCGCACTAGCATAGAACGGGGCTGCATCAAATCAAGTATACGACTCGTGTGCCACGAATTAGTCGAGTGAAAGAGCTGCTAACAGCTGACTAGCTTCTCCCCGCTTATTTTCGTTCGAATTTACTCTCGATATTTAGTATTTATTTATATGTGAAACAACAACTTCGATACCAACAAGCTGCCTACTATAAATGATTGATAACGCCAACGACAAGACTGAAAACAAAAATCTGGCAAAATCCTAATAAACATAACTCCCATTGCAATGATAGGAAAAACCCTAGAAATGATATAAAAAACAATTTTATTCAAATGCTGGCTTTATGACTGCTCTCAGAAACAAATTAAAATAATTAAATGAAGTGTAGTTTTTTACGTCTTTAGTGAAATGCCTCACCTTAGCCCGCATTGCTTTTATTTCCTCGCCATAAAGAAAACCAATCATGGCAGCTTATATCATTAAAGACAGCGTCACTGCTCGCTAAAACAACGACAGCTATTGACTAAGACTGCATATGCAACAATATCACTCATACCACCCGTCAGCCAGTGGACACTTCCCATTAGATAGTCATCAGCAACCCATAAGGGTAACAAATTCTAAGCGTGTTACGTTGACTGTTATGCCACGTGCCCCATGCACCATGCCGCAACCGAGCAGCAAATATTCAAGTTTAGGGTCGTAACATGTGGTACGACACAAGAAAAAGGGCAAAGCTTGTTGCACGTATGTCAGCACAATGGCTTTTGTTATCGCAGCACCTTTTGTTGTTATAAATTGCACTAATAGTCCGCAGAGAGGGAGGGGCGCGAATAACTGTACATCTTAACAAAGCACAGCTAAAATTAGCATTGGAATTTGCATGTGAAATGTAATTACAAACGCCATGATTGAGCTGGGAAAGCGTCGCAGTATCTAAACTGATCGGGGGAGCAGCCGCCCACTCATATTCGAATTACGCTCGCCAGACAGCTCGACTTACACACTTGTTTCACTTGGGCAGACGAGAACCGCGAACTGCGCACTGTGCAAATCAAAGTAGAACTGCGACCGGCACCTTCTGGCAGCCGAGGCCGAGGCCTAGCAGCGGCAACAGTCGCAACAGCCGCTAATGCGCACCACGTTCGCGCGTGGCTCAGTGGTTGAGTGGTTCTGCCGAGTGGTTGTGACGAACGAAAGCAACTCAAATGTCATTCAAATGGGGTATCGTGTATTGAGCACTTTACATGGCGCGCTTCAAGTGCCAGCTGCAGTGCGTCAAGAGATACAAGTCAATTGCAATCAAGTGCTGACAATTGCAGGCATATGTTAGTGTCTTCGTCTCGTGATTGTTTTTGTTGTTGGCTTTATAATTAAACAATTTAGAGAAACAATAAGAACTGAAAGGTTTCATCGGTTCTTATCGCTCTGTCGACGTCTACTTGACGAAATGTTTGCAAAATATCTTTCTTTAACCCACTTGCTGATTAAATTTTAATACCCGATTCATTTTGATCGTATTAAGATAAGCCTATTTTCATAGCTTTAATCTATACGAACATTTTATTAGGCAAGTGCGTTGAATAAATTAAATAAAATCAAATATCAAAGAAAGATTTTCGGTTAGGTCTGTCTTTCAAAATTATTTAATTAAGCGATAAATGGCTCACATCACTCTCACTCTCCCTTTATCTTCTCATAGCTTTATTGTTCCCTCTCACTGTTCCTTTCTCACTCTTCCTTTGTCTGTCTCGTTAATATTTTTACACCGCCATCTCTCCCTCCCATTCTTATATTGTATATCCATCCCTTTCCCTCCCACACACTCTCTCTCTCCCTCTTTATGTCTTTCGCTTTCTATATTTGACATTTTGCCCTGCTCTCTCTCTCTCTCTCTTTCTCTCTTTTGTTGTGTATCTCTTTCTTTGGCTGTTACTCTGTCTGTGTCTCTCTCTGTCTCTTCATATCTTCATCCCTTTTCCATCCCTTACCCACGCCTTCACTTTCGTTCTTTATCTATCTCCTTCCCTTTTTGTCTTTCTTTCTATCATGTTTTCTCGTGCAGTTTATTTGTGTTCTCTAGACTCTAGGCAGTTTGAAGAGCTTGAATTCCCCTTCGAGATAACAAATACATTTGTACTCTATAATATATATTGTTAATGATACTTCCGTTCTATGTATTACTTAAGCACTTGTGCTTTTCTGAGTGAGTTCATTACCGACTGAACGCTTCGCTGCACCTTTCATTGATAAGTTAACAGCATTGTGCAGGGTATTTTAAAGTCGTGCATTTTTTGGCTGTTATATATTTGGTTTTATCTTATTGCCAGTGGCTGATAAGACTAGTGCCACTGACCCATTAGCGCAGGTGGCCCTTGGCATCAGTTGAACTTTAATTAATTACTCGGCATCAACTCGATTGGATCGAATGATTTATGCTATTATCAATTGCCAGACGCAATATAGGAGAATTTTGTCATATTCGATGAGCTACTTGTCCACTAATTTGCCTTTATCTAATTCGGGGTCCGTGAACTTTGGCAGTGGAGAATTGTAGTGCACTTGGGCCGCTCCGTAGACAATTATCGGCTATCTCAAGTGCACGGCCGTATTTTATGGCGGAGCGAGATAAGCAGACTGATAAAGCGGAATCAGACTGCAGTTGGTCTTTTCACAATCAATTGAAACTTGTACGATACTAAGCTTTGCTAAGGCTGCATTCATGAGCAGCATAAATAAAAGCTTATCGTTGGGAATCGTCAATGATATTGTGCAATAAGTTATTGTCGCCAGGTGAAGGCAGTGCAGTTTCTCTTGTGTAATTGAGCTATGCAAATGCATTCGGCTTTGTAGCTATTTTTTTAAATAAAAGACAATTTTCGAGGCGTAGATAAACAAACTATATACAGTCGATACTAAGCACAGAGCTTATCGACACATTTGCTTTATCGAGCGTGAACAGCAGCTGACTAAGATTTGAGAAATTGTTACGATTAACGTTGGCGTTAATGCATGAATGTGTAAATATTTTTTATTACAAACACACGAATTTTTTGGGCTGAGTGTAAGGTGTTGAGGTGAATTGGGGTGATGCTGCTCTGAGACTTTGTTCTGGTTAAAGTAGTTGCGAAAGCTCTTGTCCCATTCGACGGTGTTGCCAGCGGGTCGCAGTATAAATTATTAATCATACGCCGTGTGGACTTTGGACAACAGCCGAACAACGTCGACGGCGCCGTCGCTGTCGCCGTCAGAGTCTCTTTATCGAGAGTCTGTCGCAGTTGCATTCACTTTTTGTTCTAGCTGTCTTTTATCGCAGAATACGGCGTAATAAGGCCACTGGGCAACTGCACTCGCAGATGACTAAATAAAAATATGAAGGCGCTGCCCCTCCACTGATTCTTTTGTTATTGTTTCCGTTTCTGTTTATGTTAGCTGATTGTTTTCAATGAAACGTTGTACATAAGCGGAGTTGCCACAATTTATTAACTGGAAACGGGCTGGCAACGTGACATGAAACGTAACCGTCAGCCAGTTAGAATCGTAATTGAAATGTCGCATGTTGCTGCCACATGAGTCTCGCATAATGTGCGCATGATATACATATATACGTATAAATGTGTATGTATATGCGGCATTGCATGCTAGAATGCCTAACAAGTTCACCTGTCGCTCAGCCATGTTCGCATAATGACGCCCACGCAACGGCAGGTGTCGAGTGTGCAATAAACTGTAACAAAATCAAATTAGAATCTAAGCGCCACGGCACATTTCAATGACATAATTCATATGGGTTGATCACAACAATTACAGCAGATGATTCCGATTCGTAAATATGACTATATATAGATCTACATACATACGTATGCACATGCATATGTAATAATAATAACTAAAATCTTAAATTACACTCGAATACAGGTTGGCATCTGCCTGAAAACCGCGATAAGTATAGTCTACATTTCAAGTATGTGGCATTCTACACCGGAGGGCGTGTTGAGCTCATATTTTGTTTTGTTTGTTATGAGAGGAACTCGAGCATTGATTTGCTGAACAAAAACAACTAATGAGCTGGGACAAGATAACCACGCGACAGCACTTGGTTGGAAAGTGCGTAAAATCATTCTGAATTTGTGTTTTATGATCCGAATCCCTATAATTTGTTTACAATAAAGCAGCGATCAATCGGGTGTAAACAAACTTATGTTAACATGGCTGCCATCATCATCAATATTTATATTCTATATATATATATATATATATATATATATATATATATATATATATATATATATATATATATATATATATATATATATATATATATATATATATTAGAAAGTTCAATTTAGACTTGAGTTTGCTTTAATGAAATCTATTTGAGCTGTGCTACGTTTTAAAGTCCGAAATCAATCGGCACTAAAAATCAACTAAAGTGGACTCATGAAACTGAAATAAATCAGTTTTGTTGACTTTTTATATCTTTAAACGAACTAAAGTCACAGTATAATTGGTTATGTATGTATATATTTATATACATGGCCGAATCTGGGTAAATATAAAGGTTAATTAAGCAACAAAATAATTTAAAATATGTATTTAAGTTGTTAATTGTGAGGAACAGGTTGACGTAGGTAATCGCATCACAACAATGAATATATATAAAAGAAATTACAAAAAATTCATAATTTTAAAAAAGTATTTTTCTTTTTTGTATATATATATATATATATATAGTAGATAAATTTGTTTTTGCAGCTTCGACTTTTAAAAGCAAAAGGAAGAATCCAAAACACATTGAACAAGCCTATGCATATATACATCTACATATGTATATATAGAAATACATGTACAATTTATGAATACATTGAAATTTATAGATCCATTTCACCTTTGTCAAATTTTCCTTACATGTGAGCTCGCTGGCTGACTGAGAAGATTCTCAAACAAGTTATGCAAAATCTGAGGGCATTGAAATATATAAATATACATACAGAAGCGTGTATCTATGAGCATTAGTTTATATCAAGCTATATAGACAACATCAGGCCACATTATAAGACAAGCATTATAATGATTTTTGATTTTATTTATTTCTGTTTTCTTCTTGCTGCCATGAGGAACAGAATCATAGTCCACAGAGCCTTGGGCAACTAAAAGACCGTGTCTGAAATGCTAATGAAGTGGTTTTAGTCAGCTGATGGCTGGCATGATTAAATCGGCTGACTCGCATGATATGCAGCATGTACAGTAGTTCCTAATCGACTCGACTATTTTGCAGAGACAAAAGAAATGAGTAGCTGACAAATCTAACAGCTGTCACTAGCAGCCCAGCGCAGCAAACCAATTCACTTTAGTATATTACCAAATCAACCCTACCAACCGGCATACGACATACGGCGTGCGGTATACGGTTTAGAGTGTAGAGCGAATGCCATAATAGGGCAGCAAGTGGTTGTTGATGCGTGTTTCTGCTTAAGACAGGCCAGGCACGCGAGAGAAGAGGGCGTGGGCGTGGGCGTGGACAGGCTGAAAATTCGCCTTAACCTTGGGATGAGCGGTACCAAAGCTCCAAGCAGAAGCACAAGAAATGAAATAATCATCGCTCTGCGCTGACTATATATACATATATATATATAGATACTTATATATACCTACATGATACATACATATATACATATACTTATGTATATCGTTGTTGTTGCGCTTGGTGGAAACGTGTTTTGTGTACACGATATTTGTTTGCCCCCGAACAGCTGGATAACTCCACTATGCGACTATTTTGTGGCACACTGCAGGCCAGTTAAATAGAAGAGCCAGCCAGGCAGCAGTGTGTGCGCCAATCGCTCAGTTGATTCGCAATGTAGTAAACACAATGTTCACACGTATATATACATAAATATATATACATATATATCATCACACGCATGACAAATTGTGTTTGATTGCGATTCAGGCAGCGGTCACCCAACCAATTTTCCACTCTTAATTTGCAATTGTGTATTTTTAGAACTTCCGAGCGCTAATTGCGAATTGGAGTGGTTTGGTCATTTGGAGAGTGCCACTAGCATTTCACACCTGTTTTATTATCATTTTCATTTACTTTTATCAGTTTCTTTTTGTTTTTCAGTTACTTCAACAACAAATCATATTTTCTTTCGTTTTTGCTGTTGTTATTTTACGATAGCAGCCAGCACCAAGCAGCAGCAACAAGCACGCGACGTTGTTGTTGCTGTTGTGGTTGTAGTTTGTGAGGGAGGAAACTGCTGTGCTGAAGCTCTGGCAAGATTTGAATAAGATTTGTCGGCTAGCATAGTTTATAAAACTTCTATACTATACGTATTAGTGCCTATAACATCTACATTGATATACATATGTATACATACACACACGGGGACAACAATAGAGCACACACACACTCACACTAGATTTCAACTTGACGGGCACCAAAAGCTTTTCCGCAGCAGAACGCAAACGACAACAACAGCGCGTCCGCAGCGCTCGAACGCTCAACAGCAACTATTTATTATTACAAAAACCACATACATGTCTACGGGGAACAGATACACACATACTCATACCCGCACACACACACACACACACACACACGTTCACTTACTGTGAGTGTCAACAAAAAAGTTTTACGCTAAGTTTAAAGCAGCTGGCGCGGTTGCTAGGCTCAAGCTTTTAGATGCTCAGAGCAAAGACAAAGAAAGAGAGTGAGAGAGATACGGAGAGCTGAAAGCTAAGAGAGCTTATGCGGGGCTGTCAACTTGTTTCGAAATTGAGGCGGTACTTTATTAATTTAAATATGGTTGCGTTTTTCTTTAGCATGTACATTTAGCATGTACGTACACATATATGCAAACATATGAAAATATATGTTTTTAACAAATGAGTTGACCTTTCAAATGGTCATGCCAAAAAAAATGCGACACCTGACGTGGTCTTCTTTGACCAGCGTCGCAGACATATGTGCCTTTGGCTGTCACAAAAATTACGTTAACGTTACATTTAGCGGATCCCGCGTGCAAATGTCGTTAGTCCAAAAAATTACTGCACCATTCAGGAGGATGACGATGAGGAATCCGAGCTGCTGTCGCTGGAGCTGGAGTCGCTGCTGTGGCCATGCTTGCGGCGCCGCGACTTCTTCTCGTCAATCACCTCGTAGCTGGGCAGTGTGGAGTTGCTGGAGTCGGAGCTGCTGCTGCTGGAGCTGCTCGACTCCTCAATGACAGCCTCGATTTTGCGCGATTTCCTACCAAAAGAAACATTAGCAGAATTTTGGTTTTTATTATCCGATTGTCTCCTACTTCTTATCGGCCTTTTCGGCGTTTTTGGCCCGCTTCAGCTTCTTGGCATTCATCGGATCGCAGTCGCTCGGCGAGCTGCTGCAGTTGCGCTTCGATTTCTTGTGTCCCTTTTTGTCCTTGCTGCTGGCTTTGGTGGAGTACAGATTCTGTGAGCTGGCAGTGGAGTAGCCCGTATCCTTGCGCTTACGTTTCTTTCTACGTTAAACATATGTTACGTAATTATTGTTAATCATTGGGCCCTCCGCCAGTCGACTTACTTATCCTTTTTACCTCGCTTCTTCTTGCTGTAGCTGGCCTCCTGCTCCACAAAGTCCCTATCCTTAGCTCTGGTGTGATTTAAGTAAAGTAAATCTATTTTATCAGTTTCCCCATTTCATTTAAGCACTCACTTCTTAATCTTCTTTTTGACATCGCCGCCTCGCTCATTGGATATCATGTAAATGCTGTTCTGGTCCGCATCGTGCACTCGCCTCCGGGATTGGTACTGGCGCGCCTTGGCCATGCGGCTCTCGCGTCGACTCTTCCAAAACTCCGCATTGACCACGTACAGGCGATACAGCTGGAGTATAATCACCAATGAGTTCTTGCCTAGGACATTGATAGTTGTAAGTAATAGTTAACTCATTTAAGTAACAGTTAATTCAATGTAACTCACAGGTAAAAAACACATTCATGTAGTTAATTATTTTGTACTGGAATATAATCAGTAAGCGAAATGTGAGAAACGGCGCATCCTGTAGAATGACGTTCAGCACTATGCCTGTAGAAGAGGGAGATAATCATTGAGATATATTTGGGAATCAAAGCCTCTTCCTTACCCCAGACATCTATGCCACAGCAGCAGTTCTGGCAGCAGTCCGTATGCCTGGAAGATACTCACAAAGTCAGTGGCGATCAGAGTAGGATTAGGATTAGGTTTCCACTTACTCCTCCTTGTGATGGGAGCCGCTGCCTCGCGGTCGCCTGCCCCGCGTAGCTGAGAGCACAATCGTGAACTGCATAAGGCTCCAGGACCAAATGCCCAGAGTGAGAAATACCAAAAATCCAATGCGTGCGATGGAATCATCTTTGTAGGAGTCAAAGAACTCGATGATGTCCGCCGCAGTGCCGATGTAGACCAACAGCAGCTGGCTGAGCTGGTCTCGTGTCAAGTCTCCTTTGGGCAGCAGCCAGCGTCCCACAATCAGGATAAGCATGAGAAACTGTTCAATGAGCGTGGTCCAAGTGTCCGGGCTAATCACGGGCAACGTGATCCCAGCATCATCCAGTAGATCAGCCACTGGCACCATGGCGCTGCTGTTTGTGGTGCCGCTGGAGGTGGTGGCGGCGGCTGAGCTGGTGATGGTGCTGGTGAGATTGCTATCAGTGATGGCATTGCTGGCATTTGCATTGACCAGGGAGCCATTTATCACAAGCAGGCGACGCTCGATCTTGTCCAATTCAAGCAGCCAAATGGCCGGCACAATGCTGCTCAGGTAAAGGAAGACGGAGGGACAAAACCTGCAGGGGCGAGAAGGGAATGAAGGGATGGCGCTAAAGCGAATGTCCAAAACAAACAGAGAAACAAACAAGTCAAAGTGATGCGTCCCCCGCACCGAAAGGTAAACAACTGCCCAAGACACAGGGGGCAGCAATCTAGGGCCAAAGTGAAATTCCATTAAAGTTTTTTACTACAACGGCGCGTGGGTGGGTTGGCTGGAGGAGTGGTCGCTGGTCGTCGTGGTCATGATGGTCTGTCTGTTCTTGGTGGTTGCTTGCACACACATTAACCACATGATTTCACTTTTAATTGAAAATCAAAACCCCCGAACGAACATGACGTCAGCTCCAGCCGACTTTTGTTTACGTTGGCCCAGACTTCGCCTCGAGATTAGCTGTGGATCTGTGAACTTACCAGCGCCATTCCTGCGTCTTCTTGATCATTATGGTGAAGATGCCCTCCAGCAGCAGCAGCAGCAGTGGCCCGCATAGCGTCCAATAGATGATGTCCTTCTTGAACGTGGTCACCTGCCAAATGGCCAGCAGGCTGTGGGCGCTGAAGATGATGCGCGTGAGGATCGCCTTAATGGTTGATATTATCTTGGCCATGATCACAGGAGCAGCATAGTCTCCCAGCTACGTGGCCAACTACTAACTAAACTAGTTAGTTGCAGCAACCAACAGGACGAGGCGACACTAGGCGAACCGCACGCAGCGAAGCTCCAAACGCAACTAAAATTGACAGACAGTAAAAATCGCAGGCCAAATGCTTTCATTAGATGTTTAAACGCTTTTTAGGAAATTAAGGACAACGCAGCGAATCGCGAACAGCGCAATACATAAACGCGAGTAATTGGTGAATGGACAACGTTCGCGTGGCTCTTTCCCGCTAAGTCCGAATGCCTCAGCGTAAAGGCCAAGCAATGGGGCTTCATTATAATACCAGTGGGATACCCGAGAGTACATTCTACTCGTATCATATCACATCATAGCATGCAAGTTATTGACTTGGAATTGTTTAAAAATAATAGTTGTACTTTTCCACAACTACCACATTATGATTGGGAAAGTAAGTTCGAAAGATAAAGATGGAATATGGAAAAACTGAAGATTCCTTTTGGGCGCCTTTTAGCCGAGATGCGGCCCTGTCGATGACTGGCTAAATGAAATTGAACACACGCGTCGCATGCACCACGAGCTCACACTACTCCATACCTGAAAGTCACATGACCGTTTAGTGATTTGACAGCTTTAGCTGTCTCTCTCTCTCTCTCTCTCTCTCACTCTACCACTGACTGGCGGCTACAAATGCAAAGCAAACAAGTCGCGAGAGTCAGAATCCTGAACATTGGCCATCAAAAACTAGGGTATGTCCAGTTAGATTGCCAACTTATGGTTGTCATTAAACTGAACCCCCCCCCCTCCTTGAAATTTACTGATGTTTACGTTGATTTTGCGAGAGTTAGGTCAATTATTTTCAGCACGTGAAGCAAGTAATGCGGGTAATGAGAAAACAACATGCGACCAACTGTTGAAAGTCGATTCGGACTTCTTTCTCCCAAACACCTTAAGGCAGTTCAATCAAATCGATTGATTTCAGAAACTTAAATTGCGCGCCAATCAGTGCAATTTAAAGATTTGATTTGGACATCGCTGCCAGATGGGTAAATAAATGTTATGTTATTGCGTATTACTATCGATAGAAGTTTAATCACATATCGATAGAGCATTCGACTCATCTCTATTAACATAATAATAACAAAACACGTGAAATTTGCTTTAATTGTAAATTTACTAATATTTGGAATTTAAAATGTCATCTTCAAGTGAGTCGGGTGCATCTGATCATGGTGCGACTAGCGATGAAGAAACACAGGTAACTTAGTTGGCATAATGTCTTAAGAACAATTGTAATTAAATTTTTGTATTTCCTAGTTTGCGGTTCGCGAGGATCTTAAGACTATGTCTTTTGAAGAGATAATGCAGCTCAAGGAACAGCTGGGCGCAAAAGTCTACAAAGAGGCTGTTCTTGGCAATAAAAGTGTCAACCGTAAGCAGCCCAAACCAAAATCAGAGCTGAAAAGATTGAACAAAAATCGACCCCGGGAAATAAGTTCGAAACGTCAAGTACCATTTTTAGGCGCTGAACTGCGTGGGGAACGCAAGAAAGAAACTGAGCTAAGGGATCCCCGCTTTGATGAGAAGTCTGGCACCTATGACACTGATACTTTCAAGCAAAACTATAAATTCATAACGAATATCCGCGATAAGGAAGTGGACCAGCTAAAAAAACGTCTGGGCAATGTGCACGATGACGAGGAGAGGGAAAAAATAAAGCACACTATGCAAAGACTCGTAAATAAGAATGTGGAGGATAAACGCTGGCACATCAAGCAAAATTTATTAAGAGAGGAGCGGAAAGAGATTCAAAAGGCACACGACGAGGGACGCCAACCACATTATGTGACAAAACGTAAGTTGATAAGAATGAACCAATAACCCGACCTAATAATAATTTACATTGCAGAGGAAAGGCGTGCGAGAGAGTTGGTTGCTCAATTTGAGCAGTTGAAGGATACTGGAAAGCTAAACAAACATCTGGAAAAACGACGCAAAAAGAATGCCGCTAAGGACCGGAAGCGTATAAGCATTGAATAGATATAGTTATTTTAGTTATAAATGTATATATATATATTAACAATTCATATAATATATTTAGCCCGTTCGTAACATCTTAGCCTCGCGCTTCTCCTGGAGTTCACGTCGCTGATCCTCGACGATGACTTTGCGCTCCTCCAAAAATTGAGCGTATTCCGTAGGATCCAGTTCGCGGACTACTTTTATTCCACAAGTTCGTGCGATGCCAATGAGCATCTCACACATTTGCTGATGAAATGAAACAATAATTAATAGATAAAGCAATACAAAATGTTAATATTCAACTTACTTGCATAGTCAACATTGCATTGGGTGGATCTTGTATCTTGATTGCCGCTATTTCGTACAAATGCTTTAGTGTAATCTTTCCGGCAACCTCCCGTCCAGGAGTCATTGTGCCCCGCTGAATGCCGGCTGCTTGCTTCAGGAAAAATGTGGCTGGCGGATGATGTATGACCAAGTCGTAGCTGCGATCGCTGTTCATTGAAATCCGACATGGCAGCGGCACTCCCTCCTTCATTTCCGCAGTTTTTGCGTTAAAGTCCTTACAAAACGCGGCTATGTTAATAGCTCGCTGTCAAAATGAATTTATTATTTAAATGGTAAACACAGATTTAGTAGGAACACACCTGACCTAACATGGGGCCCAATGGCGGGCCTGCTGCTGCCATGCCAGCGGGTATATTTGTTTTTAATTTTGTTGTGTGCGTTACTCGCTCCACTGTTTTCTTTAATGATTTTAATTTCCCCGCTGCTTTAGACATTTTAATTGATTTAATCCGCTTTTTCGGAATATGAATGTTATGCAAAAAGATCCAATGCGACTGCGAAGAAGAAGAACAAACAGCTGTTGGCGGCATACAAAGAGCTGTTGAATGAGATACCGATATATCGATACTAAATACATCGTTCAAGAATGCAGTTAAAGTCTCTTTCAATCATTTTATTTAGACCTAGCATCAAAAAGTAATTCATTTTCTCAATAGCTTTAATTACTGCAATCCATACAAAAGTTTTTAATTTTGTCGAAAATTCACAAGGTCTGTTATTAACAGGTAAACAAACTGTAACAATCGCACTAATCAAAATGAACGAAACTAATCGATGAACCATTAAATGTTCAAATGAACTTGTTCCAAACGATTCCGAAACAATTTGCCGAGACGCGTTTTTGTATTAAAAACAAGAAGTTACAAACAAATAAATTAAAATATCCACGGCTAACAACGAAACATGTCTATTGAAATAGAATCAGCAGAGTAAGGAAGAGAAATCATTATGTAATCTAATAAAGTAACACATCTTTTGCAGCGTTATTCGTCTAATTCAGCAATATCTGAAAGAATCCAATCTGCTCAAAACGCTTCAAACCTTACAGGTAAGAATGCATTTTAGTTATTAAAATCCTTATATTAATTTGATACTTTGTAGGAGGAAACTGGAGTTTCGCTCAATACAGTAGACAGCGTAGATGGGTTTGTGCAAGATATCTCGAATGGCCACTGGGACACTGTGCTCAAAGTAACGCAATCCCTGAAGCTGCCCGACAAAAAGTTGCTCAATCTCTACGAACAAATTGTCTTGGAATTGATAGAGCTGCGAGAATTGGGTGCCGCTCGCTCATTGTTACGTCAAACAGACCCAATGAGTATGTTAAAGCAGCACGAGCCCGAGCGGTATATACATTTAGGTGAGTCTTGGCACACTCTTCCATGCGTAAACCCTTTTCAGGCTGTTTATTTTTCAGAAAACATGTTGCAACGAGCGTATTTTGATCCCCGCGAAGCGTATGCGGAGGGCAGCAGCAAAGAGAAGCGCCGAACGGCTATTGCCCAGGAATTGAGTGGCGAAGTGCACGTTGTGCCCTCGTCAAGGCTCTTGGCGTTGCTCGGCCAAGCGCTTAAGTGGCAACAGCATCAGGGTCTTCTCCCGCCCGGCACGACCATCGATTTATTCCGCGGTAAAGCAGCCATGAGAGATCAAGAGGAGGAAATGTATCCCACGCAACTGTTTCGACAAATCAAATTTGGTGAAAAGTCTCATGTAGAGTGTGCACAGTTCTCGCCCGATGGACAATATCTGATAACAGGAAGCGTCGATGGCTTTTTGGAAGTTTGGAATTTCACAACTGGTAAAGTACGCAAAGATTTGAAGTACCAGGCGCAGGATCAGTTCATGATGATGGAGCAAGCTGTGCTGGCGTTAACCTTCTCGCGTGACTCCGAAATGGTTGCATCCGGGGCTCAGGATGGCCAAATAAAGGTTTGGCGCATCATTACCGGTCAGTGCCTCCGAAAATTCGAAAAGGCACACACCAAAGGCATTACCTGTCTACAGTTCTCTCGCGACAACAGTCAAGTGCTTAGTGCCTCCTTCGACTATACTGTGCGCCTGCACGGCCTGAAGTCTGGTAAAATGCTTAAGGAGTTTAAGGGTCACACGTCATTTGTGAATGAGACCACGTTTACACCCGATGGTCACAGTGTCCTCAGTGCGTCCTCTGATGGCACTGTTAAGGTCTGGTCACTGAAGACTACAGAATGCGTAGCTACGTACAAGCCCTTAGGCAATGAACTGGCTGTTAACACTGTGCTTATATTGCCAAAAAATCCGGAACACTTTATCGTTTGCAATAGATCCAATACAGTCGTCATTATGAACATGCAGGGGCAAATTGTTAGATCATTCTCATCGGGTAAGCGCGAGGGCGGCGCCTTTATCTCCGCTACCCTGTCACCCCGAGGCGAATTTATTTACTGTGCTGGTGAAGATCAAGTGCTTTATTGTTTCTCGGTTTCCTCTGGTAAACTGGAGCGTACTCTGAATGTAAGTATCTTCCTGGTTCTCACTTTTTATCGTGGCTTATGTTTTTGCTTTGTTTTTAGGTACACGAAAAAGACGTGATTGGCCTAACTCATCACCCGCATCAGAATCTTTTGGCCAGCTATAGTGAAGACGGCCTTCTAAAATTGTGGAAGCCTTAGTTTCTATAAGCGCTGATCAACTACTCGCGTACTAAGTTTTATTTAGTAGCAATAGATTTTACTTATTCAAATATATGTATTTTATTTAACAGCACTGTAATTCTAACTGCGTTTGACCAGTCGTTGCTTTAGATTTTCTCATGCCCTGTATCAATATTGTCAATCATGTCTCTATCAAACAAATTGACTTTAATTAAGAATTATGCAAAGCCACAACGAGAACGGCTGCGGTAATCCGCTGTCTTCGTTTCAATTGGTCTCTGTGTGTGAATTAGTCAAGCAAGTGCATTCAAGTGAACCAGTTGTGCTGCACGCACCCACGCTCCACCAGCATGAAAAGCGACGAGATAATTGAGAAAATACGCAACAAGCTCAAGGAGTCCGATCCCAACAAGCGGACTGTAGTGAACACATTTCAGTTCAATTTCACGGATACCGATGGCAAACTCATTAAGAGTATGGGTGAGTCATTGCCGTTGTTTTAGTTTGGCATCTCCTGCTGACCGTCTCACTGTAGTATTTGATTTCAAAGCTCTGGACATTTATGAGGGTACCGCAGCTGATGCCGACGGCCGGGTTACCATAGCAGATGAGGACTTTTATTTGGTCGGAACTAAACAAAAGAGTTTTGAGCAAATATTGGAACAGGATAAGGCTAAAGTCGATGGCGATGCGGATGCAATTAACAAAATGTTGGACAAATTTCGTTTGAATTCGCAAAAGTGAAAATAATACATTTTATATCATTTATTATATATTTTGCTTATGCAATTTGCAATTAAAGACAGCTATCGCCATTTTTTATTCAATTAAGCGAGCATATATGATATCGAGCATCTGTGGATGACAAATTAGACTGCTTTGAGTTTGCTGACTGGCAACTTTTTCAGTTTGTCACTGCAGTAGATGCAGATGGTAGCAAGTATGTCCAATTCTTTCTGGAACACAGTGCTTAATACAAAGAGATTTATGAATTATATTGGTAGTGCAGAGTGAATCGGGTGATGGCTATTTGTTCGCCAATCTGACCTGATGAATAGGTAAGGTAAGTATATAAGCTCGTTTTATATTTATACAGCATTTGTCACAGAAAACATGCCTTGCTAAAGCAAAAAAAAATTCCAATTTGTCTTGGTTTAGTATTCGTTTATTTAATTACCTTTATTTATATTTAATGTTAACATGGAATTGTTTTTGTAGGTGTTTTTGTTCAATTTTAAAATTTTGCATTTAATCAACTATCTTTTGCTAAAGCGTAGCGTTCTATGCCAATGCATACGCTTGGGTTTTTTGTTTCTTTGGTTTTTTTGTTGTCTTTTGGATTTTATTTTGGTTTAGGCTTTACATATTGTTTAGTATAACTTATTTTTCATTTGCTTGCATCGCTTAATTATAGATTTAAATGTAAATTTAACACTTGCTCTTTTAATTTAACGTTGTGTTTTGTTTAGTAAACGCTTAGAACATTTTACGGGGATTTTGCCGTTTGTTTCGCAAACATTTTTATTTAATTTTTATATGTTTAGTAAATAGGTTTTAAATGTATGTTTATTTTTTTTATTGCTAGAACACAAATTCAATTTTTTAATTAACTAATTTAATTGGGTTTCGCTTTAATGTCATACAACAACAAAATTTATACACTTAAACTAAATATCTTTATTTATTTTTTTTTTATTTTGCAATTGTTTAAAAATAATTAATTATTCCTTATAAAATAGTTGATCTTTCTGCATTTTGCAAACACTTTAACAACGTTTTTTTTTTAAATGTTTCTTTTTTCAATGTATTTGATTTATTTATTATGTTTTTATTAAACACCTACATACTTTTATTAAAATGATTTTTAGGTTGAACTCTTTAAATTTTTCTCATTTATTTAAGCTTTTTAAGTTTTTTTTATGCAAAACGTACGAGCGCTATGAAACCAATAATTTTTTTTTATTTTCTCAAATATTAATTTATATTTTATCATTCTGATCAAAGATCTCAAATCTGAAATAATGTAAATAATTATTTATATTAAATTAAATGTTAAAATGTTGTTCTTAGGATAGAATATAGACGTATATCATTAACGTAATCTGAACTAAGGTGAAAAAGAAAAGTATTTATTAATAATCAACGATTGGCACAAATAATTGTCTATTGTTTGTTTTTACTTTCTTTAATGTTAGCTTTTCGTTTTTTATTTACTGTAAAAGTTTTTATTATCGTTCTCTTTAGAGTGTAGATTTTTAGAAATTTGTTTTCTTTTTATGTCGCTGCAACTTTTCCTTTAAATGCCTATAAAAATGTGCTTAAATAGACAAAAATCTTTGAATTTATCAACTTTGGAATTTGTGTGGCACGACAAATAGCGCTTTTAAATGTAATTGTATTAATACATTTGGTTTTTATTCATTACTTATTTATACAAAACTCTCAATTAAAGGATTTTGCGTTTAACTTTTGCTGGAAGATACAGGTTTGATAGTCACTAATTCTTTATTTATGCATTCTTCTTCACGTATGTATCCTATGTGTTTAAAAACTTCAATTTATAAACATGTTTAGCTTGAGTTTCGTCGGTTCTTCGGCTCGAGTGTGTAAAAAAGGTGTAAATAAAAGTTATACGCGCCAGTATAGATATACTATATGCATTTATGTTTATTGTTTTATGCCCTTTAATAAGTAAAATTGTTTGTTTACTTCGCCTGCTCTCAAATTTATTTATTCATGTGAATGAGTATTATTTCCCTTTCGTTTCTAGGGTTTTTTTTATTTATTTTTTATCGGATTTGTTGTATAATTCATTCAATTTATGCTTCACCTAAATATTACTCGTATCAAATATAAAAATCAACAACTTTTCGCGGTCTCTTTTGGCTAAGAAAATGCTTTACATGCTCTCCGGTTGACCTTTCCCTTTTCCCTTTCTGTAGCATCATTGTGGCTTTTGCCTTCTATTAATTTTCGCATTTCCTTCGTCATCCGTAGTCGCTATGTGTATAATATAGTATGTATGTATAATTAAATGTAATTATTATTTGTTGTCTGTCTTCTTTGTTCATCGTAAATCGTAATCGTTTATCATTTATCGTTTATCGCTACTACAATGTTTACGCTCTACTGTACTTTATTCGTTATTCGCATCTCCTTTATAGCTTATTAAATATATGTCTTAATCAATTCGCACATTTGCATAATTTTTCGTCTTTTAGGTATTGTTAACTTTTAATGTTTGTTCAAGTTCTTTTTGCTCCAGCTGCTCGTACTCATCTACGTAATGGGCCGATCAACTGGGGCACGACTTAACCTAAAGCGCTTTATAGCTGAAACTAGCGATAAAAATACTTAAACACATAGTTAAACGTTAGCCATTTGGTTTACATGATCAATATTATCCTCGTCGAAATGCACATCATTAATAAATATGTCGGCAGCCAGTTGATCCTCGTCCAGTTCCAGATCGTCGTCGTCCTCATCATCGTCATCGTCGTGCATCAGACCGTGCGACATGTCAACGCCGGCTATGCATATGTGCGGTGGCGGTGGCACGCTGGTGGGTGGCAGTGGTGCCGGTGGAATGATCAGCGTGCCGCTATTGATGCCGTGCAAGCTGCCCGCAATGCTCGCCCCACCACTCTGCAAATGACGCCGACTGGAGCTGAGGCCAGCTGCGAAATGTTTATTTGTTTAGTTTGAGTTTCATCTATCTTGAAACAAATTACCTTCACAAATTATTAAACTCAAGTAAAAAATCAAAGAAAACCTAAAATATTACACAAAAATACAACATAAAACGAAACAGAAACTTAGCAGCAATGTAGCTCCTCTTGCTTACCCGTTGCGCTCGTCTGCGAATCATAGTGTGCATTTCGATGTAAACCCAATTGACGCACGTGATTTCTACGTTTTCTTCTGGAGTGACAGAGTGTGCATAGGAGACAAATTAGGGACGAGGCGACGACTAGTGTTATTATAATTAGGACGTCGTGATCCTCCTCGGCCGCTTCCGTGATACCTGGTTCAGGAATTAATACGTAAATAAACCAAAGTACGAGGCCAATTTAACAAATGTTAATTTACAGAGCTGTCAGAATACTATACACATTATTGTGGGCTCTTTAAACTCTTTAAGTATGATAGATGTGAATGTTACTTAGATAATGAGTAAATGAGTCTCTAGATAGCTGATTGATAGAGTAAAGACTTGAATTCTTATCTTTGTGTGTTGGCATTAAGTATGTGTTTTATCATATTATTATGATGCTGGATTTAATTCGGGATAACAGTTGAGAATGCAGCTCAGTTTACTGTTAGTTTTTACATGGATATTTCGAAAAAGAAAAACAGTTGAGTGCAGAACATAAAAAGCCAGAATTCTACAGGAAGTGTTCCAATCAGCATGCTCTTGAAACGCTTCCCGAATGCTACGACAATAGATAACTGAAATATGCAACCGAAGACACTAAAAATAAAAGTAAGGATAGTTCATATTCGATATTAGATATAGTATTTTAGATTGGGGTTTTATAGCAATATCTTTGTAGAACGATGCTTTATTTAGAGGTGTCGCTTGTGCCAAGCTTTCGTTTCGAGAGTTTTGGATTTTGTGGGGCTCTTTTATAGTTAGTGTGCATGTCATGATTGTGGCTGTGGGCGTGTGCAGCGATTTGAGACAAGTTTATGCAGGACTCACGTGTTATATGTGACCAAAAGTATTATGTATTTCTTATTCTTAGACATTAGCATTTAACTGGCGAATAATTTATGCTCTGCTAAATTATTCAAAACTCTTGCCATGTTTTTTTGTTTGTTTGTTTGTTCTTCGTTATATTTTAATAGTTATTCATCACTTTTGATTATCGTGAAAATTCCTTTTATTTGGCAATCCAATTTGAAATTTTTGATTATATTTTTTTATTTAATTGTTCATTTTGTTAAGGAGTTCGATTTCGATTTTGATTTAGTTAACGTTTTAGTTGTACGTATTCAAGACTAGTGCCATAATTGATAAAACAAGTGTCTGTAGAAATGTGGGCAAATGCGTGGAGTTTGCGTCACCTGTGTCATTGTAACGGGTTGGTTCAGGTAATTGATTCGGATTATTTTAAGGAGTTTCAAATGTTACATAAAGATTGTTAGTTTTCAGTTGGTTTTAGTGGAAAAATCACATCGAGAAAGTATAGGAAAGAAAGACAAAGAACAGAGAGAAATAGAAGAAGACATGTGAGAAAAAGAGATAGTTTTAGTGTGGGCGTGGCTGTTGTTGTTATTACTGAGAGCGCTGTGTGTAGGTTTGGTACGATTAAATATGGCGTTTGGTATGAGTATATGTGTATAGGTAGAACAGTAATTATGCATAGCTTAAGAGTGATTTCGTGAGCGAATGGGTGATACTTAATTAGGAATACGAAATTGTATGTACAAAAATTCTGGCCATGGAAATGACGATAATAATACACATAGAGCTGTTGAAATTTTGGTGCTTTGAGTTGTTGGCCTTAATATGCTAGAGTTTTCATAGTGTTTATATTACTGTTGATTAGTTTAAGTTAGTGAGAACATTTAGTTAATATATATATATTTTTAGCAAGTGTTCGTCGGGTTCAAGTTTTCGTTGTTGGCACAAACAAATGAAAAGCAAAACGAACTGAAGATGCAACGAATGCACTTAACTTATATCTTAACTTGAACGGTAAACAAAACGGAAATCATGAAATGTGAATAACAAGATTACGTATACGATTTTCATGGTCGCTCAGTGGACGCACTGAAATCACAAACTCAACGGCATAAAACCACAAATAAGTAGAGTATATTAAATAAATGAAAAGTAAAGTATATCAGAAGGAAAATAAAAATGAACTGAACCGTTCGACTCACTCACGACTCACAATGCAATTCGTCACTATCGTCGCCGGGACCGCAGTTCTTGACGCCGTCGCAGCGCAGCTTATCCGATATGCAATAGCCCGCAGCGCACTGGAAGTGGTACGTGGACTCACAGAGCAGCCCAATCGATGGTGGTCCCGGGCCGGAGTCCTGTATCTCAGTCCATACTACGCGGAAGCCCTGCATAAATTAAATTATTAATTTACTGCAATTCATTCAACCGGGAAATGCAAATGGTTAACCCGAAAATCACAGCACTTCCGCTACACCCGAAAAAATACAAATTCCCACCCCATGCTCACCTGTGCGCCCACGGTCTTATCGCTGGTGGTAAAGCTGATGCGCGCCGTCTGGCCAGTGGATATATAGTGCCAGTGCTCAATGGGCGGCTTCTCGCCACACAGCTCGAGGGGCGGCTGATCCGAGTCAACATTCACCCACAGGCGCAGCACAGCGGCGGGACATCCACGATCTAACATAGTAGGGGAGTTTCAATGAACATTCTGTCCGTGGGTGATTGGTTGCTTTTCACTTACTCGCTGGATCTCCCTCGAGTCCGAATTGCTCAAAATTGATGGACAACTTGTATCCGGCTCGTGCGGTCATTACCCAGTTGCACGCATTGGAGGCCATTCCCCGGCCTGGGGCCTTGTAGCCTGCTGGATAGTTCGGCGAGGTAATAATGCCGGAGTCCTCGTTGCTAAAGTTGCCGCCACAGTCGCCAGCATCGGATTTGGCCGACTCGAAAAAGTATCGAGCCTTAAAGCCACTGGCCACGCTCTCCTGATCCGTGTGCAACGTGATGCGGAGACCAACCGCGCCCCGCGGACTCTCAACCGGTCCGGGTGCTGTCAAACCACAATAGCGACCCAGCAAGCGATCATTGTTATCCCGGTAGACGACATACATTTCCAGCCAATCCTCAAAGCAGGCACCAGAGCTGAAGGCGAGCGAATCAACATTAGAAAAACTCCGTTAATACTCCTCCCAAATCTGTACTCACCCGTAAGAGCCGGCGGTGGCATTCACATTGTTGTCCGCCTTGATCTTGAAGTGATCGAATACAATGGTCACCTGCTCGTTGGGCTCGGCCAAAAACAAATAGGAACAGTTCGTGTCTGACGGATAGTTGGAGGGATAGCGCGGACTATTGAGTTCGCCGCGTTTCTTCGAGCTGCTCACATACGTAAAGCTGCAGGTGCCGTCTGGAGCCGCTGTGCCGGGTATCTTATATTCCGTTTCGAATGTGTACTTGCCCTTGAAGCCACGTCCCTGCAGCTCGCCCGAGCTGAACACCATGGCCAGACGTGGCCCATCGCTGATCACGCGTTGCGTCTCATTGCCACACAGCTCGTAGTCAAACTTGTCGTACGCATCGGCAGTCTCCTGGCCTTTCAGATATATCTTGAGATAGCCATCAGTACAGTTGGATCTTGAATCAATGAAATAGAAATCAATATTAATTGAGTTGTAAAGTAAAGAGAAACCAAATTTCATTTCATGCCCACTCGCTCTTGTCCTTGTGCTCCACTTTGGGTATGTTGAAAGAGATAAACTCGAGACGTACACGCTCCAGATGCTGTGCATCTTGCATGCCATAGATGAAATATCTGCGAAATTTGATTCGTTTTACTCAATTCTCGCACACATTTGAAGCTGAGATACGACTTACCTACAGACAGTTTTTTGTATATATGGATAGGGATAGTTAGGTGAGAGCACGACTCCTGTCGATTCCTTACTTGATAAAATCTTTTGATCACATTCTGAGCCACGTATGTGAATGCCATCATTTTCACCTGATGAACGCAATTATATGTTTGGATTTTGTTGGGTTTTGTTTTCGTTTTGTTTCAATTTTGATTGTTGCATTTTTAGATGAGTTGCAGAAATTTACAAAGAGCAGTTTGATCAGATCATCAGGTTAGGTAGCAGTTGTTAGAATTTGTAGATGAATTTCAGTTACGAGTTGATAGATTATAGACAGAGACAGGAGAGAGAATGAGTTAAGTTATAGATCAAATAGTTTAGCTGATAGAATGCAACGAAAAGTAACAAATGAACAGATAATCCAATGAGTGAAAATGTGCTTCAGACACATACACTGAGCCGTCAAATGTGCGTGTGCGTGGCGGCCATTTTGTGGCGCTGCCAACAAAGTTGGAAGCACAGTTGGCAGCGCCGCAAAATGGCCCTTGTTCTGGGGCAATGTCTGAACTGAAATATAATTGTAGATTATTTGCTTGACGACAGAGTAATACTTACGTATAAAATCTAATTTAACAAAACTTTCGCTAAATTCATAAATTCCTTTAAAGCCACGATTTTGGGAATTAGCGGTGCGCGGTAGGGTATAAAAATGAACAAAAAGGCTCGATTCGCTCGAATACAATACTAAGTTTCTTTGCTGTCCGCAATATGTACCGATTAATGCTGACGAATTATCTGGACCATCGTACACTTTCACATAGTCAAATGGGCAGCTGTTTGTTGTATGTTGTTATTGTTGTTGTTGTTGTTGTTGTTGTTGTTCATGTTGTTGTTTTTGATATATATTAATATATATTGATGATGATAGTAAACAGTAATTTGGTTGTAGACGAATAAATTGTAATAGCAATTGGAATAGAGCGTACATAGAATAGAATTTACATAGAATTTAAATAAGTAATTTTTCTAGATAGTTCACAGATATGATTATATGTGGTAGCACGTGCGTGTGTGTCTGTGTGTGTGTGTGTGTGTGAGTTCGTGGTAGCTGCAGATCAAAACAAATTCACAGAAACGAGAATTTGCTTTGACTTTGACTGGTGTGTGTGCTTGTGTGTGTGGGTGTGTGGGTAGGAGAGTGTGTCTGTTTTGTGTGCGAATTTGTACAGCATTAGGGGTACTCACTGTGGTCCACCAAAAAACAGATCAAAATCACGAAACTCTAATCTAACTCTCTGATTGGATTCACCAAGAAATTGATATGTGCATGACATATCCTTCGGATAGGCACCTGGATAGGTTGGCGATATGAGTGCGCCAGTTTTATTGATACTCATGCTAGGCGTTATCGTATAGGAACATGGCGAACCAGCAATGGGTATGCCAATTTCATATTCCGCTGCAAAAGGCATTAGTTAAATATAAATTTAAAATATAAGACATTTCGCACTGCACTCACAAGCATTTATAAACCTAAAAGTGCCCTCGAACAGGTCCGTCGACACATTCTTGTTGCTGAAAAATGAAATGGCAACGGCGCGGTACATGGAGATGCGACGACGCGGTGGAATGGCACCACAGTAGCGACCGCCGAAGGGCGAGTTGATCAGCTCCGCTGGTTCGGACGATTGCACCTCCGAGTAGATATCCATGTACTCATGAACACAACTGCAAAGCAAAAGCGAAAGCCAAATTCAAATTAAATATTCAGTAATTCGGCTTAATGAATTATTAACCCACCTTGGTAATTCACCGACGGCCGAACCGCTGTAAAGTGAATTATAAATATATATATATATATATATGTATGTATATATAAAAAATATATATAGTCAGTTGCTGCACAAGACTTACTCTGGCGGACTTCCTCTTAAATTAAAGGATTTAAAAACTACTTCGACGCGCTGGCCAGGTCCTGCTAGGAATGTGTAGAGGCATTGGCGCGAATGATTGCGATGATTGTGCAGCAGTGGCGCTGTAAAGCTGCCATTTTGCGGACCGCCAATGCGCGAGACGAACGTCTGATCACATTCTGTTTGCAGAGGGAGAGAGAGAGAGAGAATTCCGCACAAACGGGTAAAGTTTGCATGCGGTTTTTGGTATTGGATGAGTCAAGTTGTTACAAGTCGCTGCAATGGTTAGGTATAGACACACACAACAATACAAACACATACACAGAACGTAGCAGTAAAACAATAGTTGAACTGTATGCATAGCAGCCATGGCTGTGTGCTAGTGTGTCAGTGTGTGAGTGTGAGTGTGTGTGTGTGTGTGTGAGCGTATGTGTGTGCTTGTATGTGTTGATGTATTTACAACTAGAAAGCGGTTTCATTTTCAACTAAGTCAACGTTCAACTACAGATAGACATTTAAATGTAACTGTTAACTACGCGCGCGTTACACACACACACATCAAGAGAGAGAGAGAGAGAGAGAGAGAGAGAGAGAGAGAGAGAGAGAAAGATAGAGAGAGAGCGAGAGAAACTGAGTTTTGTTAGTGGCGCCACCTACTTGGCGATTTTGTGGGCCGCACCGGCGCCTCCAAGTATGCCACAACCGGCTGCATCCATGGCTCGCCTGCGCCCTCGCCCTCAATGCCAGGCGACTTCAAATGCGCAGTGGCTGCCACTGAGTTCGGTGTAATTTTTATTTAGTTTTTTTTTGGTGGGAGGTGTAGGAATAGGGGATTGTGGGTATAGACGAAAGACAAATACATGATGTTAATGATTTGTATATGCATGTGAGCCGCTACGATAAGGTGTGTGTGTGTGTGTGTGTGTGTGTGTGTGTGTGTGTGTGTGTGTGCGTGTACTATATGTGTCTTTATCAGCTTGACGTATAACATGGAAAATCGCTTCTATGTTTATGACAGCTGCCCTGATTTAGTCAGCTGAGATAAGGTGTGTGGGCCTAACATGTTTTTCCCATAATACAACTAAAGAGCCAACTGTTGTAACTAATCTACAAACAGAAAGCGAACACGTCTCCCTGTAGCCTTCAAAATGTTGTGTTTGAAAATATGAACAGCTTTCCGTTCTGTGAATTTCACTTTGTTAGCGCTTAACAACCACACACACGCACACATACACATATCCACATATCGTGGACGTTTCCAAGGTGAGCTGAAACTTCTCTCAGCATTCTCATAACTTTGAGTGCATTTTAATCGGCTTTGCCTACCCAGTTAACTAGTTTTCTAGTCGATGACGCAAATCTTTATGCACAATTTACATACCCCGTGCTCACTCGAAATGCTCAAGCGGGATATGTTGGTTCGTATGCACATGCATTTCCGATTATATGCATCAAATCATTATGATCAAAGTCACAAGCCTCAGATGATCATGGTCAGAATCTCATAACATGACTGTTTTCCAACCAGACTGAGGACAATATTATTGAAATGGAATTTGAAATTATACTTATTTTAAAGCATTTCAGAGCAAAACTCGTAAGTGTAACCATGTAATGCTTAGCTATTCTATATTTTTGTTTATATTATATTTATCATTGAGTTTTAATAAATTCGTTCAGCAAACACCTCTCACTGCCGTATAGAAATCACGCAGTATGCGAGTGCCTGCTCGTGTGGGCTTTCACTGCAACATATACATATATAAGAGTATTAAAATTTGATTTTGTGGAGTATGAAACTTATACGCATACATATTTATCTTAGAAACTTGAACATTTCCTAAGAATTTGCTAATAAGGCTCGAGTTACACAACAGCCCTCAACATTTAAAGTTATTTAAGAAAAATAAATGCATTCATTAGATTCAGTGTGCGTGTGTGAAAGATAGATACACTGTATCTGCTAGTCAGACTCGCAGCATGAGCTGGCCTTTGATTATGATTTTGGTGTCACTTGCAGCAATCAAGTTCAAAGCGAACCAAGCGAAATTTGTGGTTTAATTAAATTCAATGTTGTACGTATATATGTATATTAAATGGGCACTGCTCCTAAAACATATTTGAGGTTTCGGCTTTGCTGGCTGCGCTCTTGTTTTGGGTAGCAGCTGCTGCGTCACAGCTCTGATGCCCAACTAAACTTGTGTGGTAAACTTTAAAGCTGCCTGCGCTGACTGCTATCTGGGAAATATTTAAATTTTCAATGTTTAACTTTCGTATTAGGAATAAGCGTAGACTTAGGTTTTATTACTCTACGAATATGATTTGACAGCTTTGTTAGCTATTATCTAGGATCTGAATCTGCCTAATATTTGAACTAGAAAGTTAATTATAATAACAATAATATTATAATAAAATAAATGGGCTTTAAAGTATTAGAATTATTCTTATACATATATCCTTTTGGCCTAGTCACTTAGTTGTAAGTTAATTTTCCACGAAGTTTTACTTTCTTTATACTTTTTCCCAAAATCATAAATTATTTTTAAAGTTACCACATACTATATGCCTATGTTTCTGTATTTAAGTAGAAAAGGTCTTTTAAGTAACCTATACTCGTATTTTTGCAAAGTTTTACTATTCACATTTGCAATATTATAAAGAAAGGAATATATGAAATGAAATATAATTATTATTATTGTTTAGCAAAGTCTTTAAGTTTTAAGTTTCAACCCAGCTGTCAGCTTTAAAGCTGCCGTGCACTTTACATTTTACTGCTTTTACTGCTTATCGGCTACATTTCTGGCTGAAGAATGTGTGTTTGACAGCAAAAACTGTCTCTATCAATATGTATATATATGTACAAATGTAAAAAACAAAGTCTAAATAAAGTTGAGCAGACTCTGCTTGTGCTACGTTAAGTACTATTTTGCTAAACAATAATTATTCATTTTAAGGAAATAATTATAATTGATTTATTTGTTGATTAGAAGATAAACCTCTCAGGCATTAGGTAATACAATGTCATATTATATGTTATCCTTTCTGCTTGAGCACATTGCTAATAAGGATTTCACAAGCAACGCCTCTTTATGCCGATTAAAAGTCAATAAGAACTTGCTCAAATCAGCTCATGAAAATAATGAAGTGAGTATCTGAGCTCGTGAACCCTTTTCCAGCTGCCTCGCAAGTCGCTCACTTGCCTGAAAATGAATTTAAGTTAAATTGAGTTTACGCATTCAGTTTAAACGTGGCGACGCTATAAATTGCGGTGTTAAGTGGCATTTGCAGTTGCAGAAAGTGTGCGTGGCAATAAGTCCGACACTTATTTTATTATATCAACAGTTCGTGATGTGCAACCATTGAAAATTAATTCTTGTGCGACTCGCACTCGCTCGCATTTTATCTGCATTGGCTGGGGGTTCGCGTGCCGATTGCTAAACTGCAAATAAATAGCGAACATGCGCAAAGTTTGCTCATTAAAATGAAAACAAAAATTTGTGGCAACTATCAGGATAGCAGCGCCAAGGATGCCGGGACACGTTTGTAGGATTTTGTGTTAAATGCTATTGCAATTGCCACGTGGAACTTGGCTGGGTATTGAGAGCGGGGCGGAGCGGGGCGGGGAAGGGCGGGTGCTGCCGCCCGCTCGTGGCCATGAGCATAACAATGTCAACCGCAACGAAATCTGACAAACGGAAGAGACCTGCACAATGCCGCATTCAGCAGCCCCTCTAAGCCCACGGGCACGCCCACTTCCCGCCAGCCGGCCAGCTAACCATGACAACGAAAATGCGCAGCACTCGTAAAGTGTCAATAAATTTTATGCAGACGCCATTTGCATTGGCATAAATATTTTTGCATTTTATTGTTGTTGCAGTTGCTGTTGTTGCTGTTGTTGCTGTTGTTTCAGGCATTGTTGTTTTTATTGTTCGCTTGTCTGCCTAGACATTATGTTAATTTACAGCACTTTGTTTCACTGCTAAACGTTACAAATAATTGTGGTCTGCGTGCGCCGGGGAGTGTGCTTCCCACATTTAAATGAACATTTTAATTACGTATTGTGCAACTAAAACGATCAAAAACCGCAAAATGGCAGTCATAATCCGCGTAACTGCCATGTAAACCAGTTGTCTGCCAATACATGTGTGTGTTGTGTGTGTATGTATGTGTGTGTTAGTGTGTGTGCACACAAGTTAAGTGCGGCACAAACACATGGCGCACCGAACAGGTGTAACCGACTTCGCCGGTGGCGAGTTCGGTGGCATGGCTCAAGGCGCAAAGCAGCCGCAGCTTTGGTCCTTTACAAATTGCTCCCCAAGGATGCGTCGGGACAGAGATGTTTGACGAAGGCGACGACGTCGACATCAATACTCCTTCAGCTGCCGTTAGACAGACGGCTCGACGAGCCACATAACATTACGCTAATAACCTCAAGTGTACACACTAACGCAGGTGATAAGTGTAAGTGTATTAGTATGTTGCGGCCGACAGAAATTTAGAATTCTTTCATAGAGGATATACTTTCATATTTTAGAAAATATTTACATGAATACATACTTAATGTTTTACAAATTCAGTTCAGTTCACATAGAATGTAACAATATATTAATATTTATATTTATCTTAACAGTCAACAGCATCCCTGCTTGCTTCAATACTAATTAGTATAGTAGAAAATGATATAAGGTATTATTACAATATAGAATGATTTGAATAGCTTTGATGTTGATCCTTTACTTCATTCGTGTACTTAATAAACCCATTCTCAGATGTCAAAATCGCTTCTGACACTTTTGTCGCCACTCATAATCTTTACTTCGCAATGGTGCCTGCCTACAGCTTTGCTAAGAAAATGTCTGCTCCAGCACACACACTCATACATACACGTACACACACCCAGACACTCAGTTTTTGCAAATTTAATGGCAGCCACTGCTGTTGGCACTTACAGGGCCACCCGTAGAGCAGTCCTCCTCAAACCGCAGCGCAGCCTCGACACCGCGCCTCAGCTCAGTCGAAGAGCTCATGTTACAGACAATTTGCGTTAAATTTACAAGTAATGCCGTTTGGCAAATGCCTGGCCGCTGAGATGCCGCAGTCGTGTGCCCCGTCCTTGCTGTCGGTTGCTGTCGGTTCGCGCAACCGCAGCCGTTGACGTGCAGCAGCGGCAGCAGCAATTAAAGTGGATTTTCATGAAAATGAGTTTTCCTAATAGTTTATTTAGCCCGAAAATAAAATCATGGCGGTAAAACGCGTTGATTAAGAGACGAGCGGCAGCAAGGCAACAGCAGGTGATCCGACACTTTGCATAGCCATGAAGATAAGACGAGCATGAGGCTGTGCCAAGGATAAGAATCAGGTTGCCATAGACACATCTGGCACAGCTGCTATTGCTGTTGCTGTTGTTGCCCTCGCATGTAATCCCAGTCTTAAGCACTGACATATAATATCAGGCAATATTATATAACAAGGACTTTAGCGCGCACTCGTGCAGACTAGAAGGACAGGTAAACTGAGTTTAATGCATTGGCCATTAGCTTGATAATTTCGTTCAAGTGCTTGTGTTTACGTCGCCTATTAATTAGCGCTTGAGCTGCATGCATTACACGTCATTCCGTTGCACATTAATGAGCATTCGATGTAGCTGGTTGCGCCTAAGATTACTCATACGCCCGCCTACGCCTACGCATGGCGACGACTAATGAATATCTCGTGTTGCAAATCGATTGGCAGGGCGCGCTCACAAATCATTGCACTGGCTCCTGGCAACAGCTTTAATGTGTCTCAAACACTGACAGGCTAATTAACTTTCAGCTCACACAGCGGCCAGCCCAGCCGCCTCAGTCGCCTCAGCCGGTCCTCAAGACTCGAGAACACTTGGGCCCTTGGCCAGGGCAAAGAGGGAAACGGCGAAAGCAAATGCCAGCAAAACGGACGTTAACTCAATTGCTCTGTGAGATGGGTATTTACATTTACATATACATTTACATTTAAATTTTCATTTTGTTTTGATTTTTTGAGTTTTTCTTTTATTCAAATGCCACTCACTGCTGGGCAGCAGCAGTTTGGTAGACGCAAACGGATGCATATTTCAGAAAGTTTCATTTTTTTATATGGCGAATCTGTCGATTCGTTCAGATACCTATCTACAGAGTAAATTTATGCTGGCAGAAACTAAATAACTTAGAACGGCAATGGAGGCGCACCTCAGGCTTGCTCAAGCCAACTTGATCGATAAGTGGGTAATAATAAAAGTAATTTTGAAAACTACTTACGCTCTTGGATGGCTTCTTGGAACGTACCTGCAAAAGAGAGAAGGTAATTGAAAACTAATTAAAGTTTTGCGTTCAAAGTCAATTTCGAAAAGGCGAAAGCACAGTTCATTACGATGATGTATAAGGTTCACTCACTGCGCATTAAAGCAGATGACGATAAGTGTATCGAATAGCGATTGCAGAGATACAATTTATGTGTGTGATTGAGTGAGTGTGGATGTGTGTGTATGAGTGTGTGAGTGTGTGTGCATCATTAAATGCAGATACAATTGCAACCCAGACCCAGCATCCATCATTGTCAGCCACGCGCCCACATAGAGAGCGTCTTAGGGTAGACAAATCAGGCGATTGACTATGGCCCTGGCATAAAAAGAGAAATATAACACAGACACTGCAGCAATATATGACTCGAGCTATATAGTTACACCAACGGCAACAGCAACAGCGACAGCAGCAGCAACTCAATAGGCGCCATTATGCATTCTGGTCGTGTTCTTTCGTGTGTGCTGAAGCACCTCATGTTGCACGCTGCTAATCAATCATGGCTTAGCTGCAGCTGGAGCGCCTGCTCTTCCAGCTGCTGCTCTCAATGGGCAATTATTGATTGATGCCAAGTGCAGAGCGCTTGGGGCGTCATTCAAGTGGCCGGCGCTGCCTTGTAACCCTGATCTAGTGCCCTTTTTTGTATGGAATCTTGGGCCTGTTGTCAATGCAGTCGATGCGGCTGGCCATGTCAATGTTAAGATTTTAGGCATTGAAAATTTCCTTTGCGAGCTGAGCTTTCTTTTTTCTGGTTTTCGCCTTCTCTTTGTCAGCATTCGCTGTCTTTAACGTCGCGAAAGCTTAAAGTATTTCTTTGCCCTGAATGCCGGGGCAAGTCAAAGATTTTCTGCAACTACGCAGAGTTCTCTATGCCCTGACTAATTGCACTTTGTTAGTCAACATTTTTTTGAATATTTTTCAACATTTTCAATAAAGCATAATTTAAACATTTTACGGTCTTCGTAACTCGAGAGTACCTGTCCGTATTGTATACATATTTATAGCAGTCTTTTGTTTTCGTGCACAGCAAATCAAAATAAACACTCCGAATTCAGTCAACTTTCTCTGTGCGCTGAGAAGTGTGCTTCAAAAATTGTATTTCCATTTGAGATGACTTAAAAGTTGTTGAGGCTCTGATTGTATTAGCATATTATTTTATTTCAATGGGCGAGAGCTGGCAATATATTTAAGGTGTGCGAAGTCAACACAAGAAATATATTTAAATGAGTCACGAAAATTAAGCGCGGCGGCGTAACTAAGCGTCGCCTCGGAGTTGGGGCAATGCGCGAGATTTGATGTTGATGTTGATAAGACAAAGCGTAGAATATAAAGACAAATAAAACTATAAATATAGGAGTTCTCCTTCCATGGTCCTTTGTCCTTAGACCTCGCTCATCAGTCGAGAGGCAGACTTATTTACATAAGTGCCGGAGCACGTGTTTGATATTTCGTTTAGTTTTATGCCAAACAGTACCACGCGCGCAGTCACACACACAGACAGACAGGCACACACACACAGACAGACACACATAAGTGCACAAATACACATACAGACAGGATCCCGTTGATAATTCAATAAACTAAACAAGATTCTGCACAAGATTTATGGGTTTGCTGAACCCACAAGTTGGACCCACAGCGAACTGAGTAGAGGACCAAAAACCACGCTGAGAGGTTTATAAATCTTCATTTCAACACACACATTCACACACACATGTAGGTCGGCTCACATCTTCATCTTTAGCTGGAGCTTCGAGTGACATCATTGCCAAGTGGGACTAGCCGTGTTGGCAGTGGGCGTGCTTATTAAAATGCTATCTGTGCGACGTCGCCCAATTTAAAATTGGCTTTCATAATGAACGGCACGCAGCTGCTCCGTGAATTGCCAACACTTATGCTCAATAAATGCCCATAAATTTGTAGCACAATGCGCGCTACGGGCGAGCCATTAAAATGCACGAGCTATGCCACAAGGTACGCAGCAGACAAATGTCAAAAATAAAATATGCTCTCTTATGTATTCTCAGCTGAACACACACACGTGTGGGTGTGTGGGTGAGGCTGTGGGTGGATGTACAAGTATCGTAAATCTGTGTATTATTTTCGCGGCATAACGTTGTAATATATTTATTTATTTTCCTTTTTTTTAGGAAAATCCAAATATTTGTTACAGCCACGCCCACTCACAGCTGTGCCGCCGCTTTGGCGCACATTCGCTAGCCGCTGGCTACAGCCCACAGGCTGGAGGCGGCTCCTTAACGTGTACACATTAAATTGATGGCCGAAACGGCAACATTTGCCAGGCAGCCAGAATTGATTAATTGACAGTTGACTCAGCGGCATTTTCGAGAGGGCACAGTTACTTTCTCTCTCTCTCTCTCCCTCTCTCTCTGTTTGTAGGTGTTGTTTTGACTTCAGCTTTGCCTAATGCCCAGCATTTTTTATATGTCAATAAGGCCAAGCGCCAAAGGCGTCTATTCGCCTTTGGTACATTACACAAAACTGCATTAAATTTCAGTCCATTTGACGTGTCGCAATTTTTTGGCCATCTACCACAACTGGGCGAAATTTCTTTGGACATGTTCTATCTGCAGTTCACGCATCAGTGACTGCATTTCTTGACGCTATCGCCGCATGCAAATTAACATTGTTCAATTTGCCCATGCAAATGAGCCAAATTTAAATTGTGTACAAAATTTCCGAGCAGATAGAGAGAGAGAGAGAGAGAGAGAGAGAGAGAGAGAGAGAGAGAGAGAGAAAGAGAGGAGAGAGTTGTTCTCTCTGGGCAAAATTATTGGGAATTGAATTTGTAACTCTTAAGGTGACTCTCCGCTGTTTTGGTTTGTTTTCGATTTTCCTTTCTAATTGGGCAATTTCCTTTCGGTAATTGCTTTTTGCATCTCACCCAGCACGGCCGAGCTGTGCGAATCCAATCCGAGCCCATTAATACAGCTGCAGAGCGGCGCCAAAGCCTGTTCGAATCAGTTGACAGCTAATTACAAGCCACTAACATTCGCAATTACATGCGTTTGTGTAATACGATTTAGCGTCAAAGCCCAAACAAATTGCAAAAAGCTCGATATTTGCATCAAATTCGAACTAAACTCAACAATGTCATTGGAATACTTGGGCACGTCGAGGGCATTGAGTGCGTTAAGAGCACAATGCACAAATTGTTGTTGTGTGAACGCATACTCATGAAACGTGACATTTGACGTTAGGTTGAATTTTAGTCAAGGCATCGACTGCCCATAAATATGTGTGTAAATATTTCCACAAACCCACACGCACACTCATACATATATATATGAGGGAACTTTTTGTAGAAACGGTAGCAAAACTCAAAATGAAACACAATTTACATATATACATTCGAGGGCAGGTGATGACAGGTGACAGGCGACGGGTGACGGGGACGACGAGAGTGTGTAGATTTTTATGTCCCCACTCACACACATGCGCACACACAACCACGCCCACTGTTAGTATGCCAAGTCAGAGAGTTGTAAAGGTAAACCAAGCGACCTAAGCCTAATCTGCATAATAATAAACCACACTCACACACACACACACACACACACAGACTCAATTTCGCTTACAAAAAGTACCAAATTGCCGCCTTAACAGTCGCTGCCTGCACAGCCCTTGCCTTCCCGCCCACCCAGCGAGCTCTCAACTTTGCCCACTTGCCATATTTAATATTGTGTAAATTGAATTTCCATCACTTTATGATTACTTGATGCTTTCAGGCGGAAATCTAACGGACACAGGCGTCTCGGCCCCAGTCAACACGACACGAAACACAACTCAACTCAATTGACTTCAGTTCCTTGGAACGGGAAAAACAAACAAAATCTCATTTACGAGTGGAGGAAGCTTAAAACACCCTCAAAAAGAGTGAGTATCATGATGATTGGATATACTTTGGATATACTTTGACAGTAAAAACTAAATTTATAATAAACTAAAATAGTTTATAATAAAGTATAAAGTTATTCATTCGAGCACACATTTTTGCATCAGTTTTATATGTTATCCGATTCAATATTTGTTCGGGAGCTGCCCGTATGAGTTAAGCTCATAGTCATCATGTATACATACATATATACTCAAAATCTGTTACGTCAGTCCCCCACATTGTCAAGCAAATTGCAGAATTCTGCGAAAGGAAATGTCAACATCTTGATTGCACGACCTCAGGGCACAACAAATTTTCGGTTCGGCGAAATATCAATCATTCAAGTAAACAATTTTAATTTCAGCTTAATTTTGCTCATTGTGCTGAAAGAAGACGTTCAATGAATTCATATGTGACACGAATAAGGTGTGAGTGGACTTAATGCTTACGACAAGGCTGAAGACAGGTTGAACATCTTTAAAAGATGTTCATAAATGCAGAGATAAGGCTTGATGGGTATGTCGCTGAGTACTACAGAATGCCTATCTAGGCCTGAGGTTCACTTAGTCAAGCTAATCAATTATATTTAAGGAGCTTCCTATTCATGCCTGCATTTATCTATGAAGGACTTTTTGCTCCTTGTTAGTAAAATCTCTCTTTTATTTCAGTTCAAACTTTGGATCCAGCCAAAAGGGGAGCTTAAATTTTCATGGCTTAGCCCCATAGGCTTGCCACAGTTTAGTGGCGCCGCCAAGCAACGTGCGACGTTTTTATTTTAATCAACCTGGTGGGCGAACATCATTGACAGCACCAGCACTAATAAAACTTTATTGTCGCTGCGCTGCTGCTTTCGTCTCCTGGCAGCAACTACAGTTGCCGCTCCGACAACGGCAATTTATAACGTTGTAATACCTAAAACTCGGGGCTGGGGCAAACACAAGTCACGATTTGCCCGTGTGTGTGTGTGTGTGTGTGTGTGTGTGTGTGTGTGTGTGAGCCTGCCTGCAGCTGCCTGCGTGCTGCTGTATGCAATGCACTTGCTGCATAGCTGCACACCTATGCCAACACCTGTATATTGCATGAGATGCACATGAGATATCTAAGGCATTCAAATTGAATTGAATTTTTATCTGACACTCTTCTTATTGCAATCCTGTGCACTTTCCCGTGCAAGCAACTTGTCTAACAGTATTTTCAAATGCTGCGAAATGCGGGCTACCTCAGCTGCGAGGTGGTATGAGGCCAGCCTATTTTTAATTGCGAACCATTGTGCTTACCGTAATTAAAATTTCAAATTCGTGCTATCAGATTTCCCCTTTGAGCGAGCAATAAAATAGGAAGTTTACATTTATTCGGTTAATTTATTTGAATAGATATTATATTGGTTTACAACGCGCGTACGTTTCGCATAAAATATTTCGAATTTATTGGTTATTCTTCTTCTTTTTCTTCTTCTTGTGGTTTTTTAATAACTTTAAAATTGAAATATCTCTTTGTTGTTGTGTTTGTTCGGGTATACGGGATGCTGTTAACACACAGACACATAGATAACTCTTTAGTATACATTGAAAGTTAAATAATTACGTACATGCAACCATATGTATTTATTTATTTTTTTTTTTTTGTATTTTTTAACTTCTTTTCTTTTTCTTTTTCTTCTCATACACATACATACATACATGACTATATATATGTATGCATGTGTATGTATATATACATATATATATATTTGAGTTAATACACACACATAAAACTTATCCAAAAGTTATTTGATATATAAAATGCATATCATTTACTAGAACTATGCCAACAGCTTTAATTCTGATTCTCATGCTCATTTCAATTTCCATTTGCTGCTATTAATAAGTGCGATTGCTTATAAATCCATATACATTTCCTACTACATTCTCAAACTACATACATTATTTCGAGTATCCTAGGCTTGAGCAGTTCCCTTGAGCTCATTGGTTGCGCTTGCTATTGTCCTTGTCCTTATCTTGCTGCACTCGCATCTGCTAACTAGTTTGCTGCTCTCGTTTCTCATGAGTCTCCCATACGTTTCGTATGCATTATATTTTTGTTCTCTCTTAATTTTCCAGCGTCTTCGCTTTGTGGGGCTACTCTGGGGCCGGGCCACATGTTGCGTGCTTGGACTTTGGCATAGTTGTCAATTGAGACGTTAATATAAATTTAATTTTGCTTATGTGTTTACTTGGCTTGCGTGTGTGGGTGTGGGTGTTCGAGTATGAGTGTGTGTGTGTGAGTGTGTGTGTGAGTATGTGTGTGTGTTTGTCTGCTATTGTTTGAGTGTATTTGTGTGTAATTAGTTGTTTGCAACATCAATAAAACATCAATAAAAATTTGTTAACAACACTTGTATAAAATCGCGATGTTACGACGGTTGGGTTACCCATAACTATATATATATATATATATATATATATATATATATATATATACATACATATATATATATATATATCTTATAAATTATGTAAACATGTATATGGGGCTAATATTTTTGGGTTTGCTCATAACAACATTTAACAAACACACAAGGTAAACTGCTACTTATAGATGTGTCGCGGCATGAGGCATGATCCAAATTTAGTTGATTTTTGTATTTTGTCTAAAAACTTCACATCACAGCCAATGGGTACTGACGTTGGGATGTCTTCTACTTCGATTAATATCGCTGTATCGCTCTCCTCCTATCGCTGACGATTACCTCCTTCTCTAGCCCATTCGCCTCATATTGGGTGACCTTGGATTCTAGATGTGACTCGTATGGATAATGTGGACATCGATGGACGACGGCGGTATAATATTTCAACTTCTTCTCTTCATCTTCTATTTTTCGCTTGTTGTTCTTGTTGTTGATGATGGTTGGCATCGGTTGGTGCCATGGCAATTAACAGTTTGTCGATCTTTGTTATCCATCTGGGAAGTTGCCAGGTCCCAGCTGGAGCATGTCTCACTTGGGCTCCTCGAACTGCTGCCCAACGACAATAATGATGACAATGAACACCGCCAGCAGCACCAAGATGCAGCAAATGGCCACTGCCACCATAGCGCTGTTACTCATTTGGACGACTAAGTGGAGATCGTCTTCCTCGAGAGGAGCCTTTAGAACTGAGCTGCGTTTATTTCCCTGTTTTAATTGCTGTGTGAGATACAGAGATTTTCGTATATTTCTCTGTGCTACCCTTATCCCGTTATTGTTTTTTTTTTTTGTTTTTTTTTTTTTGTTTTGACCTTGTCTGTGCACAGTTGAGATCATCCGTGGGGACTAACCCAAGCCCAATTACTTGTCATAACCTTCCGACTCATGCTCTCCGTTGGCATTGATATATGCCCTCATATTGCTGCGGGCGGGCCGAAACAAATTGCGAACCATAAATTCCGAGGGCTGCCTATCAGTCGCTCGACTGTGCGTAAAATGCCTGCCTCTGCTAAGGTTCCGGTTACCCAGTCTCCCCCACTCCTAAAGCTAACCCTGGGTGCTGTGACAGCTTGTGGACAGCCCAAAACTTGTCATACGTCGCCGTTCGCATTGTGCGGATACAAAATGCACAGTCTGTCTGCGTGATTGTGTGAGTGTCACCCGGCACTTTATCAGGAGGCGCACAAGTGGAAATTTGCCAAAAATCAGAGCCAATAGAGGACTGACCCACGGCGTCTATTAATGCCGCTGTCGCTATTCGTGTTTGTCTTTGGCATTATCAAGACAAAGCCTGTGAGTGGCTTGTGCCACTCAGATTACAATGTCGAGTGCTGCACTTTCTGTCAACAGGATGTAATATCAAGTGTCAATTTACCTGTCCTGCGTGGCCAACAATGCCGCCTTTGACAACAGCATGCTCAAAGGGTTCTCTCGATAATTGACACAAAGTCACTCGCTTAATTTCCCGCCGAGTGGACAAAGTGCACACAGCGGGAAAATTCAATTATCGCAAAGCAAAGCTTGACAAACTCGATTAAAAACTACGCTAAAAGGATGTCGTGAGTAGAAAAAGAAAACTAGTTTAACTGTGCGGAAACAATTCGATTATGAGCCCACAAGAAGTCAATCATGCACACAGCCTTACGAGAGAATTCCAAGCAGCTCAAATGTTTGTCGTCTTCATAGGAAAGTTAATAAAAATAAAATAGAAAATAAATATATTGATGCCAATATCAATAATACCTTTCCCTATGTGCCCTCAGCTTGAAGTGTGTGGAAGTATAAAATATACGAGAGAAATGAAAATAACGCTGACATTTCGGCAACGGACAGAGACTAAAGTCCACCAAGACACACAACGGCAACAACAGGAAAACAAACTGCAGTGTACAAGTAATGGAAAATGGGAATGGAGGAAAAACACAGTTTGGAAAAGTTTTTCACAGCGAGCACCTCCAGCTCCAGCTCCACCGCCAGAAGGTGAGCATAAAAACTAATGCAGCCCAACAGCAGCAGTGAATGGCCACAGCTGCTGACAGTCGACGACAAATAAAAATGAGAGAGAGAGAGAGAGAGAGAGAGAAAAGAAAATCAAAATATAAATATATAAAAGACGACAACATTTTCAATTGAATATTTGGACAGGGCTATTGGCGCCGAGGCAGCTGGGAAACTCTCCTGACTGCCATTGGGAGCTGCAGCGACAACATTTCGTATTTGAGTCTCAGGCCGCCTTTAGAAAGGGGCGCCACGGCACGCCCACGGCAAGCACTCACTACAAATGTAACATTAAAGACTTGCTTCACATCCTAGAGCACAGAGCGTAATTATACAATTTCTTATTCTATGCTTGACCCAACCGATTTGCCAGCCGCAGATATTTGCATATTTTAACGTAACTTTATTTGGCTTCGGTTTAATGCCCGCCTTTATTTATGTGTTGCCCCGCCCAAAAGCGTGTGGATTTGGGCTTGCTTTCGTGAAATATTTTATAAATAAACCAGGCATAGTTTTTTATTTTTTATCCCGGCCATGTCCCTTTTGGCCGTTCCTTTTGAATTGGTCAATTAATATTAATGAAACGGCAGGAACTGCCTCAACTAAATGCGCCCTGCCGCGTGCTAAATGTAGCGAGGCATAATTTATGCGCCACTCTCTGTTGTGTCTGCTCGCGAGCTGCGGCCCCGCAAATTTCAAATTCAACTACATCATAAAGCCAAATGTGTCATAAAGAAGGCAGGGCCAGAGGCGGGGCAGGGCAGGGCAGGTTGTTAGCCAGAGTCGATTATATTGCAATAAGTCAATTTATCAGTTTATTTGCAGCTTACACAGGTAAAACAAGCAACGAGACACGTGTGTGTGTGTGTGTGGGATGGAAAATATAAATATGCTAAGCAGACAGTGCGTATACGCAATGTGCTGACATATGTGAACGCAGAGGGGAGCAGACTGAAGGGGAAAACTGTCTAACTCAGAGTGGAGGCACTTCAAAGACTTAGAGCACATTTTACTGACATATATCGCCTGTCGGTTGGCCTGCGGATCTTAATTAAATTAGCGCCTGCCTCGGCAACAACAGCTGGCTTTGAAGGCATCGCGCCACAAAAGGACATGGCGGCGGCCAGACAACGCCCAACTGACAGCGCGTCACCCAATAGACGCAAGCAACAAAAAAAGCGAAAAAAAAACCGAAAAAATAATAATAATAAATAAAACAATACACACCACGTTGCTCCTATTCCCGGGTGAGCAGAACGAAAAATACATTTTGCAATTTCGTAAGTTTTATGCGAGCATTTGCAGAAATTTGTTTATGCTGGCTGAGAGCGTAGAGCACGACGGAGCCGGAGACGGAGCCGGAGTCGGGCCCGGAATATAAAGGCGCTGGCAATGTCTGATGGTGCGTAGCCATCGACATCATCAGCCGCGTGTGACGTTAGCAATTTTTATTCAAGCCAACACGAATTCAATTCTGCCAGAGCGAATGCCATAGAATGCTTAACAGAAGGACTTAAAGTAAGCAAAAACTACAATCAAGCCGGAGAAAATTGCATTGGCGTAGAGTAAACGCCGCGTAATTGCAGGCACGTTAAATGGGCAAGTTCAGCGGTGGGCGACCTTGAGCCAGGGTCGCCAAGTGTTGTGCTCAATAGGCGGCTCAGCGCCTGTAGACAAACAATGGCAGCCGTAAATGCTTTAAAAGTGCTTCAAGATTGTCCTCTACGATGTTGTTGTTGTTGTTGTTGCTGTAGTCGCTGCAGCAGCTGTTGTCTTGCAATGTCAAAAGTCAAAAGTGCATTAAAATAATTGCACTTGTTTAGTCAGTACTAAAGCAGAGCCTGCCAGCTGTAGGCAGTCAGCGAGCATTTATGATTTCTAAAAACACAGTCAGGTGTGTGTGTGTGTGTGTGCGTGTGTGGGTGTGGGTGTGTGTGTGGGTATTTCCGCAACTGACTACACTTAAGCTAGATCTCAGCAAAAATTCTTTTGTCTTAACTTTTGAGCGCACGTCTGCCGTTTAAGGCTGAAGAGCGACAAAGACAGAAATAGAGTATGAGAGAGAGAGAGAGAGAAAGAGGGATGAGGCAGGACGAGAATTTAACCTCGGCGCAAAGGCCACGCTGTTCCTTGTCCCATACAACGTCCACATGCCAACAGCATTGTCCTGGCCTGTCCTGCCCTGTTGCATGCTTCGCATTCACGTTAGCTTTATGCGGATGCTTTAAAGATTACGCAAATGCGACACAAAGGCCGCTTTTTATGTTTCCAAAGATATCGTCGTATGCCAGGACATTGGCGTTGTCCTGGCCGCTTTGTGCGCCAACGAAGATTGATGAAATTCTTGACTAAATGACATTCTCACTTAAGTATCTGCCACTACTGACTGCTCACTTTTCGACGCACAATTGGCTGTCATCGATGCAGCAGACGCAAGTGTCGAGCAAGTAGATGCTATGTGACTAGGAAATACTCTGTGCATAGCTCTGAATATTATTATATATTTATAATATTATAATAGATACAATATTATTTTGTGCTTGAAAAGTGAAAAGGAATCAGTTTCAGTATGGAGCGGGAGTCAGATTATTGTGTTGGAATTTTCTTTAATTTGAATCTTTCGTCAAATTGTCAATCGAGTAGATGGATTCACTTATTACGCCCTTAACTGTAACTGGTTTGATTGAGTTTCACTTGACATTTGCTATATTTAATATTGACTTGATTACAGACTTATTCAATAAGTCAGTATCTTATGTAGAGGCTGGGAAGTTAAGCCTCTTTCTCTATTAAAACTAATGTAGGGTATTCGAAACGAGTGTAATCAGGCAATTAGTTTTGCATATTTCATTTACACGTGTTTGACAGATTTAATTTGCGAAAATATTGAAATGCAAATGAGCTATAAGTCAATTGGTATTACATATGCGTGATTAAATTTAAAGCGAATTTTCCCTGCCTTCCACTCACTGGAATCAGGAATAGCTCTGAGGCAAATTGATTTATTTAATGGAAATTAAGCCCAAATTGTTTTTCCACAATCAGAGCTTATCCCTTTGAGTGACGCGTTATAGCTGCTATAATTACATATATGCTTATGCCATAAATATTTAATATGGCCAGAAACTTTTTGGGCCAGGCACATAAACTTATTTCATTGCCATTGAAGTAACATGGTTTTAGTTTTTGCCAATTCCGAAGCTGAACTTTTCTTGCTCTGCTGTTCGACAAGTTGTGCGCGGTAATGCTGTCAAGTCGAATCATTCGCACTTTTATGATGGAGCCCCGAAATTGATTGGCCGACTGCAGCTACATAAAGAAGTGAAATCGGCTTTGGCTAATTGATTGGATTGTCTTGAATAATAAATACAAAGGCAATGGCATTGCTTTGCCTTCGCTGATAAATATGTAACTAGTTCTCAAATATTACAAATTGTGGCAGATATGACGGATATTTATATATATATATACAATATATATACTATAAATATATAAATATATTCACAGCTCTTTAAAGTTTGTGCAATTCATCAGTCAGAGTAAACAGCATTGTTTGCTTTTCATTTGGGGGCAGATGCTGCTCAACGTCTCTCGTATACTTAACGTTTGCCATTTGGTCTTTAACCTGTTTTCAATTACGCCTTTACTCGAGCTACTCGCGATTAGGATATGCTGGGTACTTTAATTAGGAGACTTAGCATCTTGCTGGCAGCCACTTAGTAAATTCTTCAAATTGTGAGAGGACATCAAAAGCTAAAGTGGGTATAGGGGTCTATTACGTTTTAATCACAGAACTCATTAGCGCCGTCTACAAGCGAAATACAATTTAGAGCAGTGGGAGTGGGCGTGTTAAGCCGCCCATCGCCTAATACTGCCAGTGACACTGGCAGTGGCACAGCCAGTGGCATGCTGTGCGCAGCGCAAACTTTGTTGGCTAAAAAGTTTCCTGCCTGACAGGCATCAAGTTGATGTAATGAAAAAGTTGCAATATTTTTCTATATTTTTCATATCACATGACAGCGCCAGCAAGTGTTTCAACTGGGCCAACTGGCCGGAAATTTGCACTGGCAAAGAGAAGAAACAACCACACTGGAATCGGGGGAGCGAGCCAAAGGAATATATATGTACAAAAAAACAACAACGTTTTTACTCATGAGCGGTGAAGGCTAATTAATTTCGGGTTGGTGGTTTCAAAAGTTACGCATACGCAACGTGCGCCCACTGCCAATAGGCGAAATTAAAATAATTTCCTTTTCTTTCCTTCGTCGGCAAATAGTAATGAAAAGGCGCAGCGCACCGGAAATAATAATAAAAAAAAAATAAAACGGAAACTTTGCCATGGCCACACCCTCCAGGCAGGCAGCCGCCCAATGCTTAGCATATTCCTTTGCCTTTCGAGGGGCAAGAAATTCACTAAATACGGCCAGCCATATGAGCATGTATGGGTTGCTGTAACCGTGGAAGTGGAAGTGGGCGTGGCCCCGGGTGCATGGGCGTGGCAAGAAAGAGTTTCATGAGTCTGCATAAAAATTAAACAAGTGCAGCTTATTATGAAATAAACATAGTTCGCCAGAGCATAGCTGGGGCTGCAAGCCGAGGACGGCTGGAGAGGGAGCGTCATCCCAGCCAAAAAGCAATTTTAACGATGCACACAAAAAGCCTGCGACAGCAAATGAATAAATAATTTATGCGTAAGACCCTCAGACAGGCCTCGGAGCCAGGCATCATTTATAGTCGTCGTCACTCAGCCTTTTCTTCTTAGCATTTACCACACGTAGCAACTTTTATCTCTCCATTACCTGCAAAACCAGCCAGGTGAAGGTGGCACACAGAAGTTGGCAACAGAAAAAAAGGGAAACGAAATAAAGGTGGCACCAGTTGGCAGTTTCGCTGTGTAGGCTAAAGGGTTGAGGTTATCACTTCGATATGCTGTTTGCTTATCACCTGGCCGGCTACACAAACAGAGCCAGGCACAAACGCAAAACAACCAACGATTGGCCATTGATTGACTATTTGCACAGTTGGCACGTTTCAATCTTTGCAACGACTGGCAAATTGCCCTGTGGAGGGACGCCCACTCGGAGTATCGTGATCTCGCACTGGCAACACCCATGAATGTTGTGTGTGTGTATGTGTGTGATGCTCAGCTGTTGTTGCTCGAGCATTTTAATTAGTTGCTTAAGAACCGTTATCAAATCTGTTGCTAGTCGCCTGTCAGCGGCAGTCAGCCGTCGCCATTAGATAAGAGTCAATTACTGTCTGGCTGGACACTGGTGCTGAGCCAGCCAGCTGTAAAACAATTTTACATTTCGCATTGTCCACTCTACAAGTCCCTCAGCAATTGTGCCCAGCCAATCCGAACTACTTCTATTTGCCTTTGTGCCACAATCGCTCGCCTCGCATGTCTGCGTTTCCATTGTGCGAAGGACGAATAAATGAAAATCATTGACAACAATGGGGAAATCTGTTTGCCTGTTCGACTGAGTCAACTAATAATAGAAGAATTCCTTAAGTGCAATCATTTATGCGCCGTAAGCACTGAGTCGCAGCTGGATGAGATTAGTTGAATTCAAAGTGCTCTTGAGTTTGCTTACACTCACGATGTTTCACTACACAAATAACAAACTGTTTCCAACTTAAAATCTACATATTCGAAGCACACTTTGGCTAAGCTGACTAATCCCCCCCTTAGATGTATTAGCTCATTTCATGATCTCAACGGAACTCCCCACCACTCGTCTCTCAAGTGTGCACAGAACAGACCTTTTATGTACAATTTTCAAATTAGATTTAGATATATTTACGCTTAATACTCGATGTCCTGTATCAGTTAGCTGTGTGGATTAAGCTCTTCTTCCCAATCTGATGGTCGTTAGCACGCGTTAAAATCAGTTGTCAAAAGGAAGCAGAAGAAAGACGCAAATAGTGTGCACAGAAAAGAAAATGCGTAAGAAAATTAGATTTAAATAGGCAACAAAAAAGACACAAAAGCGATTAAAAAATAGCGACGCACGACTTTGAAACAAACTCCTCTAATTTGAAGCGACTCTTCCGAAGAACGAACTAAAAGTAACGGTTAAGCTGCTGCGAAAGCTTGTCACACGACACGACTTGAACGATGACTTTGGCTGCTGCTGGTGCTGCGGCTGCTGCTGCTGCTGCTGCTGTTGCTGAAGCGTTGGCTGAAGCGACTTGCGTGCCTGGCCGACTGTCATCGACTGAGTTGCTTCGTGTGCTGCCAACGCCATATAAAGCCAGCCGAGAGCCGAGCGCGCAAGAGAGAGCACGAGAGTCGATGATTTATATACATGTATGCTGTATGTGTGTGTGTGTGGGTTAGCAAGGACTGAGTAAGCGAAAGCTTTTGCCATAACTTTGACTGGTTGGCTTGGCTTGGCTGCTGCCGTTCGACAATCGCATGAACGCAACTCACATTCAATAAATCTTGAATCAAATTGAATTTATGATTCTTTTATTACTTTTTTTTTCTCACAGCATATTCGCTGTAGGGATTCCTCCCCCTCTCGCTCCGCATTCAGCTTCTGTTTGACTTACACTTTGGCACTTTCTTAGACAGAAGCTGTAAGTTGTTTATTTTGGATTTTGGTTACGATTGCCACAGCTACGGCTCAGCGCGTTACTTATATCGTTTGCAGCTCGACAAGTTGCCACTCCACATGAAAGAGCAGCGCTGGAAGGGCGGCCACAGCTTGCATAGATGTTAAATATCAAGTTTGGCTTTCATTATCTGGCAAATTAGAGAAAATCCATTATGCTGCCAGCGCGAGTCATAGAGTCAGCAGTTTCTGCGCGCCAAACAATGGCTGCACTACCCAATAAACAAATTCTATGGCCGCTGATAAACGCCGGACGTGATAAGGAGGCCAGCCGCAGTGCGCAGGCGCGAGCTTTAGGAGAGCTGCCGTAGCAGGCTCAACTGATAAGACAGTAACGAGCCAGCCCCAAGCCAGGCGTCGTCTGCCTGGAGCTTACTTAAATCGCTGCTCGGATGCGGCTACCGATAATAATGAGGGGCATTTAAGCAATTGTCATTGATTTCCCTTTGTTTGCCTTTGTATTGATGTTTTACTTTTCTTCTTTTTTGTTATGTTTTTCTTTTGGTTTTGGTACATTAGGCAATTGTTGAGCGTCACCCGCAGGTCCACCGGCTGAGGATCGCAAATTGAATTTTCTTAAGCAGCTGTTTGCCCTGCTACATTGTCTTAAATAAATATGTTCGCGTTTAATTAATAAGTTTGGCACACACCAACAACAACAACAACTACAAAGGAGAGCAAGCAAGTTACCAAAAAAAAAGGTCGCAGGCTATTGTCTGTGCGACCCAAACTTTATAATAAAGTTGTTTTTAATTATCCGTACACGAGTGAAGAAACGAGTAGACTGGTTTAGAGCAAACGTGTGTAACGGGCGGGAGTATGCATACTCCAATGGAATATATAATATACATATATATATATTAAGCCAGAAATTTCCAAGAATTATATCCACATAAAATGCATTCATTTATGCTATAATCTATATCAAAGCATCTCACAATATATAAATATTCAAATATAAAAAAATATATATTTAAATTTACACTTTAAGTCCCACCGAGTTGATCTAGATATAGCTCCCACAGCTATCTCTCCCTTTAGCTTAGTTCACTAATATGCCAGCAGCTACTCTGCTTGCAGGGTATCTCCTCAGCGGATATTGCTCCACATTAACTTATTTGATTTTTATTTTTAAAAAATGAGCAGCATCAACACAGAGGGGAAAAAAAGATGTTAAAAAGTTGACGTGAAGGACTTGAACGCAAGTCCTGAGGCAGGGTCCGCTTAGGTTGGTCATTAAATTCGTGACCTTTTTTGTTATTTCATTTCATTTTTCTTTTTTTTTCACCATGTCGATATAAATAATGAGGTCCTGGTCGCAATTGTCTTAGTGTGTGGGGCTAAATTCGCAAATTTAGTCGAATGTATTTGGGCGGCGCTTAAAAGTATGCTAGCATTTATTCGTATATTTATTTATTTACTCAGGCGGCAGTTGGGTTCTAAGGGCCTAATGCAGCTGCCAATCAAGAGAGCCGCAACAACACAGGGACAAAGGACATTTGCCGAGAACAAAGACTTGCGGTAAACAGCAAATTTGGCCGTAATTAGTGTAGTGTAGTTGTTTTGATAAGTTGTTTATATTGACCAAGGAGCAAATGTGTAAATTGTGTTGGGCTAATTAAGTGAGCTGGCCTCGGGACTTACCTGCATAGAATAAAGGTAGCAAATTGAAGACAATAACAAACGGAAATACAGTGCGTGCAAACTTTTGCATATCCATAAAGAATTTGACAGTCCGAGTGCCCTGGGCAATGGCAGCGACATCGTTTGTGCAGTGTTGATAGACTTTTCGTTGTTGTTTAGTTGTTGTTGTTGTTGTTGTTGCTGTGGTTGCTGTCTGTGTTGTTGTTGTAGAGTCTTGACCGTGGCCGTGTTTGTTTTTGGAAGATAAGCGTGATTGTATTGCTGGCTTGAATTTGTTGGTTGTATTGCAGTTGTCGTCAGTGGCAGCCAGTGGAGGGCTCCCAACAGCAGCAGCAGTGGCACCCCCAGTTGCAACAGCAATGCGTTGCCATCCCGTATCGCTAGAGCCAATATCGTTGCGGCCGTCATTGCCATTAGCAGCTTGTGAACATGCAACAGGATGTTGGTGGTGCGGCTGCTGTTGCTCAGACTCCTTTCCAACATTCTGTAACATTCTGTTGTCCCTGTTGTAGTTGCTGTTGCCTTTGTTGTTGTTGTTGTCGTTGCTTCTGCAACGGCTGCTGCTGCTGCTGATAGCGATCTCATATATTGTCCATATCCAATTTGACGCACCTTTCTTACTTCCGCTCGTTTGTACATCATCTGATGATGTTGCTGCTGCTGCTGTTGCTTTGGCTGGCGCTGCGGCTGCCCCGAGTGTTGCTGGTGTGGAAACTTGCCATGTTGCTGCTGTTGTTGTGGCTGTTGCTTCCAATTCACTTTGTGTTGTTGTGTGACACACAAACGTTTCACTTTCAAATTGCTTCCGTTTGCTGCTGCTGTTGACCGTGTGTTGCTGCTCTTGTTCTTGCTGCTGTTGCTGTTGTTGTAAGAGTTGGCTTGTTGTGGAAGAAGGAGATTTGTTTGTTGTTGCTGTTGTTGGTGTGTTATAGAAATGTCGTATCTGTGCTGAGGCCATGTTGTGCCCTGGAAATGGAAAACGGAGAGAGAAAGAGAGCAGAAAACATAATATGTTAAAAAGATGTCACAAATAAAAAGAGTCCTTTAACCCCAGGCAGAGAAAACGAGTCCAATGCAAACAAATGATACGCACACACACACACATACATACATATGTATATATAAATTGACCAATACCCAAATTTTCATTGATGGAAGTTTTATGGGTTCTGTCCAGAATCCCTTTGGCTCTAGATAATCGATTCTCATACTATTTAGAGGGAATTCCGCCGCTCGTGTTGCAGGGATTAAGAGTCCTGCAAAAACATTCCATGCACTGTGTATTTAGGCTATCGCCGCCATCTGCGCTACTTTTTAATCAATTTCCACTGGCATCTGCCGACGGGACAATCCTTTGACGTTTTGTTAACCAATCCGAAATGAGGGTTCATCTCGTTATTCTTTCTCTTTTTTTTCTCTTTGCAATTGCCAACGGCTTCTTTTTATGTGTGATTTAAAGCTCATCTTATTAAATCGATTTAATAGCCTTTTTATATACAAATTCGAATTGTATTCAGCTGGGCTGGCCAAGTGGGCGTGTGGCTACAGTATTTGACGTCTCGTCTTATTGCTCAACGATTCCCTTACAAATCGGATGAAACTGGCTTTGCGACTGTTGCCGATATGAATTACGTTGGATTTGGGCCTTAGCAAATAAGGTGAGTGAAATATATTCTTCAAATTGAATATGAATCTTACCGTTGGAAAATTATTTAGTTCAATTAAATTTTATTTGTAAATGGCTTACACTAGAGATAATATATACAACTATAGTTGCTCGGGTAGTTAAGGCTTTTAGCAGAGTTGAGGGAAAGTTTGAATATGGAGAAGAATATTAAAGGAAGTGAACAGCTGTCAATGCACGTTGAGCATTACAAACTCATCGATAGGTTTAGGTTAAGAAAGATTAACTCAACGATAGATAAGCTATATTTGAGGTAAGATTTACGCATGAATCAGGGGCTAAAGGTCCTGCCTCACAAGAATAATAAGAAGAATAATAAGATCACACGATCAAGATCAGCACAAAACTAAGCACCACCACAGTTAAGTTTATTCGCTCTTCTTCTGAGGAGCTCCCACGTATATATATACATGTATATATCAATTTGAATTTCGAATAAGTATCAGTAGTAGGAGTGCATAAATTAACCGATTTTCAGGTACTTCCAAAGGCATTATAAACTGATATTTCAAACATTTATTTTAGCTTCAAGAAATGCACTTAATATTATTTTATAATATGAAATATCTCTATGAGGCTCTGCGGTGTCCTCATCAGTCAATATTGTTAAAATTGTGTGAAATAATGGCCCACACAGATAGACTGGAATTAGCTGATCTATGTGCTATATAATACGATTCTAGCAATTCCTAAAGTCGCATAAATCATTCAGATACTCAAATAGATTGGCAACGCATCCAAACCATTTCGCATCTAATCTGGCTATCAATAAGAATTAGCAAAGGCTAAAAGGATTACATCCTCTGGAGACCAGAATAGAATAAATAAATCTAGCTTTGAGATGTACCTACATAGAAACACTTGCCAGTCAAAGTTGAAAGCTGAATGTGCTACAGAGTGTAAGGCAATAAGCTGCAACCAATATATAACTGAATAAAAAAGAAATCAATAAAATGTTTACAGAAAAAGCAGTTTCTTCTTCGCATGTGCAATGAAAAATAAGTTATTAAATAACTGCAGTGTGTACTGTGCGGCCTTTATGAAATTATGATGTTAATATACATGTATAAATATTGAACTTCATTCACATATTATACATGAATGTCCTGTAATATTGCTTTTCAGCTGGAGCACCAGCGATTCACTTATTATATTAAAAATCATTTATTTCAACAGCTTTCAAGAGTTTTAATTAACAAACGAAGCAGAAGTCTACTTGTGGACCTCAACGCTCGTGACTTCGATGAGAAATGCAAAATATTTAACTTAAAGGAAAAATGAAATACAAAGCCTACTATTCTCTATCCTGGTACGGCCATCTGCATCACCATAATTTAAATATAATTCTAGAAAATCTTAGATACTACTGAAAGACCTAGATAACAAATGAAACTCTCTCTCTCTCTCTCTCTCTCTTATAAAGCTGAGCTTTTTAAGTCTGTTAATTTGTTTCTTGATTCATATGTAAAGTTAACAAGTCAAGTCTATGTTAGTGCGAAGTCCTTTCTGTTATCTGAGCTTTCCAGCACACACAAAAGCTTAACGCAAAAAGCAGTTAGTTAAGTCTTAAACACATTTTTAAGACGTAAGCTTGTAAAAGCTTTTACACTGTTATTCCTTTTTTAGCTTTGTGAATGTTCCACATCTGTGCTGTTAAGCCGTGAGCTTTTAGACCATGTTAAAGAGCCATAACTTATATGGGCGGCATAACGCATTCGCTGTGAATAATAATAAATTATCGTCAAGTGCATTAGATTAGCTCAGCCAGCATGCCACGCCCACATTCTTAGGCAGCAACAAATATATATAAATTCGCGTGGCCAACAAAATGTTCTCGCCCAAGCTGCCCGGCCGACCGACGTCAACAACAGAACAGACACTGAATAAAACTCATTTGTCCGTTTTCACTATTGTCTAGGGGTTATCTAACACAAAATGTCTATATGTGAATGTATGTGTGTGTGTGTGTATGCAGAGTTGTCCTTGCGGCGATTACAGACGCTGATAATAAAGTAAAAATTGCAACAATGAACGCATAGTTGTCATTGTCATGTTCAGCTGATGGTAAACAGACATTGCCACAAAACAGCAGCCGCAACAGCAGCACCACCAACAGAACTGGGCATAACGCCCACACGTAACACGAACGCATAAAGTGCTCGTAATCAACGTAAAATTCCAAACCACAAACACACACACAGGCACACGCACATGTCACTTGCTGTTAACGCATTGAGTGTCCTTTACCATTGAGGCCAGCCCCGAAATTGGCCTTCATTGCCCCAACTGCCCAGCTGCCCAGCCGCCCATTTGCTGAGCAAAAATTTTCGTTTTGCTATGTGGAAATGTCTGCAATGCTGCACTAATGCCAGCTGGACATATGCGTAACTAGGTAAATATGCGACTGTGTGCGCGTGTGTGTGTGTGTGTGTGTGTGTGTGTGTGTGAGTGTGCTCATGTTGATTGTCCGGAAGGAGGTGGTGTCAAGGAAAGGGCAATGTCTGTTTAGTTCCTTTGCTCTGCGGTTGCTTCTTGTAGCATATCAACATTTTTTTATTGCAGACGCTCATCAAATAGAACTCGACATTGCGGTGAGTGTGGGCGAGTTTGACAAGCGCACCACAGGTGTAGCAAGCAGTAGAAAAATCTCTCTCTAGCTCTGAAAACTCGACTCGGAAGTATTCTGTTCAGATTGTGTGGGAATATTTATTTGAATTCCTTAAATATAGAAAAGAAAATGGGACTAGCATTCGAAAATTATATAAAGAAATCGTCTGTCTCAGAAATGTTAAGTGGTATCTACGCTACACTGAATTATCAACGAATATCTGATCAGAGATATAAGGAACATATGCAACATATCGGGTCAAATTGTGCTCCTGCCGTGATATACTTGTCAGAAGACTACGCTATGTACGATAAAGCTTGAGCTGATATGGAAGATATAACCTTTAATAATTGAATTATTGTATTGTAAATTCAATAGTGAACTAATAGCTCTTCGCGACTAGCCTACATGAATAAACAATTATAGTTTTATACATGATCTTCTAATAATGCTGTGCAAGTCGCTGCACAGGAACAGCAAACTAGAAATTTATTTTCAAACTGAAATTATAAATATTAAGTAATTTCAAAAATAAAAATAAAAATGTTTAAGTTGAAAAACATCATTAAAAACCATAGCGGAGAGTTAGTCACTGAAATCACGAAGAAATTTATATTAAGAGAGAACACAAAAAAAAAGAGAAAAGCAAAGCACATTCGGAATTCGAGGCAAGAGAAATGAAAATGAAAAAGAGAATGATAAGAGAGTATCCGAATCGTGCAAGAGAGTAGCAAACATAGTTTTAGGCAAATCCGTCGAATAACTAAAGTTGTCTCATAAAGTATGGTAATATATATATAGATAATTCGAGCTATAAGTCTAACTATAACTAGAGATCATGGACTTGAGAGGTCTATGAACAATACTAAGAAGTAATATAATTCATATTAATATGAAGATATCTTAAGGTATAGCCTAATAGATCATCTTAAGATGTGTTCAATACTTCTTGATATTAATTCTATTACTCTGCTTAGTAACTTACTATATTTGAAATAGAAGACTGTTATTATTTAGTAAATTTAAATACAGTAAGTGAAGTACGAGCGAGCAACTGCAACTTCAAGCGAGCAGTCCCATTCGCAAGATTACTCACAGCTCTTTTCAACACATTCTACAGCTAAACCCATGAATATGAACATAAATTTCTCTAACACACACACACACACTAACACACACACACACACATATATAGAAGCACCTAGTTGTGGATTTTAATTGCAGCGAGTGTAGAGCAAACGCGCGACAAAATAATACGGCAAAAACCAAATAGAGCGACATTTGTTTTGTCATTTCGAATGTTGCTGCTATGCATTTGCATTAGTGGGCGACTGACACACACACACACGCACACATACACACACACACACATAGACAGTTGTTAGTTGTTTGCGCTGCTGCTGCCGCAATGTTTCTATTTGATGTGTTGCTGCTGCTGTTGCAGTTCTGCAGTTCTGCAAATGCCATTTGCATTTCCATTTTTGCAATTAGTTTTACTATGCATTCGGACACATACATACACGCAGAGAGAGAGAGAGAGAGAGAGAGAGATACACCCACACTCATATGGAGACATTTGGAGTGTAATTATGTCCCCGTCCAGTCGGGCAATTTGTCAGCCAGAGTTCTGTGTTTTAATGCGCTCACTTAAAGTTGAAGCACCAGCAGCTGCTGTTCTCACTGCCCCAAATGCATTCTCCATCCGGAACGCAGCGAGGAAAATGTTGAAAAAAAGAAGAAGCAAGAAAAATTAAAAACCAGCCACAGCCAATTAGAGGGAACCAAAGCGCAGAAACCACTTCAAAGTAAGCGCAAAAAAACAGAGACGTAAAAGAGCGTTACAAAAGAGAAGAATGAAGGATGCGGCACACCGAACGACAAATACCCTAAAACGAATAGACGCACAATTACAATTATGAGTGAATTAATTGAAATATCCTAAAGATGGCAATGACTGCAAAAAAGAAGTAAAGCTTGCTAATGTAGGATAACAACTTGAGTAAGACACCAAACGTATTGAATATATAATGTGAGAGCAGAGAAAATAACGTTAAGTGCTCACAACTCTGTAGCAATGGCGAGTGCAGCATAATAGAGGTGCTACGGTCATTGGCTTAACGACCTACGAGGTGAGAAAGTTAAATTTAATCTCCTCCAACTGGCGGGCTAAACGGCTTTTAGCTGTGGCTGTTTTTTACTGTTGCCGAACGTAAAGTCTAAAGTACTTTGCCAGCGCTGCTAAGTGAGTTTATATGTATATACATATATACAAACTATATATATGGAATATAAAACAAAATATTCAATCGAAGCCCTGCACTTTAGTGCTTCATCTCCAATTTCTAAAGTTCATTGACTGAAAGCCAAAAACTAAACAAAAACTTTTGTTTCATTCGAGATTTGCATATATCATGAATCTACTTTCCGTTATATTTAAAATTAATTAAATGAAAACAAATATCTGCATAGATATAGCTTACGAAAAGTATAGCCAAACTGAAATACTTTCAAGCTGAATGCCAAATGGAAGCTGAAAAATAAATGCACTGAGCAACAGCAAACATCAGCAACAGCAGCTGCTGCATCAACATGAGCAACGTCCACAACAACTACAGCAACAACAATAAGTAGAGCAACTGCCCTGCCCGCTCCGACACCCGCGAGTTGGCTGCATAAATTTGGCGTGAGCCACGCAAATAGACAGTGACAGGCAGCTGAAGCAGCAGCTCAGCCAGCTAACTGACTAACTAACTATCCGACTAACTAACTGACTGACTAACTGTCGGACTGTTTGACTCTCCGACTGTCTGACTGACAGGCGATTTGCTGCTTAAGTGGATTAAAATGTTCGCCGTATGTGAGCTGCAATCGAGTGTTAAGTACTGCATAAATAATGAAATTAGCAGCTGACAGGACAACGGTGCGTATGAATGCACAATCTGTTCCACGTTGTGGGCATGGCATTGGCTTGCCTTTAAGCTGTTCTACTTTCGGAATTTCATTTCGACTGCTTCAAATTTTGCGCATTTTTTGCGCAGACATTTCGCTCTTCTCCATCTCTCGAAATAAAATGCATTACGATGCGGCATCAGCAAGTGGGCGTGGCATGCATGACTGGCTGCCGCCTGGCTGTCAGTCGAGTCTGTCGTGTTGCATGCATATGCAATATGCATGTGCAGGCATCAAAGTCCAGGCAAAACATCATCATCATCAGCAGCAGCATCATCATCATCTGATTCTGCAGTATGTGGAAATTAGCGAGACGTAACAGTGCCATGGATGCGTATTGCAGCTGTTGCCTTTATGACAAATGGTAATTTAAATTTGGCTTTTGTTGCCACACAGAGCTTAAATTACACAGAACATGACTGCGTGCTGTCTGGCCTTGTGCGAGTGTGTGTGGGTGTGGTTGGGTGTGTGTGCACGCAGAGCTACTTATGATGCTAAAAAATAATTTGTAGTTTTTAATTAGAAAACTTTGTGCAGCTTTTTGTCACCTTGTGCACTGATGCTCATATACATATATTTTTCAACAACTATAATTGTGTCTATATATTTTTGTTGATACACCTGCCACGTGTGCGTGTGTGGGCGTGTAGTTCCTGCTTGTGATGCCACACACATTTAAGAGCATTCTAAATGCTTTGGTGCATAAATATGCAATGCTCTGGCTAATCGTTTGGGGCATATGCGGCGTATGCGTATTGCATGAGAGCCTTGTGCATTGTGTATTGACTGTGCGGATGTGTGGATGAGCGGATGTGTGGATGTGTCTAGTCCTAGCAACTTGAATGTTGCTGCATTTCAACAAAATTCAGTTTTGTGCAGCTAATTCACTCACTTTTCAGGTCAGGTGAGAATTGCCCCTAAAAGTAGGCAACGATTTTTGCACTCCGGGGCAAGCTGAGTGCAGCTGAGTCGAAAGTTGATTTTGAACTATGGACATCACCCTCCAGACTTGCTGGATCTAGTCTTGACTTGAATTAACATAATAATAATATTAATATTGTGTAAATAATTTTTCTCTAATTATGTTTCCTTTAATATGCCTTTAAGTTTTTTTTTAGTTTTTTATTTAATTTCTGAGATAGCAGAAAAAACAAGAATTATGGACATAGCTGAACCACACACATATAATATAAATATACTCGAATCATACTCACCATATCGTCTGCATTTAGAGCACTTGGGTACACCACGTCCTAATCACGGAATACTTGAAGTTTCTGCAAGAATACAAATAGTAAATTCAACTCAATCAAACGCGTTTGACAACTGCATAAGAAACTTAAAGTTGTTATTTGCACAGCATCAGGTAACTATAACTCAAATAGGACCAACTGAAGTCAATAGAAACTTTAGTGCAACATTTGCTGCGCAGCTGAAGTTAAATTGCCAGGCGGAGTCGTGTCAAAGGCATGCGTACAGCACAGTAAATAAAAGCCAAGCGTCAAATCAATTTCAAAGCGAAAGAGACTTAAATAACGACAGCGTAGCATGCGGCCAAATAGATAAAAAAGAAGAAGAAAAAACATACGCACACACACACACATGTGGCCCGGACTATGGAGTTTGAGGCAAACGAGGGACAAGTGAAGCCGCAAACAAATTGTAAAAATGTTGAGCAGGATGCGAACGCTTGCAGCAGGGTGGCAGGGTGGCAGCAGGCGGCTTCAGACAGCTGCTCGGCATTGGCAGCACTTTGAGCTGAAATCCCAGAGCAATTTATCATCTCTATGTTTAAAATTTATTACATTTATTTCATGTTGTTTGCCTTTTTCTTGGCCCGCTATGCCTTTTAACTGTGTGTTCCATGTACCATTTCATTGAGCGCGTCTGCCGCTGCTCCTCCAGCAATTCCCAGGCAACACTTTAAAGCCCATAGTCGAATACATATTAGGTGGCAAGTAAAGAGTTTCGCCCAGCTCCCTCTCTCTCTCTCTCTCTCTCTCTCTCTCTCTCTCTCTCTCTCTCTGCCCCCTACACACGGCCTGTTCATTGTCAGCTCGGCTCTGAGTTATGGGCCATGCTCTTGGCATCGTATAATTGAATTTATCGCCTTGGCTGAATTCATCAACGTCAAGCTGCAGTGCCCTGCCTGACTCCCTGACCAAGTGCCCTGCGATCGCATTTTAGCATCAGAGATTATGCAATTGCGCATACGCACCGTTTGACAGACAGTTCGAATTGAAATACCTTAAACCATAAGCTCTCCTCTGCCCCACCCCGACGGCCAGCCGCAACGGTGCCAAATTGCTCTCGATATCAATTTCCCTGGCAAAGCTTTTGTTTTGCTCTAGTAGCCATGGCAGCTCTGGCAGCTCCGGCCACAGCTGCAACAAAATCCGATTAGAATGCCATTCCTAACCCGCATTCTGTTTGCCATGCCACCACGATAGGTTTTTGCCGTGTGGCACAAACGAAATTGTTTAAAATTTCTGCTGTTTTGGCTGGTTTTCATTTTGTTTTTATTATTCCTCAATTCACATACAACGACCACATCCAATCCACAAATCCGCATTCACTGGCTGCCAAAAATTCTGCCCAGCCCCCCAATCCGCTCAGACCCGCCCAGCTATACAGTGTCAAATCAATAAAGCCCGCATGCCGCATGCACCATTTGTATCCAGCTATAATTATGATAAAACTGCGAATGAATTGCCGCGCCGTCGAGCGGTTTCTGTGTGCAGTCTATTGACCAGCATTCAAATTGGTTTCCATTAAACCACGCTAATGGAATCACGGCCAAGTCAGCAAATTTAATGCAATTTCATCATATAATTAAATCAATTTCCCTGCTGCAGTAAGGTCAAGCGAGCGGGCCGGTAACCAAAGTGCTGGTATGGGAGGTAGGCGGTGGGCTATGAGTGGTTGGCTGTATATATACTCCTAGATATAGATTTTCCGACATTTTTCCCCAGTGCTGAACGATGCTGCGAAAGCTCGGGGTCAAAATCCTAAATACAGATGCACTGCGTATCAGCAAATCATATATTTATTTATGGGAATGCAAATTTAATGAAGTCAGAAGAAGCCATACCCACACATATATTTCTATTTCAACTAAAAAAGTTATTTCATTTATTTAACTGTTTTTCTAAATGGTGTATTGACTAAACTCGACTTTGCAATACTCTATTAAGTTAGAGAAAATTAGAGTGAATTCAAAGCTGGGAGCTTATCAATAGAGGGTAAAAAATCAGAAAAATATCAAATATTATTTATGTTTTATTCAAAAATAACGATGTTAGTATAATAAAATATCAAATTTACATAATAGAAAAATGTACATTAAAAAAATTAAAACCAATATTTAAGGTTTTTTTTAATAACTTATTAGTTTTAATACTTTGAAAAGTTTAAATTTAAAAAAAAAATAAAGCATATTTTTGACTACTAATAAAATATCCTTACTTGTACCTTTAGCTATATTTTTTAATGTATTTTTGTATATTTTATTTATTTTTTTTTTCATTTTATTTTTTATACATATCTTAACTTATACGATTGAGTTATATTTAAAATTTTACTTTGTCTTCTACTCAGTATATATAGGAAAACTTTAATCAAGCCTTTACTTCCCTATTATATATTTACTACATTTTCGAGCAAAAAATCTATTTTCAATATATAGTGAGAGTCTGAAGCTAATATGCCTAATACCATTCAGCATTCAAAGTATATTATGCTTCGTTTATATGGTACTCAGTTCGAATGTTTCCTTTATGCTGCATATTTCAATTATTCATACAAATGAAAATAATAAAATAAATGCTGAGGCGTACGTGAAATAAATGTGTATGCTGCCCCACAGCCAAACCAAAGTATCCTGCGGAAATACTCTCCCTCTCTCTCTCTCTCGCTCTCTTATATATATGCGCAAATAAATACAAATGGAATCACTTCAAGCCATATTGACAATATTTGTGTGAATAAAGTTTATAATTAATAATCAACTGGTTGGAAATGCAGAAAATACAATAAATTGCAATACTTTAGGCGATTTGCCAGAAACAGGGGAATTGACTGCACAACCATATATATATGTATATATTTATGTATTGTGTGTATATTTGCATTTATCTGTGGTTGTGCAGTCGAGGTATGCAAGAGGTATGTTAGAGAGACAAATTATATAATATCTAAATACTTATTTACTCTATCAGCGATGGAAAATTGAATGTTAGTTGATGGTGTCGCCGTGGCAGTTGGTAAGAATTGAGGTCAATGCTTGCTCGGAGTAATACATGTATAATAGATAGTGAAAGAAATATATTGATCAAAATTGAATTTGTAAATTTCTTTATTAGAAAATTAATCATATGGAAATGTTATGAAAAAATTCCGAATTTCATCAAAACTATCTAAAACTCTATTAAAACCTTTACAGCTCTATTGTATCAGAATCAGCCAAAACAGTTGAGCCACAGTAAAGTCAGTTGAGTCAGAGCTCAGCCAGAAGCAGAGCAACATATATATAAATATTTATTTATAAATATATTACATATTCATGAAAAGATCTGAGCTCATCCAATTCACCTATATATATATATTTCGGCTGCTGTCTGTTTATTTTATTTAATATTGATTGCTTATTAATAATGCACTTATATGCCTTGCCATGAAGAAGAGATCAAGAAGAGCGCCTAAAAATACGCCTCTATGCGTGCAAGACTATCTCCGATCTCGATCGAGCCCACTGATCGAGCCTACAAAATAACTCAGCAACAGGTCGACGAGCAACAGTTCGAGTTTGAGTTCGAGTGGTTGACTCGTCCTACATAAAGGCGAGCCTGCAGAAGAGTTGCTTCAGTCGAATGCCTGATCTGCTGATGGACAGTCGAGCAGTGGACCTCCTATTCATGGTTGAGACATATAGATAACTATATATATATATATATTTATTATATTACATATTTTTTATTTTTTTATTTTAAGTTATTGTGAAGAGAAAGCCTTCTTCTTTTGGATATACTGCTTCGATCTCTCAGCGCATTCGTCTGGAGCATAAACTTTGTTAAGCCAATTAAGCGGAGCATCAAACAGTGCCTTAAACATATTCGAAGGAGGAGAGGGAGACGAAAGCACAACGCAATATCGCAATTACGTAAGATCGTAATTCGGAAAGACTGCTATTAAATAACAATGTTATTACGTGGGAGAGCAATTGGGTAAGAGCTCAATTACGTAAGAACATATGAGCATAGGAGCATAGGAGTGTTGGAGAGAAAAAGATCTCACTCATAGGAGCATGTGAGCTTAGGAGCGTAATAGCTTAATAGCGTAATAGAGTAATAGCGTAATAGAGTAATGCGGCAATAGCATAATAACGTAATAGCGTTATAGAGTAATAGCGATATAGTAACAGCATAATAGCGTAATAGTGTAACATCTTAAAGCGTAATAGTGTAATAGAGTAATAGCGTAATACCATAATAGCGTAATAGCGTACTAGCTTAATAGCGTCTATATGACAATATAGGTAAGAGTAAAGTTGCCAAACTGCAGATTTCTAAAGGAGAACTTCCCAGTTTCAAGCAATAATTACAAATCTATCATTCAATTCATTATCAACATTATTTACAATGTTCTTGGTCTGTGTCGGGTCAGCTAGTACATGTAAATCTATATACATAAATATATCTATATATATATACATATATTTCAGATGCGAGCTCTTCAGCTCACATGTAGCTATAAAGAAATGAAAAATCTATTTATATGCGAAAAAAGTGAAATGAAATGCGAGAGATGCAATCGAAAATCGAATTGCTTTCCAAAGTGAGTATCAAACATGCGCTTAAATCAATTTCGTCTGTCAATTGCATCTGTTAATTGCACATGTCTCTGACAGCAGCAGTGGCAGTTGCAATTGCAATTGCAATTGCAATTGCAATTGGAGTTGACCAATAGAGCTGACAGCAACTGGAATCGATGAATGCTGCTTTAATGAGAGCAATTAGCCGGTGGCGGAGGACACTTGTGGATAGATGCGATGGGATGGGATTATTGTGTGTGATATGGATGCGTGGACGAGTGTGAACCGTGAGTAGTTGATGCCGCAGCTGGCTGTGTGCCGACAGCGGCTGTCGGGCTATAAACAGCCTGCTGATATCCTTGACATGCAGCATAATCCATTTTCATGCCATGCTGTTTGTCTGCGCTCAAATTGAAAAATCGAAAGACCGACTGTGGCACTCCATACCCACAGACACCCACTCACCCACCCACACACATTTGATGTATGAATACAACGGGGCGTATGGCACATAAATTATCAAAGTGCAAGTTGCAAATTGTTTGGCCTTCGGCCTCGCCAGCATCAGGAGCAAAGCCACCAAATGTGCACATAATTCCAAATTTATTACGAGTTTACGTGCCGTGTTACATGATGCATGTGCTATGCGGGATACAGGAGAGCTAGCTGGCAATGGTGGGCTGAAGTCTTCGCTAACGAATGCACACACAGGCCGGCACGAGGAGCAGGCTCAGGTATCCGTGGCACGTGTGGGCCATGTGCGTGTGTGTCACATGCAAAGAAGGTCTCTTGCAGCACACCCACACACACACACCTGCACACATTTTCAGCTGCTGTTGTGCATGTTAGCTCGTCGAAGAGAAGAAAACGCCTCAGCCTTGCAGTCGCCTTTGTGTCAAGTTGCAGCTGGACAAGTTGCGTCCACTGGCACACCCACATGCACAATGGCTGCCCCACCCAGCGCCACAACGCCCCAGGACGCTGCTTAGCTCGTTCAGATTAAATGCCTCATTGGCTGGCATTTCAAATGCAGCCAACGCCGCCGCAAACTCGAAAAGGAGCTGCTCTGCCACAGCAGCTCGTTGAGAAGCCACCAAAGGCGACACCACCCATAAGAATGTGGTGCATTTGTGCTTGCCCTTTGTGCCAGCGAGCTGTTATCCTGCTCCTGCTGCTGCTGCTGCTGTTGTGTCCTGCAGTGCCTGACGTTGCCTTTTGTACCTGTGCTTTGCTATTCCCGACATTGTTGTTGTCGCCAGGCCTTAGCCCTTGCTGTTATTGTTGTTGTTATTCTTCTTCTGGACTTGGCAACAGCATTAGCCACGCAGTCAAAGGATATTACGTAAAAGTTGTAAGAGTGATTGGGACAGGACTTTGCACAAAGTCAACGATATCCCAGCTCCTGCTGACGTGATATTAAAAAGCAAATCAAATTTCTATTCTACAATAAAAGTGTTGAGCGACTGAGCAAACGTTTCCTTCTCCTTGGCTTGAAACCCAAGCTGATGCCTTGCGAAGCTTTCAGTTTGAGAAAAACTTTAATATTAAAGGCTTTAGCAAGCTGTAAGTCTGCTGGTCCTTGAAACTAAATAGTTTAAGTCATCAGACATTTAAATCTATATCTTTTAGAACGATATGATAGTTAAATACTTGGAAGAACTATTCACAATGTATTTTGTATATCCTTTATATTGGCTTATCAAAGAGAGAGAGAGAGAGAGACAGGAAGAGAGAGAGATTTCCTAAATGCAAAACGTTTTATTGTCATTCTGATTCGGGGTGTTGCAATCTGTGGGGTTATTCAATAAGAACGTGCCCTAGAGTCATGTAGTTGGCATTCCCCACAGCCAGACGTCTTTTGTAGTCCTCTAAGGGGCGTGTCCTGCATTCAGATCAGTTGATTAGTGCAGCAAACAAAGGCTGTCTTGGGCACATTGTAAGTGTAAGCTATGAGAATGACAAATGCCTGCAGGACTAGGCAGAGCACTGATAGCAAAATCCAATGCCAGCGAGCAGTCAAACAAAGACACACACACACACAAAAACACACATACATATATATATTTTGTAAAGGATTGATATTGAGGGCAGAGCAGTGGTGCTGCTGCAGACTTAATGCATAGCTGCAGCAAATGGAAAGCAAATGAAACTGAATTGTACTTTCCCACAGTTTCCGCTGTGGCGCCTTGTCTGCTTTCACAGCTTTCTCTATTGATTCTAGCCGCTGCGCATAACCCAGGCAATTAGCCAAGATGCACGCACTGGCACGTCCACACCCACGCCCGCAGCCCCACCAACCCACCGCCCCACATGCACTTCTCATACTTACATTTATGCTCGTAGCATCGCATGGCGTTTGCTGTTTCACTTTGGCCATGTCCTTGCCAGCGCTACATTTTCAGTTAATTGCTTCAGTCCTACCAAAAAGGAAAGAATGCAGCCAGAAAAAAAGTCCTTTGTTCCACTGTTGAAATTGGTGCCTGCAACGAAATGGAAAAAGAGAAAGAGACAGAGAAAGAGAGAGAGACAGGTTGAGCAATGCGAGTTGAGATAAACGAGGCAGAGCAACTGCTGCCAGCCAACTCGAGCTGGATGCAAATGCAAATTGGCGCCGCACAAAAGCCAATGTCTGCCAGCGATCCTTGACGATGAAGCTGCTGCTGCAGCAGCAATCCTTTGCACTGGGTAATGTAATTTTTACAAATTTTATGTGTTTGCCAACACGTTGCAATACTCGCATACATTTGTAGCTGACAGCAAAATAAATATTTGAATGCATATATATATACACATATATATTTGTAAATAGAGAAGTCCAGCATATAGCTACAATTCGCATTACGTCTGCTTGGCTGTAGGCTAACTAGTTGCCCTAGCCCAGCTGGTCAATTATGCGGCGCACGTAGCACGGCCTCCATAATTGCCAAAAGACTATGCAAATTGCGGCCAGCCGCAAAGTATGCAACACAAACATAGCCAACGGCTGAGCGGCTGAAGGAAATGAACGAAATTAATTGGGAATAGACACAGTCAGACAGATAAAGAGGAAGAGGCAGGAAGCAACAAAACAAAGCGCAGCGCGTATCAATCTCCACACACACACACACACGCACACGTGCGACTAAATTACAACCAATTTTTATTGCTGCGAAAACAAAGGCGCAGCATATTATCAGAGCAGCAACAACAACAACAAAAGTGACAGCAATCAATGGCAACATGGCAACAAAATGGCCGCACGCAGCATAGGCGACACGGGGCGTGGCTGGCGCTGGGCTGACGTCTGCAAGTTCCACTAACAATAAATGATAAAACATAAATTCGCACACACACACATACAGACACAAACACACACGCGCGCACACATGTGTGCACCATATCGTTAAAAGTCAATTGTAAACTTATGCGCCTGAAGGCACGCCAGAACTACACACCCACACACACACACACCAACACATACTCACAGCGAGTAGGCTAAACGTGTTATGTGACGGCTGTAGCTGGAAGTGTTCGAATCATAATGCCGCCTTATCAGCACCATTTAAATCAGCGCCACAAACGACGGCGACGCAGGCGGAGGCTCTGCTGATGCAGTAAAAGAAACCACTGAAGCGTCAGTTGGATAAAAGTTACATTGACATTGCCAAAAATACAGCAACAAAAAAATTACGAAGAAAATACCAGCATTGGCTGCGCCAATGAGGAACTGCACACACATACTCTCACACACACACACCCACACAATCACACACACATACAACGAGCTCAAGCAAACGAACCGTAAGAGCAGCTACTGTTACACGAGACGAAAGAAAAGAAAGAGCGAGAGAGAGAGAGAGAGAGCGCTTGCGCTGCTCGGCACATATATAATAAGAGCATAAGAGCGTCGACAAAAAGAGCTCAACGAGTCCAGCATGACGCGAGTTTGTCTATGGTGCGGCCGATGCTGCTGCTGCTGCTATTGCCGTTGCTCTTTCAGGCAGCCAGCAGCGCCCTTTTTACAGTTCTGCTCGCATCACAAGCATTTGTTGTTGCTTATTTTTGTTGTGCCTTTTACCTTTTCGCATTCGTTCGGCTTGTTTACGCTTTGCCGCATTTGTCGCTGCGAATTTGTATTTAACTGTGAAACCCATAAAATTGCTCCGCTCTTTGCTTATTTCTATTATTATAAACAAACCGAAACCTCTTTGAAGTTGCCTTGATTTTACTTCGTTTTTTTTTTTTTGTTGCTGTTGCTTTTTAATGTTTTTTGCAGACACCGTTTAATGACGTAACAATTATCTTGGCTCATCGCTGTAGGCCAGCTTATGGCACTCTCGGGTGCGCTTCTGTGGCCGGAGACCACAATTGAATTGCCACACACACACACACACACACACACACACACACACACACACGCACACACACACATGGAGCATAATAAAGATGCTCGTTTGCTGTGAACAGCGCCATTTTGTGACATTTAATTAAAAAAGTACCAAAGTATCTTAGCCCTAAACAATTCGCTTTATAAATATATACACACATATGCATATATGTATATCTACATATACATATATCGCATGACTTACATATGCGAAATTGTCAGATCGCCTTTGGCGTCCTGCATCCTGCTGCGTTAACGTTCGGGCTCTCCCGCTGTTGCTAAACGTTTTGCAAATAACTATTTTTTATTCATAAACAAGCAACTACTACACACAAAACGTGGCGCACTCTAAGCGACCACTTAAGTGTGTTGCCCCAACAACAACAACAACAACAACAATGACACAGCTGCAGCCTCCCAGCAACATCCACCCACCCACACACACGACAGATGGTTGCGTCCAGTGCTGCACAAGTGGAGCGCATGAATGGATGAATGAATGACAGTAGCGCCTCTGGTAGCTTGAGTGGGCGTGGCCGCTGCTTAGCCAGTGGCCCCATTGTTAAATGCGACTGCTGTCATTACTCGACATGGTCGCCTCTTGTTGTTTTTGTTTGTTGTTGTTGTTGTTGTTGTTGCTGCTGCTGCTGCTGCTGTTGTTTCTGCTGTCATTTTCATCTAAGTGCACACCAAGTACGCTCCAAAAGCGACCAGGTTTCTGTTGATGTATGTGTAGCTGTGGCTTTATATACCCTGTAGTGTCATCCAAAATGGATATATTGAATCCAAGGAACTGCTTGGGCAATAGAGAGCTGCTCTATCCTTGTAATGGATGTCCCAAAAGTCAAGCAAGAAGTAATTTTGATAGAAAAATCAGGTTTATAAAAAGAAAATGTACATTTTTTATTGACTTATTTAGTATACGTTGTTTTTTTTTTTTTTTTGTGTAGAGCATCATTTTAAATAGCCCTGAGCTGTCAGCTGTCATGTTTTCTATCAAAATTACTTCTTGCGTGAATTGTGGGACAACCTTTATAATGGTCCAAGAAAGACACAGAATAGTCCTGCTACGTTAGTCTTCCATTCCATCGTTTCTATAGAATGAATCTGCTTCTTTCCTATCGATTGTACTATCGTTTGTACTATCATGTACTATCTCGATGGTACTGTCGTGCACTATAGTGCTATCGCTAACTATCAATTATGTCATCGTCAGCCATAGATAAACACCGTTAATCATCGATACTATCTTTCACAATCGCCAGCCATAGTTCACTATCGGTATTCATCGTTAACTATCTACGGCACCATCGTCAGCAGAGTAGAATTGGTTACTATCGATGGCTGACGAGCCATAGTTCACCAACATTATTCTCCGTATCCAGCAATAGACTATCGTTGACCATCGATGGTCTTCAGTCTCTTAAATACTATTGAGCTACTACACAATGTAATTCGAATCTAAACTCTTAGAAAACCTCCCAAGATCTCTTCACTTTCTTGCTATTAATAAGACAGGCCTGACACTTCAGCTATCGTGCAACTTCAACACAGCAGGATGAACTTATCGGAGAAGAAAGCAGTTCCTCCCTCAACGATCTTCAATCAGGAAGCGAAAGTTCAAGTCTGAAACAAGAGCCGATATAGAAAAGCTTTACAACTTAGTCTACAAACAATTAACATTAACACTTTACATTCTGCCCAATAAGTTCCGATGCTGATACTGTTTGCTGGGTATTCGCTAGTCGGTCACAGCCAGGACTGCAGTGCACCTATTGTTTTCAGTGTAATTGTGTGAGTGCGCTGCGCTTGTTGCTCTCGTTCGGCGCCCTGTGGTTCTCCCCGTGCACCATTTGTGTATTATTTTTGCATAGCCCACTGTGTGGGCGTGAGTGTGTGTGTTTTTTGTGCCTTTGGGCAGTGGGGCAGCAGTCCACATAGTTAAAATTGCGAATGCTTATCATTGTTCTGCGGATGTTGTGTGGCAGCCAAATCTGCACACGACTATCCCGTGTAACAATGTGTCCGTCATTTGCAGGCAATTGTTACGAAAGTCACAATTGCAATTTTCATGATTTGTTGTTGCACGAGATATTATAGCCCAGTTAAGGGCGCAAACCATAGTTGAGGCAGCAGCCGAAGCAGCAGCAGCAGCAGCGATACATTCGTAATTAAGAAAGTTTTGTGAGAAAAGCACTTGAATGAAATTTTAATTTATTTCTAAACAGGGCTGCCATTGTCATTGCCTTTGCCTTGATTGCCACAGACCAGGCAGCAGCAGCAGCAGCAGCAGCAGCGGCAGCAATCGGAATCCAGTCAAGAAACAAAAACTTTTCTAAAGCGTTGACAGAGCTCAAAACAAACAAACAGACAGAGAGACAGACAGACAGACAAAGCTGATTGTCTAACTGTCTAACTGACTGACTGGGAGGCCAGAAACCCTATTAAATATTCAACCTTATCGCAGCCATTAATGGGCGTGAGGCAACTCAGCTTCCATTTTGCAGTGGCTGCCATTGGCAGCACTTAAGATAGCGCCTCCAGGATGCATTTGGCCAATTACGTTGGCCCCTTGAAATCGACACGATATTCGGTAATTAGCCCAGCTAAGTGAGACCAACCACACGAAAGCCTGCTGCCAGCTCCATGGCAAGACTAATGGCTCTAGACCTAGACAATAGGAACTCCAAAGGGCAGGCTCGTTATTGCTACGTCTGTATACTACAGTTGGAAAGTTTTCCGGGGCAAAAGGAATGGATTTTGTAAAGGTTTTTAGTATCTATATATATGTTGTGAAGTATATTGAAAATAATAAAATACTAGCTCAAAGAAACTAAATAAAATACCTTTTTTAATCAAGCTAACGTTATTTCAAAATTACAAAAACATATAAGTAAACTAACTGTTGGAATTGGAATAACAAAATGCCAAAGTAACAAAATACTCTTAAAATAATTTAATATTTTAATCTCTTTCAGTCCGAAAATCTTCTATTCATAAATTAGTGTTAAATTCGAAATTTAATAATACTTAATAAGTGAAATAAAAATAATTAATATAATAATAATTAAGTTTAAATAACTTGTTGTAAGTCTATGATTTTAAACATAAATACAGACGCCTAAATCTTGAGGTTAAATCCCTAATAATAATAATATTAAAAGCGAAAACAACTTTATTTCTTATATCTAACTATCTGACTAATTCCATTCAAAATTACGATTCGTCTATTCTATTTATAAAACAGTTACTATATATATTTTAAATATAATATAAACATATTCAAGGGTATCTATTATTCGGATAAAAAAACGCGCTCAATTTTCTTAATTTGTATTGCTTATTATCGCGATTTCAGGCAAGGTAAAATCGCACCCGCCACGTTGCTATTAACAACTAAAGCATTCTTATCAGCACGACTTCCGCCCGTTCCGCCCGTTGCTACGCGAGTCCGCAGCCTCGTTGGCTACGCTATCAACAAAGAGCACAATACGGCAAAGAAAGAGAACGCAAGCCAAAACGGACGGCGAATGGATGAAGAGAAGACTTGAGCCACGGCAAAGCGTTGCTTAGTTGGTGTATAACGAGTTGAGCGTAGCGCGGGTGCAGCGGTAAACACAGCACAGTTAGCTTGCTCCATTCTCTCTTTCTCTCGCAGCAGTTGACGGCGACAGGCAGAGGCACAGGCACAGCCACAGCCGAAAATCGCCCATTATCCATTTTTATTTTATCATCAATTTTATTACGTACAAAGTAAAGAGGCGCAACCGAAGCCAACGCTAACGGCAAACGCAAAGGCACCAACTTGATGTAGCAGCCCAAAAACAACAACAAAGCGCACTCACGCATACAAGCCCGCACACACACACACACACACACACACATGCATATAGTGCTGCTGAGAGCAGCAGCTGAAGACACAACACGCCCTTTTTGATGTTTGTATTCGCATTTTCTTATATTTTTTTTTTCACTTTCTCTGCTGTTTTTTCGGCATTTGCCTAATTTAATTTCTTTGAATTTTGTTAGAAATATTTACAATTATTTTTATTGTTGTTTTTATTTTTTTTTTAATACTCACCTATAGAAGGCGCAGCTGCATCCGTTTGGCGTCTGCTCTTTGGGCTCTATTCTTTTACGGTACGGTGAGTGTAATGTTGTTATTGTGGCTGAACACTTTTCTTGTTGTTGTTGTTGTTGTTGTAATGTTAATGCTATTGTTGTGAATGCACTTTGTTTTGACTTTAGCTTGATGTGATTATTTGCGCAAATCCTTATGTAAGGATAAAGCCGTTATAAAAAAGGATTAGCACTGCACTGCGCGAAATTTAGCACACATTAGCGATAGTTCACATACACATACATATATACCTATGAATGTAGATGTGTGGGTATGTATTGCAGTTGTCAACTGTATGTATGTATATGTATGTATGTATGTTTGTATTCGAGTGGTCGCTGCAGCTGAAACTTAGCTGTAAATTGCCATCTTCACGCCAGCCGCGAGAACTTGCAACTAAAACTGTATTAGATAAGCACCAATTGTGCCTCCGTTAAGGCGCAGATATTATCACTTGGGCAGTTGGCGAGGCACCTAGAGGAGCGCAACTGCTTCAATTGGGGGTCCGCATAATAAAAGCCAATTTTACAATCAAGTCTCTGCTTGCGCGTGTGTGTCTCTCTCTGTTTGTGTGTGTGTATGTGTGTGTGTGTGTATGTCTTAATTGAATCAAGGGGCAGCTAAATGGACTGATTTAGATTTACTTTGGGCTCGGCTCACCTTAACTAGATCTAACAGATCAGATGATTTAAATATCTGTTGTACGTCTATTTGCACAGCTGGCAATCAGCGCTTGTTAAGAAACCGACTACATTTTGATTTATAAACAACCTCCGTGCTAACTCAGTGCATTTATTCAATTTAGAATGGGATGGAAAAACTTAACGATTCGCACAGCTAATTAAGACCAATACCAAAAAAAAAAAAACAAAAACAAAAACAAAGAAGACCTTCACCTTAAGTAGGTCGAGCACAGCGCTAAAAAGCAGCAACTTGAACTAAATTGTGGAACTCATTTCAATTCGAGAGTTTCCAGCTATTTTTAAAATATACATATATTGTACATATGTATGTCTAAGCTATTTTTTGGTTATTTTTAGCCAATTATTGGCAGAGCTGAGGAGCTAGATTCAATAGTCTAGCAGGCAAATATGCATAAATTGAAATTTAAGCTATTTTTTGGCTATTTTAAGCAGATAATTGGCCGAGCTTGTATTTTCCTTTGACATTTTTTAGCCAATTATTTTGTTCTCGCTGCTTGTTGTTGATAAACTCGCAATTCTTCTTTCTTTCCTTCTTTTTTTTTGGGAGCGGCCCCAAAACAAAGCAGCGCAAGCCTAAAAATATTTTCTCTTTGCCTTTAGTCCGGCTTTTCTGTTCAATTTGTTATCCAATTGTTGACTTCCTTTTTTGTTTTATGTATACTTTACAACTATAGCTTTTCAATGTTTGTTTATAAACTTTCTTTTTTAGGACTACAATTAGCTGATGCTACTGTAGTGCGAGCGAGAGCGATTGATTTTTTTGTTCGTTTTTGTCCTTTTTTGTTTTTTTGGTTATGCTGTGCTCTGTGGCATACTTTTGGGGGTTGCGGTGCGGTGCGCCGCCTGCCAGCATCTGAGCCATAACAGCAGCAACAACAACAGGAACAAGAACAACAACAACGGCAACTCGCGCATATGTAACCAACAGTAAATTTTTCAATTACAAAAATGTTGCCTTTGTCGTCTGATTCATTTTGGTGGATCGTAAAATGGCACACTGACCCACACACACACCATACCACACACACCATGCACACACACACACACACACACACACACACATATAACATACACTCACACACAGTCACAGTCCCGCACGAGGCAAGTATTAAATAGTAGCTGAAACAGCGGCAATCCAATTTTCTGCTTTGACCATCTCCACTTTCCACTTCGCTATGCCTATTCATTTGTTTTTGTTGTTGTTGCTCCTGCTGCTGGTTCTGCTGTTTTTGCTTGTGTATTTCCCTCAACCATTTACCGAGCCTTTAGCCGCTATCATTCCGTCGCTCACGAGTTACAGATTCACACTGAATCGTGGCCCAACCGAAAAGTGTCGCCATCGGACTTTATTCACATCATCGGATGCTGTCGCTGCTGCTGCGGCTGCTGCTGTTGGTAGTTCGTCAATGTAAACCCAAGGACTCGCTCTTTGTGTTTAAGAGCGAGCATCAAAGAGCGGAAGGTCGGAATGCGGAAGGTTGTGGGAGTGAAAGGGCGGAAGGTGTGATGGTGTTATTAAACACTTTCAAAGCTGCAACATTGTCATTTATTAAATAATTACATAATGAATGCTAATTAAAACAAATGTTAATTGCATTGCACTATTGTGTTTTTGCTTAGTTTTAATATAGAGTTTAGTTTTAAATAGAGATTGTAAATAATGCGTTTGAGTTTGCAAATGTTTCAGTACACTTCATTTTATAGATCATTATTGAAAATCTTTTTAAATTTTGCCCGCTAAACATTGATGATATAGTTATCGATAGGTTGTATTGGAACTTGTTCGAGATTACGAGCAGTATGAATCAAATAAATCAAGTTCTTATACGGGACTAATAACATTTGTTTTTTCTCATAAATGTAAAACGAGATTAAAGTGCCACGGAAGATAACAGAAAGCTTATTGAAAGAGAGATTCACCGTAATAAATAATAATAAAAAGATTACAATTATGAACTACTGTTTAGTATTTTGATATTTTCTTACCAGTTCACAAAAGTTATTTTTAGCTTTATCTGACGTCGGCCACACTGCAACAGAGAATAACTAAAAATTAAAAGAAATTGGTAATTAGAAGTTCTGCGCTGTGAAAATAAAAGTTCTAACAAGTAAAAGTTAAATGTAAGACTAAACGCATTTACATGACAATAAAATTTCGCATTAATTAACAAGTGCTGTGGCAACACCAGCCGTGCAAAGTCCAGCAAAAACAGCGCCATATACAACGCAGCACTTTCTTTTCAACTGCCACACAAATGAAAAATCAATAAATCGGTATAGACATTTCTCTGTAGAGCTGGCGTATCAAGTTTTCAGATAGAACGAACAGTCGCACATTCCGCCACAAAAGAGGCGTTGATAACAAATACAACAATAAATGTAAAACAAAGAGATTCTATTAATATTCACTCGTTAAATCAATTCATATTCAATGATTCATCGGAAATTTTATGAATTAAAATCAATTTTCGCTATTTCTGATTTGCAGATACTGATAATTAAGTGTCGACTGTTGAGCTATCAAAATGGGTTCATTATTCCGTAGCGAGGAGATGGCGCTCTGCCAGCTCTTCCTACAGAGCGAGGCGGCCTATGCCTGCGTCTCGGAGCTCGGCGAGCTGGGCCTGGTGCAATTTCGTGATGTAAGTTCGTTGCGGCTGAGGATATGAAACTGAAATGACAATATATATCATTGAATGAATACAGCTCAATCCGGACGTGAATGCGTTTCAACGGAAATTCGTTAACGAGGTGCGCCGCTGCGATGAGATGGAGCGCAAGCTGCGCTACCTGGAGAAGGAGATCAAAAAGGATGGCATACCCATGCTGGACACCGGCGAGAGTCCCGAGGCGCCACAGCCACGAGAAATGATTGATTTGGAGGCAAGTCTACGCCCCTTTGGTAACCCCATCTCATCGATATATGTAAATGAATCCTCCTATTCCAGGCCACCTTTGAGAAGCTTGAGAACGAGCTGCGCGAGGTCAACCAGAATGCGGAGGCACTGAAGCGAAACTTCCTGGAGCTGACTGAGCTGAAGCATATACTGCGCAAGACGCAGGTCTTCTTCGACGAGGTATGCATGCGGTTATTGGCTAACATCTCTTATAGGCAGCGCCGGCTAACAGATATTTAAGACATAAGAACAACTTCAACGTGGCAAAGGCTTTCCAATTAACATATGGCAAATAACTTGCTAACCAATAACAACAACAACAACCCAGCCTCTGACAACACAAATGGTGCAGCTTTGGTTTTTGATTTCAAAAGTATTTCTCTCTTTTTATTTAATTGAAACCGCAATTCACCAGAACAACACCTAATACACCCAGCACTTACCATCGCCTAGCGACTAAGTATACTCTATATGTATATATAGACATATGACTGTAAATACGATCGTTAGTTCTTATAAATTTCCAATTTCCAACTAGTGTCAGTTTAAGTTTAGTTACTTTATAATTTCTCTGCGCATGCTCGACTTTCGATTTCCTTCTATTATTTTTCCTATATATATTTTATGTATGTGCAATTGTTTTTAAGTATGTAAATACGATTAGCTTTAATTGTTATCTATATATATTTTGTTGTTTACTTTATTATTTGTTTTTACGTTTTATTTTCCATATACCAATCAAATCAATTCAATATACCCAATACAAACCGACCAAATACCCGAACACCCTGCAAATGCAATGCAATGCACCACCCAAAAATACCAACACCCCATATATACAACCACCACCACAACAACAACACGTTATTTCCGCCCGGTTGTGTTGCCAGTCGGTGCCAATGGTGTACAAATCCACGTCCACATATTCATCAAACAAATATCGACGCTATCTACAGATGGCCGACAACCAGAACGAGGATGAGCAAGCGCAGCTGTTGGGCGAGGAGGGCGTGCGCGCCAATCAGCCGGGCCAAAATTTAAAGCTTGGGTAAATATTGCAACCTCCATGAACTAGTCGATCACTCAGCAACAAAACCAAACAAGATCAGCCAGATCGAATGGAAAACTAAACTCAACTCAGCCTGCGCATTTACCAAACGAACACAATTTCAATACGAATTGAAAGCGAAAACAAACCAAACCCGACTCGCTCGCTCGCTCTCATTCTCCATGGCTATATTGCGTGTCGTTATCTCTCTCTTTCTCTCTCTCTCTCTCTATATATATATATATATCCTTTATATAATATGTGTTTGCTGCCTCTGTCTGTCTGTACGTTAGGTTCTGCTTAGGAGGACTTTCTTTTATATACATATATATTATAAGTAAATGTTTGTAAGTCTGTTTGTATGTGCATTAGGTTAAGATCAATGGTTGCTCTGGTGTTGGCTTTAACCCACCCGTTCCACCCCACCCAAACATATGCATATAAACCCATTAAACCACAATTACTTGGAGGCGGAAAGCTTGTATTAACTCGACAAGATACTAACTGCGTATATAGTATATATATATAGCAAATAGACGTTATAATGAAAATGAAACTGAAAACCAAAACGAAAACAAAAACAAAAACTTTTAACACCATTTTTAGCAGGAGGGCGGCCTGAACCACACCACCGAGTCGATGACGCGCGCCCTCATCACTGATGAGGTGCGCACCGCCGGTGCATCCATGGGTCCCGTGCAGCTTGGGTATGTATCGAACCGCAAGCGAACCAGCCGCAAATAGCAATTACGTTACATTTATTATATGCAACAAAAAATTATTGCTTAACGCTATCCACTAACCAATCGAGCAACCAGCCAAAGCCGCTGCTGCGCTTAAGCCATACTGAAACTGCATCAAACCACACCAAACCAAACTACAAATGATCTAACAATCGATGTCGGACTTGCATTCGGCGGGAGCTCTCTCAATATCAATCTCAATCTCTCTCTCTCTCTTCTTTCTCTCTTCCTTTCGAAGCAATAATTTTCTGTGCAAATTACAAAGAAAAACTATAACTAAATCGAACACCATTCTCTCTTCTGTTCCTCTCTTCCCATGTTCGAGAACAAATTAACAATTCTATAGTTTTATGGAAAAATCGATTGAACGTGAGGATTATCTGCCATGGTTGGTATCCCACACTTCCAAATTTAGACTAGGAATGCTCATGCTCATCAAGTGTATATAGAGACGCCTCACAGTGGTCATTAGACTCGCTCGCCACATACGCCCCTTAAACAAAAAACAACATCTGTTCCTTGTTAATACATTTTTTTAATTGTCGCCTCGTTCCATTCCATGCTGCGTTCATTGGTATTTGTGCTTGAGAGTTTAGTTTTCCTTGTTGCTGTAACTAACCGGAATGTTAGAGAACGACTTAACACCTCATTGATCCAGCCGTATTAATCTTTAATCTATCCTAGCTTTGTGGCCGGCGTCATTTCCCGGGAGAAGCTGCCGGCCTTTGAGCGGATGCTGTGGCGCGCCTGCCGTGGCAATGTGTTTCTTCGCCAGGCCATGATTGAATCGCCCTTGGAAGATCCCACGAACGTAAGTCGAATCCAATCCCAATCTAATCATTTCACCTGTTAACTGAGATTTCCAACGTGTCTACTCTAGGGCGATCAGGTGTACAAGTCGGTGTTCATCATCTTCTTTCAAGGTGATCAACTGAAAACGCGCGTAAAGAAGATTTGCGAGGGTTTCCGGGCCACGCTCTATCCGTGCCCGGAAGCCCCAGCCGATCGTCGGGAAATGGCCATGGGCGTCATGACACGCATTGAGGATCTAAACACCGTGCTTGGCCAGACACAGGACCATCGTCATCGCGTCCTGGTTGCAGCTGCCAAGAACCTAAAGAACTGGTTCGTCAAGGTCCGCAAGATCAAGGCCATTTACCATACGCTGAATCTCTTCAACCTGGATGTAACCCAAAAGTGTCTCATCGCTGAGTGCTGGGTCCCGCTGTTGGACATTGAGACCATACAGCTGGCGCTGCGGCGTGGTACCGAGCGTTCGGGTTCCTCGGTGCCGCCAATTTTAAATCGCATGCAAACGTTCGAGAATCCTCCTACGTACAATCGCACCAACAAGTTTACCAAAGCCTTTCAAGCACTTATAGACGCTTACGGCGTAGCTAGCTACCGGGAGATGAATCCGGCACCCTACACTATCATAACGTTCCCGTTTCTGTTCGCTGTCATGTTTGGCGATTTGGGCCATGGAGCGATAATGGCGCTGTTTGGACTCTGGATGATACGCAAGGAGAAGGGCCTGGCTGCACAAAAAACGGACAATGAGATCTGGAACATTTTCTTTGGTGGTCGCTACATAATCTTCCTGATGGGCGTCTTCTCCATGTACACCGGCTTGATCTACAACGACATCTTCTCCAAGTCGCTCAACATATTCGGCTCGCATTGGCACCTGTCGTACAACAAGTCAACTGTTTGGAGCAACAACTATTTGCAGCTGAGTCCAGCTACGAGCGACTACGAGGGCACACCATACCCCTTCGGAATGGATCCTATTTGGCAGGTGGCCTCGTCCAACAAGATTGTTTTTCAAAATGCTTATAAGATGAAGATCTCCATCATATTCGGAGTGCTGCACATGATCTTCGGCGTCATCATGAGCTGGCACAATCATACATATTTCCGTAATCGGCTCTCGCTTATCTACGAGTTCATCCCACAACTTCTCTTTCTGGTTGTCCTGTTCTTCTACCTGGTGCTGCTGATGTTCATTAAATGGAATCGCTATGCAGCCACAAATGAATGTAAGATTCTCTTATCTTTGAATTTTGGAAAGTATTTAACATCAACTATTCTCATTGCAGTCCCCATGACCGAGGCCTGCGCACCCTCCATTCTGATTACATTCATTGACATGGTTCTGTTCAAGAGCTCCAAGGCCCCGGGCAAAGACTGTAACATTTATATGTTCGCCGGACAGTCGTTTTTCCAGACCATCTTTGTCTTGATCGCACTCGCTTGTATCCCGGTCATGCTGCTCGGCAAGCCAATCAAGATCATGCAGGCGCGCAAACTGGCTAACGTAAGTACACTGTGCTACATGCGATTTAAGTTAAGTGCTTTGCGTCATTGTTGCAACTCCTTCACCATTCAATCCACATCACATCGCCGACTCTTTTAAGCTTGGGTACATCCGCATACATTAACAGATAATACTTGTGTTTGCACTTCTGTTTATTTATGCCTTGCCCTTGTCTTTACCCCCCAAACTAACCGACTAACCAACCACATCCAAAAATAAAAAACACTCAACAAACGAACAAACTAAACACCAACCCAAATGCAACAGGAAGAGGTTAGTTGAGTCGCTTGTTGTATCACAAACTTTAAAAATAATTTCTCGAGCCTCTGGCTAATAATCAAATTGTTGCAACCGAACAGGTGCAACCCATAACTGGCGCATCTGACGCGGAAGTCGGCGGAATGTCGAATGGCGGCGGCTCACACGGCGGTGGCGGCGAACACCACGACGAGGAGGAGATGTCGGAAATATTCATACACCAGGGCATCCACACAATTGAGTACGTGCTTGGCTCGGTATCCCACACTGCATCCTATTTACGTTTGTGGGCCCTCTCCTTGGCACATGCCCGTAAGTCAACTCGGTAGCTTCTTCATTTAGTCTAATAATGAATCCTAATGAATGTCCGTCATTCGCAGAACTTGCTGAGGTCTTGTGGAGCATGGTCTTGTCTTTGGGTTTAAATAAGGAGGGCTGGCTTGGCGGCATCTTCTTGACTGTTGTCTTCGCATTCTGGGCTATTTTGACCGTAGGCATTCTGGTTTTGATGGAGGGCCTCTCCGCATTTCTACACACTTTGCGTCTACACTGGTATGGCTAAAATATGTAATATATATCTATAATATAATCTGTTGCCTTTCATAGGGTCGAGTTCCAGAGCAAGTTCTATATGGGCCACGGCTATGCTTTTCAGCCGTTCTCGTTCGATAGCATCATTGAAAATGGTGCCGCAGCTCCAGGTGAGACCGAATAGACGGTCGGAAGAATGTAAACAGCAACCAAAGCTTGTCGAGAGTCTCATCGTTTATTCAATTTACATAAGTACATTTAATCAACAAGTTTAATGGAATTTAAATGAAATTTGCTTAGAATTGTTCTAATAATATTTAATAATCGTGAATTTATGTAACGTATAGCCCAATAATGTTGTCTAACGTTCTTCATAGTCGTTTATCGTGTTTACTCATAAATATAAAAATATATACATATATCCATCAAAGCGCCCGCTCTTGGCGTCAGCGCACAAAAAACAAAAAGTTTCAATTTTAATGCCTCAACAATTCACTCAATGAGTCCATAAACTTCTGCATATTCTCTGTGGCTGGCTCGTAGGGCTTGAGGGCTTTGAAGTCCAATGAGGCAATCTTGCTGCTAACCTCGTCCACCTTGCAGTAGTACAAATACTGTTCCGATGCCAATTGACGGGCTAGTTCCAACTGATGATTGTCCATCAGGTCGTCATTGACGACGATTAGTCCTGCCTTGCCGTTATTCAATATATCCATGCATGTGCCGGCACCCGCATGCCCAATAATCACATCAGCAGCTTTTATGTCCTCTGCATTTGGTCGAAATTTATATTGATCCACTTGAATGCCGTATTTTTCATGGATGAGTTCCTGCTCGGAGTCGGCTACCGGCGTAGAGTTGCCGTGCTGCAGCACAAGCTTCTGACACTTTAGATTTTGTAATGCACACAAAACAGGTGCAGATGTCATTACATTAATGAGTGCATCGAATCTTGTGGTACCAACAGTAACGTAGACAACTCTTAAATGCATATTTAACCAGCTTGTATGGAAAATGAAAAACAATAACAAATCTGATTAGGGATGGTAGTTGGTAACTATCGCAATGTGCATATGATATCGATAGCTTAATACGATAAACTGTCGCAGCAAGCCGTTACTTGTTCGAAATTTTGTTCTGTGGTATGCCAATAATATGAAATAATTTTTTTTCTATTAATGGAACTAAAAATTAGCTTAAGCTTCCTTTATTAACCAATACCTTAATTTTAAATAAATAATAATTTTAATAAATAAATATTGTGCTGTTTTTTTTTACAAAACAGTCTCCCATTCGCAGTTAATATTTAATTTAACAAATTATACTTAATGGTTGGTTCGTTGCAAACCCGTTTCTCACCACATTAAGAAGTTTCATACAATGATAATTTGCATGAGTGCGCGACTGCTTACTTTTTCACCGTTCTTAATTCACCCACACATCGCTCAAAGCTGTTACGCTCACTCTCACTCTCATTCTCCCTCTCTTGATTCGATTTCGATCTGAACGTGCGCTGGATACAATTATGTTGTCGCTCTCGCTGTTGCGCTTTTAGTCACTGGTCGGCCGTTACGCGTAACGGTTGTGCTGCCTCTCCCGCTGGCTGATTGATATTTGAATAAATTGCATTTATGTATATAAACTGAAAACATCAGCGTAAAAAGCAAAAAAAAAATTTTTTGCTGAAAATTAGATTTGTTTACTTTTATTCAATTAAAAAACGCGCGCCTGCGAAAGTGTTGCCGTGACCGCTAAAAATCTAGGCGAATTTAAACTTGCAATTGTATTGGTGACCATCACTGCCTCCCGCATGACACTGTGTGCAAGTGTTTGTGTACTAGTGCGTGTGTATTAGTGCTCAGTGACTTTTACAATTGCAGCTACGCCACTGAGAAACGCAAACTGCATATAACAGTAAACCAGCAGAATAGCCGAAATCGAAACAGAAGAAGAACTGTGGTTAGAAGTGAGCGAACACAGCCAGCAGAAGAAGAGGTAAAACGCAATTTTGTTCGTGTCTTTTATAGCCCCAATAAATTAATAATCATTATAATTTGCAATGCATAATAATGTGCTTGTCGCTCGCAAGATGCGATCTGCCTGCATATGTATATGAATATGTATGTATGTGTGTATGAATTGTGCCACTGAGTCGACACACATACATAAATACGTTTTATTCGTATATGTGTATGTGTAGGTGTAGGCATATGTTTGTATACGGACAATGCTGAAACCGTGAACTTATCAACACTTCATTTAATTTCATTTTTATTTCTGCACATTTCTAATTTGTTTATTTTGTATACAATATCCATTTTATTTGTTCATGTTTTCGCACATCTTCCCCCAGCATCAATTTGAATTTTGCATCTGTTAAAGATAAACACAATTTGGCTGGATGCCGGCTTTATAGCTTCCAGACACTTGATATTTACAAGTATATATAATTGTGCGTGTGTGTGTTGGTGTGTGCGTGTACTTTGGCATGCTCAGGCAGGATCCATAAACAATTTGCTAAAATTTTCCTTCCGCTGGGCAATCATTTAATTATTTATACAGCCATTCATAGATTGAGCTAATAAAAAAACCTTTATAAACATGTGCTGGCTAAAAAGTCCACAATAAAAAGAAGAAAATTCTATTTAACTTTGTGTTTCTAATTCGCTCAGCTGCCGAAATTTAATTAGTGCCCAAGTGCAAATTGGCCTGGCCAGCCACTGATCACTTCTTCAGTTCTACACACACACACACACACACACACGCGCGCCCGCTCACACACCCACACACACAAAGAGCGAGAGAAATGTCATTATTATCATAATCATGGGTCAACATTTTATAGTCTCGTGCGATGTAAATTTGTTTTGATGTTTTAATCAGGCGAACTAACAGACAAACACAAATACAGTGATGATTCAAAGAAGCAAACAGAAATCCAAATGGATTTAGTACAAATTAATATATAATAAATACAATCAGAATTCAAAGTTAATATATTGGCGACTTCACTGTATATCAATATTCATGGATTTATCTAAGCTAAATTCGCTTGGCGATTCATGTCCTTGTGTTAATTATTAACATCATCATCATCATCATTATAATCATCATTGGACTTGCGCACTTGATCAATAAAATATTGCTATAAATTTGAACTCTCGCAATGGGACCACTGACCCCCCAATGGGAGAGCGTAGACATCTGAGCCAACCCAGGCGGAGGCGTTGTATCAACTCAGTTTGTTGTTGTTGTAGTTGTTTTTTTGTTTTTTTTTTTTGCTGTTTGCTTATGTTTCTTAATGAAGGTCAGAGTGTCGGCGTCGCATCGCCGGCAGAGTGGCCAGCGTTTAATTGTGGCAATTTGCAGCGGGCAGCAGATCAAATTAATGTCATAACTCAATTAGCCGGCATTCGGTCACACATATGCAAATCATGGGTGAAGTGGGTTTAAGCAGACATGGACGACGAACGCATGATTCAGGTACCTTCTCAGAGCACTCACTGTACCAGCAAGACCCGACTCGAATTGGCAGATGGGCAAGTGTCACAGTTAATCATAATGATAATGAGCAATTGAAATCGCTAGAGATGTTTTCATATATATAATGAACAGTCAACTTGAAGTAGTCGACTTTTTCGCCCAGTGTAATAGTTACAATGCAATTCTTTCACGTATAACTAGCCGTATAGAAATATGATTTACAAACAGAAATGAGTAAAAACTACAATAACTAATTTAAACTCTTTCCATGCATATAATGAACTGTTTGACGAAAAACTTGTTATTTGTCATAGGGGAATGTTCGGTTGCTCGGCTGTAGAATTCCAGTTTTTAGCTCAGGGCTCGGCGGGTAGTACGTCATAGCACTCAAGTTTTGCGTAAATCCACACTTAGTCAAGTTCTTCTTTTTAAATGGAAATAACATTTTTTTTATGGATTTCCCATTGTTCTGCATACAAAACAATATAATTTAGCTGCATACTAATTATAAATTATAAAACGGTTCCGCCCAATCAGCAATTGTTGCTATATTTATCAGACTTGAAATAAACTGGACTGAGAGTTTTAAGGAAGAAGCGAAGTACAATAGATCTAGAAGTTGCCACTTTACTCAACTATTCTCTTATCTGTTTTTCTGTTCTCAACTCTATTTTATTTTCGTTTTCTATTTAACTCTAGTATACCCAACTCCTCTCTACTTGACCCTCTTCTACTCCATTCTGTGCTCTTCCCTTCTCCAGTCTAATCCATTCACGTAACTGTAGGTTATTTCCTAATTATAAAATGGTTCCGTCTAAGCAGCAACCCCATGTTTGTTGATGGATTCTATATATTCAAACTTCCATTTGCATAAATCTGTGAATCTAAATGCCGTGTTCTAGTAATAAATATAATAATAAAATATAATAAATGTATAGTCAGCAAAAGTATTGAAAGTCAAATGCTTGAATAATGAGTATTAATTATAATGACTACTATAATCCTCAGCCTTAAGAACCTGTTGCATTCAGATAGATCAAAGTATATTAAATATTTTAGTTTATTTTATAGAGGACAGTCCTCTTCAGGAGTATTAGGAAAAGTTAATACAAAAATCCCATAATATTCTTTAAGCTCACAATTTTAGTAAAATTTATTAGCATTGTCGATATGGAAATATCGCATTGGCTTAGACGTTAATTCCCTTCGATTCTGTTTATTGGGTTCGAAATTAGAAACTCGTTTTAATGCTGGGAAATGTTCTTTGTAAGTGCTGCACGTGAGGGGGAAATTCGAGAGACTTGCTCAAGCAGAACTTCTCTGAGGGGCTAAATTATGTAATTATGCACACATATATTTGCATTAAATATCATTTACAACCCTTTATCTTGACCGCAAAGAACGTGCATGCATGCACGATTTGATCGACGCAAGTCGCGAGGGTTGAAGGAAACCACTGAAGTGGCCGTTGCCGGGATTGATTAACAACGTGCAACTGCAACCTGCGACCTGCAGATGCATATCGAATTACCGAATGCATTACAACCGCAAGGCGAGCTTCGTTTAGGCGTTGCAAATTGCAGCGGAAGAGGAAGCGGAAATGGAAGTGGAAGTGGTGTAGTCCGCACTTACAACTAACTAATCGATGGCATCTTCCTCTGCACAGGTTGAAGCATCAGCGAAATGGTCGTCAAGGAAATGCCCCTGCACGAGAATCTCAGTCTGGAGAGCCGACATGGCAACGCTGTGCCCATGCCGACCAGCAGCAGCAACCGAGCGGGCACAACCACGTTCTCACGGATGGGTCGGCGTTACAGCGTGTCCCTAACGACGGCGGCACTGCTGGCATCCGTCTTCGTCTGCACGCTGCTCGCCGTTGGCTTCATCGTCTACAACTTTGCGACTTGCGCTCAGCTGGAGGCGGCACCCGGCGAGGACATTGTCTGCACCAGTGTCCACTTGCGCAACTCAAAGCATTCGAAAGGTGCCAGCGGAGCGCCGAAATACGATCAGGATGTTCGCCTGCCGAGCTCCATACAGCCGATAAAGTACAACATCACCTTGGAGCCAGAGATGAGCGGCAACTTCAGCTTCACAGGCAGCGTCCAGATACGCGTGCGTGTGCTCGAGGATTGCTACAACATAACCATGCACGTCGAGGACCTGAATATAACACGCAACGATGTGGCCGTCTATCGCGCACTGCCTGGCGGCAAGGACGAGAGGGAGGAAGATGGCCTGCGCATCCGCAAACAGTACCTGGTGGGGGCCAAGCAGTTCTTTATCATCCAGCTGTACGACAAACTGCATCGCGGCACTGAATACGTGGTCCACATCCGCTTCGCCGGCATTATAAAAGACTACTTGCAGGGCTTCTACCGCAGCTCCTACGAGGTGCTCAACGAGACCAGGTGAACTACATGCCATTGCCTTGATTTGTATTCTAGCTAAGATATGTCTCTCCCGATCCTTCCTAGATGGGTGGCCTCAACACAGTTCCAGGCCACGGACGCGCGACGCGCCTTTCCCTGCTTCGATGAGCCGGCCCTTAAGGCTAACTTCACACTGCACATAGCTCGTCCTCGCCACCTGACGACCGTCTCCAACATGCCCATTATCTACAGCAACAACCAGTAAGAATCCTTCCCTCCTTTTGAAATCAAAATCGAAGCTAATTTACACCTATTCCACATAGCGAATCTTTGACTAATTATGTGTGGGATCATTTTGCTGAATCGGTACCCATGTCCACCTACCTGGTGGCCTTCGCCATCACCGACTTCAAGCACATCTCATCGGGCAACTTTTCAGTCTGGGCACGCGCTGACGCTATCAAATCGGCGGAATATGCGCTGAGCGTGGGTCCAAAGATTCTGGATTTCCTACAGAACTTTTTTGGCACACCGTTTCCTCTGCCGAAGATCGATATGATAGCGCTGCCGGAGTTTCAGGCTGGCGCGATGGAAAACTGGGGCCTCATCACATTCCGGGAGACGGCCATGCTGTACGACAAGGGCATGGCCACAGCCAGCAATAAACAGCTCATCGCCTCTGTTGTCGGACACGAGCTGGCCCATCAGTGGTTCGGGAATCTGGTCACGCCCAGTTGGTGGTCGGACATTTGGCTAAACGAAGGCTTTGCCAGCTACATGGAGTATCTGACAGCGAATGCCGTGGCGCCCGAGTGGAAGCTGCTCGATGAGTTTGTTGTTAACGAAATGCAGTCAGTATTTCAGTTGGATGCGTTAACGACCACTCATAAGATCTCGCAAGAGGTCGGCAATCCGCAAGAGATTTTCGAGTTGTTTGATCGGATTTCGTATACCAAAGGATCCACTGTAATCCGGATGATGAGCCACTTTCTCACTGATGCAGTCTTCCGACGAGGACTCAGCAAGTACCTGAGAGAGATGGCATACAAATCCGCCACCCAGAATGATTTGTGGCGCTTTCTGACCGACGAAGCAAAAACTTCGGGCCTCCTGGATAGTAGCACAAGTGTGAAGGCAATCATGGACACCTGGACCCTACAAGCTGGCTATCCTATGGTCAAGATCTCGCGACACCCCAATTCAGATGCTGTGCGCCTGGACCAGGTGCGTTTCGTCTACGGCAATAGTAGCAACACGGACGGTCATCCGCTTTGGTGGATTCCGATCACTTTTACGACCGCGGAGGAGCTGAATTTCGATAATACACGACCCACCACGTGGATACCGCGTACTAAGACGTACGAGCTGCAAAATCGCAATCTGTCCACAGCCAAATGGTTCATATTCAATATACAGCAAACGGGCTTCTACCGCGTCAACTACGACTCGGATAACTGGCGTGCGGTGACTGAACATCTGATGGATGCGAAGAAGCTCGATCAAATTGCACCCGCCAATCGTGCCCAGCTGATTGATGACGTCATGAATTTGGCTCAAGGCTCCTATCTATCCTATGAAACGGCATTGAATCTCACTCGCTATCTTGCATACGAGACGCACCGTGTGCCCTGGAAGGCAGCGATTTCCAATTTTAACTTTATCGATTCAATGTTTATAAACTCGGGTGATTATGATTTGCTTAAGGTATGTAAATGACTCGCTGACCTTCTCAGATCGTATTGAACTCACTTTGTTTACCTTTTCAGAACTACCTGTTAAAACTGCTGAGCAGGGTGTACAACGAGGTGGAGGACAAGGATTCGCAGAGCGATAACGAAAACATTCCATTGCTGTTGAAGCGCTTCGAAATATTGAGCATGGCTTGCCATCTGGGTCAACAGCAATGCATCTCAGACAGCACCAAGCAATTCCAAAACTGGGTGCAAGCTCCCAATCCCGATTCCTATAACCCGTACGTTTAATCAACAGATGTTAATGATCCCAGATGATATTAATTTAAATATTTTTTATATTAAAATCAGAATCAACCCAAATATGCGCGGCATCGTCTACTGCGCGGCGATACAGTATGGCACGGAATACGAGTGGGACTTTGCATTTGAGCGCTACTTGAAGACGAATGTGCCCTCGGAGAAGGAGTTGCTGCTGAGCGCGTTGGGCTGCTCCAAGGAACCTTGGTTGCTCAATAGATATCTGCGTCGATCTATAACGAACCATCACATACGCAAGCAGGACATATTCCGTGTCTTTGGCGCCGTCTCAACCACAGTCGTGGGTCAGCAGATTGCGTTTAACTATTTGCGCAACAACTGGCAGGAGATAAATACTTAGTAAGCTGCAGAGAGCCTCAAACAAACCTTTATCTAACTATTATTTATTCTAGCATGGGCTCACAGATGTCCAATATTTATACGCTGCTTAAGTTTGCCACTAAGCGCATGAATTCGAAATTCCAGCTGGCTGAGCTGGAAGATTTTGTCCGGGATGCACGCTGGGCGTATGACAGGCCCATTCAACAGATTTTGGAACAAGTGGACATTAGCGTTGAGTGGATGAACCGCAACTACAAGTCCATTGTCAAGTGGTTGCAGCGAGAGGCAGGAACTCAACCCACGTAAGCGCAAAGCCACGGATCCACGGATCGCGCTCCATCTCGCGGCTGAGCTGCAGCAGTATTACGTTTTGTAACAAAAGTAGAGTTCATAATTTGTAGCATCGGGCAGCCAGTGCATTTATGTATTTATGTGTATGTTTTAGTATTTATATCGAGTATCATCACGACAAGTCAAAGCCAAAGAAACAACAGAACCGATTGAGCAAATAATTTCATGGGTGGTCGTGCAACGGTCCTTACAAAATATAAATGAACCCATTGTAAAGTTTTTTTTACCTTTAAAGTCCTTTTTGATAGGAACTAAGAGAATCTGGTACTTTTATTTCTTGTATTCTTATATTGTACTTAAATGTAAACGAAATAATCAATATTTGTTTAAACTCGTAAATACGTTCGAGAATCTAGTTCAATGGATTGTTTGTTTGTTGTTTGATGGAATGTCTAATCACTTTTCACAGCATTTCTCCTCAAACGACCAGCGGGAAGACAAAGGACATTGGCAAACATCAAAGTGCCCACGAAGACGAGCATAGTGCCCAGCCAGTGGTAAATTGTAAAGGGATTACGAAAGTAAACGATTGAGAAAACCAACGAAACGAATTTGCGCAATGTCAAAATCAACGTGACGGTCAGGGAGCTGCACTCGGTAGTCAGGAAGTACACGGAGCTGATGCATAAGTGCTGCATCAGAATATTTCCAAGTAGATAGAGCAGCAGCAGGGGCACAACTGCGTCACCCAGCCATACGAATCTGTGGGGCTCACTCTCCATCGCCACAGTCCAATGCGCTGTGATGTTCTCATGCATGAACAGAAACGCAGGCAGCGGCAACAGGTGTGTGTAGAAGAGTGCCTCTCGGGCGCACTTGCCGTGCTTGCGATACAACAGCTCCTGGGTGATGCCCATGTACGAGGAGACGAATAAGGCCAGCACAAGGAGCAGCACACCGACTAGCCACCAAAATATGTTTGCTTCCGCGTCAGCCTCACCATGCCTATCATCGAGTCCCACATCCTGGCTAGAGAAATAGGTGCAGATGAAAATGCCCAGGGTAATCATAATAACTGCTATATACTGCTCAACCCGATACTGACGTTTAAGTATTAGGGTGCCAAGGCACATGTTCGATATGAGACTACCTCCACGGATTATCATGTGCAGCGTCATGGGCACATTCAGGTGGAATACATAGTTGTTGCACACACTAGTCAGAAAGAACATAGCCACAAGCAGGCCGTAGTCCCGCAGACTTATCACACGTTTCACGGTGCCGCATTTGGAGGTGAAGATGAATCCCTCCAAGGCAATGAATGCAAATTGGCCAGCGGTAATCAAATTACCTGCACCCGGATCCAATTTGACGATCAATTCCAGAAACACAACACCAAAGCAACAGCCAACAAAGACGTTGCCAGTGGCCAAACAAGCGCGAAGATTCATTGTGCTGGCCAAGCATTGGACTGAAAATATTCCAATAAGTATATCTGCCAGTTCTCTAACAAGTGCTAAGACAGACTCACCTTTGACCATATATTCAGGCCATTGGCCATTTGCCCAAAAACTTTCTCTTGCTCATGTCAACAAAAACAAATGCCACAGGTGGCTGTCTGCCCTGAGGAATGGTACGCTGATCAAGTGCCAGGAATGCAAAACGATTAAGTAAAATTAAATGAAAAAAATAAACTGTCTTTAATTTACAGACTGAGGTTAAAATACTTTAAAAATTTAATTTTATATAAAAAAAAGTTAAAATCTTGATTAATTAATAATCAAAATAATTAATGTGCATGGGAAAAAAACCTGCGCTAAGTAGCTCAAATGAACAAGATCCGTTGAATCATTTAGTTGAACAACTAATTGTTGTTCCGTTTAAAATATGTTAAGGCAGCTCCGACTTAACAGTCTTGCAACTACCAAAACCACAAAATGTTAACTTATTCTTGCGGTATGTTAAGTTAACAGTGAGACGTTACATTTGAAAATTCTTAGTGATCTTTCCTCTCGAATATATTTGGATAGATTTGTAATGATTAATGGCGTTCATATTTCATTTGTAAAATGAAATGGCAGCGCTGTGAATTTAGTAAAGCCAAGTCATAATACATAATTAAGGAGAACAATATACACTTAAAGTTCAGCATGTTGCTTAATGTGCTTAACCTCATAAAATACCATTACAACTAAATCTATTTTCGGTGTGGCTATAAATATAATAGATTTTTTTGGGCTAGTGTAATTTATTTTCATGCTAGAAACTTAAGTGAACTATTGACAAAGCTCTAAAAGGAGTTTAAACGCACATATTTATTTCCGGACTGGATTATTTAATTGTTTAGCCAATAAGTTGCGTGATATATAATTAGCTCGCTGCCCAAGAGAGTCAGGCTAATTAGGGTACCGAATAGATACGCTAGCAGGACGTGATAAAGGTCCTGAGTCACTAACGCATGGAAACTATGCACTTCGCCAAATTCCTGAATTTTCAATTTACCCGCTTGCACCATGTAGTAGAAGCTCTTGGCCACCCAATGGTTGTGCAAGCCCGACTCGCTCAATTGCAAGATGAAATGATGGAGCGTGGCGCGATACGGCGAGTTCTCCGGAATGACCAAGGCAAAGGGCACGTACTGATAGAAGCAGAAGTTCTCTGAATAATAAAACAATGGCCGGGGGCTGAATTCCTGCTGCTTGGCGTACAACTGCCACTTGGTGTGGGTCACGGTGTAGGCGTAGGTTGTGTTCAGAGAGTTGCGTAGCCAGAGCAGCTCCACCATCCGGTCGCTGAGGTAAAAGGCCTGCGAGTACCTCGTGCGCATATCGAAGTCATACAAGTTGTGCTCCGAGCGCATTCCGAAGATGCGCAGCTTGGAATTGGAGAGCGCCTCAAAGTTTGGAATGGGGGGCTTTTCGGGTGGCGCCACAAAGAGCATGAGTAGTCTGCCCTGCACATTGCAGGACAGTATTATGGCGAACACCTTCCACCCAATGCCAAGGTGTCGTCTATAACGTTGCCAACGACTCTTCAGCAGATCGTGGAGTAGCCAAAGCGCTGCCAGAAAGCAGAAGGTGACCGCGGGCACCGTCCACATGTACGCCTCTCGGAGATCTACGAGCGGCTCCCGGGGCAGCATTGTGCACCAGCTGGCGATGTTTGCTGGATACGCGTACTCATGGTAGCGGTCCAGGTGGCGCAGCGTTAAAGGCTGCACGCTTGCCGCTATGTCTATGATGTTGTCGCGCGCCAGGTCCAATACTTGGATGTGGGTCAGGTACTTGTGCTCCCTAACCTCGTCGATCAGTTGCAGGCTGGCGTTGTGCTTCCGCGAGTACTCCTCCAGCATGTTCCAGACGTAGCCAAGCAGCCGTATATTCCCTGCCTTGTCGCGATAGAGTATGGTGTTCGGCTCGGAGAGATCAGGCATCGTTCGAATGCCGGACCCCATTAGATCAATCGTTTTCTCCAGATATATGTTGAGCTGGTCCGAAAATATTTGACTCTTCACCATAAAGCCGGGAAACGCGTCGAAGACGTACAACGTCTGGGTGTCCCAAAAGTTTCCAGAGATTATAGCAGCATTGAGCATCTGGCTTTGCAGACAATACTGAAATACTCGCCCGACCAAGGGCACATCCTGGTCGGTGGCCACCTCTATGAGCAACTTGGTCTGCCGCATATACCGCAAGCTGGTTGAAATGGTTTTCAGCAAATCGAGACGGTAGAGTCCTGGTAGACAAGCGACGAACACCAGTTGTGCGTTGATCAAGCCGTGCAGCTTCAGAGCATCCGTTGAGCGCCACAGCAGGAGAGGAATGCTCTTTCCCATCCACGACAGCAGACTCTCGAGTTGACAGCGTTCCTTGCCATCCTCAGGATCAAAGTATACTATTGTGCCAATGCTGTTGAACCGAACAATGGCCGAGAGCAGCTCAGCGTAGATTTTCAGACTATCATTCATGGCCAAGGACTCAAAGCAACTAAGTAAGTGTTGTGGGATGTGTCAGCTAGTGATTACTACTAGAAGACCAAAGGATATTAATTTAATGCTCTTTCAGTATGGGTATGTTGTCAATTGCAGTAAATACAATAACTGATATAAGGATATATACGAACTCGCATCTCCTAAGGAGCTTCTCCTTCTTTGCACAAGCGATAATTTCCAACTAAGAACACTTCTCATAGATATTGAATTTCTTTCCAATTCCATTATTTAATTAGCGAAATTGAATGAGAACATGCTGAATTAGATCTTCCCCATATTGTGTAGTGTTAGCTACACACACATCTAGTTGCCACCTCAGACTTTCGTTTTCAATATATGGCAAACAATTTTTAATAATTTTACTACAGTATTGCATTTATTTGAAGATGCATATAAACACTTAGAACAAGTGCTGCAGAGTATTTAAGCAACTATTCCATTCATATTATAAGAGCTGTGTTAATGATTTGATTCGAGTAAAAGTTTTACAATGAATCCAAGCAAATATTGATATAGAAAACAAGCAACTCAAACATAAATACCATTATTGATATGGCCATGGCGTAGCCATATAACAAGAGTACTAACTTTAGGTCACAATATTTTAGTGGTGCCATTTCGGTCTGGGTACTTAGGTCCTCCAGTTTATGATGGCCCGCATGCACCAAATCGAAGAAATGTTGACTCATGTGAAACGCGAGGATTCCACTTTGACGCAACCTAAGGATATACATATTTAACTGATGGCGGTGTATGAAATTGTCTCGAAACAAAAGAGAATTGAGCCCATTGTCATAAATACAAATATCTTTGGAGTAACGAAAGAGTGGTCGTTTGAAGAACTTTTGCAATTCCGAATAGAAATGCCATTTGACGCCGTATACGGTATAGCCATATGACGTATTCAGACTATCCCGAAGCAAAATGAATTTGGTGGTGTTCTCGTATGAAATGAATGACGAAGCGTACTTGATTCGCATTTCGACAGGATAGCCATTGAATTCAGCACGTGCTCCGACTATCTGCAGTCCGGCTGCCCTTAATTGCTCAAAATTGGAAATAAATTGCTCTCTGTGAGGACGAATAAACAGAGCCGACAACTGCGCCAATATCGTGCTGAACAGAGTGAGTACAATCAGAGAGGGGATTAATACCAGGAGTGGACTACCTAGAAACCGGCGGTTGCGGATCCACTGAGTCAAGCAGTAGATTATGGCTATATAGACCCACATCCAGGGTGACTCCAAGACGCCAACGATGGCCTCACGAGCACTTAAAACACGCTCAACTGGCAACATAGTGCATAAACCCGTTACTGCAACTGGAGAGCTAAACATGGCTACGGTGCTTTTCGACGAGAATACCATAGGGTACATGCTGCTGGTAACGTCGATTTCTCCTTTCTGCATTAACTGCAAAAGTTTGAAATAGCCACTCTTAATTGAGTTGACTTGGCGCGAAGTGGGATCTAAGCTGATCTCCAGGGTAGCGTTCAGTCGCCGTGTGAAGACCATCAACAGCCGCCATAGGACACCGGTTGTTATTTTATTTCCATTCCGATCCTTATACATAAGTAAGTACGGCTGCGATAGATCTGGTCGTGTCCTGATGATCCGTCCTTGGAGATCATCCAGTTTATAGGGATAGAGGAGCGAGTTGGCATTGTAGACCTGCGATAGTAAACGGAATGTGGGAAACATCTGATAGGCGTAAAGAATGCCTGTCTTGAAGAAGTCGGGGAATAACAATAGAACATTCGGAATAAGCAGATCCTGGCATTGCTTAAGAATCTGTCGGCTTAGCTGCACTTCATTCCGTTGATCCGAATCCTTAAAGCAAACCTGTATAAGTAGAGGCACCTCCCTCATCTGGTTCAGCATTACGCTCAGCGTCTTCAGTACGGACTCATACAAGTCAGCCTCCAAGCAAACCAAGCCCAAAACATTGACATCCTGCTCCTCCTTCAAATGGGGTGTTTGACCCATGTTGCTCCATACCAAAGTGGAAGCGGTTGCGTTGCTTCCACTCAATAGGTTTTCCATCCAGCACTCGCACTCTTCTGCCTTGTAATACAAAACCGTCCCGAAGTTCAGCTCGGTTATCAAATGCAACCAAAAGGTAGCAAGCTGCTCGGCACTGGGCCAATCGGACTCGGACTGTTGCACCACCCACATTTTGATTGGAACTGTTTGACGTTCAGTTGGTCCTGGATGACTTTATAAGCGTAATAGAGAATTGACGTGTCAGCATGTTTAAGGGCTGACTTGCATAAGCGTATCCAATGCAGGTTGAACATCTTGATAGCGATGTTAATGAGCACAATTAAAACTGTAACAAAGCAAGAACCGATCAATAAATCCTTACACTTTGAACCTAACATTGTAAGTTATACTGTATTGAACGTAAAGGATACTTTATAAGCTAACATAAAAATCATTTCCAGTCGGGTGCCACCCATTCCCAAGTGCTCGTTCACGGCTCGACTCTCCAATGCACATTTATAAGTCTACCCCTAAGTAGGAGATCGATGTGTGATATTGAACGAATATTGTTATAAAACTTAAAATTAATATCAGGTTATATATATATATATATATATATATATATATATATATATATTTTTCCTTTCTTAAGAAAGGCTTACCTTAAGTTAACTGTCAAATTACATTCTTGCTCCAAGACTGTGGATTTAGATTTTTCTGTCAATAGAGGAATTAGGGTCAATCTGTAGCTTGAATTGCAGGTAAATGCTTTGTGCTCAGACAGACAGGTGAAGTCAGCAAAACCGACATTGTACAAAGCCAATATGCTCCTTTCACTGCGTGAAAAATATAAGCACATACGCATGCACTCTCAGCCACTCTACGTAACCATATAATAGATGCCAGTACGAATTCCCCTCCAAATCCGTTCCACAAGTCGAGAGAAGATTTTAGAGAGTATTCAAACTGAAAATAATTGCAGTTAGAAGCATATAATTAGTTCTGATTAGTGAGAAGTAGTTTACTAGGAGTCCACTGTACCCTGTACACACATACACACACGAATAAGTATTCACGTCGGTTGCTATGCAGCGGCAGCTCTTGGAGTTCACTAAGGGAAATTAATTATTGGCCTTCAACTGTTCAAATGCACAAGACTATATACAAATATTGGTATTATTTATAGTCAATTTACTCATCACAGAAACCTCTTTAGTTAATTTGAAGTTTTCAGTCTAACTTACTCTTAAGCAAGTCTAGTCGAGACTGTTGGACTGCTGTGTAAATGACAAACCATAAGGTCGTGGTATTTGTTAGTTTTAACTTATATGATTTTAATATTCGAGATATGGAGTTATTGAGATGGAGGCCCTATGAGACTTAATAAGTTTCTGCCGACCTACGATAATATTCCTTAAAGGTGTTTTATCATCCCAAGACCGTTGGTGATCTCTTCTACTCGAAATATCTCCATTGCTAGTCTAGGCAAAAATATTTTCTAAAAATCCTATATAACATTACTGTAATGTGCTATTTTTAGACTCATTCATGAAGCACGGACATTGCACAAAACCGTCTTGTCCATCCGGCTGTCCATCCGTCCGTTTGTATGTCCGTATAAACGAAACCCGTTTCAACCGTGTTGAAGCTAGATATTTGAAATTATTGTTCGTATTATCGGGAAATACTATGACCGGTATCTCAAAATTTATAAATATTTATCCGTTTTGATCTAGAAATTACTGAGAATTCTTCCCTAAGCTAACTGTAGTTCAGCGCACTCAGTGCACCGGTTCTCCAGCCATGTCATCAGCGGTGTAGCGACGATCCAAAGCCTAGACTAGCAACGTCAGCAGCGTAATAGAGCGTAAGCGTAATAGAAAATTGAATCTTGATAGCGATGTTAATGAGCACAATTAAAACTATAATAAAAGTACAGCTCTTTCACATTGGGAAAAAAAGTTAGCTTAATACATGAGCCGGAGTAGTTTCTTGGGACCAATATTATCATATTAACAAAAATAAAGAAAACATGACATATCCACATTTTTAATTGGCTCAGTGCTTTATAATCATTAAATACTCTTAAATACAAAGGTACACTTAAAAGTATTTTATGCAGCTCATAACCAATTCTAATAAATATGTTTAGTTATTCTGTTTAACCGCTTTTTTCCGTTAAATAAAATGATAGCCGATAAATAAATTTGCATCCCTAAGTTTTCCACAATCGTTACTTTTAAAATATTTAGTACTCGTTACTGGGTAGCGAGTCTCACACATCTCTAAGAGTAATCGCTGTGAGTTTCGCTCTCTCCTTCGCATCAATTTTGCGACCCCGTCACACAGTTTTCTTTCCATACTGGCTCCATAATTCTCGCGGGTTTGTAGTTACATATAATAATTAAAAACAGGTCGACTTGTAACAAGAGTGAAATGAGCGAAACTATTAACACCGCGGCTCAGTTTCCGAGCTTCGAGAAACCGACCGTGCAGTTTAACGAAAAGGGCTGGGGACCATGCGAGCTGCCGGACACGTTTAAGGATGTTCCGTACCAGCCCTTCAGCAAGAACGATCGTCTGGGAAAGATCTGCGATTGGACAAGCACATCTAATAATGACAAGAAATATCAGAGTAGGTTTCATCCATATTTGCATTTTGCATATGCACAAAGTGAGGTTATGTTCAATTGCCTTCGTTTTGTTTGTGTGTGTGTGTGTCGTGGCAGCTAATTCGAGACAAATCTTTTGTTTGCAGACAAATATGCTTCTACTTTTGGCACCGGCAACCAATATGCCTATTATCATGAGGAAGACGAGACAACGTTCCATCTAGTGGATACGGCCCGAGTTCAGAAACCGCCGCATCAACGCGGACGCTTCCGCAACATGCGTAATTCACGGTCAGGACGTGGCCGTAATGCACGCGGTGGTCTTAATACGCATGGTCATGGCATGACCACACTGAACAGTAAGAATGTGAAGGCGCGCGATCCTCGCCGCGGTGTTGGCAAGCGATTTGGTAACCGTGGTCCGCCACCTAAGATGCGCGAGTCTTCGGTAGCTGTGCGTGCCGACTGGGCCTCCATTGAGGAGATGGACTTCCCGCGTCTTATCAAGCTGTCATTGCCGAACATTAAAGAAGGTGAAGACATTACCACTTGCGGCACCCTGGAGTACTACGATAAGACCTACGATCGCATTAATGTGAAGAACGAGAAACCACTGCAGAAGATTGATCGAATTGTGCATACGGTAACTACAACCGATGATCCGGTCATACGTCGTCTGTCCAAAACGATTGGTAATGTGTTTGCCACGGATGCCATTTTGGCTACCATTATGTGCTCGACGCGCTCCAACTACTCGTGGGATATTGTCATTGAAAAAGTTGGTAAGGTATCTTTAGCTTCTAATAAAAACAACTGTTCTAACCACATTTAGAACTGCAGGCGAGAAAATCTTCATGGACAAACGTGACCATACAGAATTCGATTTGCTAACTGTTAATGAGACTAGCGTTGAGCCGCCTACTGATGACGACAGCTCATGCAATTCGCCGCGTAATCTAGCTATTGAGGCAACCTTTATAAATCACAACTTTAGCCAGCAAGTGCTGAAGACCGGCGACCAGGAAGCCAAGTATAAATTCGAGGAAACCAATCCCTTTATAAGCGAAGATGAGGATATCCAGGTTGCTAGTGTTGGCTATCGGTACAAGAAATGGGAACTAGGAAGCGACATTGTAAGCACATCTGATATTCAATGTCCGCATAATATTATTAATTTGAATTAATTTATTTGACAGGTTCTTGTGGCCCGCTGTGAACATGATGGTGTGCTCCAAACCCCTAGTGGAGAGCCCCAGTTCTTGTCCATCAAGGCGCTGAACGAATGGGATTCAAAACTGGCCAATGGTGTTGAGTGGCGCCAGAAACTGGACACTCAACGCGGCGCCGTGTTGGCTAACGAGCTGAGAAACAATGCCTGCAAGCTGGCCAAGTGGACGGTGCAAGCTGTGCTCGCCGGCTCTGATCAGCTGAAACTGGGCTATGTTTCGCGTATTAATCCACGTGATCATTCGCGTCACGTCATCCTGGGCACCCAGCAGTTTAAGCCCCATGAGTTTGCCACGCAGATTAATCTGAGCATGGACAATGCTTGGGGCATCTTGAGGTGTATCATTGACCTTGTGATGAAGCAGAAGGACGGAAAATATCTGATCATGAAGGATCCCAACAAGCCGATTATACGCTTGTACGATATTCCCGATAACACATTCGATTCAGATGATTCGGACGATGGCGAGGGAGATGACGGTGAAGCTTTCCAGCATGTCTACAGCTATGCCAACAATAGCAACAAGATTTAATTTCATTTCCAGCTCTGTTTGCATCGTAAAGTTATAAACACAACCACATCTAATCAAACGTATAAACATACTCGTATAATCATAACAATAACCGGTTAAACAATGCCACCACAACACATTTATATATTTGTTCTTGGCGTTAGCTTTAATCATTTGATTTTAAGTTGGCTGCATTTTCAAGTGCAACGAATTTCGAGTAAAGCGCAGAATGGAAACAGACTTGGAAACTTGTAGATTGTGAGTTCTCTGTGGGTGGGTCATTGGGTCGCTGGGTAGTTCATTATACCGGCCCGTACAAGCTCATTGGCAATCGATCACCTCTGACATCTGGCCGATTTATTGAGAGCGATAGCGGGCAGCATCCGTTTGCTAGCTATCAACTGCTCGTTAATGCTGAAACGAGCTTAGTCTTAACGCGAAGCTCGCCGCGATTGATTCACGTAAAAATCACGGACGTAATCTGACAATGATGGCGGCAGCAAGACTACAGCTGATATTGCTCAGTGCACTGTGCGCCGTTGGCATCACTGGTAAGGTCATTGACGCCTCACAATGGTCATAGCACTAGAGCCGTGCCATCCTGTCCTTCAGTCTTTGGCCTCCTCTTAACTGCAACCGGTATTACCGGTTGTAGCAGTAGATTTGTAATGCTAATTAACATATTGACATTGAGTTGATCTCCGTTAGCTGCTGCCACTGCGCAATTTAGTTATGGAAGCTGCGAGACAAAGGGCAGCAAGGAACGCGGCCTATGCATTCACATACGAGACTGTCCCTTTCTCTTCGAGATACTTAACATAAGCCAGACAACCCCAGAGCAGCGTCAACTGCTCTCGGACAGCCAATGTGGCTTGGACAATACACGACAGAGCGGCCTGGTGCAGCGAATTCTTGTCTGCTGTCCGGATAGCAAACGCCGCATGCAAGGTACACCCACTTCAGAAAATGTGACTCCTACCGCAAATCGCCAAGGAGATGAGCCCGAGCCAGGCAATGTACTGCCAAGTATCGGGAATTGTGGGATTATGTTTGCCAATCGCATTATTGGTGGCATAAAGACGGAACTCTTTGAGTTCCCCTGGATGGCGCTGCTGCAATATAAGAAGGGTGAGGCTTATCTAGTTTCCAATAACATCAAGCTGATTATGTTTTACTGACAGCCAATAATGAGCTGGGCTTCCACTGCGGCGGCGCATTGATCAACTCTCGCTATGTGCTGACCGCCAGCCATTGCTTGGCTAGCAACCAGCTGCAAATGTATGGATGGCAGTTGCACAGTGTCCGTCTGGGTGAGTGGAATGTAAGCACTGCTCCGGACTGTATCACCGAACTGGGCAATAAGCAGCGCACTTGTGCACCCATGCACATGGACATTGAGGTTGAAAAGCAGATTCTGCACAAGCTCTACGTCCCGAATTCTATTGACCAGATGCACGACATTGCGCTGCTACGTCTCAAGCGATTCGTCAGTTTCACGGAATACGTGAAGCCCATTTGCCTGCCGGTTGGTGACGATGTACGTAACAACAACTTTGAAGACTATGCCATGGATGTTGCAGGCTGGGGTGTCACCGAGGATGGTAAGCCGAGCGATGTGAAGCTTAAAATTACTGTGGACGTGTGGAAGCTTAAAAGTTGCCAAGACAAGTACCGCAGCTACCAGATGCATCTGAATGGTTCACAGCTATGCGCTGGTGGCAAGGTAAATATCGACACCTGTCAAGGGGATTCCGGTGGACCACTAATGGTAGCTACCAACGTCGGAATGAAAGAAGTATTCTTTGTCGCCGGCGTCACTTCATACGGCCCCAAGCCCTGCGGCCTGCAAGGCTGGCCGGGTGTCTACACTCGAGTGGGGCTGTACGTTGATTGGGTTTTGAGCAATTTAGAGCCTTAATCAGATTATTAACTTTAATAAATAAAATTGGTAATTTATTATTCACATAGTATCTGGCATTTTCACGCTTTTTAAATTTGAAGAAAGCGTTGCGACCAATTCCTTGATTAACTACATTATAAATTCTCGAATGCAAGTGCTCCCTACCAGACGGAGCTTCATTTGGGATTTAGTTCTACTAAACTAACGCGCAATAAATATTAATACAATATAAATAAATATCAGATGAACAAGAAAAAAATTTGCTTAAACATTTTGATAAGAACTCAACAATATTCAAATATACATTCATCATAGTTCAATAAATTGAGGAAAAACTAATACTATGTACAGAACAATTAAAGCTAGCAATTAGCTCCATGGAGGTTACTTATTTTAAAGGCAATATTTTGTGTTGTGTTTTGAATACGCATGAGCTTGGGGTTAACATAAAACGAAATAAAGACTAGCGATATAAATAAAAAGATGTTACAAATAAGAAGCGACAAACTTAATGAAAAATATCTTTTTTTGTTTTTGGTTATAAAGTTTAGTTAGCCGGTCGATAAGCCAACTTAATAAGGTAGATAGTATTCGAGCTGTTATTACTTAAATATAAAAGAAATTGACCCTGCTAGGGGCTCAGTTTCAAGAGCAGTTGGTGATAGTCTTCTTTTTCATATAATAGGCACCACAACAAAGGCAAGGCTGACAAACAGAGTATTGCGTATATTCGCTTAAATCATACTTCTTCAGGTGCAGCACGCGGTGCTGTGGCCACAGCAGGAACAGCTACCTCGATCTCTTGCTTCGTTACGAGCGCAGCTAATTCGTTTTGTAAAGTTTCCAAAATCCCCTTAACAGCAATACAAAAGCCGCGACTGCAGGGCAACAGCGGAAATTCGGGCATCTCACATGGTGTTTTGTAATCCTTGGGCATGTCTGTCGAATAAGATTTCATAAAAAATACATTTAATGCAACAAACATGTAACTAACCATTAATGCTAGTTATCTTTAATCGCTGTGCTTCTGCCGAATATTCAGACCAGGTCTTCATGCGGCTATGTAACTCGGTTCCAAATTCCTTAAAGTGCTCAATCAATTCCTTGCGAAATATGAATGGAGGATTCTGCAACTGTTTTACAGTGGAATGGACAATTTTAATTATTGCCATTTCATTGTAGACACGCGAGTTTTCATTGCCCAACTGAGTACCTAAAAGAAAGATGGTTACCATTTAAATAAAGCTAAACTCAACTTTTTCTTTTGATAACTTACCACGTTGCTTCTCATAGCCAGCCTCATTATAGTAGGGCTCATCAACAAGTATGAGTCCCTGTATAGAGACCAAAACCTGCAGCATAGTGCTTTGTGGTGACCAAACCTCAGTATCACGTCCGGACCAAGTACCCAAAAGCGAGACACACACCTTACCCTCCTCGTAGAGATTAGGATTAAGACGTTCCGTGCAAAAACTTATATAATGGCAAGTGGGAGGACTTTTAGGATAGTCACATCCCATTTGAAAGTCAAAGAAAAACAAGGCATTTTGATAAGGTGTGCGTTGAGGACCCACCATCATAACAGATATGAGATCCATGCGATCCTCATAGGCACGCACAACAACACCTGGAGGCAGCGATGCCTGCAGCATAGTATACTCGCGCTGAACGGCACGCTGATAATTCGCCTTGTTGTTCGGATGTATAATATTTCCAATAAAATAATGGCCAAGGGGTGCGTTTGCAACTACCTCAAAACAGTTGTTAGATGTAATAACCTGCATGGGCGAGGGTGATGAACAAGCAGCTGGGCTTTCGATTGGAGGCAGTGACTCAGAAAGTCCATTTAGGTTTAAGGGCTGTCCCATAACCTGATCCTGATTCTGATCCTGCTCCTTATCATATGCAGGCGGCATGTCCTGATCTGAAATTTGTGTATCCTCATCTACATCTGCATCCACATCGCTTATTTGCTCATCTACATCTTTGTCTTCAGTTTTATTTCTCCCAAATGTCTCCACTATTGCCTCACGGCACTTTGCCATTTGCTCTTTGATTATAAAGCAGAAGACTTCACAGATGTCTGCATCATGGTTAGCCACCAACTCAATGCTGGTATTGGAAGACGACCGCAAAATCGACGGTTTCTTATCACCTTGGCTGTTGTCCTTTGATTCGCTGCCAGTCGTGACTTCACTTGAACTATTTTCCCCGCGCGAATGAACCCCAGAATCATTCTTTAAATAATATAAATTAGAAAGAGATTCACGATGTACACATTATTGGATTACTTACTTTACTGCTCTTATGCTTCTCGAAGGCCTTTGCAATACTGACACGTGCCGTTCTAATCATATCTGCATATTCACTGCGGTACTTGGTAATTAGTTCATTGTATGTAAGCTGTGTCTCACTATCCGACAATGATATATTGTCCAGTAGCACGGACTGCTCTGCAGAATCCTCAAGATTAATTTTTTCACTGCTGCTATTCTTTTTGCACTGCACTTCATCCACATGAGTTGAGGACTTCCGTTTATTTGGTGTAGATGTCGATGCACCTTGAGAGACCAAAGGTAATTCAAGCTTTACCGCTTGACGAACAACTGGCGGCGCTATGTCCGGTATAGCCACTTTGACAGTTAGATTAGCTGAATCCACAGTAGGCTGAGCTGTGTCACTTATATTCGTTTTGGATGTTTTAGATGCAGCTGGTGATTCAGGGTGCTTCTGGGGCTGTTCTTTTTTCTTTAGGCACAAAATGCCGTTAAAGTAATCTTCGTGAAAGAAGTCAGTTTTAAGAAAACGATCAAGGAACCGGCAGTTATTGTATACAGCTAACAGGTCTTTGAGAACATCCGCCTTGCGCTGCTCTGGTAGCACGTGAAAAATTTTTTCAAGACGCTGAATTGCTTCTTTGGCACGATCAATGCCCGATATAATGTGATCCTCTACATCGATCGATTCGATGCTAGCGCTCATATTAATTGTCTGACTATTCTCAGACTGTGTTTCCCAGGAATTCTCCGAGTCGTCGGACTCGTAGGCATCCTGCGTATCGCTTTGATGAATTTCAAAGAGATCCTGTGGATAGCACATCGTGATATGGCCCTTAGCCCACCAAACACGTACACGGCCATCAGGGAAGTTGTCAATAACTTGCCCAGCAGTTGAATTCAAATCCTCTCCTGTGAAATTCGATACTCTAATGACCATGGTGCCTGGTCGGTACTGATAGTCAGCATGATCTTTCAAATCGTATACACTGAGCTCTTCCACATCCTTGCATGATGGACTGAGAATGGATGTTCAATAATTATTTGATTTGAAATTTTAAAAAATCAGATACTTACACTGGGTTATCCATATTGCCATAGATATTGAACCACTTAACTTTGGCTATACGTTCATCGTGATCCACGGACTGTATGACTCCATAATCCATCTGCGACGTGCTGTAGTCGTTAGCTTTACTAACAAAGTCTCCAGGAAAGAACTCATGATTGTCTAAATGGTGTATAGGATATAAATCGGTTGAAGGAATCCCTGATTCCACAGATCCATCCTGCCACACTACCGTCAATGAACTATATACAACCAAAGTTTCTACTACCATGTTGTCGCCATCTTTGGGATCAGTTTCCTTTCTTGGTAATATAGTTTTTTTACTGGAACGCAGCTTTTTCTTATTGGCTCTACGCTTAAAATTCCGTGTAACAATACGGGCAGCCTGAGAAGCAAAGGAATTCAATGGATTCACTGTTGCTGCTTCTGCGTCTGGAGACGTAGCTGTTACCTCAATTGTTTGTGATGGGTCTTGAGTTTCCTGTATAGGCTCTTCATCATCCTCATCATCAACAGTTTCCCAGGTCTCATCATTGCTTGTCCGCCCTTTTTTTCCACTTGAGTGAGTTGAGGTAGACAGCTTTAGTGAGACATTACTCGTATCGTTTTCAGCCAACGAGCGATTTAGCCGTTGATTGCTTGGTTTATTACTGAGGCGTCGCACCTTAAAAATGTGAGCACTGCGAGAGCTGGATGGCGCTGACGACGAAGACGCATTCTCCATACCTACAGATAACGCTAGCTTTGACTGCTCTTTCTGGTCAGATTGCTTATTCTCCTCACTCTTTTGGCGTTGGTATATAGTCTGGTACAACTTAGCTAAAAAAAATTAAATACATATTTATAACAATTCAAATATTTATTGCATTTTATCAAGCATACCTTGCTCCTGTTCCCATACGGAATATTTTGTAAGTTTATCACATTTTGAATATTTGAGGTAGAAACGATCGTGAATTTGCAGCATATAAGATTCATAGATGTTCAAGCGTTTGACGTTTGCCAAGTCATCGCCCTTTATACAGCTCTTCGGCTGCTTTAGTGGATCCAACTCAGTTCCACTGTCAAATTGGGGTGTGGCTTTAAACGTCCAAGCCACAGTTATAGCGGTTGTTTTAACAGATTCCACTGTGTACTAAAAAACCGAGAACATTGTTGAAAGTTAGTCTATTTTAGTCAACTATGCAAGCCGCACTGCAATAAGATCACTGACGTTAATGGGAATTATTGTGTATTGCAGACTATAGCAAAGGGAAACAGTATACACAACTACTTGAATCAAGCGAGAACTGCTCTACTAACCATGGAGCGTCGTTTACGATTGGCTGGCAAGGGGAGATCCGGTGTTAAATTAATAACGCGATCCAAAGGCGGCAAACGTCCAACAACCACATTATTTGGATAATAAACACTGGGGCTGAACACTTCCCTCTCACTCGGTCCATAAGCATCCTTAAACTTGTGGAAGTCATTCGATGTAATTTCAATAAGACTGCCATAGCTCGTTCTATAGAAGTAAATCAAACAGGTATTAGCTGGACGCCACACCCTGCTTGCGACTGATTACTCACTTCAATACGGCAGACTCATCTACGGTGACAGTGTATCCAATCCAGTTTCCTAAGCATACGGGTACATCACGTGCCCATTCTGAAATGGGCTTCAAACGCTCCGAAGGTACATTCCTAATAACGTATTTGGTTCCCAATACCTTAACATCTGCACGGACGTTTACTTCGCGCACATAACCAGCTTGACCAGACATTTGCTTCTGTCCAGGAAGGCGGCGACGTACCACATCGCCAGGCATCAGTGTGCGGTCGACGAGGCCAATCTGCAATCACATTTTTACAATTGAGTTGAAAGAATAATATTCTAAAGTTAAAAGCAAACAACACGTGTCAATGCCAAAGTTTCCAAAAGACAAAACAGTTGTCTAAACACAAGAAACTGTTATTCACAGTTATATACACACACCCACAAGCATTCGTACATACATATATGCATACGTGCGTTAAGCTGTGCCAATTACATAACCTCAATATACCTACCGATTTTTCAGTTCTCACAATTTCCTTCCCGTCTGGATAGAAGGCGACGCGTACCTCGCCCTTTCCAAGCACCTCATTAATTTCCTCCTCCTCGTCATCCGAGGAGTACGACTCGGCTGTCCCAGTGACAACTCCAAAACGCACGCGACCTTTGCGATCGATGCGAAATACTTCATCTTCGAAAAAGAATTGAAACTCCCGATTGTCCGAGTTCTTTGAGGGAGTGGTGCCACCGCCCGATTTCCGATTGCTAGGGCTATCGCTTGCCACAAGTAGCCGAGATTCAGATGGTGGTAACATTGTCGTCTCAGCCTCTGTCTCTGCTGCAGCCCTTGGTAACGTGGCTGCAACCTCCAAAGGGGTGCCGCCCGCATTGGCAGCACCCGCGACTTGACTCAACATATTACCAATTGTGAACTGTGTGCATCAGAATAAAGATTGTAAATTAGCATTCAGATTATTTGCCTATTTGCAAGTCGCAGCTCTGGACCATTAGCCCCTTGGCACCCTAGGTTTCTAGTGCTGCTGCATCACTTATTAAGTGTGGAGTCTGAGGATCTTATATGGAGTTTGGTACATACCATGAGCCGCCTGACGGCAGTAAGTTGGACTCCCTAGCAATAATGAATTTATTGGATGTTTCACTTACTCTAAACAACTAAATTTATTTACAACCGAATACGGGGCGAGGTGCTTAGCATAATTCACATTTATTTCAAATATTACTTTGTAAATACATTTAAAGTAAACAAGGGACGACTTAGAAATTTTATTACAATTTTGCCAACTTATTTTAAAAAAAACTAAAAATACAACAGCTGAAAACTAGTTAAGTTGGGCCCAATGTTGGCTTTTAACAGAAATACATTTAACGTTTAACTAACATATTGTTAACAGAGGGCGCCTATTTGAAAAAGAGTATGTTACTTTTTATCGTTTTCATTTTATTTGAATGCCAATTTTACGTTTTACAAAAATATTAATATGTGCAAATAGCTAAGCATGAAATTATTTTAGCAATCGGTATGAAAATTAGACTCGTACAGAGGCTTAACAGAACCATATTGACCCGACTAACATTTTTATTTTCAAACTAGATTTATGTGTGTGTAAGTGCACAAAATATTTTATGATTTACGATCAATATATATATATACATATATACATACACATAAATTAACTTATGAACTGCAATACAACAGACAGGAAAACAATTTTGTCACAATAGTGAACATATCGATAGCACATAATTATTTCGATAGATTATTCTTGCGAGCCTATTATGTACCCGGTAAAAATTGAAACGTCTTCTATAAAAATAAAACCAACATTAAATAAACCAGACAGAAGAACTTATGGAAGTACACACCATATTGTGAATTGTGAATGAAGTGCTATTAAAATGATTATCACTATCAGAGCGATCATTAACAATATATATCCTACTGTAACCAATGTACATAGTTTCATAATAAATTTGACTTTAAAATTGAAAGTCATAATCTTTACAAGTGGAATACAATATTTTACTTACTACTTTTTTTTAAAACGAGTGCACTTTGTGCTAAAAATTGGTTGTTATATCGACTTGCGCGTATTCACAATTTACACAGTGTATTGTTGCGTTCACAAAAATTTTCACAAAAGTGTATTCATAGATAGATATTAGAAAATTCGAAAGATCAAAGCATAACGAATAAATGAGCTTTAAACCATGACACGCTTTGTTTTCAAAACTGTTAACAAAACATACCTTCTCTCTAAAGCATGAAACATAAATATCTGAAAGCTATGCTAGACACAACCGTTATATAGAAGATAGAGATAACAAGAAGGATCACTATGCAGTAATACGATGCAGTACTACTGCATCTGTATATATAAATATATTTTGTAAGGATTGCTAGTTTCCTTTTCCATATATTTTAGAATTATGTTTGACGCTCATTCAAACAAGTTATTGCCATAACATACATACTTCTATAATATAAGCATAACCATGCTATGGGGCGAACAGAACACATTTTAGTGTTGCCAGAACAAAGGCTATCAGAATAACAAATATAAAAGAATGTTATCGTAAGATAAAAGTCACTTTATTTTTTAAAACAGTTTTCAAATATTGCAATTACATATTATCACATCTGACAATCATAGGCGGTGCATACGGCGAATGGTGCGTACCAAATGAATAAGCACGCCCCGATCTTCCTGGACGATAATACATCAAATCATAATAAATTGGACCAGGACCGACATTCTCCTTTTTAATATTACAAATCGGCCTCATTGAATACTGAGGCGCGCGATTTAGTTTACGGTCCAATTCGACCGCTGCATAGGCGGCAGGTCCTGGGGAATTTGGTTTTCGATTTAACTGTGCTAGGATACCCCTGGAAAAGCAAATGGGAAATCAGTATATGCATGTAAGTACAATGATAGATAATACACACATGCTATAGGCTGGCGCAGCTGGCTTTATAGGGCTAACTTCGAACTTATAGGCACTGGGTCCGGGTCCGTGTTTCTTAAAACTGAATTCATTACGTTTAGCCATAGAATATGCCGGCGCAGTAGCCCCCTTGAAAAACGGCTTTGTATGGACATTATGTGCTCCGGGGCCAGGGCTAACTCGCTTGTCTGTAATGGAGTCAGATTGTATTAGCTGCAGTCACTGCATTTGAGTCCAATACGACTTACCTATAATTTTTGGGAGCCATAGTATACTCGGCGCCCCGGCCTCGTCCATAGCGTGTGATCTTGTCTACCTGATAGGCACCTGGTCCAGGTCCTGGATCGGGGCCCAGTAAATTTGTACGGGCCCCAAAGGAATACTGCGGCAGGCGCAGTTTACGGTTATCATGCTTGTCGAATCCCACAGTAGGTGGTAATCCGCAAGCTCCTGGACCAGGTCCTGAAATAAAAAAAATTATTGTATGGAAACCATCAAGAACTTTAATACTTACCTAAAGGCACACGCGCCATGTTATCTCTGCAATACTATATAAAACCTAAAATTTGGAAACTCAATTGAGTTGTTGTCCCGACGTGCCCTAAAATATAACTAAACATTATTCAGGCAGTCCCAGACCATGAGCTCGGATCCAACGAAATTGAAGTCATGGCCAATTGCTTTTCTACCGATTTGGAATAGAAGTGCTGAACTTTTTTATTCAATTTTTAAATCAAATTTGTTTTTGGCTGAGGGCAATCATAGATCTCAGAGCTTTAGAAGACATTATGAAAGACAGTATCCAATTTAGCATACCACCCACGACCGTAGCAAAGGTGTCACTCATTTTTTAGGATCAAAATACCAACCGACTGCTAGACCAGTGTACTACAAGTCAATATAATTTGAATTGTTTGTGAGAAGCCATTTTAGAGACTAAAGGCGTGTCTAGTACGCACCATATAAGTTAAGTAATCCGACTTTGACATTTACACACATATAATAAAATTTTATTACTATCTTGAACCTACAATTTTTCCAATATTGCAAAGAATTACATGTTATCACATCTAACTATCATGGGCGGAGCACACGGCGAATGACGCACGCCAAATGAAAAGGCGCCTCTATTCTTTCCAGGACGATAGTACATCAAGTCGTAATAATTGGGACCGGGACCCACAGAAGTTCCTGCTATATTGCACCTGGGTCTAATCGAATACTGTGGTGCACGATTCAGTCTGAGATTCAGATCACCGGCTCCATAGGCAGCAGGGCCCGGTGAGTTGTTCTTGCCCAGGACCTTGGTTTGTATTCCCCTGTAGAATATATTAGTTAGTCTATTGCAAGAAATGCAATCCTATGTAATACACTCACATGCTGTATGCTGGTGCAGCATGCTTGATAGTACCGACATCAAACTTATAGGCACTAGGGCCGGGTCCGCACTTCTTGAAATTAAAGTTGTTGCGTGCGGCGATAGTGTACGCCGGTGCCTCACTGCCTTTGAACATGGGCTTTATATGGTTATCGTGGGCACCGGGTCCGGGACCAAAACTCTTGTCTGCAAACGAAGTCTTTAGCCGGAAGAACCACCTGTAGGGTTATTAAGCTTACCCTTGAATTTAGTCAAAGGAGCCATCGTGTACTCGAGTCCTCCACCCCTGCCATAGCGTGTCATCTTATCTACCTGATAGGCCCCTGGTCCTGGTCCTGCATCTTTGCCCGAGAGATTTGTGCGGATTCCGAAAGAGTACTGGGGCATGCGTTGCTTACGGTTATCATGCTTATCATACCCAATAGTTGTGGGCAATCCGTAAGCACCAGGACCAGGGCCTGTGGAAAAGAAATAATTGGGATTACCCGAGCTCACTACTCAAGCAATTTTAAAATGCTCACCTAAAGGTAGACACGCCATTTTGTATTTAGTTTAATGCAATATTGGAAAAATAAATTTTCCAAAAATTTTTAACTCTTTTGAGTTGAGCTCCGAAAGAATTCCGAAAATGTAATGAGGATAAAACAAGACCCTCACACTCACCTAGGGCGGGTCGACATGACTTTTAAGTCAAGGACAACTAACTGGGAAGAAAGTCAAATGAAATACATGTATGTGTGTGATTATTTCTGGTTATGCTAATGCTTTTTGGTGGCGATTTGTGATTATTATATGTAGTGTATTGCTTCGGCTTCAATTGATTGCAGTGCTTATTCCAGGTCCATGGAGTTGTACAGCTGCTTGTAGCGGGAACCACGCCCACTGCTCTGCATGAGCAGTTCGTTCTGTTGCTCTCTGACTCGCTGAGAAGTGAATGTTTGAAAGTAAAAGCATTCGTTAAAGTATGCAATGAGTGGCGTACCTTCGGATCGTATTTCTGATATAGATAAACTAATACTGGCCCGTACAGTATATTAAATAGACCCACAATACGCATGAGCCAGGGAAAGCCAAAGCTTTGTGCCAACTCACCACCAATCAAAGGAGCTGCCAAGCATGAAAATATAACTCTCAGTCAAGAGGAGAAACCCAGTCTTACCTAGGCAATAGGCCAAGCTGACGGAAGTCTGTTGTATGGCATAGACTGTGCCGTAGCTGGATCTAGTAATTCTACTCTCGCCGTTGTCATCGTGCGCCAGGGTAGCATCCACAAAAGTGGCTAGGAGTGGAACCAAGGCCGCATCGATCACCCCAATGCCCAGGCCCAGAGCAAAGTGGGGCAACAGCAGCTGCGCTACAGTCGTGGCGCTGGGTATCTGAAAATCACGGACTAAACACAAAACGAATGGAAAATAGCGTGTTAAATGCTCACCAGAATTGACGCAAGTCCCACCAGGAGCAGGCTGAGGCAGGAGATCTTCAACTGGCCGTAACGGAAGGCGACGCTACCGAAAAAGTTGGTTCCCACAAAGTAGCCCACGGAGTCCGGTATGAAAACAGTGCCCAGTTGCCATTTGTTTGGATGAAGGTACTGGATCAGCCAGATGGGCAAACACGGCTCCAGAATGGCCATTGTCGAGGTGGACAACCAAATGGCGATCACAATGGCCAATATCATTTTGCATTCAAGCAGCGCGCGCCACTTGGTGCTCTCCTCAAAAGCCAAGACTTCCGGCTGGACGGAAAGATCCATGGTGAGCAGCTGCAGACCGAGGCTCAGAAATATGACAGTCGAGAGTATTATAAAAGGGGCCGACTTGCCCACCATATCGTAGAGAATACTTCCGAAAGGATAGCCTATCAAGACGCCCAGTGCAATGCTGCCCAGAATGATGCCCATGACCTTGGAGCGACGCGCCTCCTCCGGATAATGCTGAGCCACCAGACTCATGCCGCACACTCCAATGCAAGCGGAGCCCACGCCCTGAATGGCGCGTGCCAGCAACAGCATCCAATAAGATTCGCCCACGGCAAACACTGAAAAGTAAACACAACATGACATTAAAATGGATATGGCGGGCTTTATCTTTAGCTTCATCCCCTCCACAAATTTACCCAGCGAGGAGATCAAAAGAAAGCAAGTGCCGACGACAATGGGCAGGCGATAGCCACACTTGCTGGACAGATTGCCAACAATAGGATTGAATACCAATTGAACCAGCGCTTTCATGGCCAGCAGCAGCCCGATGGAGCCATTTTCGCGCGACAAGCCTACGCTGTTGTTGCTGCTGTTGGAATTGCTGTTGTCGATGCTGTGGCTGTCGACCTTTGTGGCTGTGGTCGCATTAGTGCCGCCCAAATGGCTGCTGGGCGGCAGCGTTGCCGTCGTTGTGGACGTCAGCAGATGCAACGTTGTGAAGTTAACCATCGATTTGCCAGGTATTGGATGCTTGGTCATGTAGAACTGGGTCTGGTCCTCGCTGCGTTGCGCCATCTGATGGGCCTGGGCAGGAGCCATGGACGGCGGGCCCTCCGCCACGCTGTAGCTCTCGAATGTCGGCGGCTCCAGGCTGGCCAGATAGTCGGGCAAAATGGGCACTGCAATCGTAGTGTGAGTTATTTATTTATTATCAGCTCTTATCTGCTGATATCCCATAATTGGCATTACCTATCACGGTCAGCAGTACATTGTCCAGCAGCAGAGCGATGTACACAATTACGGCAATGAGGCAGCGACTCTCAATGACATTGGACGGCTGGGTCGAGCTGCGTCTGGCCGAAACGTTCAGCTTGGCCGCAGCCTCGCCACTTGTTGACTTGGCCGACATGTTGACTCGCGCGCCAACTATCTAAATCAATACCCAGCACTGACACACACGCAGCTGAGTTACACTGCCATATGGCCCAAAAATTGAGGCGCCACAAAATATGCTACACAATTATGAACCGGACACACACAGGCACACACACGCACACAGAGCGTAGTGACTTTTGTGAGGGATAAAGACTTTAGCGCCCTTTGACCAACAGGTGGTGTTGCTGCCTCGACGTGTTTGTGGCTATTGAAAGGCTGCCACAAGCCACCGACCGATTTTACTGAAAGCAGCAGCAAATCCGAGCCAGCCGAACGCCCGAACGAGTCCCCGTTAACGAGCGCACAGCCTGCAAAGTAAATCATCTGAACTCAACATGTGCTGCGAGGCAGCAGCAGAGTATATGCGACACTCGAATCAAACATGGCAACCAGTAAATAATAAATAAATAAAAAAAATATATATAAATTTATTTATAATAATAATTTCAATTGTCTTTTAAAGAAAGCATTAATATAAATTATAGCTGATATAAGCGGCACTCGAATCAAACTTGTCTAGACAAAAACTTGTAAGTAATAAATAAATAATAAAAACATAGTTTAATTTATAATAATAATAATTTAAATTGTCTTTTAACTAATCATTAATATAAATTATAGCTGATAAATAAAACGTTAATTTCAAATAGAGTTTAGAGACAGCTTTAAATTATGCTTCCCGTTATGGCAGTTAGGGTAGCTCTCAGTCGTGCAATCTCGGATTGAGGCCGTTGCTGCTGCTGCGGTTGTTGTTGTTGTGTATCATATTGGTGCTTAACAGAGTGTTGTCATGGTTGCTGTCTTCACAGCCATCGCCTCGACGCCAAAGCCACAAAAACCGCAACAAGTTCCCACGACTCGAAGGCCTGCGACCATGCCTTGTCCCTGATAAGCGCGCTATAGATTTTTCAGACTCTCGAATCATTTTCCATTTCATTGAGCATTTCAGAGTTTAATTTTAGTCCCAGAAGAGGTGCCGCGTCAATTGCCAGCTCGATAATAGACCGCATTTAGGAAATGGAGATTCCGAAACAGGAGATTGAGAAACAGCTCGACGTTGACATTTCGACATTGCCTCTCTTATTTGGGCGTTTAACGTAAGTATCTGTGTGAGTCCGGCCGGCTTCTGGCCCACGTCGAAGGCTTAACAAATGAGTTTAGGAATTTTGCTTTATTTATTGTCTTGCGAACACCTGCTGTGTTTTCTTTTAAATAAACGATTTATTTAATCTACACCTATTATAGTTAAATGGGTATATCTCCGATAAGATAGGCAATTCGCTGTAACCGAGGCACGGTAGCCCGCCCAACAATCAATTAAATCGATAATCAGCTGAGCATTTTTTATTCACATAATATATAAATATAATACGAAATGGCAATATTAATTTGCCTGTGGGTGTTAGGTATAGAAATAACTCTCTGGTTATTGCCGAATAATCCAGTTGTGAATAGTACATAGATAGCGCGTAATCAATCATTTAATTGCAAAGTTCTTATTCCACTTACTGTTAAGATTAGTTCTCAGCGAAAAACAGCTTGGGTCAGCTCTGCCACGAGCAATTGGTTTAGTTAACGAGCCTCTGCTGGGACGATCGGTCATTAAATGTTGAAGTTCAAAAATTGGCTACTCCTTGGCAACTTGCTGCTGCTGGCGCTGCTGCTGATAGCCGTAATCGGTAAGTGTTTGGCCCACTCGGCTATCATGAGAACACCTGTTTTATGAAGTGCTCGCCCAGGTGGCCAGGCGGAAACCGTTCCCTGCAAGCTGAGAGATGCAGAGTATGGCAAAGTATGCGTGTGCACGTCGGACTACTGCGACTATCTGGACAATCCGACCCTGAGCAAGGACGATGAATTCGCGCTGATTTCCAGCAGTAAGAAAGGACTTCGATTTGCCCTAAGCAAGGGCAATTTCGGAGCAAAGGACGGGTATACCGTAAAGGATTATGAAGAGCCTACTAGCGGAACCGCTGCTGGCAATGACACGATCTTCTCACGTCTGGTGGATCAGACGTTGGCCAAAATATTCTCCCCAACTGCCTCAGCGACAAGCAGCATAACGAGATCTGTAACGCTCAAGGTGGATCGCAGTAAACGATACCAAAGGATTGAAGGATTTGGAGGCAGTTTTACTGGAGCCGTATCCTATTTGCTGGAGAACTTTAAGGCTCAGGACATCCAAGACCACCTCTACAAATCTTTCTATGGATCAAGTGGATTGGGATTCAATTTGATGCGCATATCAATTGGAGGCTGTGACTTCGACTTGGCGCCCTGGGCCTATAACGAGAAGCCCGAGAACGAAACCGTGCTAACTGGCATGGATAAGCTGGACGATCGAGATGTTTTGCGGCTGGCGCAGATAAAGCGACTGAAGGAAGTTTCAGGTGTGCAAAATCTGCGTGTCAAGGGCGCTGCCTGGAGTCCGCCAACATGGATGAAGACCAACCACAGGTGGACAGGTTTTGGGCAACTAAAGCGAGAGTACTACCAGACCTGGGCCGACTACCATCTGAAGTGGGTCGACCTGATGGAGAAGAACGGTCTGCCGATCTGGGCTATTTCCACGGGAAATGAGCCAATGAACGGAATACTTTTCATGGTCTTTGTCAAGTTCATGAGCCTGGGCTGGACCCCACAAACTCAGGCCATATGGGTGGACGAAAACTTTGGACCCACCATTCGCAACTCAAAGTATAAGGATCTGGTCTTGTTCAGCAACGATGATCAGCGTTACACCAGTCCATTCTGGTTCAAACAGGTAACTCGTCGATTATTTTCACCTGAATATTAAAGCTCCATAACGGTGTCATCCACCTGCAGATGAACCGGACTCGCCCCAATTCCCTTCAATACATTGACGGAGTGTCGCTCCACTGGTATTGGGACGAGATATTCGGGAACAGCTTTGTGCACAGCACTAACGAGTACATGGCCAACAAAATACAGATCATCTCCGAGTCCTGTATTGGAGACAAGCCCTGGCAGAAGGCTGCCCCGCTCCTCGGTAGCTGGGAACGTGCTGAGAAGGTTGCGCGCTCATTTATGGCCCATCTGCAGGACGGCTTCCACGGTTGGATCGACTGGAATATCATCTTGGACGAGGAAGGCGGCCCCAACTACGTTGACAACACTGTTGATGCTCCAGTGGTTGCCAACACGACAAGTAAGCAACGAAATACTTTAATCGACTTTGCGCTAATCTATCTTTATTATCATTATACATTCCCGATAGCCTATACTGAGTTCTACAAGCAGCCCATGTTCTATACTATGGGTCACTTCTCCAAGCTCGTGCCCGAGGGCTCTGTGCACATCGAGGCGGTGGCCAGCAACATCAATCTGGACTGTGTGGCTTTCAGAAGACCTGACGAGAAGGTTGTCGTCATCCTCTCTAATACGGGACGCGCCGATCTGGATATCAGCATCCTGGATACCATTCGTGGTAATTTGGTGGTTAATGTGCCAGCCAGGTCCATACATACACTACTCTATAACTGAATGAGCAATAAATGTGTATATTTTAACGGGTTGCATTCGAAATATTTTTATTCATGTTTTTTTTTATAAAATATTAAATATATTATATAATATTATATATATATATAAGTACGTTAGGCGAGTGCCAATATGCACCGAGGCAACTCAAAGAAACAGGGTGTACTTCGAAGCAAATCATATTTTTACAAAGAAAGAGAGAGAGAGAGAGAGAGAGAAAGTATAACTTAAAGAGTGAAAGGCGATACTGCATCGACTCTTAGGAAGAGAGTTTCATTATTCACGCCGTCGCTACCTTTTGCATAACTTTTACTTTTGATTGCCAAACGCGTGAGATATTTTTTAAGTGGCGCTGTCTCTGCCTCTGGCTCTGCCTGTGTTGCTTTATCAATTCAACAGCTGGCGCAGGTCAAGTAGCAGCCACAAATATAAACATCAACTCGAGCGCTCACTCGAAGCTGTTTACACAAACGAATTTGAGCGAAATTCGGTTACGATTGATTAGGAGAAACGCGTTTGCTGCTGTCACAAGCTGCTGCCGTTCCACAGCTCAGCGCTCTACGCCTCACTGGACACCGCTCTCGAGTCAGTTGAGCGGGCGCATCCGAAGCGCTCGTTTCGTTGCAGTTCGGCATCTGTGAGGGCAACCATGAATCTGTGCTGGCTGTGCATGCTATTTGCTGTTGCCCTCTGGCCACGCTGGGGAGGTGAGTGCGTTGTTTACCTTTGATTGCGCATTTCTATACATTTTACCTGTGCGCCTTTATCAACAGCTGCTGCCTTATCAACACCCTGCCAGCTCAAAGAGACCCAGTTTGGCAACGTTTGCATCTGCAACAGCAGCTACTGCGACTACCTGGAGCAGCCAGTCCTAGCTGATAATAATCAGATTGTGGTGATTAGCTCGAGCAAGGTACAATTCTAACTTCGAACCGAACGGAATGCGTAAAAACATTTCATATATTTCACAGAATGGGCTGCGTTTCCTAAGATCCGACAGCAGCTTCTTAGACAACAAGCCCTTGGAAGTGCAGGATTATCAGTGGGTTGATAGTAACTTTGTCACCGATGCAGTTGTCGTACAGCAAAATAGAGTTTGGCTGCAATTCGCAAACATTCCCCAACGCTTTGGTAACTAAATTGCCTCAGAGTTAACTTTACAACACTTAATCTCACATGATCTGAATATTTTATAACACTGGGCAGCCCTCAATGCGACCATAAAGACCGTGCAGGTAACAATTCGGCGCGAAGTGCGTCATCAGAAGATAACGAATTTCGGAGGCGCGTTCACTGGAACCGTCTCTCACATTCTGCAGCAGCTGCCAAAGGATCTGCAGGATCATGTCTATAAGTAAGTATAAGGCATGGCAATGTTGATTATATAACCAATCCTCTGTTCGTTCACAGATCATATTTCCACGCCGATGGCATTGGCTATAACTCGATACGCATGTCCATTGGTGGCTCCGACTTCGATCTACAGCCCTGGGCCTACAACCAGTTGCCGCGCGACGATCCCGCACTCAGCAACTTTACCACACTGGACCCACGCGATCTCCGGAAGATCGAACAGCTGAAGCGTCTGAAAGCCATTGCTCAGCTCGGTGATCTGAAAATTATGGCCGCCGCTTGGAGTGCGCCCACTTGGATGAAGAGCAACAACCGATGGACGGGTTATGGCCAGCTGAAGTCGGAATACTATCAAACCTGGGCGGACTACCACTTGAAGTAGGAGTCCGACAATTTCGACCAATTAATGGAGATCTTGATGTGAACTAATGCACACTCTTTGCAGATTCCTCGAGCTGATGCAGGCTAAAAATATGACCGTCTGGGCCATATCCACCGGCAATGAGCCGTTAAACGGTGTCATCGGCTTCTTCTTCGTGCACTTCATGAGCATGGGCTGGACGCCCTGGCAGCAGGTAGGCACTGCAATGAGTAATTATGCACATTTATACAGCCGCTTTCCCTTAATAGGCAATTTGGCTCAACGATTATCTGGGACCGACCATTAGGAAGTCCGCGCAAAGCCAAGTGCTCATTTTTGGCAACGATGATCAGCGCTATACGTACCCCTCCTGGTTTCGTAAGGTAAGGCATCTTAACATGCCGTAAAAACTTTAGATTCCGTTATGTTTGATCTTACAGAGTTGTTGTTATATCAGACTAAGGCTTCTGAGATTTATGATATGTTAAGAATGCAAGGGAAACTTTAATATTTTATTAATATTTATACTAATTCCTGAAACTCGATTAAACATTTTAATACAAAATATAATTTGTAGGTGCCAATATGCCCTATTCCCATTATGAAGAAGTATAGAAAATATCTAATTTTATATTCTCCATCTCTCTCTCTCTCTCTCTCTCTCTCTGTCTCTTTGTAGATGCGCGCCTCACGCACCAAGGCGGTCGACTATCTCGATGGCCTGGCGGTCCATTGGTATTGGGATGAGATCTTTGGGCCGCAGCTTATAGATCAGGCGCATGCGGAAATGCCGGATAAGTTGCTATTAAACACGGAATCTTGCATCGGCGACAAGCCCTGGCAGACGCATGGCCCGGAGTTGGGCAGCTGGGGGCGCGGCGAGAGTTATATGCGTGCCTATATCCAGGACTTTCAGCACAACTTTAACGGCTGGCTGGACTGGAATCTTGTGCTCGACGAGCAGGGCGGACCGAACTATGTGCATAATTACGTGGATGCTCCGGTGATTGTGAACACAACGAGTCGCAGCGAGTTTTACAAACAGCCCATATACTATGCCATCGGGCACTTCAGCAAGTTTCTGCCAGAGCAGTCCGTGCGGATCGAGACGAGTACCAATGAAACGGAGTCCTTTCCGCTGCTGAGCGCGGTCGGCTTCCAGAGACCGGATGGCAGCGTGGCGGTGATCCTATACAATGGGTATGTGGCACGCGTCTGCCCAGCCACTCAAGTGCCTGCACATCCTGCTGAAGTAGGTGCTATTTTCGGCGGCATCTGCGCTAAAGTGGCTGCCTCTTAATTGTGCGTGGCACTCGAGGCGAGAGCTAGACACGGCATCTACTTTATTTTATGAATGCATCTCACTGATACTTTTCTTACTCCGACAGCGAAAACTTGCCCGTTAATGTGGCGCTCAATGACAGTCAGCGAGGCGCATTCAACCTGCGACTGCCCGCCCGCTCCTGGCACACCGTCGTCTACAAATGAGCTGGATTCGAGGAAACTTTGAATGGGTTAAGCATAGCGTATCTATAATCTATGTATGTATATATGTATATATCTAAGGGTCCAGCTGGTGCTGCAAGTAGCCGCTACCCCAAGGACCAATTAGGATAGAAAACATGTTTGCCACTCTCAGCCACTCGAGTGACAAACGCAAGGAAGCCAATAAATTGCCCCGCAACAGGATGCGGATGCTCGCATGCACAGACTCTAGAGAGTTGTCCAAGCGCAACGACCAAGACAACGGAAATTTGTTTAAGCTGCTCAATTTGCCGTAGCACGTCTGTTTACAATGAAATTTCATGTGCCGTTTACTCCCTGCCACACCCCGCAGCTCTAGCCCATCCTGGACCGGCCTGGGCACGGCAAGTATAAACGAAATTTCGGATCAAGTTGAGTGACAACTGGCAGTCGAGCGGCGACAACGACAACGACCAGCCGAAAACATCTTTCGTATAAATATTTTCTTAAGTTTTTCCTCAAATGATTTTTTTTTTTCTGTTTCTGTTTTTTTATGTGCTCTATAAATATGATTGTCAATTGAGCGCACAGCAAATGCATTTGCTGCCTCTATATGCATCTGGCCCCGACAAAATGGGGCGTTTTATGTAAATCTATAAATTAAATATGAAACGTTCATAATTTGTACATGTCCAATGAGTGCGCCCCACAGCGAATCTTTTGGCAAAAGTTGGCAAAAAAAAGTATATTAAGTTATTTAAGTTATTTCTTTTCAATATATTTTAGGGGTAAATATCTAATTAAAATATCGTGTCCGACTTGTTGCTGAGACACAAGTAACACAATCGAGATTACAAGTTTGTGTTTCAAATACAGCTGCCAGCAGCCACTTCTCATAGAGCAACTGTGGCATATATTAGGGTAAATGCATTTCAATGCGCTCATCACATGTGGCAGTGGCAAGTGGCAAGAGGCAAGTGGCAACAGCAAAATATACCCAAGTGTTTACAACAAAATACACTTATCAGGCAGCAGCGTGTCCATTACAAGCCCCACCCACGCCTCATCGTTTACGCCTTTCAACAATTGGGGCAAAGGGTATATTCAAAGTGTACAAATCGAGAGAGAGAGAGAGAGAGAGAGAGAGAGAGTAACTTTCGAATAAGCGAAAGTTTAACTAGACTTTTATTATTACTGAACCCTCTCTTAATCGAACTTTTGGGACGTGATTCAGATACGTATATTGTCTAAAGTCTCTGGTATTTGATGAAATTCGAAAATTTAAAAATCTCTGCTCTCTCATTATTTTAATCTCCACACTAAGTCTACAATTTCTAGCTCTTACGGTATTCAAGTTACGTTTAAAAACCGAAGTCTAACTATTGATTTTTGTCGATAGAAAGAAAAAATGGATAAGCTTTCTGATAAAAATTAAAAACACATTCTACATATGGTATACACGAGTATATTTAAAATTTTAAATTTCAAGTCTCTAGCTTTATTGTTCCTGCTCCTGCACTTGCTTCTTCTTATTAGACACTTTTCCAACTTCCCATTTTCAATGGCTATAAAAAAGAGTTCGATTATCTATATATTAACAGAGCATCGAACAGTTGGAAACAGCCGGCGTGCGGCTCGTACTTTTTTGTTGTTTTAAGGAACCAATACTAAAGCCGCTGTGGTATATGGCAGCCAGAGTGTTGAGTGTTTCTTTGAGTTGCTTTGGTGTTTGCAGTGCATAAAGTTAATGAGCCTCATTATGAATATGGCAGCGATATGTTTGTGTCATAAGCAATAAGAATGCAGTGAGGGAATTTACACGCGCTGCTCTCGTCAGCTGAAGATCAAAGTACATTACCATTTCCCATGGTGCCGAGGCCCATAATGTGTTATGAGTTATTGGAGTAAGCAGAGAGAGGGACTGCGACAGAGGCAATGACAACTGCAAATTCAGATCCAGCTAGCTGATCCGCTTCCTGCCAGGGAAGCCACGTCCACGTCCACGTCGACATCCACATCGATGTCGTGTGCTTGTCAGCAGCTGACAGCGCCATGTCAGAGCAATTTGCTGAACTGTAGCTAGGTGCGCTCCTCATCAGCACCTCCTCCTCCTCCTACACATGTCGTCTCTGTGACGGGCACTCAAATTGACTGCTCAAAACACACACACACACACACTCACACATGCAGGCTGGATACTATTTAGTGTCAGATTTATTTCAAGCATAAAATGGCGATCGCATTTCAGAGCACCCGCTCTGGTAATGGTCGGAATGGTCGGTGGCAGGGGAAGCACTTAAGTGGCCCGCGGGACAAAGGCGCCGGATGTGACTATTTGATATACATACAACACACGATGCCCCCCAGAGAAGACACGGACACATCCACACGCATACATACGTATGTGTGTGTGATAGTTCCACTATGCAGCTTATATTGTTCTTAATGATGGGGCGTACTTTCCCCACTATTTGCCCAGATAAGATAATCAAATTAGCTAATCAAGCAGACCAGCTGTGGCACAATTATCAGAAATCAGAGCCATAATCACTGTAGGCGGCAACAAGATGCGACGTCCGTTGTCACCAACGCTAGCCAGGCTGGCCGAGCAGGAGCTGAACGAAACACCCGACAGGATACAGCAGGACATCATCATCCTGCGCGTCTGGATACGCCAGCAGCCCCATTTGCGGGCGCGCACCGAGGACGACTTTCTGATTGCATTCCTGCGACGCTGTCGCTACAGCTTGGAGGAGACCAAGCGGCGGCTGGACCGCTACTACTCCTACTACAACCTTTTCCCGGAGATTATGAGCAATCGATACATCACACAGCGGCTACTGGACATCAATAGATTGGGGTGAGTATTGGGGACTAGTTGAAAAGCTCATCACGTGTACCCATCCCTTGCTTTAGGATGTTCATCTATCCGGACCTGCCCAAGTGCGACAACCGCACGGCTCTGTTCATCGTGCGCTTTGGCAAGCTGGACCCGAACCAGTACAGTTTGCGTGAGATCTACCATTTCACGTCCATGGCCATGGAGATCGTAGCACTGGAGAATGATTACGCATCCGTGGCGGGCATCTGCGAGATCATTGACTTGGAGGGCGTCACTTCGGACAAGATGCGTCGCTTCGACAAGCAGTTCTTCCGCAGATGGTGGAGCTGGCTGCATGACTGCAGTCCGTTGCGGATCAAGGAAGTCTACGTGATTAACATGCCCAAGGACATCCAAGGCAGCATTATGTATCTCTACAACATGCTCAGCCTGCAGGTCAACTATCCGGTGAGCATACATACCACATACCACAAACCACCTGCCCTTGCCCAACTTATCGAGAAATGCCACAGATCCGCGTGCTGAAGAACGCCGAGGAGCTGTTCGACCACATCGGCAAAGGCTCCCTGCCCGAGGAGTACGGCGGCACCAATGGCCACTTGAACGAGAGCGTCGCCTACATGGAGGACCTGCTGAACAGCTACCGGGGCTACTTCGAGCAGGACTCCAAGTACGGCACCACTGAGGAGCTGCGACCGGGCGAGGTGGTCACCTACGAGGCGGAGTTTGGCGTCAGCGGCTCCTTCCGCTGGCTGAACTGGGATTGACAGCGACCTTATTGTTAGTGCAAAGCTCTGCTGTAGCCGATCAATTAAAATTCTGTACACCACATAGATAAACAATATATCGCGTAATGCGCACTATCTACAAGTAAATATACACATGTATATATATGTATTTGAGTGTTTGTCTGTATTTGCCTGCTGGATAGATATCTAACAGAACGCGTTCCAGCTATTACCTGGTCACTGTTACTGATTAGATTGCCAACCCCCTGTGCGTCAGCTAGCGGGCGCTTGGCTTTTGCATTTGAGCTGCAGCTATCAGCGGGGAAACATGGCCGGACTGCGACCACTGCCAGCGGAGCTCGCTGCACTCGCCGTCTCGGAGTGCAATGAGCAGGAGGCGGAGCGGGCGGCGTATATAGTCACGCTGCAGACGTGGATAGGCAAGTCGCCGTACCTGAAGGCCCGCACGGATGAGCGGTTAATTCTCTCATTCCTGAGGCGCTGTCGCTTCAGCGTGGAGGCAGCCAAGCGGCGCATCGACAACTACTACGCCCTGCGCAATGACTTTCCCGAGGTGCTCCGCTCCAGGCAGGTGGATGAGGCGCTCATGCGCCAGTTCGATCGCGGGTGAGTCGACACAGCATAACTTTGATTTATTTGATAAATGATAGACCAATATTTTCACAGCATCCACATCATACCCAAACATTCCGCTAGCCCGCAAGGACCCCGCGTTATTATCTCACAGTTCTGCAAGATCGATCCAAAGCAATCTAATCCCCGCGAAGCCTTCAAGCTGCTCTTCATTCTGCTCGAGATACTCGCCTTGGAGTGCGACATTGCATCTGTCGGGGGTCTATTTTATGTTGTTGACGCTCGTGACGTCAGCATGGAACAAATGCTCCAGTACGATCCCTTCCTGCTGAAGAAGACCTTCATGCTGGTGGATCAGTGCTTGCCTCTGCGCTTCGTTGAGATTCACCTGGTGAACATGATACCCTCGGGACAGAGAATCTTTAACTTTGTCACCTCATTTCTGCCAGCCAAGCTGCCCTGGAAGGTGTGTAGTCGACCAACACCCACTCAGACCTTCACTAATCTCATGCTCTCTTCCTCACAGTTCATGGTGCACAAGAAGTCGGAGGATTTGTACAAGCATCTGCCGGCCGACGCGATGACCATTGAGTATGGCGGCAGCAATGGCTACCACGCGGAGGCGCTGGACTATTGGCGCGGCAAGCTGCAGGCCTACAAGGACTACCTTGGCGAGGACTCGCAGTACTGCACAAACGAGAAACTGCGCGTGGGCCTGGCCAAGGCCTGGGCCAGCGGCGAGCTGGGCGGCACCAGCGGCTCCTTTCGAAAGCTGGAAGTGGACTGAAACAGGATGGAGTGCGTGCTTAAGTCTGCTTTATTCGTAGTCTTTAATTAAGTAAAATACTAAACTAGTTCTATATATGTTCACTGGCATTTGGTGTGTCCTTTGGGTATAGCGCGTATCCTTTGGCTCTCTCTCTCTTAAGATTAACTTTACATTTAACTAGTTCGGCTTCCTCAGCCTAGTGCTCATGCTAGGTGCTGCATTTCTGCTTGAAGTTCGCATTCAGCGAGGAGCTCGTGCGCTTCGCCGACGATGTGCCTGTGCTTGTGGATGTGGTGGTGGTGGTGGTGGTGTTTGTGCTCACAACGGTGGTGACCTTGCTGCCCTGGCTGGTGGCCTGCATTTGAACAGCGCTCGTCGTGCTCTTGTTGATGCTCTGCACGATGAGGTTGAGGCAGTCCAGACTGGAGCCATTCGCACTGGCGCTCGCATCGAAGTCTGTTATGATAGCAATGAGCAACGCTGGTGAGCAATGAATTAGCTAATAACTAACTAGGTAATTACCTGCAAATTGTCCGTATTTCTCCATGTGTCTGTTGTAAAAGATGAGCTTGTCCTCCAGATACGCACCCGCATAGGAGCTCTGCAATGTGAAAAGGAAAATTTAACCATGAGACACTTTGGCAACAGCCGCAGAAGTGTCGCCCCAGACAACAATGTCAGAGCTCGTCTGTGTCCAACTGCCAGCCAGAAAGCGCCCTAATGATGAGATTAACCCAAAATGCACGGATTCTACCAGGCAGCCAATTAAAATGCATTGAACCCATGCGAGGGCAGCCGGAGCACGAGCCATTGTCTCGGGGCAGGGCAGGAGTGGGACACTCATTAGCAATTAAGTTAATTTGCATACGCAGACGACAGGAATGGGCAGGGAATGGGAGGCGACTGCGGCAGCTGAAGGGAGCTGCGGAGATACGCAGATTTCATTAGAAAGATTTGCCTTAACGCCTTTGCCCAGCAAATTATAATTGCCAATTCTGGGTGGGTTCCCGACTGAAACTTGGCCATCGAGTTGCCCGGAATTTTCGTTTTTCATTTTTCTCTTTTTTTGTGTCGTCGCAGCGTCTGCAAGGATCACTGCGACTGGGGCTGGCACAGGGGCTGGGGCTAGTCATTGTGCGCCTTTGTATTTATAGGCACAATGTGACATGAAAACGACACGCAGCAGAGGCAACAGAGGCAGCAGCCGAACAAGCAAAGAACAAAACGCTGAACACAACAACTCACGGCTGCACTTTTATAAAGCGATTTATCATTTCTCGAGCGTTTAGTGACAGCGTGCGCTCGATATAAGCGACACACATATGAGAGTATATATAGTATATATCCATATGTACATAAATATGCAGCAAGTAAATGAAATTTGAAAAAATTGTATTTCTCTTGGCGCAGACAACATAAGTATATAGTATATGTAAGCGTGTTAATATCTGAATGAAATGCCACTTATCACTCGCTAAGCATTTATGAGTTGCGCAAAGATCTTAAGCCGCTTTTTGGCGCGTGGTTCTCAGAACTGCCACATCTCAGAGGAGACGCGACACGATTTCTCGCATCGAAACGGATATGCCGCATTATGCTGGGCGACTCTTGAACAAATTTATGCGACCTTAAACATTCTTTTGCCTGTGTTTAGCTTTTGTTATTATCGATGTTCGGCAATCAAACATGGCTAGCACTAAAGGCGTGTGTCCACAAGATAGCGCAAAACATAGATAACTCGAAGTCGGTAAGTAGATATAAAGTTCAGTTCCGCTTTATAGCCGAGCGATAAAGTCACATACCCTTCGAGGTGAGTCATTTGCACCTAAATGTTTATTGCTGGCAGCGGGTATACGCGAGGGATGCGATTACGGTTTGAAGTGTCTACTCAACTGATATGATCGCGACTGTTTGATAGAATAATGGCTCAAAAGCCAACGCGAAACTCTTGAGGTGCAATGCATAATAAAGTAGAGACTGATTAGAATACGGCTAACTGCAGAGTGTTGTTAGGGGAAGCCAAATGTAAATCAATAAGCAAATACATACATATATTGTAGTAATAGTATATATATATATATTTGTGTATAAAAATATATATAAATAGTTAATTGGCTCACATACTTAATATGAAAGGTGTTTTTAATTAAAATGCCATTTATTTTGAGGATCTTGCAACATTTCACAGATCAGATTGATAACAAACGAAAAAAAACAATTAAACAGAAACAAATATTTCTAAAAATTCTAAAATAATTAAAATAAAATAAAAACAGAAATGAAATGGGTCTATGCATTAAATACAAAAAGCCTGATAGATTCAGCTGCTGCAATATATTTATGTTTTCTGAGATATTCACACTTTTCACTCTATAAAAAATATACGAAAATTAAATTGAAAAATTTAACAAAAATTTGTAGAGTTTGGAGAGCGCGCCCTGTAGCTAGCTTATTTATAACAAATTTGTTATCAACGCTTAGCACTTTGCACGCTAATATTTAAAAATACGATTCCAGCTCCCCTAGCTGCCATTTGCCATTTGCCGCTACCCTAAATGGGATGGATGGATGGATTGTCAGGCTGTGCCTGCGCCTCGGCCTGCGGCTGTGACTGTGGCTGCATTTTAATGTCGTCCGCTGGCATTTCGCCAGTTTTTAATCAAACTATGGACGCACATTAATATCTGCCATTGAGGGCGCGTACTGTCGGCAAAACAAATATGCAAGGTTTTATGGTAAATTAACAAATTTGTACATTAAAATTTGAAAAACTCAAACAAACTGCATGGAAATTACTCAGCTGAGCAGCGAGAGAGAGAGAGAGAGAGAGAGAGAGAGAGAGAGGGAGAGTGTCGAGTTGCGATCGACGAACATATAGCAGCGGCTATTGCAGAAATGTTTGCATAATTGTTGTCAATTTGTTAGGCTGTCGCATTGGCCTCCAGCTGCTGGCTGCTGGCTGCAAGCTGTTGACTGTGCCCATGTCTTGCAACACCTTTCGGGGAATAGCAAGCAGCGAGCTGCGAGCTTGTCATGTTTTTCCTGTGCAATTTGTCAACTGACACATTTCCCTCGGAACATATTGTGAAATGCTGAAAGACTGAAAGAGGTGCTGCCCCTCCTCTCCCCCTCTCTGTTTTTGTAGCTCAAGTTTTCCCTGTCGCAAGTAAGCTCGCTGCCGTGGCGTTCAAATTTGTTATAATTAATTTACAACACGTTTCCCGCTCGCAGTTTAGAGTTGGGTGGGCCGAGTATAAATGAAAATTTATTTATTGATCCTTACTGACTGCAGCCCCAATATAAATAAATTCAGCGCCCATTTCCATTTCCATTCCCATTCGGAGTGTGTTCAATTTTCTGGGCAAGTTATCTGATTGTGCTTTTGCCGCCCCTCGGGGCAATCATAACTCATCATTCTCCCCTCAGCCAAAGCCCTCACCCACTTCCAGATTGGGATCCATCTGAGAAGAAGCTTATTAAGTTGCACGTCAGCGAGCGCATAAATATTGCTTTGGGCAGCGAATCGCTAGATGTCGCCTTATGAATATGACTTTTAGTAGATATCGGGAGATGCGGACTTTTAGATTTGGTGAATGGGGAGCTAAAGCTAAAGGCAACAGTCTTGTTGTTCTATTTTCACTGGGAAAGGGTGAGAGCGAGAAAGAGAGAGAGAAAGAGACTGAGATTTTGATGAATGTGCGCGTCAGCGAAAGAAAAATGTACGAAAATGTTTTTCATGCATGAGGTTTTTACGAGAAAATAATTGCGGAACGTTTTTTGCCTTTGGCGTTAATATTAATTGGCGTTCAGCGAAAACTTACCAGATAATCGGACTGGCAACTCTTGCCGCCCAAACTGGGCGCCAGATTGTCGCCGTCGCGAGTGGGCGTGGATTCCTGAAGAGAAAGAAGAGACCGTTGAGACACCTACATAACTGTAGGTATATTCTATTCGATTCACATACCTGCAGCAGATCCTCGAGACTCTCGATGTACTCGATGGCGTTGCGCAAGATCTCAACCTTGGGCAGGCGCTGGTTGGGATTGGATGATGTGCGACGCTTCAAGATCTCAAAGGCCTCGTTAACCTAGAATGCAGAAGCCAGACAACAGCAGCCAAATGGCAGCCAATTAAAATTCATAATCGAAATTATAGATATCACAGAAATACATTAGACAAGCCATAAAAACCCACCAGCCAGCGGCTTGCTCAGCTTTAAGTGGCTCTTTAATAAAACATATTTTAAATTAAATCGCGCATAAAATTTAAACAATTAAACTGTTGGGCGCGGGTGGATGTCGCTGATGATGATGATGGTGATAATGATGATGATCGTGTCCCAGTGTCATTAGACATTCCCCCCTTTATTCATAATGTTAATAGCCCTGCCACAGGGGCTTTGTCGATCTATAAATACGAAACGAGTAAACTCGATTCCATAGTTTTTACGATTCGAGCACCGAACTCACTCTTCTGCTCGAGCTCGTTAATGTTCTCGTTTAGTGTTTGGCAAATCTTACATTTTTATGCTCGCTGGGTGGCTTCGCTCCAGCCGAGATGGCTACAAAATTTAGGGCCAAATGATTGCAAGTGACATTTACGTTCATGATGTGTTAATTTCAGTGGCGCAACTAAGTTGCGGGCAATCTTCAGATTGAGGAAAGTTTGATCTATCATGATCATCTATAATCCTTTGAAAGACAGAGTCTCTTTATAAGCTATGCCCACTTTTTGGAGCATACCTTCTTCACTTGCCAACTAGAAATCTTAAAGTGAAACTGTTCTCATATAATCTATAATTACTGAATTTACCGACAATCCCTATACATAATCTAAGTCTAATATAAAAGTTTTTCTTTTTGAGAATTTTATATTGTAATATAGTTTATAGTTTTTTGAAATAATTTAATTTAATTCAAAATTTAGACACACTCAAATGAGTATTAATTTTTAAGAACAAATTAAAGTTAGGTAACAAATTATTTGATTAATATTTTTAAATTAGGAACTTTTTCTTTAAATATCAAATGTCAGAATATTATGTAAATGTAATGTAATTAACTCTCTCATAATACCAAATATGTTTCCAACTACTGAGGCTTTAAGTTATTATTTAGTTTTTGATTTATTTCTGTTGAAATTAAGTTGTCAAAAAGCTACAGAATGGTAAACAATAAATATTTCGTTGATTTTCTATATATATATATATATATATATATATATATATATATATATATATTAAATATTGAAGAAACTTATTCAGTAAATATTATTGAACCTTAAATATTCGGCAACTTTTTTGTTTATAAATATTATGAAATCTTAAGTATTTCAGAAACATTTTACATATAGACTTTAAAAAGGAATATGTGAATAAAATATATAAAATAAAAAACTAAATAAAGTAATTAAATATTTGATCAAAGAGAATAAATAAAAATAATTGATTCCTCAATCAATTTTAGCGTAACTATGAGTAACTATGATCATTTTTCTTAGAGGAAGATCTATTTTACTGTATATATAATGTATAATTGATTTTATAGACTTTACAAACCCCTAATTTCATCCAGAATATAATAACTAACATATGTGTATAAGATTTATGAGGATTTTTCTGCTTGCTAAGCCTTTTTAATTAGACTTGGCTTTTGTCATAGAGTTAATAAGTAATAAACGGAAATATAATACATGTTTGTATTTATGTTTTCTTTAAACATACATTAAACATATTTTCCATTAAAATCTATTAATTTTTATGAAAGAGAGCTTCGCTAATGCCTAAAACTTTACTTCAAAATAATATTGTGAATTAGCTACTGGTAAACCTTTGTCTTTCTATATATAGGAAGATGTCTCTTTGTTAGTGATCCAAGTATATCAAATTTTTAATTTAAGAGGAAACATTAAACTTCTCATAGAAACTACCAGCTTTAACTACTCTACCTTCCCCACTCACCTTTCTGAGACGCCGTCGCTCTCGCATTGTCGCCGCCTTGCGTCGATCCACGGTGACATTCTTCTTCTTGCACGCCTTGCAGGCCCAGGTGAGGCAGGGACGCGAGGACTGCGCAGAGGCGCAGACAAGTGGCGCTAGCACATGCTCCTCGGAGCTCAGGCTGCTGTCCTCGTCGTCGTAGTCCGTGGTGTAGATGGGCGAGGATGTCATCGAGAGCTGCTTGCTGCCATCTGTGGACTGGAGATTTCTGTTGCCGAAGCTGCAGGCGCCGTTGCTAGCATCGCCGACGGCATTGAAGCGGCTGAAGAAGTGCTGCAGCGTCTGGTGCGGATTCTGATGCATATTTCCATGGGACAGGTGGTTGTTGTTGTTGCTGTTGTTGCTGTAGCGAAAGCCAGTTGAATTGGTTTGCTGTAAATTGTAGCCGTTGTACTCCTGTTTGATGAGGTCGTCATTGCTGGCAACTGCGCCCGCCAGCAACCCGTTAGCATTGTTGTACTTGGTCATGATTGTGGGACAGGAGATGATCCTTCTCTGCACTTCACTTCACTTCACTTCACTTTACAGTTAGCTTTGCGGACACGGAGAGACGAAGAGGCGAACGCGAACGAGACGAACCGACGCCCGCAACAAGCGCAACACATTTGGCTGACAATCTTCGAAAATGTTTTCTTTCCCAGATTCACATGTGCTCTGGGCTGCTCTGCTCAGATCTTGCTGCGTTTTGAGTGGCTGCTCGTCGCTGCTCTCGAGTGGGTTCTATTTATAACGCGGCCCGCCATTAGACACTGGCATTAGGCAGAGAAGGACGCGCCGCTCCGCGCCAGCACACAGGCCACGCCCCGTCTCGACTGCTGTCGGCGTTGGGGAGAACCATTTGGATTTTCTGCTCAATGAAAATTGTGTTTGTGAAAGGCTTAGGAGATTTCGTATATTTACGATCGAGCAGCAGTCAAATAAATCGGAATCTACCTGCCCAGCGATTAGCGCAGCGCTTATAAATTAGAGGCGAAAAAACAATTCGTTAATGTGACACATTTAATGGATGCAGCTTTCCAGACCCACCGCCCAGCCACCCACTCGTCACGCACCTTGCCATCGAGATTTTTCCGACACTTTCATTGTTTTTCTTTTTACGTTTCGTCGGCCACGCATCAAATTGACCAGAAAAAAGCGAGACAAAAAAAATCGAAGAAAACTAAACTAAGAAAATTGCCTCTGCCTCCCCTCTATCACATATATATATGTATATATAATTTGTTTATTTATTGCCGCTCAAACAAAATATATATCTTTGGAAATCACCTCTAAATCTTCTTGAATGATATTGTAAATCTTTTGTCTTAAGGCTCGTGGTTTTTGTGCATTTCGCTTTATTTTCCATTTCGATTTTGTCGCCGCTTTTCTTTATGTTTTCTTTTCTCGTCTCGTCTCGTTTCGTGTTGATACATGTTTTGTTTTGATTTGCTCTGATTTTATTTTGAACACACTTATGTAGGTGTGCGTCGGCTTTACACCAAACTTGTTTATGATCAGCCCAAGATAATCCCAATACAAAATTTAGCCATATGCAGAGCATAAGCTTTAAAAACTTTGCATTGGATTTTGTCTCTTTCTGCTTTTAGTTTATTTTTAATATTTAATTACAAAATATTTACGACCTCCAATGTATTGGCCTTTAGTTTGTGGGCATCTAACTATATTGTATTATTCGATTTGAGGCGATTGAAATATTAATAATTTAAAAAATAATTTCTTGAATATTTTTAAAATCATGTTTGCTATTACATATTTATATCCTTAACTATTGCCCTTTCGGGACTTTTACTATTATTCATTCTCTGTTTCTTTCTTTTTTTCTCTATGTATAACAATATATCTCTCTCTTTTTCCCTGCCATATTTTCTCCAAATTTTATTATTTCGTTCTCTTTCTATTTCAGCCTCTTTCCGATTGCTCTGTCTCTCTCTCTCTCTCTCGCTACCCCTCGTTCTCTTTTTACTCTCTGATTCTTTAATTTTTATATTCCTATTTAATTTAAATCAAATACACATTTAAATTTAAGCGCACTCGTCATCCAGTGCTGCCCATAAAAAATATTAAAAGGCCTAGCGCCATCTATGTTTGAGTAGTAATTTTGGTTTGAGTATTCGCTTGAACTGCAATAAACCGTTGCATACTCTTAGGATGAATTGAAAATGCTTTTAATGCTTTCATCGCATTTCAAAAGAACAAATAAAAATGATTAGAGTGTAAATATATACAAATATTTACTCAAATATATGCCAAGGCTGATTATTTCTTAAGCAAAGACAATTCTTACTTAAAATAAATACAAAATTAGAATCAATTTGATTAAGTAATGATAATATATTCTTGCTGTTCTCCAAAAACTAATCAAGTGTAAATTCAATTAATTAAGTTAATTGCACTAGCGTTGAATTCCGCTTTTATCTAACGTTTCCGGCTTATCTTTCATGGTAGAATCTGCGAATTGCTGATGAAACGTTCTGCACTAATTATAACATTTCGTTATCTGAAGTTAGGCGAGGTCACATCCCGCACTCAATAAATGAAAATTATGCTGAGTGCCGTTATTTGAGAACACAGTAAGTCAACTACTTGTTGTTGCAGGTGCAGCTGCAGAGTGCTTTCAGCTTTCCATTCACAAAAATGTTCGGCATGCGGCAAGAGTGATAAGAAATTGCGTCAGCCAAACAAACGTGTGTAGGTGAGAGAGCTGGAGAAGAACTCGAAAGTGAGAGTAAGTGAAGCGCATGCTCTCCAATAGACGAAAATAAACAGAGTGAGAGTAAGAGAGAGGGAGCGGGAGCGAGAGACGACCCGTTAGCTGGAATACAGAATCATAAGCATGGCAAGGTTTTTTTTTGTATTACTGCTTGCCTCAAATCGCGGGCATTGCCTTCGCCCAGAACAGCTGTGAGTGTGGCAAGCACAAAGCACAGCTAAACGAAGACTGCAGAAATTTATCTGCGCAATTAAATATAATGCATTTGCACACACACACACACACATCGATACTATTTACAAAATGAAAGACTAACAGTTTACATTAATTGTTGTGTTAACTCAGCTAAATATATTTACGATGAGGCGAGCAAAAATGCTGAGATGTTGCTGGGCGAGGGGCAAGCGGAGCGAGCAGATTTGTTGCGTGGCAATATTTGAGCGCGCAAAAGCAGCGCAAGTCACGCAGTTACATTGAAGCCGTCGCACGAGACGGTTGGGCGCGCAGCTCTGCCAGAGTATTTCCCCATTGTGAATTGAATTTCGCATTCACACACACACGCACACTCGAAAGTACGCGTACACACACACACACACACATACGTATATTGTGAACGTGTTGAAGTGAAGATGTAAACAAAACCCAACAGCCACATAGAAGATGCTGATAAATAGAACGCCAAGAGCAGAGAGTGCAGTGCAAAAGTTGAACGGAAGTTGATAAGCACAAACGGATAATCGCCAACAACCACGAGTAACACAAATAACGCCAAGCATTAACTGTGAACGCTGAAGCAAACGCGCAGGTAAAAAGCTGCTGGCGCAGCATCCACTCTTATATTGGCAGCGAATCAGTGTAGAGTGATGTATATATGTATGTATGTGTGTCAGCATGTCAAAAGTTTGATGAACAACTCTCAGCTCTCTAAACACGTATATGCACACACTCTGCAACAGTAACAATAAACACAGCCAAAAGTTTCAGTGTCAACACATGCTCGCACACACACGCAATCATATGTATATAGCTGTGTTAGTGTGTTGACATTGCTTTTGCCTTACAACTCTCTGCGTACTCTCGTCGTAATTCGCACGCACTGTTATCAGTGTATGCGCGTGTGTGTGTGTGCATGTGTGCGCTCGCTTTTTGTGTTGTCTTCTGTTTACACTCTCACACCTGTTATCGGCATTTCTTTACCTCTCACACTCAACAGAGAGTCTCTCTCTCTCTCTCTCTCTCTCTCTCTCTCTCTCTCTCTCTCTCTCTGTCTCTCCCTCTCTCTTGCTCTCTATCTGTCAGTCTCTTTGTCTGTATCTCTCTGCTATTTGCTTGCTTGTCAACACTTCATTTTGTTGTCGATGCATCAAAACAATTGAAAATCAATTTTACATAATTATATTTACAAATGAATATATGTATGTATGTATATATGAGTATGTACATATGTATGCACACAAGTAGTTCAATTTATGAGTGAGTAATCAGCTGCAGCCATGCACGCTTTGAATGCACTTCCGATCAGACGTGGGCAAGGTTTGTGGATAGAACACACAAACACATACACACAGACACATATGTATGTATATTATCCCTGTTCAGGGGATCACATTTCAAAGTCATTATCTGAATGAGGCTGCATACAGAAAGTCTTACAAAGAGTCAGTTATCAGGCAGCCAATCCACGTGCTGGCTGAGTATGTATAATTGTGTGGTATATACATACATATATATGTACATACATATGTACAATGTATGTACATATGTAGACTATCATCATATAAGGCATACCAAGTATTCAGTCGGCAAGTGTCAACAGTTTTGCTATTGTTTTCGTTTTCGATTTTGTTTTTAACGAATTTGCATAAATATAATATATAGGACTTACGACTTATAGGGCTTTCAAGGTGCGACCGCTTAAGTACTTACAGAAAAAATAAAGCTATAAAAAACAGAAAATATTGATACTGCAACGCCCATTGAGTACCTGATAAACATTTATACTTATATATATTGTTACTTACGAGACATGCCTATATGGAAGCACTTTTTATAACGTCACAAGACATATGTATTTATGTTTAATAACCCAAAACCTGTACTTCCATTTATGGTAAATTCGTTATTTATTTCAAATTATTGGCGAAATTGGCGGATTAAACAGGTTCGATTCTATTTTGTTTGAAACAAAGCATGTGATAAATTCCAATGTCTTTGACCCATTATACCATTCTGTACAAAGTGCTAAACCAGTTCAACATACATATATTCAAATGAGCACTCCTAAAAGTAAAAGTTTTCGTATCATTAAGACTGCAAAATACTTGTTAAGGCGCATCCACTTAAATATGTTTTATAACACCTATTCAATCAAGAGCCACAGCTGCTGTATCGAGTCTCATAAATGCAAAGGCAAGGCCGTCAAATTGGGCCAAAAGTGTTAAAGCCAGACACAGTTTGAAGAGCGTATCTTCATTGTTTACATTTGGTGTTGATGAGAGTCGGAATGTCTGCACTGAACTCACTCGAACCTAATCGCTCTATCAAATATTTCGTTTTTGGTTACGCTTATCTAGAAATTCGCAAATGCAAAGCGAGTAATGAGAGCTTTTGTCGGGAATTCCTGACCGGGAGATACCTTGAACTCTGCGCAGAACTCAGTATATATATCCCTATATGACTTTTATTATTTATATTCCAATATTATATTTGATATGATAAGGCATCAAAAAGTAAAGATATTCTTTATCTGTGCATTCAGGACGAGCTTTGCCTTTCTTTTAAAGATTCAAAGTTATAAAAGCAGTAAATTAAGTGAATCTCCATCGATTATATCAAAATTAAGATAGTATTTAAGCAAAAGGTTTTAATATACATTCTATACTTTCTACTAGAATATATTTTTAAAGATTTCAAGTCTCAAACTCTTATAGTTCTCGAGCTGCCTGCCTTGCCAGCCAGCACTATATGTACGTGGTGGTGGTCTGCCACGCCCTCTTATGCATATGGCATACTCTAGCACAACAAGCCACCCACTTTATCCATTTCAGCGAGTTCCGCTTATAGAAAGATAATGCTGTCTGGGCCGCTGTTTGCAAGTGGCCCACGGAAGCACATGAAAGCGAGCGGGCTATCAGCCCCACGACGACGTCGTGTCATAGAGCTTAATCTAATCTTAGTAATCGGCGAGAAACGTTTCACTTGATAGTCGAGAGTGTTGTTGTTAATCGTTTCTGCCCGGCATTCAATATAAAACTTAACTGTTTATTTTTAGCCAAGTCATTTGAATTACGTGTAATAAAATAAATAAATATTTAATGGCTATTTCTGAAGTGCTAACCCACATTATTTTGCAATTCTCATAGCTCGAGGGCCTGCCTTCGCAACACTCAAAAAATGCATTCAAACGCCCGAGTATGTCCGGTTGGGCAAGGGCCTGCCAGTGCCAGCATAGCGACACGTTACAATTGGACAGATGGGTCGAACGCTTCATTAGGCAACGTCAATCCTCATTGATAAATATATTGGACACAACAAGTGACAAACCATAAGATACTATTGTGAACAGTAGATGCAAGTGCACGTTGGGGACGAAGAGTCTGGCACACACGAGCCGTTCATGTGCCTGTCACATGGCTATTGCTGCCTTTATATAATTTTATTATTGTTGACGAATTCAAGCGACACTCTGAATACACATTCACCCTCACACAGGCACGCACACTCATACACTCATAGACACCCGCATACACACATTCATTCAATATCTTGTAAATTGCAAACGAGAGCAGCTCGCCGACGCCTGGGCTGTTGCTGTGGCGCCTGTTACCCGAAAATAACCACAAAAATGAAAATCTGTTTAGAATTGTGGCACACGAGCAAGCAATTAGTCCCCCCTTGGGGCTCACACACAAGTGCCGCCCCTTATCTGTGCCTCAATGCACTGAGAAAATGGCAACCTTGAACCGCTTGCAAAAAACTTTCACAATGAAAAAAGTTCAGTATCAAGGACCCAGAAGCGAGCAGCGTGTATCTCGCAGACACATACACCCAATCGCCACACACACACACACATGGACATACACACATGCTTACACACATGTGTGATTGTGTGAGTATAAACAAAATGTTTGCTTTATTTGCTTGGCACGCCAGACATCAACGTTGCGTATACGTAACGTATGAATGGCGGAGCATATGTAGAGAAGAAAGACGCTGACATATAAAAAAATTTACATACATACAGACACACATACCTAACTACATACATATGTATGTATGTATGTCAGTCACATGCGTGTGCGTCTTCCTAAAGGTATATAAATATTTTGGTTATTTTCCATGAGCATTTTCGGGTTTTGGGTCAGCGAATTTATGCCTTAAAGTTATTTAAGCAAAAATACAACAAAAATCAATGAAAGAGAGAAAAATACAAATGGAAATACGCTAATATTTAGAAAGAGCGTGTGTAAAACAGAAATCACACACACATTCATATTGCGCGCTGCGTGGGTCAGACGATAATCAAAACAAAGTGTGCAAAATGTTTAAATATTCATGCACGAATACACAATATGCATGGAACACGCTATAAAATCGCTAAAAATATCAAATACACATATATATGTACATATATCTACATATGTACATATATGCACACTAATGTACGTAGATATGGCGAAGACAGTGCGACGGCGACATCCAGACAAAAGCGATGCATGAACTGAATACCAAAACACGATAAACACTTCTGTCTGCCCGTTCCAATTAATATTACTATTATTATTCAAGAGCTGCGCAGTTAGAAAAGCCTACAAAATCCCAGGAACAAACATGGTTTGCTTAAGAAAAACAATAAGAAAAATAATTCTAATCAGAAATTACCAACTAACAGGTGCCCTGTAGGCCGTGCCAAAGAGTTGGTTGTCAATTGTAATATAGCAGTATAAGATACATATATGGAGATACACAATCGAGTAAAAGCACAAAGCTCTATATATATCGATGTATATGGTTCGATTTCTTTCTTTCTTTCTTAATTTAATATTTTGTGGAACAGGGAATAGCCATCCCAGAAGCAGGCTTCTCATAATTAAAATAACATTTAGGAACATCTAATTTATAATATAGAAAAGTTCGTAAATTTTTTAAAGAAAGATTTGTGGTACTTTAAACATCTTTCTTTCTTTTATCTTTTATCTTTCATTCAACACAATACGGACTTTCTTAAAATATTCCATGACTTTAGCTAATACAGGTAACGAGATCGACAGATTTCAGTAAACCGGCTATTGCTACCACAAAGTACAACAGAACCTTTATACCCTAAATTCCCAATTTCTGTGGACTCAGGGTATAAAAACTTAAGCTTTTCTGTATTTGTCTCAATAGAGGTTTATTTACTCGTAGCTCTGTATATGTGAAAGTGCCCAAGTGTGAGTGTATGTGTATATATGTGTGTGTGCGTATGTGTGAACGTGCCAAATATTTTGTATACCGTAAGAGCAGGTTGCCCATGCTTATTGTGAACTTCGATTATGCTATATTGTCAAATTCAAATAATATTAATATTAGGTTTAGTTTTTCTTTAAGAATGTGTATTTAATATTGAATAACTTAACAAATTAACCATAAAAAATACACAAATATTTTAAACCACATTACTAATCGAGGCTTTCAGAAAAAAGACTCGAATATATATATTGAACAATACACAATTAGTCTGAAATTTTTCAAAGGAATTCCTCCTTTACCTATAAGAAACATATAGAGAAAGGGATGTTATAAAACTCATAAAAATAAACTGCATGATTAGCAATATTTCCAATCAGATTTGAATCAATTCATATTATCAAGGCATTAATTTTATGTTTAATTGCCAAGACGAAAAACACTTAAGTCTTTATTTACGTGAAGTGGGCGCTGAGTTAGGTAGTTAATCAATTGGCTTAATAACATTTTTGCAGTCTCATTTTACTTAAGATTTATTGAGTATGTACATAAATAATTGGCAATAGCCGATGGGAGACTTTTTAATGGAGCGTGTCGAAGGCAAGTCGACGATACCCTAAGCCAAAGCTAAGAACTTGTTCGATTCGGTTTCACTATCAGCGGCAAAGCAGCAACACACACACAGAGAGAGAGAGAGAGAGAGAGAGAGAGGAGGAGGAGAGAAAAAGAGAGTGTGAGCGTGTGAGGGTGCCAAACAAAAACAATTTGAATACTCACGCACACACACAGAGATACTCATGTGTATGTGTGTGTTTACTTTTGTATAATTTGTGAGTAGATTCGCAGATAAGTCTATTGCGCGAACGTCGCAGACGACTTAGACAGAGCAGAGCGTCATAAATATTTATTCTACTACAATTTGTGTTTCGCTCAGAAATGTTTTCGTTTTTTCGTAGTGGCCGCTCGGCTGTTTAATTTGAACTTAGGATCGTTACTTGCCGGCCACAGGCGGAACTATTTGCGAGAAATTTAGCAAGTGGACTGGCAATCAAAACAAAACAATTACAATTATATACTTATATATATTGATTGAAGGCAATTGGTCGCGTGGCCCGAAAGATTCGATCGATCAAGTAAGCCCCTAATTTTCAAATATATTTTCACATTTTCGTTTTCTGTGTAACTGTGTAACAAAATCATAAAGTTGACTACATTTTTTCGTTTTCAGATGCACTGGCTTAAGAGGACATGAAATGAGAAGCTGGAGATAACGGCAGTACGTTGCAGGAGACCCCATCAATATACCCTCAGCATGCCAATCTAATATCCGAGAGAGCTGAACAGCAACATACATATACTCAGCCACACACACACACACACATACACGTACACATACACATACATACACGTACAGAGCTAACATATTGATATAAAATCAACAGAAAGAAACTCGTTCGGCTTGGGGCTCAAATTAACTGTGTGATAGCAACTTTTTTCGGACACATTATGGCACACTACAGCGGTCACCGGGCACCCACCGAGGTGCCTGCGCACTTTAAAAATCTGTTCACGGATGGCAAACTGGGCGACGACGACGACAACGTTGACAGCAATAACAATGCTAATAACAATAACAACAACAATAATAATAATAATAATAATCAGGAGAATCAACCTGATAATGCAAACAGTGACTGCCAAGCCGTCTGCTGGGTGTTCGGCTACGGCTCGCTTTGCTGGTATCCGGGCTTTAACTACACCAAGTGCATAACGGGCTACATACGTGGCTACGTGCGCCGCTTCTGGCAGGGCAACGTAACGCACCGCGGCACCGAGGAGGCGGTAAGTGTTAAAGTACCCCATGCAGCCCGCCTGCACTCGGGTAATCTAAGCAACTAGTTACTGCCTTTCCCATATGGCGTTTGCCTATTAGAAATTCTCTGGTAATTCCATTATCTAATTGGCAAGTCTTATCAGCAGCGAGCAAACTAAACGTAGACGTAAAACGGCTAGACGAACTAAAATTTAAATACTTTTGACAACTTCATCAGCGTAGCCAACTGGTTCTACAACTATGTATTTACATGTAGATATATATAAGATATCGCTATAGAGCGTAAACAAACCTCTGAAAGCCTTTATGAGACACTTGTCACAATAATACCTTCACAATGCCTTCATTCCAACTATATGAATACATAAGTATAAATATACATATATATTAAGTAGGAGGCAATACACTTTAACAATCCGTTTATAAACGGTAGAATAATTTTATTTATTTCATTATGTATTAACGAACAATGTAAAAATAAGCCAAGGTCCAATATATATATATATATATATATATATATATATATATATATATATATATATATATATATATATATATATATATATATATATATATATATAAAAATACGTATATATATAAACAAAGCGTGTAAACTGCATTCCCTTCAATGCTCTGCAATATACACATATAATCGTCAATCTATATAATCTATTTTCTTTATTCTTCTGTTACAGCCTGGTCGTGTCGCAACACTTGTTGAGGACAAAGAGGTAAGATACGTATTTCAATTTACTCTATATTTACTTAATATTTTTGTACGTAAGAAAAAGTTGATTCCCGCTGCGTTTGAATTTCGCTAAGTAAGCCCCATTCCGTGTAGTAGGGGGCGTGCCGAAACACTCCCCGCCCACTACTCGTCTATATCTTAGCAATATCTGGCACATTTCCGCAGTCAACCGAGCGCAACAATTCGAGACCCTTAGAGCGGGTCTCTCTTCATTGGAATACGCAAGGCGAAATACCGCGAAACATAGGCGAAATCGTAGACGTGTCGAGAAAAATCCCGACCACGCCTACAATTTGATTTTACGCCTTGATACTTTCTATCCTAGGCCCGGGGACTTTACCCAGGGTGATCAGAAATGAGAGCTACCAAGAGCTCGTTTGTGACCCCGAGAGACAAGCAAGGAAAACTCAAAACGCCCTAAAATGAATGTCGCACGCCGCTATTTAAGTGTGTCGTGCGCCGAAAAATGAGTTGAGAATTCTAAGCACAAAAAGTACTCAAAATACAAACGAGACGAAATGCGCAAACGGGCGACCAAACTTATTGTTAAATAAATATTGCTTCATTTTTCTTATACTTTACATTTTATATAAGTTTTTTATATATATTTTTATTATTTTATTTTTATATATTTTATTTTATTTTTATATATTTATTTTATTTTTATATATTTATTTTTATTTTATATATATGGTATTTTATATTTTCTATATTTAAATGTTACTGTATTTTAAATTTTATATTATTAATTATTTATTAGCCTCATTTTTTCGTTTTCTTTGTAATTTCAGGGCATTACATGGGGCTGTGCTTACAGAATAACGGGGTCAACGGCGCTGGAATATCTTAAGCAGCGCGAATGCACATTGGGTAAGCAAATATAAAATTAAAAAAATTACATATTGAAATGATTAAACTCTTGTTTATATTGTTTCCCATATTATGGCTGATCAGGTGGCTATGCAACGCTCGAAGCAAAATTCTTTCCCCGCGTTGCTTCTCATGACACGCCTTTTAGTGGCGAGGCCCTCGAGGTGTTGGTCTATGTGGCGACACCGGAGAACAGTCATTGGCTGGGTGAGGCGCCACTGGAGGTTATAGCACAACAGATCGCCAATTGCCGTGGTCCGAGTGGACATAATGCAGAATATTTGTTGCGATTGGCGCTTTTCATGCACGAGGAGATACCAGGAGTGCGTGATGAGCACTTGTTTGAGCTGGAACGACTGTTGCTAGAGGAGATTTATCGTAAGGAAATACCTCTGTCATCTCTAATGGGACGCAATCCGGATCGCATACGTCGCGACTCTCACGAAGACGTTCGCCGACCGCCATCATTCGAGTTCACCTCGCGAGTACCGGACACAAAGCTGCGCTGCCTGAACATTTGATTGTGGCATTGTTCCTGCACCCAAAAGGATATACATGTGAAGCTCTCCCAATTCATTATCAGTAACCAGCATAGGAAACGAGAGTCTATGACTTATATCTATGTATTCTTTAAATTGTAAATAACCATAGTCTTAACTGTAAGCAGCAACTACTCTCGATAACTGATCTGATATTAGTATTTTAAGCCATAACTAAGTTCTCGTAGTGCGTAAGTCGCGTCCACAACGCACACATTTACATTTATATACAGAAGTGCCCAAAAATATAAATAATAGTCCAATAAGAAACTAAATTAAAAAGTGAAATAAAAAAGCAATCTAAAACAATATACAAACCAACGCCTTTTGTACTATAATAACTCAATACAAACACAAAAGTCGAATATTGATTTGAAAACCCGCAACACTCACGATCTTTATTTTCATTGTTTATTTACGCATATATAAGCTTAGCTTGGGTCCTTCGAAGTTGAATTTAAACTTAAGGGATGTTGGCTAGGTAGTCCTTGATTGTTGCGGGGTCCAAACGCTTAAAGCCGTTTTGGTCGCAGATTCCAACTTCAATATTATCCGAAGTCATTTTTCCCTCAAAACCTTCCTTCAGGGTCAGAATGGCAGTGTGCACAGCGTCTTCCAGTTCTAGATCTTCGCTATAACTGAAATCGCATATGAAACGTAAGCTCTCTTGTTTTTAATATGGCTACTTGTTCCATACTAACCGCTTTTCCAAAAAGGTTTTGCCATTAACAGCATTCTTGCCCATGGCAGTTGCCTTCCACGCAAAATATGCGCCGGAGGGATCCGATTGATAAAGATATGGGCGTTCATTGTCCCAACCGCAAATCAACAGCGAGACACCAAATGGACGCACGCCACTAGAATTACGAAATGTTACTTATGGCACTAAATTTCGTATGATTTATATATTATACCCCGATTGAGTGTACTCCTGCATTAACGTTGCCACACGCTGCACGAGTTGGGCCACCGGTATGGGCTCCTTGTAAGTCAAATAGTATGATTGAGCAATTTTGCGTGCTTGCTTCACCAGTAAGCGATAGTCGGGACCCATTCCAGAATAGACCATGCCAATATGCTTGTTTATCATTTCCACGCGGTGCACACTATGCTCCTCATAGAGAGGCGATTTGTATTTATTTTCTGTTGCAATGACGACGCCATTTGAAGCTAAAGACACCGAAAAGTTGTAAGGGCCTGTTTCGGTGTGATAAATTATGTCTACTTACCCATTATACCAACAGAAGGTGCGCCTCCAGATACTGCTGCCAAGGCATATTCCAGCTGAACAAGCTTCCCGGAAGGACTGCAAACGAACAAAAAAATAATGTTTATGCCAGTCATGTAGGCGACATTTGCTTGAAGGATGCCTTTAGCATTGCTGAGCAAGAATGTTTAAGTTTCACTTACCTAAATGTTGTCAGGGAAAAACTGTAGCGTTCAGTAGCCATTATTGTTGGCTTTAATTTGTGGTACAATAATTTTAAAATAAATGCCGACAATCCTCACGAAAATGACAAGATGACAAGCAGAAACTAGAGCTGTGACACTATCGACAACTTTCCTAGTAGTATCGATTGTAAAAATACTATTTCAGTATTATAATATATTTACAGATAAAATTTTTGAAATATTAACACAAATCCAAAAAAAAACCTTTCCCTTTTAATTTCTATTAATCTATAAACCACTTTTTTACATTTTATCCTAATCGTCGTCTTTCTTAAAAAACATTTATCAATTACCAACTTCAGATATAGTATAGATAATTTATTCTTGCAACACTGCTAAAACAACAGATAACAATATATCGGTATATCAAATTTGCAACCGTATATTGTAATAATCGAAAACTTTCATAGCTGTAGTGTGGGATTTAAGGGTTGGCTTACAAATTACGATTCGACAAAATTATTCATTATAATAAAAGTATGGTTCGTGGAGTGCTTCGAGGCGGCAGGCCAATGCGCGGCGGCATTCGTCCACCATTTAAGAAAACATTTGTGCCCCGTCATCCTTTTGATTTGACTTTGACCGAAGTTGTGTTTCCTAAAGTCTCGCCGGTTGTGGATGATTCTGCATTGACTGCGGTAAAATCAATAAATAAAACAAAAATGGAAAATACATATTTAAGTACTATAAACATTTCGAATTAAAACAGGCTCTATTGAAACGCAATCAAGACCTTAGTCCCAGTCCCACTGAGCAGGCGGCCATTGGCAACTTGGTTACTAAAGTGCAGGTCGTCCTCGATAATTTAGTCGTTGCGCCTGGCGATTTGAATACTTGCGTAAGTTGTCACAGCAACATTTAACCTATTTAAACATACCTCTAAACCTAATTACGCACATACACAGCAACTAGAAGAGGTGCGCCAAGTTGGATCGTTCAAAAAAGGAACCATTCTCAGTGGCAACAATGTGGCCGATGTGGTTGTCATTCTCAAAACACTGCCTACGAAGGAGGCTTGTGAGGCTCTGGGTAAGAAGGTGGAGGCGGACCTAAAAGCTAGCATGAAAACTGAAGTGCTCGCCAAGGGTGAACAACACACCCTAGAAATCCACGACAGAGGATTCGATATATCCAACTCACAAGCCAGAGTTCGTATTCTTATTGCCACCTTGCCGCAGAACTTGCGGAAGCTGGAGCCAGAAATTCATTTGGAACATAAGCTGATGCAAAGCCATTTGGCTGCTATACGCCACACTCGCTGGTTCGAGGAGAATGCTCACCATTCTTCAATAAAAGTCCTCATTCGTATTTTAAAAGATCTAACTAAGCGGTTTGATGCCTTTTCACCACTCTCATCATGGATGCTTGATTTGATTGCCCATCTGGCAATTATGAACAATCCATCCCGCCAAGCATTACCCATCAATTTGGCATTTCGTCGTGTATTTCAACTACTGTCTGCTGGACTGTTTCTACCGGGCTCAGCTGGTATAACCGATCCCACTGAACCGGGTCATATACGAGTTCACACAGCGATGACGCTGGAACAGCAAGATGTTTGTTGTTACACGGCGCAGACGTTACTGCGTGTTTTAGCGCATGGCGGATACAAGCACATCCTCGGACTGGAGGGTAACACGAGCATTGTGCGTGAAATGTCCGTTTGGAATGGAGTCGTCGTGTCGCCGCTAAAGCCCGTATATGAAAAGCCGACGGACAAAAAGGAGGGCGATATCGAGGAAGACATTGAGATGATTGAGAATGAAAGTGAGGATGTTGGTAGCGACGATGCAGCCGAATAATCTATTTCTAGACAATAATAATTTCATTACAATTAATTATAAAACACAACAAAAATTATTACATTTTATGTGCTCAAGACTTGCTCAGGTATGGGCTCATCTTCATTAACACTCTCCCTCAATTCTCTGTCAATTATTTCAAAGTATCTCTCTGCGAAAATGCCCGGTGGCTCGCTGACCTTTATTGCAACATCAGCTGCTTGAATGATGTGTCCCTTGGCCAGACTCCGAGATGCGACAATCGATTTGCCCAATTTCAGGCGGCAAGGTAGTTCGCTCTCTAGAATAGATCTTCCACTAGCTCCAGACTCACAGAGTGCTTGCTCCAAGTGCTCTCCATCACCTAAGATTGAAATTACTTCAGCAGCGCAAAGGCTAGGGGATGAAAGATAATCCTTAGATTTAAATTCCTCTATGCTGCGAGCTAGTGTCCCCATCTCGTTGGGATCAAGAGAGCAACGGTGGTCAGAGCCTTTTTGATCCTTATCCAGTGTAAAATGTCGCTCAATTATCCTCGCTCCAGTCAATATCGCTGCCTGGGTGATGACTACACCCAGCTCATGTCCAGAATACCCAATCGAAACATTGGGAAAACGGCGCCTAAAAGTTGCGATCAGACGAAGGTTGCAGTCACTGGGCGGCGTCGGATAAGCCGAGACGCAATGCATTAGAGCATACTTATTGTTGCCTGCCAGCCTCATAACTTCCACAATTTTATCAATTGTCGACATCGTTTGCATTCCAGTTGATATGACCAGTGGCACGTTGAGGCTGGCTGCTTTAGCTAGGAGTGGAAAATTGTTCGCATCTCCAGAACCAATTTTTATAAAAGGAACCTTTAAGTCGACTAGAAAGTCCAGAGATGGCTGCAAGTAAAAATACACTTATCAAATTTACTGGAAACCACCCTAAACCACCCTACCTCATCCATGGCTGATGCTGTGAAATCAATTTCAATTTCATTGCTATATGCCTGCAACTGGCGATACTGTTCCTTTGAAAATTCGAGATATTCCTTATGTTCTCCATAGGTTTTACCCCAGGAGTTATCGCTTAAATATTTTCGATCTAGGGCAGTGCGCGTAAACTTCGCTTTCAAATCGGACTTTTGAAATTTAACACAATTGCAACCGGCTTTCTTTGCTGCCAGAATCATCTTTTTGGCTGTTTCAATACAGCCCTGATGATTTTGACCTATTTCCGCTATTAAATATACATCATTACGTTTGTTTTTTTCTATTATATCAAGCAACATTTTTTCAGGCTTAATTTCAATTGAATTTAATTAAGCGAATTGTTACCATTTGTGAGTGACCAGATACTTAGTCAGTATTTTTTAACAGTAAAATATTGAAAACGAATGTTGGGATAGCACTAAATGGTATGATTGTTCTGAGATAATCAATCAAGTTGGCATGGTTCAAGTAATCAAAGCTACTTTTGTCCTGCTTACACCAACACTATATAAGCCAAGCTATGTAAATGGCGGGCAACAACTCAGCGCTAGGAGTGTAAGCGGGACAAAGTGCGTGTCAAAAGTGTGACTAACTGCCCATTTCACTTCCTCCTGTTTTTTTAGTGAAATGTGGGCACACTGTAGAAATTTTCTTGTAGTAGCTGTGCTGTGAAAAATATTTATAGTGAAAAATATACATCAAAGCTACTTGCCATTCTTCGGTGGAAAAATTTAGCACACTAATTGCGCAGCAAAAAAAAAAGAAAAGAAAAACAATACAGAAACATGGGCGATGTTATGAATATCGACAGCATCATATCAAGACTTCTGGAAGTGCGTGGGGCACGGCCTGGCAAAAATGTTCAGCTCTCGGAGAGCGAAATTCGTGGCCTCTGTCTGAAGTCGCGAGAGATTTTTCTTTCGCAGCCCATACTCTTGGAGCTGGAAGCACCATTGAAGATTTGCGGCGACATACATGGCCAATACTACGATTTGTTGCGCCTATTCGAGTACGGTGGCTTTCCACCGGAATCAAATTACTTGTTCTTGGGTGACTACGTTGATCGTGGCAAACAGTCGTTGGAAACCATCTGCTTGCTGCTCGCCTATAAAATCAAATACTCTGAGAACTTCTTTTTGCTACGCGGCAACCATGAGTGCGCCAGCATAAACCGCATCTATGGATTCTACGATGAGTGCAAGCGCCGCTATACCATTAAATTGTGGAAGACATTCACTGACTGCTTTAACTGCTTGCCAGTTGCAGCCATAGTGGATGAGAAGATATTCTGTTGCCATGGTGGTCTCAGTCCAGACCTAACGTCGATGGAGCAAATTCGACGCATCATGCGACCCACCGATGTACCAGATCAGGGCCTGCTTTGCGATTTGCTGTGGTCCGACCCTGACAAGGACACCATGGGGTGGGGCGAGAATGATCGTGGCGTCAGTTTCACCTTTGGCGCCGAGGTTGTGGCCAAATTCTTGGAGAAGCACGAGTTCGATCTCATTTGCCGCGCCCATCAGGTCGTCGAGGATGGCTATGAGTTCTTCGCAAAGCGCCAACTTGTTACACTCTTCTCGGCACCCAATTACTGTGGCGAATTCGACAATGCTGGCGCAATGATGTCTGTGGATGACTCCCTAATGTGCTCATTCCAGATACTGAAGCCTGCAGACAAGCGTAAAAAGTAATATCACTAATAATCTTCGTACACACAGAGACACACACACACAACACACAATTTTCTATAGAAAGCATGCAACAAACACCAATAAGAAATTATATGATTCAACGTGAGTATTGAAAGTATAACAATATTAACTTTCATATCGCAAGCTCTTATCGACATTCTATCGTCAGCAGGGGCAAATCTAATTTAACTTACTTAGCACCGAGTATGCGGCCAGAGGGATGAACTGAGCGCTCTGCGTCGAGTAAAAACAATATTCAAAGAAAAACAAAGAAACTGAACCCAATCCTGGAGAACATATGATCTATAAAGAAATAAAGAGATTTGCTTCAATTAAACAAAACACTCGCATGCATTCAAACAGGCATAACTTATGTAGAAACCATTTATTTCGATAACATTAAGCCCCACACTCCACTCTTCTCTCTACAATAGTCGTATATCGAGACAGACACACACACACACACATATATATATATATATATATATATATATATATATATATATATATATATATATATATATATATATATATATATATGTGAGTGCACATATATATACATATATATATTTTGTCCAAGTTAAGCAAGAGACTAATGTGTAAGCAAATATAGTTTGATTGAGCCGGCCGACTATAGCAGGCGGTCAACCAACGTAGGGTCTTGTAAAAACAAAAACAGAAAACAAAAATCGATTTGGCCTTTAAAGCATACAAATTGAAAAGTGGAAGAGAGAAAGAAAACAAAGAGTACACGCTTGCCAAGAAAGTAAAAGTAAATACTTAAGTTTTGACCTTGGAAACAAAAATCAGTTTATGTTCGTCCACATTGCAGGCAACCCGAAACATTGATACCGATCGATGTTCCATGTCTTTTATCTAACGTATGTCCGTATCATTTTCCAGTTATGATCAACTGCTGTAATTCGATCCGCGCTAATATGTACAATTTTATTTGATCATCTTTATCATTTTTAAGATGTGTTAAACAAACAAAGAAATACAAACAAATTACTATAATTAATATGTATTATCAATAATCCTTTGTATTAATAAACAAACGATATACCACGTGTATGAAATTAAAAACTGATTTAAATAAATATTTCAAAAACCCACTAAGAAAACAAATTGAAGCCATTTATGGGATTTACGTGTGCGTGCCTTCACGCACCTTTTATTAACATTTAGGAAAATACTTTATATATTTAGCACTACGAATTGTTAACATTTCTATGAGAATGCATTCTAATGTGATTTTCCACTAACTAACTGAGCGAACGAGCGGTCGGATTCACTCGGCATTGTCAGTACGGCTGGGTTCGGCTTGGACGGACTGGATCACCGTTATATTGTCGCTTGCGGGGTCAGCAGCGGCCATGTTTTTTTCTTCAATGTGACAATTTTCAAGAGTTGCACTCAACTCCACATTGTCGGTTTTGGCAACTGCTGCGTTATCTAGTCCGTTTGATGCAGTCACTTTCTCATGGACTTCTTGGTTATTCTCAGGCACGGCCGAGTTTTCATCTTGTTCTGCACCTGTCACTGGTTCGGAATCGGAATCGCCGGCGATTTGCGCATTGTGACCTCGCAGTACCTCGGGATTAATACTATTTATTATGGCACGTAAGCGTTGAATCTCTTCATTTGCCTCCTGCAGATCCTGCGAGAGACGTTCGTATTTATCATGCTGATGCCGTACCACGCCAATGTTATTCCTTATATACTCCATTGGGTTTTCCGGCCGCTCTTTGATTACGCGTATAAATATTTTCGTAAGCGAATCCAGAACGCTTCCGCGCTCTAGATAGCGGCGAATCTCATCGCGCTTCGGATCAATTGGCTGCATCAGATTAAAATAAAGTTCTGTCAAACAATGTACAGTTATTATCAATATTACCTAATCTTACCTTAAAGGACATTTTGCGAAAATGAAAGAGTAAAACTTAAAGTTGTTGAAAAACGTTCGGAATAAGTTCAATCGAACAACTTAGTAAAGTAAAAGAGTGAGCTAAATCACTGATTTCGTTCATCGAGTTTATTCGTTCACCTAAGTACTAAGTTACTAGTTACTTGTAGCAAGTATTTTAAAGTCTTGCAATAGTATACTTTTAAAAAATGCGAAACAACAAATTTTAAAAACATTTGTTATGAAGTTTGCATTAATTTGTTCCTTAATTGTTTCCTTATTACCTTACCTTATTACCTATGTAAGAAATTATTCATTAATTAATGTTTTATCGAATATTCGAGACAGTGTGACCAGCAAATAAAACTTTTCGGATTAGTAATTGTGTCGACTGAAAATTTCTAACGGTTAATTGCAAATGTGTACATAAATTCTCTTTGAATTTAAAAGTGAATTAATTGCATTAAAATGGTACAATATAATTTAAGCAAATCTTGTAAATGGCCAAATAGATATAATAATAGGTATTCTCTTTCCTGTTGTCGAATTGTATTCAATTTTGGCGCCAAATGTGTTTCATTTGGTCTACGCGCATGTCTTTAAAATAAATATATATACATATCGGCTTATCGTGCTGCATACACACAGCAGTCAGTTTGGCGAAAATTATTCTGCAAAATTCTAAAACAAAAAATGGACATTTTTGAAAATACTTTTGTAAGGGGCCCTTCTCCATCATACTCCGATGAGGCGAATTCGGAAACTGCTTTATCCATTACACTGCCCATTGAAGCTGCCGAAATGGACTTGGACCGTAACGATTCGAAGTCGGATATTGTGAATTTCTTCGACGAGAAGTTTAATTCGGAATACGATGATGATAGCTTTTCGCATTTGCATCCCGGTCGTCAGTATCGCAATAGTTATGCTTTTTGGACCGCTGTCGTAGTCCTGCTGATGTTGACTGTTGGCAACCTGATCTTGACGCTAACCATTATGAGTGTGCTAAGGTTGGGAAAGGGTGTGAAAGGCATGGAACTGATTCCGGAAGTGGACTTAATTAAATTCTATGATGAAACCGACTTGGATCGCATCCAAACCAATTCTATCGGAATACATGGCTTTTCAGATGTACCTGTATCGATCAGCAGCGATGGAGACTATAGTGGAGTGCATTTGCGGGTCTTTCGTAATCTGAATAGTGCCAGTGCCTTAAATGAACGTGATCTGGTTGTGGTCGACAAGGAGGGAATCGCCATTGAAGCCAATATGTTTGAAATCAAAGATCCATCCGATCAATCGACTCTTTTCACAACCCACCGACCGCAGTACAACATACCTGATGGAGTGGAAGGTGACCTACAGACGAAGGTGGCCAGTGCGAGCCGCGTATCCAGTCCAATCGATGTGCCTTTAATTATGGATAGCGACGCTCACATTGCCATCAAGGGATCAGAGGGCGTTTTCATCGATGGGGCAACCATAGAGGTCCAGGTCGAACATCACGTGTCTCTTAACTCAACTCAGGGTGCCACCGTATTGGAGGCAGGCAAAGGAATTTTTCTAGACATGGATCGGATACCCGTTGTAAGTTCGGAGCTGGGCCTACGCACTGGCAGCGTGCAGTACAAGATTTGCGTTTGCATGCCTATTGGCATACTCTTTCGCATAGCCATTCCTCGCGTGCACAATGGCCCAAAAATATCTTGCGCCCACTTCGACAGCCAGTTTGATCCCTGCACGATCAATTAACCACACAATAAAATAAATATGACAATATCTAATATAGTATCCCTTAATAGAAGTGTTACGTAGCAATCTTTTATTTGTATTTAAGAAAAATGTACAAGAACTTGGAAGGTTAGTTGGTATATGCCTTAAGAGAACCCTACAATTTTTGAATTCGTTTGTTGAATAAAAAGATAAACCAACTGGATCCAACCGATATTATCATTTAAATTGTTTCGATTGTTGGATATAATACAGAAATGGTATTCAATTCGTTGAACGTGAATGTACATGATGAAAGGTGGAAATTAAAAGAAAATTATAAATTGAATTCCATTCAAAGCTAACATTATTATGTAGATCAAAGCTAGTCAAGTACATATGTAAATTCTACATTATGATTATTATAATCGTACTCCGCATAGTCTTAGCCTTAGCCTAAACGCCAGGCGGTGGGGGCTCTTCACGTCTGGTAGATTTGATGGGCGTTATATCAACCAGATCATCCGGCACCATACTAAGAAGCTCTGCTTCACTTAGCTGCGCCAAGCGACTTTTAGTCTTTGTCGCACCCTCTGCGTTTTTACTTTCTGAAATATGATAAGATCCAATTACTTAGTTTGAATTGAAAAAAATTTAAAATTCTATTTTACCCGTGTCATAAGTGCAGCTCGAGATTGCATCCTCAGGATTATACTCATCATCATCGTTCAATGTTGGTCTGGTATTCGACTCCTTCTGCTTTATGCTAGCCAAAATCTTCGTCAGATTGGGAGGTATAGATATGCTGGCTAGCACATTTGATGAGGATGAGGGTTTGTCTAAAATCTGTAGATACAGAGAGACTGGCATTAGTATGATGTCAAACTGGAATACTATTTAAGAACTCACCGAAGGCTCTACATTTAGCAGGCCGGCGATTTCCATGCGCTGAGCAGCGATTTGTTTGTTAATTTCGTCCACTTTGCGCTCCAGATCGAAATCCTTGTGTTCCGTAGCCGATGAGGGCAAATCACCATTGCCGTCAGAGCTGCCACCGGGTGAATAGGGCGCATTCGGATCGTCTATACTATCCACCGGCTCTATCGAAACAGGTTCTAGGATAGGAGATTTTTCATTATTATAAATTTGTTCCAGCTAATGATTGGGACTATTTCAACTTACTGTTTTGCAGCTTTGCAATGGGCGCTTTGATGATGGCATCAATATCGAACTCATCATCCCTCGAGCTTCCGGAGTGTAGGCTGGGCTTGCGCTTCGGACTGCTCGGTGGCGTAAACGTCGTTCGAGAACGTGTTTTACTTGATACCTGCAAAGCAAACAGCAAAATATAGAGTGCTGCATTTGTGGGATGTATTTGAATCTTACAGTCTTGTTGCTGGCAGTGGGTAATGGTATGGACAATGACTGGCTTAAGTTAGGCATCCGTTTACTCAGGCAGCGCACAATGATGCCTAGCAGCGTGTTTGGTCGTTGACTGTCCTCGTAGAAGGGCACACTGTCCAGCGTACGCAACACAGTGGGCAACTTGTCGTTGGTGCCCAAGGGGAATATATAAAAATCACGAATCTGTTCTGAATCGGCACCCAAAACACCAAGACGTTGGCGTGAGTCAAGATATTCAAAGAAGTTGTCAAACTTAACAGTGTTCGAGACGCTGGCAGGGAACAAATTAACAATAACGATTTCCTTGGTTGGACTCTTCTTGATCTTCTTGAGATAATCCCAGACATTTACGCGCGTTATGCGACCAATAACATCCAAATTGATGGGCAGTAACTTATCGAGTTGGCTTGTATTACCGTGCACGGAATGAATAACCACATCGAAGTCCGTAACATCAACCATATTCAAATTGCCACTCCAAATTGGTGGGATCGACAAGCTCTGTAAATAGCGAGCGTATCTATCCAAAACAGGCGGGGGCACATCAACTTTCCCAGTTGCCTTTGGGGCCACAGGCACTGACTTTAATGTTGGCCTTACGGGTAGTGGCAGATTGGCGGCTTCCTCCACCGTTTTCTCTGACTCTAAGATTTGATCAATTAGGTTAAAGGCAACTAAGGGCGTCTCAATTTTCTTTTCAGTTGATTTTTTCTGCGATGGTGATTGAAGTTTATCGGCATACTCTTTGCTTGGTTGCTTGTCGCGTGGTGGCTGTTCTTTTTCTTTGTCCGGATCATGATCGTAATGGCGCCTTTTGTGGCCGCGTTTCTCCTGGCTATGACCGCGGCTGCTCGATCGGCTGCGACTTCTCTTGCTTGCACTTTGGTTATTGTGGGACCTATGACTTTTATGCCTGTCACTTTTATGTCTGTCCCGGTCGCGACTGTGACCCTTTTCTCGAGACTTTGAAGGCTTTTCCTTAATAGTCGGCGGTCGCTCATGGTCGTGGTCTTTACTGGAGACGTCTGTTGTGCTTGAGCTGTCAATAGACTGGGCCAATTTTTTGCTGTCGATGGTATCAAGCTTTTCTTTGCTGGCTTCGAGCTCTGCCGCTTCTTCCTCTGGCAGCGTCACATCCACCTTGGATTCGATTAGCTCCTCACCTTTGTGCGTCTTTACCACGTAGTTTTGTGCGCATGACAATAAATCCAGCTCAGATTTCTTAATCATATCCAACTGATGGCGGTTCTCCTCCTCGCGCCACTTGGCTAACTCCTGACTGGCTAATTCAGCTGGCGTCATCCTCACCAGCTGCTTAGGCTCCACTTGTTTGGCACATATCTTTTCGAAAAGCGTCTTATTCTTACGATCCTTAATGTTGAACATTAGCGATCGATATTTTGACTTGTACTTGGCGCTCACATCCTGCCCAAATGAATTGTACATTTCCGACTCCACTCGCTTCACAAAGTGCTCCACTTCCGCCACAGTCAGCCATTCGGATTTTACCGTTGTCTGCTCGGCTGCCTGCGCCTCTTTTATTCGCGACAACAACTGCTCCTTGAGTGTGCGCTGCACATTGAGGCGGATTGGCTCAGGCTGAGATTTAGTTGCAGGTCTTTCCGTTGTGGCCTTTTCGGGTGAGCGACCAACTGTAGTCGTTGCTTTAGCGGCAGATTTCTCCTTTTTGGGTGTGTTAGGCACGACTGGCAGCAGTTGTATAGATCGGTTCACAGTTTCTGATGACTTTTGCACCGGCAAAGACTGTTTCGCTGGGGCTAGCTCTGGCGTGGACTGTTCCGCCATACGCTTGTTTTGACGTTTCTGTAGAGGATTGGATTAGCTTGGATATACTATATACTACATGTTGCCTACCTCAATTTCCAGCGCCTGCTGACTGCCAGGCTGCACGACCTCAAAGCTAGGATTCTCCTGCAACCATTTCTTTAGCTGATGAGCACTGGGTGCTAAATGCCCCGTGATGGCACGTCCGCTTCGGCGCTCAAAGACATTAATCTAGTAGAATAGCAATAATGCAATAATGCAATAGCAATAATGTATAAGCTGAATAACTTCATGAACATACCCGTTCAACCTTCGACAACGTATCAGCCTGACGCAGTACGTCTTCAAATAGATCTTTCTTTTTGTTCTTTTTGGCTTCAAGCGAGTTGCCCAGTTGCGAAGGTGGTAGTGTCGCCTGCTGCACTGGCTCAGGCGTCTTGGGCACTGTTTGGGCCTGGATTGCGTTGTGTGCATATCTTCGTATGCATTCATCACTACAATAAACCGAATTGGCTCGTGCTGGCCGCTTGCATACCACGCAGCTTGCATCTGTCGGCGATATGACGCTGCTGCCCCCAAGTTTGATAAAATGAAGCTGTTGCTGATGCATTTTTGGCTGTGGCCGCGTGGGCAACTGCCGTTTTTGTTGCTTTACAAGCGAGCTACTTGTGGCTACTTGGGAGGGTGACGATGCCATCGATGATGAGGCAACGGGCAGAGATCGCTTGGGCGCAAGCTGCTGATGCTCAACGATTGGTTTAATTTCGATTGGCTGTTTAGCTATCGTCACATGCTCCGCTGATTCCAAAATTTGCTTGGGTAACAACATGTCTGTAATGCGTGGTTGACTCTGCAAAGATATGAATTACATTACAAGAGGAAGAAACGATTGTAGACCTATATTTTAAGTATCCAACTATTATCTGTTACCTTCTCCTCCTGCTTTTTAACACATTTGGGACACTTCCAGTCAATGCCCTTCTGTTCCATTTCCAGGCCCATGGCCTTTGTTACACTAACACACGTGCCGTGATACCAATCCTCACATAGATCGCAGCATATCATGAATCTGTTATTGTGCGGCTGACGACAGATACACCACAGCCTGAGGAAAGCATAGTTTTAGTAATTTGTACACGAAATTTAACTTAGTAACTGACTTATTGGGATCATCGTCGTCCTCTTGAGATTCTGAGCCTTCCAGATCATTGGCTTCGCTGCTGATATTTAGGTTGTTCGATCTCCTTGGCTTGCTGACACTGCCAGCCGCATCAACGTTCAACTGACTCCTGTCCGTCCCGGCAAGTTGCGACGAAAAGCTGTCACTATCCAAGCTGCTGCCAGTTAAGTGACTGGTATCGAAAGTTGGCTCTGCAAGCGATGTGGTGCTAATATCTGACAAGTTTGTGGCTGTCGCAGGAAAGTTCTGAGCTCGACGCTTCGCACGAGTTGTGGGCGCTTCGATTGGTGGCAGATAAATGACACGCCCATTGCCGCGCACAACTTTCGTCTCAGGGCGTGATGTCAATGTTAGCGTACCCATTGTACGTGCTGGAGTGCTGGATGCCATAGGCAAATTGGCCAAAGAACTTTCGCCAAAATCATTGGGCAGCGGCTGTGAAGGTGCAATCATTATTATATCATCTATGTCAGTTATAATTATGACTTACCTGAGGAACTGTTGGCAACTGATTGGCTACGTCGAAGATTGGCTGCGCCACAACATTGGCAATTGCATCTAGGCCACCAGTTTCTGTGCTGGCTAGCACCTGCTTGACTACCTCGGCCTCAAATTGTTTGTCCTCCTCTATGAGACCAACAACGTGCTGCAGGAAATCTGCTGTGATTTCATCCTCTGCAGATTCTAGCAATGGTGCGCTAGCTATGTCAATGTCATCCACGGAAGCATTTGACACCAGGTTACCATCAAAATTCGATTCATGTGGAACATTTAGAGGGTTTATTGCTGCTTCGGTTACTTGGCTGAGGCCTGCGGCGCTGCTCTCCAGCATTTTGACCAGTTTGGGTATGGTCTCGTCTGCTGTAGCTGGCGGTTTCTCAACCAACGATGCCTTCATCAGTTCATCCTGCACAATGGAGTCAATGAGATCAAGCTGCTTATCGTTTTCGGCTGCCAGCTCCGAAGAGCTCTGATGTGTTTCGATGACAATCTGTGCAGGTAATTTGTGTGAGGAGGCCGTCTCCACGCCGATGGGCATGAAACCCTTGCAAGATGGCGACGTCGACGTCGATGTCGAGGCCAATGTTGAAAGCGCGTTAAGAGTGGACTTGGGAGTGACAGGCGTATTCACTAAGGGCTGTTTACTGTTATCCGATGTTGATGTCATCATTGTCGTATTGTTGTTATCAGCGAGTAAACTGTTCAGATTTGTAAACATGCCTTTGGGGCTCGACAAGTTCTTGTTGATAACAATCTCTTTAACCTCTTGGGGCGGCGTCGCGAATCCGCCTGGTGGCCCATTTACCACACGACCCACTTGCACAATTGGCGTTCGGCGCAGCTTAGTAGCAACAGGAGAGCCGCCAATTCTATTTGCATCTGAAGATAATCCAGTTGGTTTAGGCAGGGATTTATGTATCGGGCGCATTTTGAGAAAGGATGTGCTAAACACGCCACGTCCCAATGCAATCACCGAGGGTGGCGCCTTTGTACTGAGTTGAACAATCTGGCCAATGGCAGGAGCGGTAAAATTGCCATCGGTCTGCTCCTTCCGACGTTTCAGATGTGGAAATTGTGACTGCGCTGGTTGCTGAGGCACTTTCGGTGAGTTTGCTGTCTGTCCGCGCGCTGCTTGCGGATTGGATCGTCGTCTGGAGAACTTTTTGAGACGTTTGCGTTTGTTCGAGTTACGGCTGTTGTTCATCTTGAAATCAATATCACTATCACGATCGTTGTCTGTTTCGCGGGAGGCATCGCTGGGTTCGCTTAGCTCCTCCGTGTCAGCATTCTCTTCGTCTGCTGTGGCTGAGCTATTTGCGTCTTCGTCATCCTCTACAAAGTCCTCGGCAGGCCTTATCATTTTAGCACTATTGCGCACTATTCGCGGACCCCCCAGCATTATCTGCTGTTGTTTGGGCACTGCTGCTGGCGACTGCTGCAGTTGGCAAGGCAACTGCTGCCTGTGCAAATTCGTTGGTTGCTTGGGCAACTGCTGCGCTGGCCTTTTTTGTTGCTGCTGCGGCTGCTGTTGCTTAGGCAATTGTTGTTGTTGTTGATGCCTGGGCGGCTGTTGCGCAGAGGTTGGCACATGGTTGAAAGGCACTACTTGGATCCGCTTCTTGGCGCTTAACATCCTGATATTGGACTGGGTCTGCAAGATAAATTTACGTCCTTGCCTTTCTATAACCACCTTCTCAGCGATTTTCATCGCTTTCATCTGCTCAGGCGAGGTGAATGGAGTGTAGTTATGATCGTTTCGAATAGTCTCCAACAGAGCATCTGATTCTGGTGTGCGCTTGAATATAGACAGCCCAGCCAGTTCTGCAAATATTCAAAATATTCATCAGGTATTCGAACACCCTTATATTCATATACATACTCAGAGCATTTTTAACCACCAGATCGGCTGTGTTTTCCGCGTAAAATTGTTCGACGCTCAGGCCAACAATCTGTGGGCGTTCCTTAGGTTTTCGGCGCTTTTTCTGTTTTTTTGGTTTAGGCTTCCGACCGGGGCGCTTCTTAACCTTCGGTACTTCAGCTTCGGTTTCCGTAGAGTCACCATTGATTTCGCCACCGCTGTTGTCATTGTCATCGCCGGTAACATGATCTTTTTCGCTTATCTGTTCGTCGCCGCCGCTTTGGCTATCGTTGTCTGACTCTTTATCTGATTCCTCGTAATCTGATGTCATTTCCATAAAACGCTCCAGCTCCTCCAGGCGTTCGGTTTCCTCTTGATCGACCATGCTTGGCGTCGGTGATGTAAGCCGCACTACACTAATGCTCGCAATTGATTTTTCCTCTGAAAATATATTATTTTTGTGTATGTACGTATAAAGCAGAGAATTCAAACTGTCTTACCCATGATATTTTCAATGGCACGCTCATCAAATGAGATGCCATTTTTGGCGTATACCACAACCAGATTGGAATCTCCGTCGACGCCATTTGGTCGGGCACTGGGCGTTTCGCTAAATACCGAACTAGACATGACAGAAATAGTACCTCATGGATCAGCTACTGTACATTGAGTCCAGATCAGATCCGCTTTTCAAATCGTTCTGCGTGCTCTACTTTTATTTGTGAGCGTTGAAACTAATTTGTTTGCTCATGCCGCGGCCGCGTTGTGACGCCGACATTGGAACCAGTACGACTTTTTGCAAAGTGCAATTCAGTTCCAAATACCTAAAAATAGAGTTGGATTACAGTGAATTTGTCAGCTTCACACCAACAATAAAAATTCGCTCTGTTTCACTTTAAAAATGCTTTATTCAAAAATAGGAAAATAGAATTTGCAAATAAAATTACTTCGACGAAAGAATGCAGTGTGCCCAGCTACGACCAAGAGCGATGCGTTAGTTGTATCACAGTGTGAACATGAACTAGTTTGAGCTAACCGCGTCTTTATGCTATAAGTCCCGCTTGTTAAACTTTATTAAAGCTTCTTATTCATGGACAACCATCAAATTCTTAACAAAATATTTAATTTTTTCGAATTCTACCTGGCGAAATATTATCAATTAGCTAAAAATATATACATTTATACAATATTCGTGGTATTTAAATTTGAATTATCGATATACTGTCAAGAATCAACAAAACAATTATGATAAGCTGTTTCTATCTCTCTTTCAGAAATATCGATATTGGTTGTATGTGTATCGATACTTCATGTTATTTAAAAATCATATGTTAAGCTAGTTTTTCTTTACCTCAATCATAATATTTACAGCTAGAAGTTGCACTAATTTGAATCACTGAATTAATTTGCGGGCAAACGTAACAACAAATAACAATGGACATTTTTTCATCACACCTAGCATAACATTGCAACAAGCTGTTAAGTTAACAGTGGAAGTAAACAAAGCGTTATCAAAAAAATAAATAAACAAAAACTCAAACAGATATAACTAGTGCCATTAAACCGAAAGATTGGAAAGAAAACGTATATACAAGCCGGTTGCTGAGGGGATTACTACACACCCAGCAAATAGCAAAGCAAAAAACAACAATACACATAAAACAGCGATAATAAAGCTCTTATTTATTGCAGCACTCGAGTACTTATTTCAGATATTGACCAGCTAATCAGCGAAACACACACCAGTTGCTCTCCGACTTCAATAATCGTAACGTTGAACGATGGCTTGCTTTCAAATGGGATCCTGTCACGCGGTGCCGATGGCACTATTTAAAAATAATAGAAACAAAGTCTGTCGAGCCATTCTAGACAATTCCCAGGAGAGTCTAAAGCTTAGCTCCGGTCAACTAATAATCTTACTCGAGGGTGGTAAGGATCAGAGCCTATACAATACGGATGTGGACTATGTGTTCCGGCAGGAGTCCTACTTCCAGTACATGTTTGGTGCCAAGGAACCGGGCTGCTATGGCATCGTCAGCATCGACGTTAAGACAGCCCAGCTCTGTTCGGTGTTGTTTGTGCCACGTCTGCCCGAGGAGTATGAGACCTGGATGGGTGAACTGCTGAAGCCCGAACAGTTTAGGGCCATGTACGAAGTAGATGAGGTGTACTATGTCGATGAACTCGAAGCTTATCTGGAAAAGACCACGCCCAAGCTTATATTGACGCTCAGTGGCACCAACAGCGATAGTGGCCTGACCATGCAGCCGCCAGAGTTTGCGGGCAAAGACAAATACGTGACGAACTGTGATCTGCTCTATCCGATAATCTCCGAGTGTCGCGTTATCAAGTCGCAGGAGGAGATCGAAGTGCTGCGCTACGTGGCCAAAGTATCCTCAGATGCGCACATTAAAGTGATGCAGTTCATTCGTCCTGGTCGAATGGAGTACGAGGGCGAATCTGTGTTCCTGCATCATGCATATGCAGTAGGCGGTTGCCGCCACGCTTCGTACACCTGCATCTGCGGCAGTGGCATCAATTCGGCTATCTTGCATTACGGGCACGCTGGTGCACCCAACAACCGGCCCATTCAGAACGGCGAGATGTGCCTCTTCGACATGGGGGCCAACTATTGCGGCTATGCTGCGGATATCACCTGCAGCTTTCCGGCTAACGGTAAATTTACCGAGGATCAGAAATTCATTTACAATGCGGTGCTGGACGCACGCAACGCTGTGATGCAGACAGCACGTGACGGCGTCTCCTGGGTGGACATGCACAAGCTGGCGGGCAAAGTGTTGCTGGAGCGTCTCAAGGCCGGTGGCATGCTCACCGGCGATGTGGATGAAATGCTTGAGGCTGGCGTCTCTGGTGTGTTCCAGCCGCACGGCTTGGGCCATCTGATTGGCTTGGATGTGCACGATGTAGGCGGCTATTTGCCCACGGAGCCACCTCGCCCAAGCGAGGCCTGGCTTAGCAAGCTACGCTTCGCCCGCATCCTTAAGGCGGGCATGTACGTTACCATTGAGCCCGGCTGCTATTTCATAAGGCAACTTATGGACAAGGCAATTTCTAATCCCGATATTCGTAAATACATCAATGTAGAAGTCTTTGAACGCTTCCGCAACTTTGGCGGCGTGCGCATTGAGGACGATGTCCTGATCACCAAGACAGGCGCCGAGAACTTTGCAATCGTGCCACGCACCGTGGAGGAGATCGAGGCCACAATGGCAGCCAAATAAATTGTTAAATAATGTGAAAATACGTTATATATAAATGGATATGGAATTAAATTGCCTATCCTTAAAGGATACATACTACATGTTATATATTTTATGCACTTTATGATATGACATACATATTTAAAAATATAAACTAATTACTCGGGATTACTCGGAATTAAGCAGGTGGATTACAGTTGAGTCAAAAGAAAGTTATAGACCTACGATAACCAAGTGGCGAATAGATATATAAGTGCTATGATTCAAAACACCCTGAATCCTTTCAATATAATGTTTAAGTAACTCCAAAACAGCTTAAGGAACTCGAGCTCGATTAGGTGACTATGAATTGCATGAAATTTCTACCTATATCAGATTAGTCCTATAGATCATAACATTTGCATTTCTCATAAAACTCAGACGAAATATATATATTAATTATAATTTATTGGCTTTAAGCTAACAACGTAAACTGCTAACAATGTAGACCTGAAATTACATGACGAATTCGAGCCATTCAAAAGATTTTATATTGCCATTCACAAGCCGAGTCGAAGGGGCTAATTTTGCATAATGTAATTTAGGCTGTTTCGGCTCGCTCCCAGCCCAATCTCGTTTTTTGTTTTCCTGGAAACTACATGTACTTCTTGCTGTGACCATTGCGTTGTTGCTTTCCATGAGTATGTCCATTGCTAGACGCTGGTTTGACGATCTTTATATCTTCGCTGCTCTCGGAGTCCGGTAGTTCGGTTAAGGCAACGACACTGCGACGCGGAAACCAGCCACGTATGGAGCCCTTGCGCTGACGCTTCTTTTGCTCCTGTTCATTGGGCACACGCTCGCCGAACAACCAGTGGCGTCGGAAGCGCGTCACTTTGATGATATCGTCCGGCCGTAGGCGAATGCGCGGCTCGTCTGTGCATGGTGCATTGACACAGACTTTCCAGCCCTGCGAGAAGATTGGCAGCCAGCGGCCCGTCACCGGGCTTATGCATTTGAAGACGCGTGTCCGCGCTCGTTTCTCCTCCTTTTGTGCCAGTTGCTCGCGCTGTTAAGAAAGATTTCAGATGAGTTATATTTAAAAAGAAATCGACAAAGCACTCACAGTCAGCGTGTATTGATCGCAGCCCTTGACGACGGGCCAGTCGATGCCATCGCCGAGTTTTTGGCACTCATCGTTGAACACCTGTCGCAGATTGAGGCGCCATCCCAAGTCGTATGGATAGACAAAGGGGTCATAGGAGGCCGCCTTGTAGCGGCGATAGATTGCCTTCTCCACAATCCAAATCTCAATGCCCGTCTGATTGGAGACTATTGTCTTGAGTTGTATATAGAGCAGCATGCTCAGTCCAATGACGACGCCAATAGCCAGGCCCATGCCCAGAATGCACATGACAATGCTGACGACTGTGAACTGGACTCGGGCCAAATGGGCCAGCCCGTGGGTCAGGTAGTAATAGCGGTGAATGCCGCGATAAAAGGAACAGCTAAGTACCACTGCGCCATGCAGACTGCCCAGGATGGAGAAGAGCAGAAAGTAGCTAAAGTAGGCGTGATTGGCCCAGCCAACACAATGATTGATCCACGGGCAGTGATGATCCATTTTCTTCACGCATCGATTGCCTGCACAGAAACATGAATTATTAAAGGTCTCGAGTAGTTTTTGTTTTGGTTTCACTCACATTTGCGACAGTGATGCGACCGAGGTGCTTTGTAGCCCTCACACTCCTTGCAGTACTGCAACCATTCCGTGTCCTTGGGGTCCTGGCAAATTAAAATATAATATATGCGTGATATTCAAAATAAGTGTAGTATATACATATATATATATATTATATGTATATATTATATTATGCCAGCGACTCCCACAAAGCGCACAGCTCATTAGGGTGAACCAGCGTCTGCCCTACAAAACATTTATGCAAATTGAGGTAATTGCATTACGAGCACGGCTCCGTAGCGGCTGCGTTTCAGTTTGCGTGAGAAGCTTTTAGGCCATAAATTATTAAATGGGGGCTGACGCGGCGCAACGGCCCTTAAATTATTGGTGTCGAAAAACTGCCAACGCCCCAAACGGTCAACAGCCAGCAGTCCGTCTTAGGATTTGTCTGGCCAGCTTATCGTGCAGTTTTGAACGACGTATTTGAGGCAAATTGCAGCGGTTAATTGCTGCATTACGCGGCACTGCCTAGTTGGCCGTTGGCACTTGGCGATAAAGGGTTGAGCACGCGATGCCGTCAGCTTTAGCTGACCCATTTGTTTGGCAGCAGATGAGTGTGTTGGCATTAAGTATGAATGAGTCGACCGATTGCATTCGCGCGACCACAGAGGACATGCGAACAAGTGGCTGACACGGCCTTTTTTGTTGCGCTAAACAATTATTTCCGATACAGCAGTGACGCGGCACAAACGGACGGACTGACGGACGGCCAGGCGAGAGAGCTTGTCAGCAGCTGGAAGGCGAAGCTTTCCTCCTTGGGTCACGCACAAGTCAGCCCGATTTGACAAATATGTAATCAGAAGTAATAGATTATAGTATGATACTCAAGCCTAATATAATTAGCATGATATACTATACTAAGCTGGGTATTTCCTGCCAGTTGCTGACATTAGGGCAGCGCTACCCTAGACCCTGCAGCTGACACGCCCTACCCATTGGCGGCACGAAGTGGAGGCACATGCGACCGACCATAGTTGACAAACATTTTCCATGCATGCCAATGTCACGACAAAATGTTTTATTGTTTTCTTGCTGTGCCCCCTTTGTAGCTGCCCAATGGAGCGGGCCAGGTAGCATGGGGCGTGTGGGTTCTGAGGGCTTGTCGTACCTTTGGCTGCCATTGTTTTGGCAGCAGACCCGGGCCTGTCACCGTGGCCATGATGTAATTGAATGTGGCCAGCGTGGAGAGCAGCAGGAACAGGGCCTGGTGGGCGAACGCTGCGAACGATTCATTTGGTGGCCACCACATCGAGTTCATGTAGAGCGTTGTCAGAGTTACGCACTTAATGATGCCTGAAATGGATTGAGAGATACAATAATGTCACTTCATGCACGGTTAAGCATTTACGGCTAATCGGAGATTTTTAATTGCATATTTATACTGCTATATATACATACATACATCCATACATACATACACTATGTAAACATTCTGGGCTGTTTGGGGATTGCGTGCTGAGGAAATTAAATACATTTATTTGTATACATTCCGTTTTTATATCCCGACTTGATTAAGCGTTAACACAGGGGTGGCAATTGTATTTTAACTGAGTTGGCATAAGTGTAGCAGCCAGGAGAGCTCCCTCCTGACGAGGGGCATATCCACCCACATCCACCCCAACCAGCCAACCGGCAACAGCAGCAGCAACAAGCGACGCGAAATTTAGTAATTAAGCTATGTACAATTATATCGCAGTTCAATATCAAGGTTGCCCTTTCCGTGGTTGCGGCATGAACCGGATGCTTTATGGCCATATTACCGTCTGCTCAGATGGCCAAAATAGTCAAATTGCACGCCATTTTCAGCAGAAGTCGGCCAAAAGTTCGGTTCTCATCGCGCAAGGGATATTTGTATTAAAGCGGTAACTAAAATGCAATTAGCGCAGCATTTTACGCGAATTAAATGACGGGCCACTCCTTAAGAACGGCGTTCATCACTTAGCGATGGGCGTGGGCAGAGTACAGGCGGGCGCTGGGGGCGCCGAAGAGCCGTTCAATGGCGCCATCGTCGCGTTGACCGTCTCGAAATATGAAACACGATATTGCGCTGCAGACAAAACACACACACACAAGTGGGCGTTGAGGTGGGCGTGTGGGTGGCGCTTAACGTTTTACATTTGTTATTGGCCAATTGTTGGTTCTCTTTTGAAGCAGTTCATTCACTTCGCACACACACTAATTTGTAACTGGTAATGTGATTGTCCTGACTGGGCTCTGATAAGCAGAGCCTTTGACAGCCAAGCGGAAATTTTCGGATATTTGCAATATTTAGTTTTACTTACTTAGCGCTGTTAGCGGACCCCAGTGTAAGAAACGCCGAAATCTCGATATTTCGGCGCTCATGATTAAATTATAGTTTTTATGTTGACGGTCAAAAAGGAAATAAGACGACGAGCTCTACAAGCGACGAAGTAAACAAAAACAGCGACAGTGCTGCCACCCAGTCGAACGACGAGTCATTTTCCAGCTACCCATCGATACCTATCGATAACTAAAATCGACTGCACACTTTTTCAATTTAATTTTTCTGAGCTATTTGTCATTTTTATTTGCAATTAATATTGTTATATACAATAAAATGTAACATTGTGATTAGAGCTAAGAACTACATGTGCATATATATGTTTCGAGTAATTTTATTAATTCCTGCGTTTATTTGTTGGCCAGAATTTCAAATTTAATGCCATGCTCGTGCTTCTCCAGCTCGCTGATGAGGCTGGTCTTCGAAAAGGCGGCTCCTGGCGGAAGTACGCCGCCGGTGCCTGGCATTTTGTTGCTCTCCCGGAGAATGGTGACTGCTGTGGAGAGCAGGGCAACGCATGTCGAACCATAGCCAGGGTTCGGGCCCGAAACTCTGACCATTAGAGTTTTTGTTGGCGGATCCGTGTACTGATCGGTGCCTTCGGCCAAACGCTGCGAGCTGGGCCAGCCGGTCGCTTTCATTGTCATTTTAAAGTAGCTGCGCTCCATTCTGGACTCACTGGGACCGTCGGGCGAGACGAAGCCACCAGAAAACAAGCTCGGATATTTGAGTAACAAGCTGCGGCCGTATTCAAATTTGGCCATGAGACCAAAGAAGGTCGCGAAGAGAGCCACGAAGATGGCTGCTAGCCATGAAGGGAAGCCAATGTAGGCGTGCATCTGTACCGGGCGTTTTTTCTCGTGCTCATATAGGAAACGCTGCGAGCGCATGACCACCGAGCGATCCGAGCCCGGAAAGGGTAGACACACTTTGTTCACTTCTTTGGAGCGGAATATCAATGGGCGATGCTTCAGGATGGGAAAGAACTTGGGAAGGCGTTCCGGGTAGAGTTTCTGGCGAATGCCACGCAGCTCGTTCGCATGGGCCAGTCCGTAAACAGCGCTCTGCCAGGTGCCAGTGTTGATACCAGCCTTGCCATCGGATGCATCCCTGTCGCCTTTGACCCCACTTACCAAAAATGTCTCCACGGAATTGACGACGCCATCGAAGTTCTTCTCCACGAACACGATGCCCATGTCAGCGGGTATGGAATCGAATCCGCATGCACTGATCACATACACGCCGCGCTCCTTGGCCAGCTCGTTGTACTTTAGCTGCATCGTTTCCATATACTGCGGCTCGCCGCTGACATCCACGTGATGGGTGCCTGCGTTAATGCAGGCACGGACCACATTCTCGCCGTAGAAGCGGTATGGACCTGTAGTGTTAACAACGATGCGGCAGGACTTGGCCATATTGAGCAAGGAGGCCTCATCATTGACGTCAGCAATAATAATGGGCGTCTGCGACAAATCCTTTTTGGCCTTGGCTCCCATCTCCTTCAGCACCGCCTGCAGCTTCTCCCGACTGCGTCCAGCTACACCCCATTTCAGATCCTTCAGCACCGATACCGCCTCGAAGACCGTGTATTTGCCTGTGAAGCCTGTCGCTCCGAATATAATCACATCTAAGCGTTCGGTTGCCATTTTTCTTTTTTTCAAGGTCAATGTCGGTCGGACTTCCAAAAAATGTAGAACGTGTCAGTTAACAGGAATATGTAGTTTGTTATCAGAATTCTCGCTAAAAGTAAGAACTTTGAACTATTCTCATTGTCATTGATTTGTTGCAAGAAGCAGCGAAAGCGCGAGAAACTTACCAGGCTTACTATATTGATAGACTTATGAAAATGCACTTTGCTCGCAGGTGTGCGTAATCATACCTCCCCTCAGCTATTAACTGGTCAACTATAAATGATGTGGGGTGTTGCTTGTCTTTCAAACTCAAAACAATAATTTTCACTAGCCGCATTCGGTCATCAGAAAATTGAATAATCGAATCAGTTCGATAGTCACGCTGCATTGTGAATCAAAAAGAATATAAAAATAATTATTAAATAATTAACAATTTTGTATGCAGAATCATTATATAATAACTTTGATTTTTCAATAAAGTGTATAATCGCTGTTTTCTTGTATTTCAAATTTAATTTAAAAAAAAAAACGAAATTAATCTGTTGCTTCAGCGCCATTTTCGGATCCTTCAAATTAATAATTAAGTTGGTCGCGGCAATATATCGATATGTTGTTTATTTTCTTGCCGATAGTTGGGAACAAACGGGACAAACATGGCAGGCGGATTGAATTTGTAAGCTTTTTCCCTAAATGAACAACCCGCGAGATCATCTGCATTGCAGCAGAAGAGGCTGTACTTACACAACGAACAGAGCGTATAACTTGGAGCGCCACGAACGAAACCATGACAAAGGCAAGGTGCCAATATCGCAGTGCCAGCCATGTCCGCACTGCACTTATGCCGCTGGATCTCTGCACAATTTAATGCGCCACATTAGTAAAAAGCACACAGGATCTACTGTTAAGACACAGCAACAAGTGATAACCAGTCAACCACCTCCACCACCACCACCACCGCCGCCACCACCTCTTCCAGCTCCACCCGAGCAACAGAATGAGCCGGCCACAACACAGAAATCTACGCCAAATGTTGAACCAAATCCCGAACCAAAAGAGACTGTGCAACAGCCGGTGAAACCGGCTGTGGATGCGTCGCTTTGGCTGTGGAGTGCGCCGCATCAGCAGGAGAAGAATTTCATGAAGCGCAGTGGCCTCAAAGGCGAATGCGAGATATTAGAGCGCAGCGTCAATCTGTTCAAGTATGTCGAGGAGCCACATAATTATTAAGTTATAATTATTATTAATAGTTAATGTATCTTTGAAGATTGTACGTCTTGGTGCAGGCGCGAGGGGGAGCTCTTGATGTTGACGAATGGGATGATGTCGCGGCAGCACTGAGTCTGCCTCCCGGATCAGGTTGTAATGTTGGCGTCAAGTACATGGAGGTGCTATTCGAATTTGAGAAGAAGGAGGAAGAGCGAATGCAAGAAAACCAAATTGTCCCAGGGGTGCCGCCCTGGTGGGACGACGGCGATTTGATCAGCGAGGATGCAATGTGTGCATCCGAGGGCAAAATAATGTGCCATTGGTGGAGAGATAAGAATCGACCTTTTGTAACTGTTCAAAATGCTGTTATTAAACTGATTTACGATAAGTATTATAGTAATCACTTAAGCAACAGCAAGCCGTTTCAACGGTTTTGCGTAAAAGACTCGTGGCTTCGCGCCACAATGATGAATTATCAAGAGCTAAAGTATCAACTACACTTCACACATAGTTCTGCCTCCTGACTGTTTAATTTTATAAATTGTAGCATTATTATTAATTTATGTAATATACATTTAACTAGATCTAAAACAAAAATGCCGCCCTAGAAAAATTTAATTTGGACATATTCAAAACAAAGTGAAGTTGGCGGCGGCGGCGTGCTTAATCTATGAGCATCGAGTATGAAATCGATATATTGTAGATTTTCATGATTAATCGTTGTGTATTCAACACAGTCTATATTCACCATGGTGGCACTAGCTCGATAGCTTACTACCATCTCAGGAATATCGAATTCTTGAATCGCGCACAACATTGTGAATTCTGTTTTAAAGCTGGAAGGTCGTATGTGCGCAAAGATCGGTGGGCAAAGTCATTTTCAAAAGTAACTGAAAATAGAGAAAAGTTTAAATTGCGATTTGTTTGAACTTGAACGCTACATCGAACTGTTTGTTAAAATTAAAATTAGTGTGTTTGCGTGCGTGTCTTAAAGTCTGTTAATTTTTGAGCACATTTGGGAAGCAGGACTGCGCAAAAAAGAAGAAGCATTTCGTGATTGGCGGCTGGTCGTTTGAGTGTATGCGTGCGTGTTTCTCTCTTTGTGAGTGTGTGCGTGTATGTGTATGTCAGCGGCTGTGCGGCGTGAGAGCAAAAGGAGAATTCGCAAGACAAGAGCCAAGAAGCAGCGTGTGAATCACGAATGAGTGAGAGCACAAACTGAATCACATCAGATTTTATTGTTGGCATCTTTTGGAAAGATACAAAAAAAAAAAAAGCCGAAAAACTGAAAGCACACACAAAAACAAATAAAAAGTCAAATACAAAATATATAAAAAGCCAGCGGCATTTGATTACTGCAAAAGTTGAGAGGCAGCTGCTGCATTCAGAATGGAACACGAGGATAACGCGCACTTCGATTTCTTGCAAAATCGTCTCGCGGAGAGTCTGCAAAACGCTGGCAGCGCCGGCAACGCTGCAGACGTTGCTGCTGAGCTGGTGCCCAGCATTGGCCCCAAGTCTGGCGAGCACGATGACGACGAAGAATGGAAGTACATAAAAGAAGTGCAGCAGAGCGAAAAGCAACAACAACAGCAACACCAATTCTACGGCGAAAAGTTTAGCGACGCTGACGCTGACGTCGACGTCGCATTTGGCGTTGGCGTCGGCAACGGCATTAGTATTGGTGTTGGCAACGGCAACGGCTTTGGCAGCGCTGTTAACAACAGCAGCGACGCGTACATGTCGCTCGGCACGGACCTGAGCCTGGGCAATGGCGTTGGCAGCGCAGCCGGCTTCAGGGCAGCAGCTGCTGCTGTCGAAGAAGAAGAGGACATCGAGGTGATTAAACATGATGGCGACTTTTCAAGCAATTCCAACACGACCACAACCTCGACCACGGGCGAAGTGGAAGCACAGCCTAAGGAGACGCCGCTCCCAAAAGCCGAGCAACAGCGCCAAGATGACGACATCGATGTCGATGTGGATGAGGAGGACGAGCCGAGCTCAGTGGCAACCACCTACGGTACGAGCAGCCTAAGCGAACAACAACAGGAGCCAGAGCAGCTGGCCAACGATCTCCCAGCAAATCAGTTCGATAACAAGGAGAATGTTTATCCCACTGGCCAAGACCAGGCCTACTTGGATCCCGAACAGGAGGAGGCGCACTCGCAGCTGAATCCTAATGCCGTCGAGTTTGTGCCCCATTTTGGCTCACAGCCTGCCTCACCGCCACCCAATGAGCCGCTTCAGCCGCTGGGACGCCAACTGCTCGTGGCTGGCGATGATCTGGTCGCGGAAAGCCCACGCAAGGGCGCACGCGATTGCAACATGGACACCATTGCGCTGCCCGATGAGTGCGAGTTTGACAACGGGGCCGATAAGCGCCCACACGAGCTGGAGCAGGAGGATGACACGTTCCCCGCCGAGACGGAGCTCGATACTGAAGGTCTGCAGAATGGCAGCGAGGTCTACCAGCAGCAGCAGGAGCAGCGCATCGATCATGGACCGGAGACTAGCGTTGACTTGGATGCCGATTTGGAGCTGGTTGAGGAGCCACGGGAAGAAACTGACTTTGTGACTCCCCAGCTACAGGACGACATCATGAAGCAGTCGATTTATGGCCAATCCAACTCGAATGCCTCCATCGAGGACATTCTCAACTCGGTGCAGACCCTGCCGCAGCAGACACTCGGCGATGAGCCGCTCAAGGAGAAGGAGCTGCTCAATGTGGAGGAGAAGGAGCTTGTCTCCCAGTCGCCATCCATCGAGGAGCTAAATGAGCATCAAAATCAGCTCATTGATCCCATGCAGGCCTCATTCTACCTGGAGCACACCTCCAGTGATGCATTCGCTCAACAGACTATCGACCAGGATCAGAGCTTGCTGCTGGACACCAGTGCGCCTCTGTTCAGTCCCCTTGGCGAGGATCCAGCTGTGACCGCCACAACCCTTGAGCTGCAACCTGAACAGGCAGACATTGTGGACATTACCCCATCCCCGCTCTCCTCCTCCTCCACCGAAGAGAAGCATCTTGTTGAGGAAACGAAGGAGCAGCAGCAGCAGCCCGAGTCTTTCCTACTGTCGGACAACATAGAGAACGATTTCGATACCGGTGCTCCGCGTCAGGTGAGATCACACAAAAACTAGAGATTTACCGATTTCAACTGGTCACATTAGACCTGAATCTCAAATATTAATCAAATCACTCTCATTAATCACTGTGTTTGGCTAGGAAATACACTTTAAGTCTAGAATAACAGCTAATAAGAATTGTTGCCATAATCTAATAAGATAATACATATACATATATACATTTATATTTGATACATTCCGAATCTTAATGAGAATACATACACACATTTATACTTGATTCAAAACATTCTTGATATATTTCTTTTAACACATCCTAACATAATTCGTGAATTCGGTTACCGTGTAAACGCACAAAATATGATGTCGTACCACGCCCATCCCCATCCCCAGTTCCAAGTGCATGACTCATTCTAGAACATTACGTATTTGTCAAAAATGTCCTTATGCAGTCGTCATTTGTCCTGCCCTCTGTGTGCGTCTGCCTGTCTGTCTGTCCTCGTGTCTCAGTTTCCGACGTGTTTCCTGATTGTCGCTGTTTGGCTATTGTTGCCATATCGGCCATTCCACATGCATGTCCTTGCCCTGTGAGGTCTGTGTCTGTTCACCTGGCCCACGAGAAATCATTAAATTTGTTGGTATACCTCATTGTTTCTGTGCACACAGCTGTCTGCATGCATTTCGGCGTTGCTCTCTGCTCGATTTTTCTCATTTCGTGCTCTTTCACCCTCCCTCCCTCTCTCTCCCTGTCTCTCTCGCTCTTCAAGTGCTAATGCAATTTTACAACATCAGCGCTGGGGTGTGTTCCGTTAACTCGCTCGCTCTCTCTCTCTCTCTCTCTCTCTCTCTCTCGCACTTTCTACACGCTTCCGTTCTGCCACACTCAACAGGACACGCAAGTGCTCTTCATGTGTGTGTGTGTTTGTGTGTGTGTGTGAGGTGTTTGGTGGCAAAGTTTAAGCGGCTCTTGGGTGGGGTTCCTATTATTACTAAGCTGGTGTATGAGCTGGTATATAAGCATATACATATATACACATATATATGTATATATGTGTGTATGTGTACTTTAAACTCCATTTTTAGAATAATTAAGGGCACACCAAGGGTTGTTGCTGTTATTTTTATTGTCTTTTTGCTTATGCCACTTCCTCTCTTTATTGCGGCTTTTGTATGGCAGCACTTTATGCTGTTGACCTCTTGGCTCTAAGATAAAATATTATTGTCGCCATTTGGCCACTTGGTATTGTGCTCTTGCCACCGTATTGTATTCTGTTTGGTTTTCTTTGGCATTTGATTTCCGTTCCAATTGGATATTGTGCCGCTGGCGCTGGCAGCGCAGCTTGCGGTGAACGATTCGCTCTTATGCATTTCTTGTGTGAGTGTCTGTGTAAGAGTGAGAGCGTCTGGCAAACTCCCAAACTTAAACTCGCTCTCGCTCTCTCTCTCTTTTTGACTGTGGAGCGCTCTCCTCACTCAGTCTGCAATCTGCATGACCAGCACTAACAACAACAACTTCGGCAAGAGTGGCAACCTTTTCGCTTCGTTGCAAATTCCAGCTCCAATGCACACAAACACGCACACATACAGACATACATATCTACATGTATGCAAGCACATGCACACACAGACACAGCTTTCATAATTACACAAGCGCTTGGGTTCACTTAATTGGGTCATATACGGTTTTCGCTTGCATGGCACATACACACACACACACACACAGATGTACAATTTTTTTATGATTTTTGTATATGCTTTGTCTTGCACCGCCGCCGCCGCAGTCACTGCTGCAGTCGACGCAACTGCTGCTGGGTATTGTTTGGGCTGCTATCGAACTTCCTGTGGGAGTTTCGTTGTGTGTATAATTTACGCCTGTAACAAAACGCTTTCTTCATGCCTCCACCTCCCACTTTCCCCACTCTAGCTCAGTCCCGTTGACGTTTTCGTTTTCGCCGTTTTGCATACCTTTTTCTTTATCAACATGACATGATTTGTGTCTGTGTTTTATTTATTTGTACATATTTCGCTGTATTTTACACAAACAAATATATCGAGCACGCAAAGCTAAAGTTTTCTCGTGCCTGACACAAATTTGTATTGTTTTTTTTTTTTTTTGTTCGAACTATAAGAATACAAAAACCAATTAACATAGCAGACAGCCTGTCTCCAGTTGGAATCGGTTAACATAAAAGGGCTAGGTTTCTTTTATCGCAAACTGAAGCGGCGCTGTTAAAGCGCCAGCTGTTAAGTAACAGTGGTAATCGAGTGATCAGTTTTTTTTTGTCATTAATCAAATAAACAAAAGCTGATTATTTCCAAGCGCATTTAAGTTTTTGCGCTCTCTGTCGCTACCTTATCGCTAATTCTAATTATAATTTTCAACGGCGACAAAATACCTACATTTATATAGGTGTATATATATTTATATATGTATATGTATATGTTTTTCTCTGCGTTCTTTAGGTGCATTTCGATGCTAGAGCACAGACGAAAACAAGCTGATAATACGATAATACGGTTCACGCGTCTGTAGTATGACTCAGTCAATGGGGCCTGCGCTCGCCAGTTCCCACACAGTCATAAAACTATTGAAAAAAAAGTGAAACATTTTATTGTTTTTAGTTTTCTGTTTTTGTTTTTGTTTTTGTGCTTCTGTTTAGACTTTCGCCACAATTCGCATGACATTTGTTTAAACTTGTGTTTAATTAAAATTTATGCAATTTGCATGAATTAGCATCGCCAGCATCAGCATCAGCCTCAGCAGCGCCACAACAATGCAAATTCCACGATTTTTCCGACAATTGATGGATGCCAACAAAAACAGCAGCAAAAAAAAAAAAATAAATAAAACAGAATTTTTTAGTTTAATTGTAATTGAGCGTCCATTCAAATACTTAAAATATGCCTGTTGGCGACTGTGACAATAATAATATATTACAATCTATTGTCCGAAATCTAATATAGAATACAAAAACTATTATATAGATTTTTGATTATTTTTTGTGTTTTTTAACATTTAACAGCACTTTAACATTTCACAGATAACGTATTTGAATGGATTATTATTAATTTGAGAAGTTTCGCAATGCCATAAACCATTTTATTTCACTTAGTTAATCTAATTTATACATTTATTTGCATTCATCAATCTACAGAGAAAGTTTTCTCTCGCTGTTAATGTACATGGCTGCTAAGCTAGATCTCTGTTAATATGCTTAGCACATGAACTTAACAGTGAAATGTAAGCGTGCTTTAGTTTCTATGAAAAAATTGTGCCAAAAACTTGCACATGCAAGATAAAAAGCTGCAACAGCAACAACAAGTCAATATAGGTGCAGCAACTGGTAATTAAGTCTGAAAATCCATTAAGATTATTAACTCAATTAAAATTGCTTGCTTCTTCGCAAATTTTCCTATATATATACAACTTTTGTTGTAATTTAGTTCAGTTGTTGCTATAAGCGCCACTTTTATTGTTGTTGTTGGCGTTGCATGCAGTTTGGGCAACGGGTGGTCCAATTGGAGCTCGACGTAAGCGCAGCCTACGCCCAGCCTCGTCTGCCCACACGGACAAGTGCTTAGAGAGATACAGATACGACTAGCTGTCTGTGTCTCCCTCTCTCTCTCTTTCTCGTTTTATCTGTGTGTGTGTGTGTAAGGAGTGTATCTTGTCTGCCCACCTAAGTACGAAAGTACGCGAAGTATATGTGGCTCGACTTACGCCCAAAATCAGCCTAAAAGCAAAACAAAAAAAAGCATATATAAATTCAGGCGTCAGACAGCGTTGGTAAATAATGTACAAGAGTTGGCCAACTGTGTGTGTGTGTGTGTGTCGGTGTGTGTGCAAAACGAGTTTCATTTTGCGGTCTCTCAACAAGCAGGAGGAGAAGGAGGCCCCAAAAGCCAAAAGCAGAACAATTGCGAGACGACAGCGTCGGCCAGAAATCTGGCTGCAATATGATTGCTATTGCCATTGTGTGGGCTGACTGAAGTCTGATTGCCAAAATGGTAAGAGCACACGTCTGAAGATGTTGCAGAAGCTGAACAAGATGTGGCTGGCGGACTGGCTGACTGGAGTCAGGCCACTTGAAGCCGTTTGGCGGCGTCTAATTGCACCATTTTACATTTTGCAGTTCAAAAGAAATGAGGCTCTGCTGGAGCAGCAGCCAGCAGAGGCAGAGGCAGCTTCAGTCACCAGCTGAAGTACTTTTTATCTGCCAGATACAATATCTCATTTTGCATGCGGCTGCCTTTGCTGCAGTTGCATGGCCTTTCTATCTGACCCTCTCTCTCTCTCTCTCTCTTGTTATATGCCTTATCTAAATTTACATTTGCCATATGGGCATATATAGATATATGTATATATCACCCATCTAGCATCATTCTACATACATTTGTAGGCGACACTTTCGCTTGCTTCTGTGCCCTCTATATACACATATCTTCTTTTTTTTTTTTGCTTCCTGCTTCTTCATTTGCAATTTATGCATGTTCTCGCCGCATTTACGAGTTCAAAATTTATTTTTAAATTCAAACCCTGTGCCAAGTTCAATAGCTTCTCAAAAGAAAAAGTAAGAAAATATGTAAAAATAATTACTAAAATGGGCGACAAAATGCCGCAATGCATTTTGTGGCCCCTGCAGCGCTGACGACGGCTGGCTGTCTCGCTGCCTGGAACAGGCGACCGCCAATCCGGGCCCCTGGCCATATAAATAGGCTTTAATCGTCGCTGTTGCTGGGGTGTCACAGCCAAGTGCTCCAAAAGTGTTTTTAATTGAAAGTCATTTTGGCGCTGGCCACAGCGATCTCTCGCTGCTTCCAGTAGGTGATCCATCGTCGGGCACCCAAGCGACTGGTTTTAGCTCCAGCAGCTCTGTCGCTGTCGCTTGCGCTCAAGCTGGATGGATGTGCCGCAGGAGCTAAACCAAGACGATGTTCAGTAATTTGCCTAACGTTAGGCTATTTGTATATTTAATAGGAATGCTGCGTCTCCGACAGCCATTTAGCAGATATGCATAAAGCTGCAAGCGATAGAGTAACTAACAGGAGAGAGGTATAAGGAATAAGGGAGTCAAAGGTGTAGTGCAGAGATTGGCCTTAAGATAGATACAGAAAAATCAAATCAATACTGTTGTAGACCAATTGACAGCTATAGATGGCTAGCGATGAATAACTTTCACTGTCGATAGTACCAGCGATAGTTAGCAATAGTACAATCGATGAAGAATAGTACCAGAAAGATGGTACCATTCATAGTGATTATTAGTACCTTTTATAGTGAACGATAGCATCATCTATAGTGAGCGATATTACCATCGATAGTAAACAATAGTACAATTGATGGTTAACAATGATTGACTGTGACTGACGCTGGTACTATGAATAGTGAACGATAATATAATCGATCGCTAGCGCTAGTACAATCGATAAATAACGATAGTACTACTTTAGAGTACTATATACAAAGAACGATAGTATCATTGATAGTTAACGATATTACTATCGATGGTGAACAATGATTGAGAATAGCTGATGATTATACTCTGAATAGTGAACGATAGTGACCGATAGTAACTTCGATAGGGAACAAGTAGAATATACAGATTCATTCATTCAAAAAGATGAATGAAAACTAATTTGTGTGAATACCGTTAAGAGAGTCGTTCACAATTTCAAATTTAGGAGTTCACAAATTCAAGTCCTTTGCAACTCGTAACGCAGCTGAAATTCCTATTTGAATGTGACGTATTCATTTCATATGACAGCTCAGATATTCACATAATAATATGACTAAGTTAGATGACAGCACCATAATGAGCTCATGCCAGCAACAATTTAAACTATTTAAGAACTTGATATGAATCGCTAAGAACTCGACTTTCATATCTGCAAAAGCAAAATAGAGAAAAAAGAAAAATGAGCTCTTAAGCGCTTAGCGCTTGGGCAAGCAGTTAACATTCAATTAATCATAGTCGAGCCAGCGAACATTCCTTGATAAAATTCAACTATGATATAATGGAAAGAAAGCAGCGCTCTAATTTTAGTCGACTTATCTAGCGAAATACCTGGGCAAAGCCACAGGTTGATTGCCGCAGCAGGTGGCAAAGGCGAGTATCTATGTATTTGTTGTGAAATAGTCGCCATCAATATGGCGAACTGTTGACTTCCGTCCAGCTTGACGTTCGTTTAGGCCTTAAAGCTCGGCTCATGTTGGCCATAAAGACTCTCGCGGACACAAACAAATATGAAGAAATGTGCAAAAATTTCTAGGAATGACGAATATGACGTGGAACCGGTTCTGTCGCACAGCTCAACCTGCAGGTCAATTTAGTTTAATTAATCGTAAAAGAACAAACAACAAACAACAAAATGGAAAACTAAAACTACCTCAAGATGAAGATGAAATACTCTTTAATCCTTATTTATACTTATAAACTGTACTCGTAAATATTTTATATTGTAGATATACTGAAACTAAGACAATTTTTTAGTAAAACAGTTTTACAACATACAGCTCTGAGTCTTAGTTATAGCATGCTTCAGCTTTACACGTTATGAACTCTAATACGTTACCCATTTATTTTGCTCCTCAGTATAACAGTTTGGTAACATAAAGTTCCACTACATCGGAGTATAACACGTGTCGCAGCAGTTACAGAAAGTCGAATTCTGTCAAAGATAAGAAATTTCGATTTAATATTTCGAGTGCTTTATGATTTATAATCTCTAAAAGACTGTTATACGCTACTATTTCAATTAAGAGAAAGTATAACAGCTTTATAGAGTATAAGAGCTTCAATATATGTTACGGAAAGAATAATTCGTTCAACTAAGACAGTTTGATTCAATATGTAGAATGCTTTTGTTAAGCTTTATACTCTCCACGAGACTGTTATACGTTACTATTTTACTAGACACTGGACTGAACTTGTTAGTATAACAGTTTTATAACTAAAAAATGTCGAATTCTTCTAAAATTGTTTGATTCAATATTTCGTCTTTATTTGGCTCACCTTTCTGGTTTATAGCCTCCACGAGACTGTTATACGCTGCACATAGCGTCACGTGATCGTAATACCCTCGACGAGGATAGAAACTAAAGATATCTAACCGTTCGTCAAATAATATAATGGGCGTCCCGCCCATCGGCAGGCTGTGAAAAATATGGGCAAGGCATTGACAGTCTTGAGAGAGTTTTTGCGGCACACCGAACTAACTGCCTTTCAAATTGTCCAGAGCTGATTGCATTTGTTTTGCTGCAATTGCTGGCTGGATTTGGCCGAGAGTGAAGTGTGTAAAGCACTTGGCCGAAAGACAGCGGCCGCAAGAGACGCTGCCCATTAGCCGTCAGGCATTTGCCCAGCCTTTGTCTGCCGCGGGGCACGGCCAATGTTAAAGAACTCATAAAGCAGAAGAAGAAGAGGAAGAGGCAGACGGCGACGACGAAGTGGTGGTAATCGTGGCTCTATGGGAAGGCCTTTCGAGAGGGGCCCGTCTCAAGCCTCCAAGTCGTGTTGCCAAACCGAAACAATGTTCGTGTGTAGCAGCAACAGCAGCAGCAACAATATCTAACTTGGCCAGGTGTTTTTGTTTTTCTTTCTTTTTTTTATTACCATTACCATTTGCGCTATTAACAATTTCTTTTGGCCTGTAAAACAGCCGTGGCTGTAGCTGTAGCTGTAGCCAGCCCCTATCTCAGTATTGAAGTATCTGCACTGTTATGAAGTTTTTCCACATGCGTTATATGTTTTAGTCTGTCCATCTTGGTTTGGCTAATTCACTTGGCCGCCGCGTGAGTCAGCCAGCAATCAGCTAACTTGGCCAACAAAAGCAGTCAATTTCATGGCAACGGCCGCCGCCATTCTAATGTATCTATATATATATATATATATATATATATATATATATATATATATATATATATATATATATATATATATATATATATATATATATATATATATAGATATATATATATATATATAGCTAACCATTCATGTCGCTCACTTGCAATGTGGTCTAGTGGTCTCGGCCAGCCAGCCAGCCGCTCGTGGCCAAGTCATATTGTAATTGTATCTTTTGGTTCTTTCGTGCGCTACGTATCCGTTGGATACTTTCACAAAAGCGCAGCTGAATCTGCTTCATGTCGGCTCGCTAATGTGCTTTTGTCTCTTCTGTTGTTCTTGCATTTCTTCTCTCTCTCTCCCTCCCTCCCTCTCTCTCTCTCTCGCTCTATATATATTTATATATATGTAATGAACCTTTCAATGCATTTGTGCAGTCTCAAACGAATGGCTTTGATATTGTGGCCGCATCTTTATCACCATTGCCAATGGATTTATGAGCGCTCATCGATATCCGAAGCACATTTCGTTGCCCCCTTCAAGCGGGCCTTTCACTCGACCCGAACGCCTTCAACTTTTGTAGCGCTTCCCAATTATCTGCAAGTCGTTTAAATAATAAATTTAACAGACCCCAAACCAACTTCCCCCCATAGTCTTCCCTGCCCCAGTCATATTAATTGAATGAAGTTTTTAAACATTTTAAATTAACTGATGGCCCGCCCCCTGGATCTTAGGAGGGGGCGAGTACATGCAGAAGGCGCAACTATGCTGGCAGATATAACCAGGAAGTGGTATAATATCATATCATCCTGGACCTTCCCTATGAGGAGGCGAGGCCAACACATGCAGAAGGCGAAACTATGCTGAACATGGGAATAGATCTTTTAACTCTTCTTATCCATGTAAATCCCAGAATTGCTTACTGATAAGAAGCGAGCTCTGTTAAAAGGTCTATCCATGTGGTATAATATTATATCATCCTGGACCCTCCCTATAAGGTGGCGCAACTAACAGAACTTGGATAGATAAACCCAAGTGGCCTACTAAGAAAATACAAGTTATGTTTTAAGATCTATTCATATGGTATAATATGTATCATAATATTGTATAGGCGGAACTATGCTGAACATACGAATAGATCTTTTAAATCTTCATATCCATATAAAACCAAGAATTGCTTACTGAGAAAAGTCAAGTTCTGTTAAAAATCTATTCTTATGTTTAGAATAAATTACTTTATCATCAAAGTCTTGAATATATTTATATCTCGTATTCATCCAAAATGCTAGAAATATATCTTTTTGGCTATAGATCTAACCACAAAGATATATATCCACCATGAGTTGCCTATTTTGCTATATATGTTAGCTTAAGATCTTGCCGAATAACGTTCCAGATTTAATGCAAAGTCTGAAGCGAATATTTTCATGTTGCCGAGCTTTGTCTTGCGGTTTCTGTAGCAAATTACAATAGATATTTTCTCATATTTATTTTGGACAAGCCTTTCACAAATTTTCCCCGGGCAGACAAACAGTCAATCTGCATATAACGAGAAAAGGCCCCCAAACCCAACCGCAGAACAAACGACATGGCCCAGCTCGTTCATCATCATCATTATCATCATAAGCAACTGACGACAACGTCGCGTTGGGCTTTTCTTTGGAAACCTGCGAAAAGTATGAAAAATAAACTCTCAAGAGCCCAAAAAGCAGCGGCGCGAAATAAAACTTAATTAACTTTCTATTCTTTTGGTTTGTTTGGATACCCTAGTAAAGGCAAAGGCAATGGGTATAGCCAGTTTGAAGTGCACTTTGTAACGTGCTTAAAGATTAAAATATATTGAAATATTTATAGTATATTATATGTATTGTAATTGACAAGGTAAAGGTCGGGCGAGAGCTAATCAAGCTAATTATTATCAGGGAGTTGAATCAATAACTTTTTTCAAAATTTTAAAAATTCAAAAATAATTTTGAAAAAATTTTATAGAAGTCAAAACTAATTTTTATATAATAGATATATATGTATATATATATATATACATACATATATATATATATACATATATATATATATGTATGTACATATATATATATATGTATATATATATATATATGTACATACATATATATATATATATATATATATATATATATATATATATATATATATATGAAAAAATTTTATAGAAGTCAAAACTAATTTTTATATAATAGATATATATGTATATATATATATATATATATATATATATATATATATATATATATATATATATATATATATATATATATATATATATATAAAGTATAAGATAGAAGCATTGTTCAATAGGGAAGCATTAGTCGATATTTGGATTATAAGCTTGTTAGGGTATTAAGTCTATGTTGTACCGCTCGTAGCTTTTGCTGCCTTGTTACACAGTACTTTTTCTGGGCTTGCAACATTTGGTTGCGTGCCACGTTAGCTGTACGCTGCCGTTGGTGACTTTGGCCCCACTGGATTGCTTTAGACGGGTCCGGGGCACTTCAGAATCGTCGCACCATAATAAATATCATCCATATAACGCGGTTTCGCAAATTTCTGGCAGTTGCTGCTGGGTCTGCTCCACTTTTTTTTTATTACTTTGCTCGTCTTGTTTTGCGAAAATCTGTTGCCATGGCCATTTGCCGGTTTTCCTACACAATTCGCGCTGTATCTGTTTTTTTTTTTTTTTATTGCTTATTAATTCTTTCATTAATGGCGTCGCCATAATTCATTGAGTCAGTCTGCTCGAGCTGAGTTGAGCTGAGCTGAGTGAGTTGGCGTAACTGTCGCAGCTCTATTCACTAATTGCCCGTATACTACGTACGGCTTTCCCGCTCTGTTGGCCAACTTAACGCTGCGCCAACTGTGCCCAATTGATAGGAATTCGTCGCTGACTAAGCAATATATACACATACATATGTACATACATTATTATAGAGATATATACATGTATATAGAGCTGCATTTTTCTAGACTTGTATCATTTCCGCTCTGCGCACAAAAGTTAAGAAAAAATCAATTATAAATAAGAAGAAATAATAAAGCAAAGAAATAAAACACACACAAAGGGCGCCCCCTGGCGTTGGTTTCATGCCTCAGCTGCATCACCTTTTTATATTTTTTGTTGAATTTGTAGAAACATAATGAAAATAGCATAAAATTGTGCATTAATCAACATCGGAAGATTAATGATGTGCAGCATGAGCTGCTACCAAAAAAAAGTGAGAAGACTGAAACAAAAAACCATATTGTTAAGACTGCTAACATTGGCAACATGTTGCGTGCTGCTGCAGTTGCATGTGGCGCGCAGTCAGTGCGCTGCTACCTCTGCCGCTGTTTCTTGCCACACACACACACACACACACATACACAGCCATTTCAACATCATTAGCATTATGTAGCAAGAGTAACAGTTACAGTAACAGTAACAGAGCAGCGCACACTGCTTATTATTATTGCACAGTTAAGTAGCCGCAACACAACAGTGGCGGCAGCAAAAAGAGATACAAAAAAACAGAAAGAGGGAGGAAGAGGGAGAGAGAGAGAGAGTGCAGTTTGCATATGCTCATTGAACAGTTTTTGGCTCCTTTGCTTGTGTCAACTACATTGAATGTGTGCCTAAAGAGTTATAAATAGAAATTACATAGACGCACATTATTTTATTTGCATGTTTATAGTGCTTGTGTGTGTTTGCGTTTGTGGGTATTAATGAGAAGTCTTTTGCTGTCGCTTAATTTGGCATTGTTTTTTGTTGTTTGTGGTCGGTCGGTCGGTCGATCGCAGTCTTTTGCCACCGCCCAAGCGCGCGCTTAGTCATCTCTCTCACTCGCTCTCTCTCTCTTTCTCTCCCTGCCTCTCATTTCTCATTCTCTACGCATTACTGAGCATTTAGCTATTTTATTGTTATTATAATGTGCATAATGTGAGTGTGCGTATGGCCAAAAACAGTTAGACCCTGCTGCCTGCCAACTAACTGCATGCCATATTTGTGTGCGCTTAATGGCCACTGTCGTCTGTCTGCTTGGGCTGCCCAGTTTGGTTTTCTAACGAGCTCTACTAGAGAGAGAGAGAGAGAGAGAGAGAGATACGACAACAGCGGCGACGACTCAATACAAGTGATTTGTTGGCTTTGCGCAAAATTTGCGACTCTATAAATTGTCTTTGCATGCTGTCGGCTCTGTGCCATTTATAGGCAGCCCCAAACGCCACCTGCCCCTGGCCACTGTGTGGCCACCACATCGCCCCATGGGCAGCCGAAATGCAAATGTGCGCCATCTGTTGAACTTGATTTGTATGTGCTGTTATTATTATTATTATTGTTGCTGTTGTTGTTTATGGCACAATTTTGTTTCGGATTTTCAGCAATTTGCACGGCCACACACAAAACAAGAGCAAGCACAACTCTCCCCACAGCGCGCAGACCTTGATCACCTTGTCTACTCTCTCTACTCTTCACACAGCATTCCTCTCTTTCTGCCTCTTTCGCTCTGCCTGTAGTTGACGTCAACGCCTGGCAACGCTCGTGCAATTTCTTCTTTTGCTGCGCACTTTTCACAATTATCATCACTATTAAAATTCGCCGTGTGTGTGCATATATACGTGCGTAAGTGTGTGTATGAGAAGTGGAGACTGAAAATGTTGATGTCATCGTTGCGTTTTGTTTTGCTTTGTTATTGTTTTTTTTTTGTGTGTGCAAAAGCAACCAAGAAAGAGAGACAAGCAGCAATAAACACACATACATACAAATATATGTGCGTGTGTGCGCACACACATAATTCACCCACCAACAACAATGCCCCCTTCAATGAATAAGTATCGTCCATTGTTATTGTGGCTGCTGCTGACTAGATTCGCTCGTCTTGAGTGTCAAAATCATTTGTCAATAATAGAAAAATCATGCACTTAACTATGAAACCTAAATGCAAACACGCACACATATACACATTTAACCTATATACACACTAAGAGTTAGCAAAAATCGGTTATTTTGCACAAGAGCAAAACAAGTCGAAACTTTTAGCAAACAAACAGGCCGGCCGGCAAAAGCTGTCAGCGACGCAGCGTTGCCAGCTCGTCGCGACTGATAAAATGCCAAACAGTCATAGCGATTGGGTGAAAGAGAGAGAGATAGAGAGAGAGAGGGGGAGAGAGAGGTCTGAAATGCAGGTTATTTATAAATGGCAATCGGCATTGCATAATTTAATACTACCACTGATTAATTAAATAATTCATTCTGTGGGCTGCCGGGTGTATGACTCATCTCAAGTCAGAATCAGCTGACTAAGTTGCGATTTAACCGGTTCACTTTTCTTTGTTTTCTTGGATTATTTTGATTTTGATTTCAACTTTTTCGGCTTCAGCTCACTTTTAGCCCCATTACGCTTGAGCAACAAAAGAAAGCCAGCAATTGAGCGAGTGGGCCAAAAGTGGGCAGCAGCAGCAAAACCAACAAAACACCGGCAACGAGCTACAGCGGCCCCAACTAGTGGCATTTGCTGGTCAATGACATTTTAAAGCGGCCGCAAATACGACAGCGGTTGCGGCAGCGACTTCACAGCCGACGGTGGCGTCGACAGCGACTGCGTTTGCTGTGGACTTGCGTTGCGTGCTAGAAGAAAAGTGCCGGAAAAAATGTTAACACTAGATTTGTACCCTGTTGGACAGCGACGCCAAAACTAATGCCGAGTCACAGTACACGCTTCCTGCCTGCCATCTGACTTTTTGCTTTATGCTTGAGTGTGTGTGCGTTTGTCGCGCTATGTCATCGCTCTTTGCTGTAGTTTCTTTTCGCTAGTGTTGTTGCTGTTGCTGTCGCTGCTGCTGCTGCGGCTGCTGCTGGCAGTGGCGGCAATTGTCATGACATTGCCAGCCGCGCTGTACGCGCTGCTTTCTCACTTTCACAAGTTCGCCCCATCAGCGCTGCTGATGTCATTATAATAATTTGTATGCATTAGTAATTCGAGTTGTTCTACATGTGTGTGTGCTGTATACATAACCCTCACAAACATGCAGACACAGCTGACGAACAGCAGAATCTGCTGTCTGCTATGGCTCGTGCCGCAGTCGAGGGATGTTGCACTGCGCCCTGCACATGCTCTCATTTCCTCTCTCTCTCTCTCTCTCTCTCTCTCTCTCTCTCTCTATCTCTCTCTGTCTCTGTCTCCCACACTTCCATCTCTCTCTCTGTCTAACTCCTGGAACATTTCCAACATTATTCGCTTATATTTTATAGCACGCTTCTTGGGGTCGCCTACAATTTGTTAGCAATTTACTTATATTTATGGTATAATGTTAATGTTAACATACGCATAGATGTTAACTTTTATACCAAGTGCTTAATGTTATGGAGATAATGCATTTTCAAAAACAAATTAGCGTGACCAAAGCGTGCTGCACTTATTATTATATTATATTATTTTTAAAAATTTATTTTATTTTTTTATATGCCTAAAATATTCAACTTGGCTGTAAATATTTTGGTTATAATTGATTTTTACGAAACACTTTGCTTAATGTTTATATTTAAAAATTTATGCCTCATCGCAAACAGATGCATCGAATTTGTATTCATCTTATATATATATATATATTCATCACAGATATTTTGGCCCAAAGGGGAGTCTTTCCGTTTATTTTGCTGGAAATACATTTTCGCTGGTATTTGCCACGTCCATAAATACTTGTACTTACGTACTTATATAGAGTATATGTGGATATATATGAGTATATATATTTCTTATATATATATATGTATATGTATGTAAAACAGTTTGTACTTTGCGGTCGCTGCTATTTTTACAGCTTGCACTTGGGGAGGCGACATGCTGACTGACAGGCCGGGGGCGGGGTTGGTCAGGGTATAACATGCCACATATAACACCAGAAGCAGTATTTTCCAGACGCACAATTGCAAACGAGCTGAAAAACCGAAAAACAAAAAAAAAATAACAAATCTTCACCATATTTTTTCAACGCAAAGACCGAAAAACGAAGACATTTCCAGGGGTCTGAGCTCCATGTGCCGGCTCATTGCATTTATCGATTTAACAGGGGGACAGCGGGGCGTCAACTCAGGCATGGGGGCGGGGAGAGGCGCGGAGATGACGATGACGATGTCGACATCGACATTGTCTGTGCGTGAACAAGACGACAGCCAGACAGAGGCCAAATGCTGCCTTTTGTTTTTGGGCAGCTTAGTCATCATTATCATCATCATCATCATCATCATTATCATCATTATCACCATCATAATCTGCTTAGGGTATTAACATTTCAAATTTATTGTGCATGAGGCATTCCGAGTGGTGCTTCAAGAGATTTGCTTGCTCATTCGCATTTGTATATCAAGTTATTAATCCATAATTTCCTCCTTCCCTTTTGTCTGTCTGCTGCAGGTGGAGTATGCTGAATCGAATGCAGCTACCGGCTATGGAGTCTACAGTGAAGAGGAGCCTGCTCCGGCTAGCAATCCATTTGCCTTGGAGGATGCGTTGGAGCAGCCTAAGGCCGAAACGAACTTTTTGAACGACGTCGAGGAACACTTTGTGCAACCTGTCCAGGAGGAGCAACAGCAGCACTTCCAGGAGGAATCACAGCAGCAACAGCACTTCCAGGAGGAGATTCAACAGCAGCACTTCCAGGAGGAATCACAGCAGCAACAGCACTTCCAGGAGGAGATTCAACAGCAGCAACAGCACTTCCAGGAAGAGGTACAACATCAGCAGCAGCACTTCGAGGAGGAGTCTCAGCTGCACTTCCAAGAAGAACAGAAGCTGCACTTCCAGGAGGAGCAGCAAGAGCTCTTCCAGGAGCAGCAGCAGCAGCAGCTCTTCCAGGAGGAGCAGCACAATGAGAAACACGAGCAGCTTTTGCAGGAAGAGCAGCTGCAGTACTTGCAGGAGCAGCCCGAGCAGCACTTGCAGGAGGAGCGAGAGCAGCACCTGCAGGACTCGCAGCCGCTCTTCCAGGAGGAGCAGCAGCAGCAACAGCACGAAGACTTCATGGCTCTGCAGCACGAACAGCCAGAGCAGCATTTCCAGGAGCAGCTGCAACAGGTGGCTGAACCAGCTACTAAACAGGAGACTCAATCAGACTACAACGAACTGCAGCTGCAGGAGGAACTCATCGAAGAGGAGGTGTCCTCGTCGCATCAGCTCAACGCCGAAGCTCCAGCCTACACGAATGGCCTAACCAGCGCCGAGACACCAGAGCCAACAGTCGAAGCAGGCAACGTGGAGGAGCTGAAGCCAGTAGTCGAACAGGAGCCAATTGTGGAACAGTTGACTCCAGCTTCAGCTCCTGCTCCAGCTCCAGCTGTAGAACAGCCTGTCGAGCCCTTGCCGCAGGAGACACCCGCCGTGCTCGTCAGCGAGCCCGCAGCTGTTGAGCAGCCACTCGAGGTGGCATCGGCTGCCGAGGAGACGCCAGTGGCTGACATCGCCGTTGCTGCAGTCGCTGCCACAGCAGTTGCGGCTGCGGCTGGAGCCAGCGTCGCAGCTGTTGCTGCTGCCACCAAGCCCAAGATCAAGGCCAGCCCCAGTGACGCACTCAAGAAGGCGGGCGGCAAGACTGCAGCAGCCGCTGCAACGAGCGCAGCCGCCAAGCGGCCCTCACCTGCGCCCATAGCGAAGAGGACGACACTGGGCGCCACAGCTCCACGCCCACGCACCGCACCGGCTGCTGGTGCTGGCAAGGCCAATGCTTCCACAACATCGAGCACCTCGGCAGCCGCCAAGACGAGCAGCACGGCCGCACGCAAGCCGCTGACTGCCAGCAACACGGCTGGCAAGCCGGCGCCGCGCACCACTCACAGCACTTTGGGCAGCGCCCGCCCGGCCACCGCTCCGGCCAGCAAGACCGCGGGCAGCTTGAGCAAGCCCGCTGCCAAGCCGGCAGCAGCAGCAGCCGCCGCACGCTCCACTACTAGCACCACTACCAGCACCACGACCACAGCCCGCAAAGTACCCAGCTCCAATGGAACAGGAGCTGCCGCCAAGTCGCGCTTGCAGGTGACGACTAGCAAGCCGGCCATCACTTCCAGCAGCACCCTGGGCGCCACAGGCGCGAGCGCTGCCAAGCCGAAGGCTCTCTCACCGCGCAGCACGGTCTCCTCGACGCTGCGCAAGCCGCCGAGCACCACTGGCAGTTTGTCCGGCTCGCGCAGTCCTTCAAAGCCGGTGTCCAATGGCGTGGCCAAGCCCAGCAGCAGCACCACTAGCACCAGCACCGGCACCACCCGCATCAAGTCGGCCACAGCCAACGGCAGCGCTGCCAGCAGCAGCACAACAACAACAACAACAACCATCACTAAGACTTTCACGGCGCGTCCGGCGCCCAAGTTCACACACTCGGCGCCAGCCGGTGTTGCCAGCAGCGCGCGTCGCTCCCAGCTGACCGTTGGCAGCGGCCCAGCCGCTGCCCAGCGCAAGTCGTCACCGCTGAAGAGCGCCTCCAGCTCGCCGCTGAAACCGAAAGCCAAAGAAGTCGCCAAGACGTCACCAGCTGCCGGCGCTGGCAGGCAGCCAATCAGGCGGCCAGCGGGCACCACCCCAGCCAAGGCAGCAGCTGCGACTGCAGTAGCAGCAGCAGCACCACCATCAGTTGACCCACAGCCAACTCCAGCTGCCAATGGCTCGAACGGGGCGGAAATCAAAGTGGAGCAGAACGGCAATGGCAATGGCAATGGCAATGGCAACGGCAACGGCAACGGCTTGTACGAGGCGCTGGAGGCGGCGCAGGAGGCACTGGAGCCACAGCAGCCAGCCCAGCCGGAGGTCGCCCTGCTCGACTTCTAGGTGGAGAGATGAGTTGATCCCCAATAATGGAGCTAAATAAAAAGAAACTACTTTACTAATATTATAAACATATTATGAAAAAGTATTTTGCGCATGCGAACCTTTCCGATACCCACGCCCCGCCCCCGCCCCCCCTCTTCCATTTCGATTAATATTTTTAAAATACATATACATATATATCTATACATTTATATGTGAACATATATGCTATATGGCGCCCTTTCCAAACGACTCCAACTGTACTTTATGTGGCACAATGCGATTTTCCAGGCCCAAAGTCGATTAGTGTTTTGTGCTACTCGAGGGCTCTTCCTTTTGTGTGCTCGCTTCTTTGGCTCATTTTGAATAATTTTGGCTCATTTTTACATTTTAAATAAATTTGTTCCTCACGCTCTGTTTTTTCTATACTTTTTTTTGCTCTTGTATTAAACGAGCAATTTTTATGTCTCTATTTAAGTTGAAAACGAGAAAGAATCTTTGGAGCGTAAAGAAAAATACGAAAAACAAAAGAAACACAAAAAACTCGAAAAGTGTTTTATAAGAAACATACACAAAAAAAAAAAAAAAAACAAAAAAAAAAGAAAAGAAAATAACGAACAAAAAACATATATAGATATATATTATGAATCACACTTATGCGAGAGGGCATATGGTGTAAGTGTGGCAGGAGAAGGAAAAGTTATAAATGTAGCTCGTAGATGGCATTCTAACACGTAATATTTCAAATATCAAAACTAATCAACAGAGAAAAAGATAAAAAACTAAAAAAAAAAAAATACAATATACAAAAAATGATCGAAAAGGCGGCGCAGCTATCAAGAGTTTGGCCAGCGAAGTGCTGAGCTGAACCACTGTGCGCTATAAAAAAATTTTGATGATAGAATTTTGATGTGTTTTTTTACAGTCGAACATCTTTTAGGGTGCTTCCCTTAGAGTGCACTCCCCAACACACACACACACATTGTATACGCAGCATGCATACATTTATACGTTCCTCCAATTTACTTAAAACTAAACATTTGTAGCGCAGTGTTGTGGCCGCAGTGCTACGAACAGAGAGATCCAGGAGAGCGAAAGCTGATTTGATTTTTAAACTATTCTGTTCCAGCCAAACACACACACACAGACACACACACCTACACCCACGCAGACTTTGATTTTTGTATTGTATTATTAAATTTTAATTTGTTAATTATGCAGCGAAAAGATCAAGCACAAGCTGAACATCTAATGTAACTTTTGCACACTCTATACTTTATGTTTAAAACGATATTACCAATTAAAAATTACAAAAAAAAAAACAAAAGAAAACTGCAAAAAAAAATCTCAAACAAAAACATTTTACAAATCTTTTTATTTTGTTTTATTTAACTTTATTTTATTATAATTTTTATTTATTTGCAAAGAGAAAGCGAGAGAGAGAGAGAGAGAGAGAATTGTGGAGAGTTACCAAAAAGCGTCAACGATTCGAATTTATTGTACGTACTTATAATCAGCATTGAGATACCGATTTTGCCTGCTTTTTTGTAACAGTTATCGAGAGATTATTATAGACGTTAAGTTGCTAGATTTGAAAGTTAAGTCTATATATGTATGTAAATATATATAGATGATAAATGAAATTTACATTGCATACGCATGCCTGACGCTATATACATATAGTTAATAATCGTACTTATTCAATTTGCGTTATGGTTTGCATAGTCCCGCCCCAGTGCCCTTCACTTTCGTTTGCCTTATTATGACTAAATTGCTAAGTTTAAGGCGTAAGCTAAATTATAATTACATTTATTGCTAAATACAAATACGGACAGCAAATGAGTCGAAAGGAAAATCAAAAGATAACAATGTGAGCTATAATGGATTTGTAGACCAATCGCCCAGCCCTGCCCCGCCCTGCCCCACTCACTCTCCCCATTGACAAAGCCCCCCCCTTCCCGAGAAACCAAGCAAGCAACATTCACGGCCGTAATTTGTTAAGCTTGACTTGGCACCACTGACCACCACTCAAGTCCCGTCAAGTTCGGAGAGGAGAGAGACTGAACCAAGTGATTCATTCCGTTGCCGTTTTGCATCGGGCTTTTGGGGCAGGGTCCCGTGTACCGTTAGCTGGCTGATTGTTTTCCAAACGAATATCGAATCAACATTTTTGAAGCATTTATACTAACTGGGTTGCAGACAAACTGAAAGTACTACTTATATATGGTATATCCAACAAACGACTTATATACGTAGCTCTAAATATTATCCATTAAATAAATAAATAAATAAATATATATATATATATTTATGTGTATTATTGACAAGTTGATAAAAACGGAAAACTAAGTGAAAATACTATTATTATCAATACACACACTCAGACAGACAAACACATATTATCTAAAATATACAAGAAAAGCGCATTAAATGATACAGTCACCCCCACATACATACATACATCGATACATCGTATACCTATAACTATGGTACATTACATACATACATACATGCATACATACTCGTACATCAAATATCAAGTCAACAAAAACATATTGTGAACGTGTAGAGCAGCAAATGGCTAAACCGATATTGCAACAACAATTTATTACTAATAAATGTTAAATATACAAAATCAAATAAAGATCACAAACTCTATTTTCTTGGGGATTTGGGTGGAGTCGACTAAACAACGTAAACTATGTAGCTATATTGCGTAACATTATTTAAAATATGTATATACTATACTACGTGCAGCGTGCACCGTATAATATAATACGTAAACTACGTATGATATTCTACGTAAACGTTATTACGTTAACTGGACTAAGTATACTACAATTGAGTAAACTTTATTACCTAAACTACTAAATATACCATAACTACGTAAACTAAATCTACGTAACAGAACAACGTAATTTTGTATATTTTCCTAACAGCATTTATAATTGATACAAATTGAAGTAAGTTCCTTGTGCTGCAGAATATACAATATAACGCAAGACATTGCGATAAATTCCACTTGTTACGTAACATTACGTAACAGAAAGACGTAAGTAAATGATGTAATATTTCATGATGTACTAAAGGAGAAGTTTTAAGATGAAATAAGACTCCTATGGCCACAGGATATAGAATAAATTCCAGGATATTAGCAGCATTGAACTGACTGAGCTTTTGTGATTTCACATTTGAATTAAGCATGTCTAAAAGCTTAATCCATATATTTTTAAATTGTTAGTCATTAAATCTTGTTTATCAGTTTAATTAGTCTTAATGCGTGCTGGATTATTTATTTTATGAATAACTTTTCCATTAGGATAACTAATTTGAGAGTGAGTATTAGTAAGTTTGTAAGGAGGGAAATTAAAGTTTTTATCTTGATTGAAGTCAGTATAAATATATATTCAGAATTAGGCGGAGTATTTAAAAATTAATATATACTAAAAGATTCTCAATTAAATATGGCTTTCACTAAGCTAACAGATAGATGTCTAGAATATATCATTCAATTTTAAACCAAAATCGAGTATTATTAATGAATGAAACAGTTTAAACAAAAACAAATAGTAATAAATTATAATGCATACACATACATATATGTATGTATATTTATTTAAAAATAACTTTTATTCTAATCTCGCAAAAGTTCTATTTATGTATTTCTAATTGCCTATTGGTATTAGATTCATTTAGTGAATCATACGCTATAAGTAGGATGTGGTTAATTGAGAGCAATTAATATTTCTAGAGCTTATATATGCAAGATTATAAACAAGAATAAAGCAATTAATGTTAATGAAACTATATAATGTAGATTAAATCAGTTAGAAACAAATTTGATATGTCAGGTTAATAAGTATAAGATTTGGTTTCCATGTAAGGCTTAAGATCTTATTTGATCAGGGCGAAGATCTACACTAAGTAGCATTAAAAAAGATTTTAATCAGAGTCTTATCGACATACGCACATATAGTACTTTACACCTATAGAGCTGCCCCTATAAAGACATCATACTTAAAAGATAGTTAAAGGTAAAAATTATAATTAAAAGTGACAAACAACAAGTTGCGCATTCCCAACTGGCTGCGCACGTAAGAATTATAAATAATTAGCTAAGTATGTTTCTGCAATTAGTTAATCATACTAGCAGCTAGTAGCAGTAGTTAGTGGCGCATTTTTGTTATCGTCGCCACAGCTGGCTGCAAGGAGCGGCGCCCTGAACTGCGCTCGTTTGCTCTATGTGACTCAGGCGCGCCCCATTGCTGACCCCTTTGTTAATTTGCATTGGGCCAAGTGGAGGATGGTTACGCAGTGAGCTAAGATGCGAGGACGAGAACGATGACGATGACGAGGACAACGACTGTGGTGCAATGGGAGCGCCGCTGCGCATATCGCAGAAAGAGAAATGAAGTGAGCTTGCGTGTGAAATTGGCTGACTTGGACTGGCGTGAATCACCCGAGTCTCGGGCGACGACGGCGTGCGCAAAGTGTAATGAATCATGTGCCAATGGGAGCCGGCAGCGGGCACTCAAAGTGGCTAAGCACAAACACTCGAAACACACATTGACATTCACGTTTTTGTTGTGTTGTACGTGTTGGAAATTGCAATTTATTTCTCGTTGGCTCTTTACAGGTTTTAATTTTTGGGCAGAGCCGCTGCCCGTAAAGGCAGCGAAATTGTTGGGCAAAGGCGCGCTTGCCGGCAAATGTGTACAATTAGCGATACTCGACTTTATTAGCATGTAATAAAATATTCAAACACAAATCTTGAATGGGAGCCGCAGACATCTATGGTCAGCTTATAAAACTAAAATCAATGCACTGTTTGGTGTTGCATTGGGCTGTTGGTTACTTTTGTAGGCTTAAGACTAGGGATTTTCGACGAAGAACATTAGACTTTCTTGGCCTTCTTAAAGTGTTTCTGCGGGGAGCCATTGTCCTGCGCTGGGCGTTTGTTGAAAGGCTTCTTCTGGTTCTGATTGTTCTTGTTATTGCCAAATTTATTGAATTGGGCTGGACCTCCGTGGGGCTTGACTCCAGCTTTCTTATTCAAAATTTTGCGCTTTAACATGGAATTGGGCTCCAAGAAAATTGGCTGGCCCTGCACTACGCGCTCGTTAAATAGGAAGGATTTGCAGAAGCCATCTTCATTGGCGAACTTAATAATCGCCTTGTAGGGCAGCGTTTTGATGTTCTCGATTTCTCCAGCTTCTGTGAATATTTCTTTCAGCTCCTGCTCTTCGACGGCTAAAGATATTAAATTCAGATATTCAAAAATTTGTAAATATAAAGAAAAAGCTGATCGCAAGATCACATACCTGGAGCCAAGTTCGACACAAGAATTGTGCGGGGCGAGGAGCTGTAATGGTAGGCCTCCAATTTGATCTCAAGATCGCCCACAGTCTTGCCATTTAATTGTTTCAGCGCCTTTTCGGCCTGATCAGAGGATTTGTAAGTGACAAAGGCTAAAATCATTCGCGTGCATACAGTATCAATGTCTACGATCTCGCCATGTTTCTTGAAGATCTTCTCAATGGTATCTGTTTTGAAGGATTCGTGACTGCCTGTGTTCAGGACTGTCAATGTGCATTCTGGAGTCTTCACTTGTTTGTTCTTGCTTGCCTCCTCGCGAACTGTTATGAAGCGTTTCTGGAATTCGCTACTGTTCAATTTGAGGGCTTTGGGCACCGAAGTAATTGAAGCGAAGCGCACATAGGCGGTGGGCAGATTGCGATTGTTGGAGAAGTTGACAGATTCGATGGCACCGCAACTTTTGAAATGCTCTGCAATGTTATCCTTGTTAGCCTTGGGTCCAATCAATCCCACGGCAACGGTGCGCTCATTGAATTCGTTTTTGTTGTGGGGGCGAGACACAGCCACGACTTGGCCATTCAGCGTCAGTGCCTTCTCCTTGGCGGCCAGCGCAGCCTCAACAGCTTCGGGAGACTCAAAAGCAATGATAACGTTGTTACCGCCAGCCTTGGTCTTAATTCGGTTGACAATGGCGATCGGACCGAATTTGGCGAACACGCCAACCAGTTCCAGGTGCTTGTATTCTGATTAAAGTCAATTTTAATATACATACTTGAATGTATAATGTTTAGACTTTAGGCATTATTTCATTTACCTGTTGGAAGTGAAGACACGAAGAGAATTTGATCCTTGGGGGTATCATATGGAATACGGCCAATGGCAACTTTTGGAATGCCAGCCTTCTTGGCGGCATCTGCTTTGTTCTTCTTCTTGTCGATAGGCGCTTCATCGGGCTCATCGTCAGAATCGTTATCGTTATCAGATTCATCGGCTGATTTTGAGACCTTTGATATCTCGCCAGGTTCGACTTCATCTTCATCTTCATCATCATCATCATCGTCTTCATCTTCATCATCTTCTGCTTCCTCAGCTTCCGAATCTACTAAGCCTGCTGCATCACCAACCTTGGAAAAAGTATAAATACGTGATTTTGGCATTGAACTGGTTTTATCATATTGAATTTTATACACACCTCAGAGCCGCTGCCATCGTCCAAGTTAACTCCATTCTGCTCCTCGTCGGCATCGGAGTCGTCTTCGCTGGCGTTTACTTCCATTTCGGGCTTCTCCTCTTCAACCTGCTTTGCCTTGGGGCCGCGCTTGTTGTTGCCCGCAGGCTTCTTGGTAGCCAGTTTCTTTTGTGCCATTTTAAAGTTAATTTAAGTAATATAAGCGGGAAACAGTGAATAACGCGTGTTTCGGTATGCTCAAATGCACGTGGAAAAGAATTGAGAAAGAGTGTGACCGTCCTGACTAAAGACAAAAATATTTATTTGCTCGCAAGTGGCAGCACTGCGACAGTGTTGATTAGTAATAATATGAACTAGTTCATTCATGTATTATGCAACACTGTAAACACTAGATGGCGATAGAAGAAGTTGTGTGGCGCTGTTGCTCATTAAGTATACATAAAAAAAATTAAATTACACACATATTTATTATAAAAAGTGCTTGAAAACAAAGAGAGCGCGTTAGCAGATACTAACAGCGGCAGTCGCACAACCAGCAATAGCAGCAGTGGCGGCACACAGTGAGCAGCAGCGTTCACGAACACCAACGCAGCAGAAACAGAGGCAGTAACAGCAGCAGCAACAGCAGCAGCAGTAACACAACGTCCAGAACGACGTTGACGGTGACGGCGACGACGACAATGAACACACTGAGCGCTAACACGAACGGAAGCGGAGCTGGCTCAGCGGGGAATGGGAACGGAAATGGCAACGGCAACGGCAGTGGCAACGGTGGCAGCTCCACTGCCAATGCCACAACAGCCGGCAGTGCTGGCGGCGGTGGCGGCAGCGGCGGAGTAGGTAACCTTGATGAGCTTGGGGGCGATGCCAGTTCGCGCAGGCAGGCGACCCGAGTGTTCAAGAAGAGCTCGTCGAATGGCAAAATCACAGTCTATTTGGGCAAACGCGACTTTGTGGACCATGTCACGCATGTGGATCCCATTGACGGCGTTGTTTTTATTGATCCGGAGTATGTGAAGGATCGCAAAGTGTTTGGCCAGGTGCTGGCGGCCTTTCGGTACGGTCGCGAGGATCTGGACGTGCTGGGACTAACGTTCCGCAAGGATTTGTATCTAGCCCACGAACAAATCTATCCGCCCATGCAATTGGAGCGGCCCATGACCAGGTTGCAGGAGCGGCTCATCAAGAAGCTGGGACCCAATGCACATCCGTTCTACTTTGAAGTGCCGCCCTATTGTCCGGCTTCGGTGTCCTTGCAGCCAGCACCAGGCGACGTTGGCAAATCCTGTGGCGTGGACTATGAACTAAAGGCTTTTGTGGGTAAGTTTACGTGTTTGAGTGTGTGTGTGAGGTGAAATCCATAATACTTCCTGGCCCGCGCCCATATATGTACATTTATGCATGTGTAATACATATGTACATAGTAAATATTTTTATTATAAAAAAAGGCTTTGTTAGTTGGCGCATGTGTCACGCGCGGGGTTAATTAATCCAACTGCGTTGCGTCGACTGCGCAAAATGTCATTGTGTGTGCCGTGCCGTACGTTGATGACGCAGCGCAGCCACCTAATTGGAATTCGACGCTTCTAATTGGAATTTGACTCTATTGCTCTCGCAGTCGCCTTCGCAGCCGCAGTCGTTGTTGCTTTAATTAGGCGTCTTTCCGCTGACGTTCAACGTTTTTTCCTACATTCAGCACTTACATAAATGCTTCTTGGAAACTCGACGCAGCTGGGTATCTTTGTTTTTTTAGTGCTTAAATAAGCTGAAAAACAATGCACAAAAAAAGAAGAAAAGAAAACTACAGCAGCAATGACCCAAAAGCGTAATTGCCGATCCCGCTCTTCTCTCCTGCTTCGTGCTCATTTTTCGCCTTGCGGCTCTCATTCGCATTTTGCAACAATAATGAAATTGACAACAACAACAAAAAAGGAAGAAGCAGCAGAAGAAGAAGAAGAAGAAGCTTATACAGCGCATTTAGCAGCGATTTATTGGGAGTTACGCGCGCATGTTTGCGTTTCGCACGCGCATTCGCATTTCTCACTTGGAATCTCCGCTATGCGCTGTATTGTTCTGCTCTCTCGCTCTAGCGCCTCTTGCCTGTGCAGTTTTGTTTTTGTTTTTATTGCGCACAAATTGCTATCTATGTACAGCCGTATGTGTTTGTGTGTGTGTGTGTGTATGTGTATGTATGTATTTAGCATTGTGGCCACTTTGCTTTGTCCGTTAATTTTTGGTGGTTTTATTGCCCGGCGTCGACGTTCTTATCTGCTGTCTCTGGCGCCGCCTCTGCCCCCGCCGCTGCCACAGCCACTGCCAATTGGTGTGTAACCATAAAAAGATTATTGAAAGCAAACTTGAGCCAAATGCCAATTGGGTGGGCTGGAATGGGCCACCCTCTATCGCACAATGTATGCGAATTTGTAGCACGCCCCACACATTAACGTTTGCCGAATAGATACACATACATACATATGTATGTATGTACATGCATACATATATATATACATACATATGTATGTACATTGATATTTATATAAAAATCGACTCATTAAAATTATAAATAAACAGTTTTAGAATTTGCTCCAAAGATTGCCAGAACATCCACAAAAGTGACTTGCTCGATCGCCTCGATCTCACCTACTCACAGCCTGTGGCTCTGCACGGCACAGGTGTTTAATACACAGCTGTAAATCAACATTTGTAATTATCAAATCAAATTTTGGAATAAAAAAATATTCCATAAACTCTCAGCAAGCTCAAAAAGTTAACTTCGAAACAGTTATTTGATCTTTATCAAGTGCTTTAGCTGAAACAGTTTTTAGCGGAATTTATTTTATTATTTTTATGGATCCAATTTCATTACTTTGTATAAATGAAAGCAGACACAGTTGTTGTTTGCATTTGATATCAGAGAAATGAGCAAATATTTGACGAATTGAAAATTAAATTGTATCGAGCTGTCATATAACAGTTGGATTCTATTTCTCGATCTGAGTTGTAGGGGCATCTATGATGCAGACTGGCTGGCTGACTGGCTGACTGGCATGAGTACTAGATGTTTTTTTTATTTACTTGGCATCTGTTGATTTGTTTATTTAATGTGCTCTGCTCTGGACTGGAGCTGCCATGTTTTTGGCATAAACAATAAACCCTGCAGCAGCCTTGCCTCTGGCTGCCCGACAGACGCCAACGAGCGCCAATATTTATGATCTCGAAGTGGAAAGTATTTGAAATTATTTTCATTTCATTCGATTTCATTTGAACTGAGGCCAAGAAATGAACATTTTTGAGCAGCTTCTCAAGCAGCGACCGAGATAATGGTGCGTCATTTATTTTTACACATATTCCCGGGTATAATCCCACATGCTGATAGTTTAGCCCGTGAATCATTTGGTTGCTAAGCTGTATTCAAATTGTGACGCACTCAACATAGAGTTTGACACACCCCCAATGAAAATATGCATAAATATGTGAGTTATTATGAGTGTGTGTGTTTGATAAGTATAATATGTAAATACGTCATGAAAACAAGTTGGGTCCCAAGCTAATGCTCTTTGTATATTTATCTAACGATAGGCGAGCACATCGAGGATAAGCCACACAAACGCAACTCGGTGCGCTTGACGATTCGGAAGGTGATGTATGCCCCATCGAAGGCCGGAGAGCAGCCCTCGATTGAGGTGAGCAAGGAGTTCATGATGAAGCCGAATAAAATACATTTGGAAGCGAGCTTGGATAAGGAGCTGTATCACCATGGCGAAAAGATATCGATCAACGTTCACGTGGCCAACAATTCCAATCGCACAGTCAAGAAGATTAAGGTCTGTGTACGCCAGTTTGCCGACATTTGCCTCTTTTCGACGGCCCAATACAAGTCCGTGGTGGCCGAGATAGAGTCGGAGGATGGCTGCAATGTGGCGCCGGGCTTTACGCTCTCCAAGGTGTTCGAGCTGTGCCCGCTGCTGGCGAATAACAAGGATAAATGGGGATTGGCCCTGGATGGCCAGCTTAAGCATGAGGATACAAATCTGGCGTCAAGCACGCTAATCACCAATCCCGCACAGCGCGAAAGCTTGGGTATTTTGGTGCATTACAAGGTCAAGGTGAAGCTACTCATTGGTTCGCCACTATTGGGCGGAGACTTGGTGGCTGAGCTACCATTCACGCTGATGCACCCCAAGCCCGAGGAGGAGGAACACCCGGTGTTGGGAGATCGGTCACCGCGCGCTAGTCTGGCAGCCCCGCTGCTTAGCCTGGGCGATGCAGTTGATGCAGGTGACGGAGCAGCGTCTGGCCAATCGGCTAAGGATGTGCCCACCACCACAAACCTCATACAGCTGGATGACGATGAGGCCCAAGATGATGATATTATCTTCGAGGATTTTGCGCGCCTCCGCTTAAAGGGCGCCGAAACAGAGGCCTAGACATTGCCAGCCAATGTCTGCCCATTGAGTTGATTGTGGTGTTGCTTCGAGCAGCTACAGTTTTAGACCCGTAGACATGCGTACGCGCAATATTTATTGTCCAACTATATGTATATATATATATATATAGTACATATATATATATCCAAAAAAATGGCATTTGTATCATACGATGTTTATGCATGCGCAGCCTTTGATTGTAAACTTTGAATACATAGCCACGGTACATAGTTGTATATTGCTATTGGTATGTGTAGGCCATACGTTCTAGTATCTATAGTATTTAAGCTGAAAGTGTACGAATTTTTTGAAAATGTGAAATTGTTTAACAAATACACATATACATACACTCAAACAAACACACACAGTGAACCCTAAAATACACCGACCAACTAAGGCGCCGCTAGTAAATGGCAATTATGCACAAAACTTTGAAAAATTATCATTGTAATTGTTTACGCTAATGTTTATTAAAAATAGATAATGAGAAAACACGCGCAAATCTGTGTTAAAGCCCCACAATACAGCAATGAGAGTAAGCAGAAATGTATTTAGTTAGACTCCCTCTGGTTATAATAACTTGTATAAACTGATTTTAAGAGTCATTCTTAGTTTTCAAAAGAAAGCGAACAGTTTAACTACAATATATGGCAAAATATACATGCTTACAGATATGCATAAAATGATAATCTATATACGTTCATGTAATTTAATAATAAACTTAATTACAATTTTCATTGCAATCGACAGAAACAGCAATTCCAAATGGCGTTAAGTGTTCAGGACTTTCCAAATAATTGAAATAAATTCCGAATATGTAAATTGATTTCGAGTGCTAAATGCTGTATCTAATGCCGGCTAGTTAACGTACAAATCAACAATTTAATAATTTCATTTGACTGAGACTGAACCTTGGGACACTGAGCTTCAATAATATACATATATGTATACAGTAGACGATCTGTTAGCGGTTTTTGTTCATCTATTGATATTTGCCTGCAATAAACTGATTAAGTTTCGGTTTGATTCCATTTTGTATCAGTTTCGCACTTACATTGTAATTTGCACCCAGCTATAGATAAGAGAATTAGAGCTATCAGTCGGCAAATCGTAGTATTAGATAACTGGAAATCTTATCGGGAAGCACACAGTGTTTGTTGTCTGTGTTGGGAAAGTGTGTGTATTGCTCGGCAAGCCGATTATTTTTAATTATTTAACATTCCAGCACGCAATTTTTTATTTAGAATGTTAGACGGTGGGCTGAGGAGGAGAGGAGGAGGAGTTGAGGAGGGATCATGACCCTATAAGATATCACGTATGATTGTGTACTCGAATATATGTCAATGTGTAACAGAATGGCTTAGTGAATCGAAATTGAGGAAACGAAATTGAACTCGAATACGAAAAGCAATTTTTAACTAGAAAATTTATATATATACATAAACTATATTAAATATTTAGCTATCTATGTATCATATATATATATATATATATATATATATATATATATATATATATATATATATATATATTTTTGACATTATTTCATACATCATGTGAATATTAATACAAGGCAGTGTAAATTTAGTTCCTTTTGTATTGTTTGGCGCATAGTAATGAGGGAATTATCGTATTGCCCTAGCTCTAAATACTATTAACGTATTTTTAAGATCGATTAAAACATCTATTTTTCCAGACATGAGTTTGCTTAAGGCTTTTAAATATTGTGAAATTAGCTCGAATTTGTTTTCAGTGCCCCAAAAGCGGCTGAACTGCTGCAACGATAATAGTGAAAACCAATTGAAAATATATTTTAAATTGCATTTTTATAACGCGTATATTTAGATATACATACATACATTCATAGCATAAGTTTGTTAGAACGTTTTTATCACAAGCCAGAAGCAACAGCAAAAAATAAAAAAAAGAAAAATTAAAAAATATACAAACAAAAAAACAAACTTAAAATATTAACATAAATGTGCATTACAAACTGGTAAAATGGATACAATATAGAACAATTCAAACAAAATTTAAGTAGATAAGTCTATAAATGTGAACAAAAAATAAATGATATATAAATAAATATATATGTGTACACAGATAGCTTTAGTAAATGTATATGAATATGTTTTAAAATATGAATACGTATGTCCCAACATATTTAGCGCAAATATAAAGCATTTATGTATGTATGTCTAACAATATTATGAAATAATATATTTCAATGAATGTCCCACTAAATCAGCTTATCAAGAGTTTTTCATAATTATTTTTAAACCTTTTTATAATACATTTTATATTTATACAAAATGAATGACAAAGCAAAACAAGAAAAAACCTGTTTGTAGCTGCACAAAATAAGGAAATTAATTGTATTTTTTAAGTACATTTTTGTCTGGTACCAAAATGCATTCAATTTGATAATTGTTAATGTGTAATGTCTAAGTGCGTTAAATATTAGCTATTAGATATGTGAAGTGAAGAGTATTATGAGCTGTTACCTAGCCCACACAGAAGCCCCCACGTTTATATATATACATACATACATATACATATATATTGAATATTACTAACCAGAACTAATATGCGTATATATTTACATAAATATACATTCTCTATGTACAATATCATTAACGAATGAATCGAAACTTGGTTGAATAGATTGCTAAACTAAACTAAGCCCACAGTCTATGTACTCTATGTGTAGAAGGGTCAAGAAATCATATGTGGATATCATCATGATATGCAGTCGAGTGAATACTCTACGGCAAGGGGACATTAAATGTTGTATGTTGTAAGAGTAACGAGAATAATAAAGTTAATTATACGGATACGTTGAAGTAATCAAAAAATGTCATCAGCAGTTCATAAGCTATGCACACATGTTATCAATTTTCTATATCTGTTGCTTAGCAGCTTCGGCTAATTAATAAATTGATGTCATTTCTATAACACCATTTTGAAAAGAAAAGAGGGCAAATTATAAACAGATAATAGCTCGGCTAATGGTAATCTACAAATTAGATTACATCCATAGTTTTTATGTATTTAAAATGTCATCGTTGTTGCACCTTTTAGCATATGTAATTAATTATGAAATATTTATGATGTACGTACTTTGGCCAGAGAGCGCAGCGCTACGATTTGCAAATTGCATATAAAATAATTTGCATTTTGTTTTTGCTTCGCATAAGTAGTAGTAAATGTGGGCCATGGGAGCAGATGAATTGAATGAAATTATAAATAAATACTACAGCATATAAACAGAATATTGCTAATTGTGAACAAAACGAACGAAACGCAAGCTGATTAAATAAATACACAAAAAAATTACGTTTTTTATTGCACGAGTAGATGGCAAGTGAGCAGCAGCTAATCGAACTGAGCTGGCGACTAATTAAAACGAATTAACTATGCATATAGCCTAGTATTATATGACATTTAAATTGTTAAAGCGCATTTATTGAAATGCTCTAATAGACCCTTTCAGCGGCATTCCTCTGGCATCCTCAAATTGACCCATTAATATCCAAGGCGAGTGTTCCCCAAAAATTAGCCCACAAAATTGTTTCAGACCTCTGTATGTATGTGTTTTTGGGGCCTTCGAAGAAGAAATTATAATTTATGCACTTCACATTACCTAATAATTTATTAATGCACAATGGACCTGAAAAGCGGCCTTGCGGCTTAGACCGTGCACCGGAAGCAGACAGACGGAGACGGAACTGGGTGACTGATGATGAACCCGTCAGTCTTCGGGCGCTCGGGCGCGTGGGTGTATAAACCAAAGAACGGAAAACCGCAATACGAAAAAGCCATTTACTGTTTGTTGTTTGTTTAGTCCGCGCTATTATGAGCACTTAAAACTGGCTGCAGCAATAAAAATAAAGGGCTTTGGCAGGGCACGTTACATTTTGGTTGATTCATGGCGCCTTTGTCTTGGGGGCAATGTCAGGTAGCGACCACTGAAACTGTCACTGGGACTCGTGCAACTCGAACAATTCTTCATTTCCGGTGAAGCTTAAGAGCCGTGCTTCCTTCCCATTGCGCCCCGCCCCTCTCACATCCATGTACCTGCACGAGGACGCGCCGGCAATCTATAAGGACGACGAGCATATGGCAGCAATCGCCAGGTTCAAGCAAAAAGTCGACCAGAGAGCGGAAGCTGTCCGAAGCCGTCTGTGCACCCATACTACACACCATGTGCTTTACACACTGTATGGTTTTCATTTCCGGTTTCCGTTGTTGCTGAGTTACTTAAGCGGATTACACCATCAGCAACAGCAGCAAAGAAAGTGACTAAAAAACAACGAGGTCCAGTTCCTCTGTTTAAGTAGCTCTCGAGGACAAGGACGCTTGTTCCACTTAGATTGTACCGATGAATTTGTATGGGCTCAAAATTAAACTGCAATTAGACTGCGATTTTCTCAATATATTTTAAAACAATTCCATGCGTGCTTAGGCAGAAGCTTTGCAGTTCTCGCTGCTCCACGCCTTGGCGGTGTTAACAAAGAAGTTGGTAAGCTGAGTCATGTTAAAGGCGGAGAGCATATCGTTGACTGGAGGAACTACAAACTCGGCCACCAGCTTATCCATGCTGGGCTGTATCTGCTTGGCCAGGAATGAAATCATATCGCCGGAGAAGCGATCGTTGAATTCGTTGCCCGCAATGTTCCACAGCGTGTCCCAGTTCTCGATTTTAACTTCGCCAATATAGAAGTGCAGCTTGACATCCTTGACGCGCAGTCCATTGGAGTTGGTCAGGCTCTCGGCGAATGTATACTCACCCACAATGCGCAATTGCTCGAGTCGTTCGTTCAGCAGTGTGTTTTGCTTCGTGGGGAAAGCGAAGCCAAACATACTGAATACGCCTTCCATGATGGTGGATCCCAAGATTTGTATCTCCGGGAACAGGATGTCGAAGTTGACATGGAACGTGTTGGGATCGTATTGGCCATTCAGGACAATGACATTGCTAATGCCAGAGATGCGGATGTTGCTGGCGTTGCCCACAATGCTCGTCTCGCCCCTGGTGTAGTTGAAGGTAGAGAATTCGTTGGTGAGCGGGTCCAGGACCGGAATGTCTTCGGCAGCACAGCCATTGGGTGCCATCGCCTTGAAGGCGTTGATCCACATCTCAAAGGCCTCAGTATAGTTGATCGTGCTCGTCAAGGGCGAGGCGCAAGTGGTGGCCAACAGCAGACCCAATAGGAATATTTTTGCCATCATTTTGCTCGATTGTTTCGGAAACTCTACGAAAATTCACTTGTTCAGCTACCCTTTTATAGCTGTGTCTTTATCTATGTATCGCGCAATTGGGGATTTGATTGATTACATGTCGTTTTGTTTTGTCGTTACTGGTTTTTTTTGGAAAAGATTTAAGAAAGACCTAACGCTGCCAATTTGCACATGAATACATGAATACATGACTCACGAGTCACTGGTGGTCATTGATATCCATCGGGATTCACTCCATTGTAAATGTGATTGCTGCCCAACGAAGTGCTGCCTCATAGTCTTCGGAGAGCAACTCAAATCTAAAATAATATTACAGAAATACCTGTTGGTATTCTTCAAAATCATTAATCAATTTGTTTAACTCGTTGGCAGTATGAAAAGAACATTTGTTTTTGTATAATGTTTGCCCACATGTCGGGTATAGTCTGACAGTCGGGCTGTCTCTATGTTAGCTACAGAGTGGAAATTAGAAGTGATTACAGTTGTGAGTACAATCTAGAGACTTGACATTTGAAATATACACTTTTAGACAATCCCTGTCTAAAAATACACAACAGTAGTTGGTAGTGGGAGATTGTTTTAGAACTGAAGTGCTGAAACTGAAATATATTTTATGACAGATTCCCTTTAAAGATTGGGCAAAAATGATTTATTTACTTGGACTTGGAGTGTGGTAATATTTGGGTTATACTTTCAATTCTATGGAAACGTGGTAGTAGATATGTCTACATAGTATGGCTACCAATATGTATTTATATCGATTTTTCTTGGTAGTTTTGCTATTTAAACTACCTACTACAAGTCGGGCACTTCAACTACTGTATAATAGTCACTCATGGCTTCAACGCTTCCAGATTCAAAACAGTAAGAGATATGCATATGTAGTTATCGCCCACTAGAAGTGGATACGTAATATTTATCCACTTTATAAAAGGAGTTTACAGTAGCGTAACTAAAAGCGTTTGGGGTTGAGGCTTCAAAAGTGTTGAAAATTTGATAAATTTATGTTTGAGTTATAGAAGAGATCAACAATAACTGAGTTATCGAATTATTGTGTTTCTTGCTCTAAAACTGTGAAAGATACAGTTTGACTCTATTTTCCACGCCTTCAAAGGGCGTCGATATATGCAATATATATATTTGATCGTGGCTTATTAATTCACGTGTATGTTCCTAAGTTCAAGTCTCTGGCACTGTAATTAATTGCATTTTTAATATAGTATTTTCCAAATTGCCACGCGTTTGTTTGCCTACGGACAGAGGGAAGGACAGCAAGACGTACAAAGCAAGAAACCAATATACTCTTCCAATTTTTAAATAAAAAAAGTGTTTCTTTTTATCGTGAACGTGTATTATTCTCCCTTGTAAGTTTTCTTTGGAATAAAACTCTCGAGTTTTGCTTATCTAAATTTGTTTTTTTACAAAGAATTCTTAATTTAAGCATTCTAAGAAGTACTTATTTTCGAATTACTGAAATGCTAAATGTATGTATGTATGTATGTATATGTTTGTGGGCTCAAACGAGCGACAGCTTACCGATAATATTATGTCTGACACTACAATAAATCGATTGTCATTATTATCTAAAAATAAAAAAGATTAAAACAAGTAAGAACGTTGCGCGACAAGCGGCTGCCATAAGTACTATTTGGGTCTATTTGTGTGATTCTTCTCTTTGCCTTAACAATAGAGTTCCCATTTAGGCCAGTTCCTATATTTGGTCAACCAAACCATAATAGATATTAATGGAAATTCAAATTTGAGAAAAGAGTGTTTACAAATATGAGCAGATTTATCAGCATAAATCCATCTGCAGAAGAGATTAACATTGATCTGCCTGCAATATTTGACAATATATTTAAATTAAAAATACATTTTCTTTTATCTATTCGAAATGCCACGTTTTCTGCTCAAACGGACGGACACCACACATACAAGTACAGGTTTACTGACTAATTACTACTATATTACTACTCCTTATCTACTACTATTTTAAAGACTCCAGTCCACATTTCAGTGCATACTTTCAGGCACTTATTTAATAGAGTTTTCTCAGGCCTATAATGAAAATAGTAAATAACTAAAAACAGCAAATGGTATGCATTTTGACCAATTACGATTAGCCTGAAAAGTATGAAATCTGAAAATCATTCCATAAATATTCTAACAAAAATAAACTACAATGCAGTAATATTTCCACTACAATTCGTATTGATTGTTCAGAGTTCTTTGACATATTTTAAACATTCTATTTTATTATTTAACTAAATTTTTATCTTGATGAAGAGATACAAAATTTGACAATTAATTATTTCTAAGATTTTTTATGAGAATTTTCTTTATGCTTTGCTGATTATAATTTAACACTTTCTAATTATCATTTAACAATGTATAATGTCTAATGTCTAATGTCTAATGTCTGGAATTACGGTATTTTAGTTCAACTTCACACAGCTAAAACTATTTATGAGTTAAGTAAAGCAAATACTAATATTAAACATTAACATACAAAATGGCAATTTGCTTGCAGTCACTGTCGGTAAGTGCATGACAATATATTTTCAGATGAGTGTATGTCAAAGAAATGATTACTGGGAAGATAAAGTTATATCAAATCTATTTCATATAATAATAATAAAAGCGTTAATAAATAATGTGCTTCGTTGATTTATTATTATTCGTTATAAACATTCTTAATCCTAAGCTTTGCAATCAACACTGTTCCAAAGTTCAGCTTGCATAACGAAGTAGTTGCTCAGCTCGGTCATATCCAGGTTGGCGAGCAGGCTATTGATGGAGGGCAACACATACTTCTCAAACATGGGGTTGACATAGGGCTGAATCTCCTCAGTGAACAACAGAGAGAACGAGTTGATGAAATCGTTGAAATAGTTGTTTGAGGCAATGTCCATGTACTGATCCCAGTTGGCAGCCTTCACATCCCCAACGAAGTATTGCAGGTGGAAGTCCTTGATGCGAAGTCCGTTGGAGTTGGTCAAGCTCTGGCCGAATGTATATTCACCCACGTAGCGCCAGTCAGTGAGTTTCTTGTTGATCAGAACGCTCTGGCGAATGCGCATTGGAAAACCACCAATGCTAAGGACACCTTCAACTTCATAAGATCCCAGAATTTGAATAGCGGGATACATGATGTCAAAGGTGGCCCGCAGAGTGTTGTTGTCGTAGCTGCCACTCAGAATCTGGAAGTTGTTGAGTCCCGAAATGCGGATGTTGCTCACATTGCCCACCAGGTGAGTGTCTCCATTGAGATAGTCGAAGGCATAGAAATCGGTTACCAGAGGGGCCATGGCTGGAATATTGTCGGCAGCAAAGCCACATGGCAACATCTTCTTCCAGGCGTTGAGGAACATGTCAAGGGCTTCACGATAACCGACCATCCCATTGTCCTGGGTGACGGGAGAGGCACTGGCGAAGGCGACCAGGAGCGCTAGAAGAACACACTTTGCAATCATTTTGCTTGCTTGGCGGAAGAAAGAACTGTGTGAGGAGTCGGCTTTCTTCGCTGCATTTTATAGTCTGTTATCTTTGCGTTGGCTTCGCGGCACTTTGATCGATCGCATTTGAATTGGCCGTTTTGGCAATAAGATATGGCGTTGCATAATGTCTTATCGTGTAAAACTAGCCAATTTATTGTGTGACTCAACAAGACAAACTCATTCGACTTAGAGGACTTAATTTAAAGAAGGACGGTTGGAATATGACTCAACGACTTACTGTGCCCAATACTCTATTCTTTCAACGCGAAATTCTAGTGAAAATTGATTGTTAAATTTATTGGATTTTTTAATATTGTTACACATTTATACCAAGAGTGGGGTTACACAATATGTGTAAAATAGTTTTGCATTGAAATTTATGTTTTCGAAGTTGATAATGGGCGAAAAATGTCAATGAAAAATTTTAATATAGACTTATAATTAAATTAGTTGAATATAATTTTATCTTACCAATAAATGACGCTGAGCTCGAATAAGATTCATTTTTCCAATATATATATACATATATATATTCGACAAAAGTTAAATTGGAAATTTAAGATGTTATTAATATTAATAACGCTAAAATAAATATTTTAATTGAGCGTGTATCTCGTGCAATATAAACAGATCCCAAATATGACTTATGCTCACTGTTTCTCCCAAACAAAGAATCTGTGTGTAATTTTTTAAAGAAATATTCAAACGAATAATTTATAATGCGTGCATTTATATTTCTAATAAGGAAATAAATAGCTATACAAGTTATTTCAAAAATAGCTGTTGTATTGCTTTTTATACTGAGTAATATTGAATTTTGGTTAATATGATAAGTTTTAAAAATATTTAAAGTAGTGTTTATTATTTAAATTTGGCAAATACTGTAAATCATGTCGATGATTCATAACATATACACATGATCGTTTAACATAATGTCACAGTATCTGCACACTAGCTAAAACGACTAGCTTGAATCTACTGCAATCTATCAAAGGCGCTTTAACAATCCATAGATAACGATACGACTATAAAAGACAATGCGTGCGACCTATTCTTCACAAAGTTCTTTCAACTATTAGCAAAGCAATATGATTGCAAAGTGTGTTCTTCTAGCGCTCCTGGTCGCCGTCGCCAATGCCTCTCCCGTGACCCAGGACAATGGCATGGTCGGTTATCGTGAAGCCCTCGACATGTTCCTCGACGCCTGGAAGAAGATGTTGCCCTGTGGCTTTCCTGCCGACAATATCCCAGCCATGGCCCCACTGACAACCGATTTCTACGCATTCGACTACGTCAATGGAGCAACTAACCTGGTGGGCAATGTGAGCAACATCCGCATTTCGGGACTCAACAACTTCCAGATTCTGAGCGGCAGCTACGACAACAACACTCTGCGGGCCACCTTTGACGTCATGTTCCCCGCACTGCAAATTTTGGGATCCTATGAAGTAGAGGGTATTCTAAGCGTTGGTGGTCTCCAGATGCCCATTCTTCAGAGCGTCCTGATCAACAAGCAAATCACAGACTGGCGCTTCGTGGGTGAATATACATTTGGCCAGAGCCTGACCAACTCCAACGGACTACGCATCAAGGACTTTCACCTGCAATATTTTGTTGGGGATGTTAAGGCTGCCAACTGGGATCAGTACATGGACATTGCCTCAAACAACTATTTCAACGATTTCATCAACTCGTTCTCTCTGTTGTTCACTGAGGAGATTCAGCCCTATGTCAACCCCATGTTTGAGAAGTATGTGTTGCCCTCCATTAATAGCCTGCTCTCCAACCTGGATATGACCGAGCTGACTAACTACCTAGCTATGCAAGCTGAGTTGTGGAACAACGCCGCTTGCGCTGCTCAAGCTTAAGTTTCACACTGAAACTACAATAAAAATAAATATATTTGAAGCATACAAAATTCGGCTTTCATTAGAACAAATATATTTTCACTCAATTCAGTTTGGGTTCTTTAGTGTAAATATGTAAATCGTAAATACATAAATGTTAAAGGAATCTAATTATCCCTGTCTGTTAAATCAATTGGAATCAGATACTGGGAAGCAGTTCATATCGAAAAAAATAAAGCAGAAACGTATATACATACATAAATATATCCCGTATATTAAGTAATGTATTTTGAAATATTTTACATATTCACAAAATCGAATTCCTGTGCCGGGAGACTCTTTAAGCTATTTCTGTGTTGTTAGTGGCCCCGCCTTCGTTCAATTCATCCTTGATTCTCAGCTGAAAAATGCTTTCCATGCGGCATTCTAATAAAAATTAAAATTTTTAATTAATTCGCTCTCATTCATTTATTTTTGTAGGTCTCTTTATGGAAACACATTCAGTCTTTTCTACGCCTACCAATCCATACGCACAAAATGATTTTTAGACATATACTTATTTCCTAAGGATGAAATAAATTTATTTAATAAATTTTTTGTTAATAAATGTTGAAGTCCAGCAAGGAAATTACTGTCTCCTGATCTATAAATAAAAATTAAAATTGGGTTAAATCGTTTGGTTTAAAAGTTTATAACAAAAATTGAGAGCGGACATGTACTGCAATAAGTATCTGATGTATATCACTAAAATTTTGGTTCTTTATAGTATTTAAAGATTATAAATATTTCACTTTTCTGTTCAATGATTCATACAGGTTATGCCATAAATAATTCATATTCTATATCGATGGAATACTAAATACCTATAACTTTTCCTAGTTCACGTTCATTTATAAAATGTACCTACAATATAAAACAAGTATGAAACTCTAGTCGGGCGTCGCGACTATGAGATACCCTGAACCCTGTGCAATCTGCTCTTTTAAAAATACTGCATAATTAGCATTTAGTATAAACGCACACAAAATTAAATTCAATTCATTTTCAATTGTTTGGCCAATAGCGCCATCTATGGTTCGATAGAATAGTGCCATCCATGTTTAGATTTATTGAAGAGCTGATAATTCGCAAATCATAGCGCCATCTATTGGAAATATGTACACTAAAACTTGCGGTTCTTAGGATATGCTAGTTGCACGCAGCTCAATGTGTATGTGTGTATGTGTGCACATGTATAGGAAAACAATTTTCTTTGCGCTGCTGGTCACGTGGTTGGCCAAATGTTTTGTTTAATAACTTTTGCGCGAATTAATGGATTTCAGCTTATGATCAACATATTTTTTTACTTTATTTTCCAATTTAAAAAAATGCAACTCCATTCACTTCTTGGATTTGAGTGCAACCAACCTCAATTTAAATATTTGGTGAAATTTGGAGCCGGTATCCAAACATTAAACAAAAATCAAAATTACATAAAATAAATAAAAAACAAAAGAAAATTTGGGGACTCTAGCTATAAAGACGTGGGAGATATAATTTAATAACTTCATTCTGATCACGTTTTAGTCGATAACATTTAAATTATATTAGTTATCGTTTTTTTTTTTTAACAAACTTGATCTGCGCACTCTATGCAGGGATCTACATTAAAAATTTCAAGTCTCTAGCTCTTATAAGTTCTGAGACTGACGCGTTTACACATATGGACGGACGGACGGACGGACAGGGCTAAATTGACTCGACTTGTCTCCCTGATCAAGAATATATATACTTTATGGGGTCTGCCACGCCTCTCTCTCTCTGCTACATACATTTCAACAAAAAACATTATTCCGTGATTTCCCTTTTTTAATGGATTCAGGGTATAAAAATATCTTGATTTCACAGCAAAATATATTTACAATTTTCCATAACATTCGTATTAATTCATCATGCTGCTATTGTCTTCTGTGCCCTGCGATCATATTCCAATCAATCTTTTTGATATCTGCAAACATTATATCCTGAATTACACATTTTTGGAACAAAAAATATCTCAATTCCACAGGTAAAATATTTGTATAAATTTAATCAAATATGTTTTTATTTATTTTGGCATAAAAAATATACCGTAATACATCTCGTTTAAGCCTGAACTGGGCAGGCGGCATTGTTCCACATCTCGGCTTGAGATGTGAAGTAATTAGTCAGTTCAGTCATGTTTAGGTTGGAGAGCAGGCTATTGATGGAGGGCAACACATACTTCTCAAACATGGGGTTGACATAGGGCTGAATCTCCTCAGTGAACAACAGAGAGAACGAGTTGATGAAATCGTTGAAATAGTTGTTTGAGGCAATGTCCATGTACTGATCCCAGTTGGCAGCCTTCACATCCCCAACGAAGTATTGCAGGTGGAAGTCCTTGATGCGCAGTCCTTTGGAGTTGGTCAAGCTCTGGCCGAATGTATATTCACCCACGAAGCGCCAGTCTGTGATTTGCTTGTTGATCAGAACGCTCTGAAGAATGGGCATCTGGAGACCACCAACGCTTAGAACACCCTCTACTTCATAGGATCCCAAAATTTGCAGTGCGGGGAACATGACGTCGAAGGTGGCCCGCAGAGTGTTGTTGTCGTAGCTGCCGCTCAGAATCTGGAAGTTGTTGAGTCCCGAAATGCGGATGTTGCTCACATTGCCCACCAGGTTAGTTGCTCCATTGACGTAGTCGAATGCGTAGAAATCGGTTGTCAGTGGGGCCATGGCTGGGATATTGTCGGCAGGAAAGCCACATGGCAACATCTTCTTCCAGGCGTCGAGGAACATGTCGAGGGCTTCACGATAACCGACCATGCCATTGTCCTGGGTGACGGGAGAGGCACTGGCGACGGCGACCAGGAGTGCTAGAAGAACACACTTTGCAATCATATTGCTTTGCTAATGGTTGAAAGAACTTTGTGAAGAATAGGTCGCACGCATTGTCTTTTATAGTCAGCTCATTATCAGTAAATCGTATGTGGCGCACATTGATTGATCGAGTTTTGATTGGATCGCCCGTTTTACATAATTATTCTTTTTCTTAAGAAGTGGTCGTAAGTGATTATTTGAGTAATGGATTGACTTTGCATTAATAGGAGAGTGGCGCCACATCAATGATTATAATACATAATATTATAATACATAATAGCAAGAGAAATCTGATTTATATATTAACTCATTACAACTTGATTTATTTTGAATAGTCTTAACTATGTATGAAAACGTATTCCCCATAATGGATTTATACCAAATGAAAACACAAAAATAAATAATAAATTCTAAAATATATATTAAAATTTTCATAGTTTCTACACTACTCTACGGTTATGTACGTTACATACATATATTTTTTCTTGTTTCTACTACCCATGCTACCCAAACATTTAAGTATCATAATAAATTTGGCAGAAAATAGTAATGGACTCAAGCACTTTGCCAGTACTCGAACTCAAACATCCAAAAGCAGTTTATTAAAAATAGTTTAAATATAAATTAGTTTAAGATTTTTTGTAAATATTTCGAAATGTATATATATATCGTGAAAATATGTATGGGATATGATAATGTCTATTATATTATCTTTTAATCATTGAAAAAGGCTTCCTACTCCTTCATTTCAAATAAGAATTAAATTTTAGTCTTAAATTGAACTTAGGATGGTTCGCAGCGCTGACTCATTTTCTTTCCAGCCATCTTGATGTTAAATCCTATAAATCAAACTGACTTACGCTGTTGACTCATACAATAGATCGTTTAACCTAATACGATAAGACTTCGTGATACAACGCGACTAAGTGCCAAAACAGCCTATTATAATGTGATCGATCAAAGCCCCCCTTGAACAATTTGTAGATAATGATAACGATTCAACTATAAAAGACAATGCGTGCGACCCATTCCTCACGGAGTTCTTTCAACCATTAGCCAAGCAAAATGATTGCAAAGTGTGTTCTTCTAGCGCTCCTGGTCGCCTTCGCCAGTGCCTCTCCCGTCACCCAGGACAATGGGATGGTCGGTTATCGTGAAGCCCTTGACATGTTCCTCGACGCCTGGAAGAAGATGTTGCCATGTGGCTTTGCTGCCGACAATATTCCAGCCATGGCCCCTCTGGTAACCGATTTCTATGCCTTCGACTATCTCAATGGAGACACTCACCTGGTGGGCAATGTGAGCAACATCCGCATTTCGGGACTCAACAACTTCCAGATTCTGAGTGGCAGCTACGACAACAACACTCTCCACGCCACCTTTGACATCATGTATCCCGCTATTCAAATTCTGGGATCTTATGAAGTCGAGGGTGTCCTTAGCATTGGTGGTTTTCCAATGCCCATTCGCCAGAGCGTTCTGATCAACAAGAAACTCACTGACTGGCGCTACGTGGGTGAATATACATTCGGCCAGAGCTTGACTAACTCCAAAGGACTTCGCATCAAGGACTTCCACCTGCAATACTTTGTTGGGGATGTTAAGGCTGCCAACTGGGATCAGTACATGGACATTGCCTCAAACAACTATTTCAACGATTTCATCAACTCGTTCTCTCTGTTGTTCACTGAGGAGATTCAGCCTTATGTCAACCCCATGTTTGAGAAGTATGTGTTGCCCTCCATCAATAGCCTGCTCGCCAACCTGGATATGACCGAGCTGAGCAACTATTTCGTTATGCAAGCCGGCGTGTGGAACAGTGCTGATTGTAATGCTCAGGCTTAAATATTTAACTTAAACGAAAATAAAAGAAATCATATTTGCAATCAATATATATTAAAATACTTTTTTAAATTTCATTCTAAATCTTTAAATCTGGACAAAACTTTATGGTCAGCTGCGGTATTATGTTCAGTTTTTTAACGTTTGTTTATATAACAAAAAGTCTTCGAAAAACTTCTTAAAGCATTAATCGGCTCTTTATATATAACATAATTAAGCAGTTAGTAATAATTATGTACGTAACAAGTTTTGAGAACTTTCTGTGCTCAGCTTTATTATTTGCTGTCTTTGAATTATAATAAAGGGTTTTTTCAGATTCAATAAAGAAATATTTTCAGAATAAGGAATTAGGATTGTAATCGAATATGACTGCCTACGAGCAGAGATGATCAGACAGGTGCTTTACCTTCCAAATGCAGAACGTGAAACTAGCAAAATAACCATTAGGCAGGCAGAAGGATGCATGATAGTTGGCTTTAATATCCTTTGATTTGGTTTGTTCTCAACAAAATATTTTATCTTGAACTGCCTTCATCAGCTTATTGCATTCATTTGATAAAAGACACCACTCTATTTGCCAATTATTAACAGCTTCAGATAATTTCTTAATATCAGTATACAAATTTGGCTTAAGAATTAATTGAACCACAGCAAAGAAAGCAGTGAAATAATTGCATTGAAGAAAAGTTTTATTAGGAGTACAACTCAAATCGCACTCATTAAATCGTTTCAAGCCTGAGCTTTACAATCAGCACTGTTCCACACGCCGGCTTGCATAACGAAGTAGTTGCTTAGGTCAGTCATATCCAGGTTGGCGAGCAGGCTATTAATGGAGGGCAACACATACTTCTCAAACATGGGGTTGACATAGGGCTGAATCTCCTCAGTGAACAACAGAGAGAACGAGTTGATGAAATCGTTGAAATAGTTGTTTGAGGCAATGTCCATGTACTGATCCCAGTTGGCGGCCTTCACATCCCCAACAAAGTATTGCAGGTGGAAGTCCTTGATGCGCAGTCCTTTGGAGTTAGTCAAGCTCTGGCCGAATGTATATTCACCCACGTAGCGCCAGTCAGTTAGTTTCTTGTTGATCAGAACGCTCTGGCGAATGCGCATTGGAAAACCACCAATGCTAAGGACACCCTCGACTTCATAAGATCCCAGAATTTGAATAGCGGGATACATGATGTCAAAGGTGGCGTGGAGAGTGTTGTTGTCGTAGCTGCCACTCAGAATCTCAAAGTTGTTGAGTCCTGAAATGCGGATGTTGCTCACATTGCCCACCAGGTGAGTGTCTCCATTGAGATAGTCGAAGGCATAGAAATCGGTTACCAGAGGGGCCATGGCTGGGATATTGTCGGCAGGAAAGCCACATGGCAACATCTTCTTCCAGGCGTCGAGGAACATGTCAAGGGCTTCACGATAACCGACCATGCCATTGTCCTGGGTGACGGGAGAGGCACTGGCGAAGGCGACCAGGAGCGCTAGAAGAACACACTTTGCAATCATTTTGCTTGGCTAATGGTTGAAATAACTCTGTGAGGAATGGGTAGCACGCGAACTCTTTTATAGTCGAATCGTTATCAGAGGATTGTTAATACATGTCTGTGATTGATCGTATTGCAATTCATAGGGTCAAGTGTGTCTTATCTAACTTAAGATATCTTTCGTAATGTGACTCAAAAAATTCAACACGTTTAAATTGTGTTTGCTGGGGCTTCTCAGTATGATTCATCGACGAAAAGCACTTCGATTTGAATGAAGTATTTAAGTAATGAAGTACTTATGTTGGCTCGATTATTAATTGCTGGCGCTTAGTTGCTACTGATAAGATCTTGTCCTATTCGATCTATTTTTATGCTAGCAATTAAAATTAGAAACTTGATGAAATATTTTTATCAGAAGTCTTTTGCTTATCAATTGCATACGTTTTTTCGAATATAGCTCAGCCTGTTTGGCTGTGTATAAATTCAATTGGTTAATAACTCTTCAACGTTGGTAGAAGCTTGCCTATTGCCAGTGGAAATCAGGGGGAAGTCTTTGGGCATTAATTTTTTTTGTGAGGTGCTGAGAGGCTGGAGATTGTATTATTTGGCTGCTTTTGTTTCAAAATTTTCATTTGGTTGGGCTCTTGCTGTTCATTCTGCATGCTTGGCTATTGTTAGGGCCTGTTCGGGCTTTGTATGAGCTTTTCACTTGAAATGCAAAAGTTCAATTCACTGCAGGCGCCATTTCTGCTTTCCTTAGTCGTGTTGTTTTACGTGCCGTGCCGGAAACAAGCTGTGTTCCACCCTCCGTCTATTCACATACTCCCACACGCACACTCGCTCCGACCAACACAAATGAAACAAAGCAACAGAAGCTTCTGCAGCGGACAGTTGTTACCGCTGGGCAAAGACGTCCACATCAAGAATGTATAGCTGGCTGGCTGGCTGGCCGACTGGCTGGACAGTCTGCTCGCAGGTAGATCCTGCTGTCTCCTTTGTACCTTGCATGTGTGTGATTGAATGGACTTTGAATGTTAGGCGGCATTCAGCACGACGATGACCATGACGACGCTTGCCGTTCGTTTTTCCATGCAAATGCCAAAAACAAAACCAAAACCAAAAAAAAAAAAACATTTTTCATACACAAATCTGAAGGTGGCTGCGACTAGGAGGGGATGATGTGTGCGTTACGAATCGGGCGAGGATTGGTAGTTGGACCACAACAGCTGCTGATGCTGCTGCTTCTGTTGCCCTGAGGCCGTTGATGATGTTGTGCGCCGGACGCACTGAGTCTGGAGAGATGCAGTCTGTATGCTAATTCCCAGCAGGAAGACCTCGCTTATCTATGTACATACAAATGCACACACACACACAGTCGAACGTGTGCGAGGACGAGTGGAGAGTGCGCCCGCGGCTAAACAAGTGTTGCCAACATTTTTTGGGTACATCAAAGTGACAACTGACCGAATTATTTTTATACAAACACAAAGTAACTGTACGTAAGTGTGTCTGTGGTGGGCTGCCACTTTTTGTTGCTTTGTGTGTGGCCAGGTACTTGATGCCGTTCCACGAAATGTGGCCACAACAAAGCATTGCCCACAGCCAATTGCGTTAGAGACAATGCTAATTGGGCCAAGGGTTTGCGGGCGGGCGGTTGGGGGCGCCAAGTCTTGGGGTCAGGCCACGACCTCTTGATTATGCATGCAACAACAACTTGCCAAATAGAAATTACGCCACAAAAGCCACATTATGCCGGCGCGTTGTCGCTTTAAACTCCTGGCCCAGTACCTGAGCTGTTAAGCTGCTGCTGGCGCTTGGCCTCTTTGGATTTGCGCTGTGTGTGTTACCGCAAAAGTTTTTAACGTTTGTTTGGGTTTTGTTGTGGCTGCCACTTCGTCTTTGCGCATTTCGCCCACATGTATTGACTAAATTAATATTCTCAATTGAAAACTTTTCAACAATAGTTGGCGCTGAAAGTTTTTCAAAGCTATTACACTGCGAGAAACAGTCGAGCAGCCAAACAAGTTTCTATGACTGCTGTGACTTAGAAGCTAATCTGCTTCGACAGTAATTTTAAAGACATTTTTTTTGGCAATTTGTGAACTTCTTCTGAGTGAAAAATATGAATCAAATGTTCGAGAATCTTATGAATTAATAAACTTCTTTGCTTTCGGCCATACTATCTATAATGCTAGCAAAGTGCTTGGGTTCTCCTTTTGTACAGTTGATCAATGAAAATTGAATATTTTTCAACTCGTAATCTTTACCTTCTGCACCTGTAGAAAAGATTATATTGCTCTTATATATTATTGTATGGATATTTAGTAAAGCCCTATTTATATAAATTTTAGTATTCAATTTTATATACATTTTTTGGTATTTTTATATTTTAATATACAGTCTTAAAAAAATGAGTTCTACTTGTACGATTTAGTTTTTAATCAGTTTAATTAACACTCAAATTGTTTATAGTGTTTTGCGGCGATACCGCAAAACTTTTCAGCATTCCGTAAATGAAGCTTCGTTTGTGGCTGTGTGTGGGTTTGTGTTTGGGGGATTTCTGGGGGGCTTCCCCTTCTAATAAGTAGCAAGCTATCTGACATTCAAATCTTAGAAAATTTCAAATTCAATTTGCTGTCGAGGAACAACAAAAGCTGATGCCCCCAAGACGCCAAGACCACAGGGCAGAAAGGAAACTCAACCGCGCCTCCAAAGCTGCAGTGGGGCCAAGCTCGGCCCCAGTTCCAGTTCGTCACCTGGTTCGCCGCCAGAGAAGTGAACAAACATTTTTGAAAAACTTACTTGAATAGATTATTAGGAATTATCAAAACTTAATTTAGCTTAAGCTCAGTTCACCTCAGCTTCCTGATGAAAGGCGCTGGGAGATGGGCGATGGGCGACATGCGGGCTGCTGCTCGGCATGGGGGTAAGGATAAGGATGAAAGAGGCTGGGTTTGGGACAGGTACACGTGCGGTGCTTCTGTTAATGAATGTCTGAATGGATAACTTGGCATCAGGTGGCAAACAATCAGTGCACACCACTTAAAGGCAGCTTTTGAAGTGGTTGCAAAACTTTTGACTGTTCCTTAAAGCCCATTGATCTTGCCGAGTCTTTGTTGTCGTCGCTGCCTAAGACCCCGTCCTAAGCGGCTTAACGGGCAGCCCCATCAGTGCTGGGCACTTAAAAGTTTAACACATGCGATTTGCGCCGTAAAGGAAATAACAAAATCTGAGCCAGTCCCATCGCCACGGGCAACGTTTATTTACTGGACACGGCGACATTGACATCGCATTGATCTAATGAGGCCGCCAGCTGGCTGAAGACGCTGTCTGGACTGGCATATCCAGCTGTGTAATTGACTTCAATTAAATAAAGCCAACGTTACCGACAATTGCACGTTGCCTTTGTGCCCTGGCCGGTCGGGCTGTGCTCCAATAATGGAAGTGCGCTGGCACAGCTTAAGCTAAAGCCAGAGTCAGATCTAATGCGGCAGACGTGGCTAGAGAGAAAGAAAGAGAGAGAGAGACAGAGAGAGAGAATGAGAGTAAACGCAACAAATAGTAGATGAATCCATTGCCTGAATTGTAGCTTGAGTCTTTATTTCTTTATGCTCGGCCCGGGCGACCTTTTAGCGTCGCTTCCTGGCGCCCACGCAGCGCCGTGCCCAGCGCTCAAAGTGGCGTTAATAACGTGGCACAAATTTACAGCAGTTAAATAGAAATACTTAGCTTACCTTGGGGCCCATGCCGGGCCCGATAATCGCACGGAAAACGGATGTCCAATTAGTTGTGTGCCAGCTTCCGGCAGCCGCCGCCGCGTTTTTCCATCAATGCGTATCGTTTGCCTGTCAATTGCAGTTCGGCTCGTTTTTTGCTATTCATTACGTGCCGGTTCGGTCGGTGGACCCACCGCCCTATTGTACCCATTTTTTGGAATGCCAATGGCATAATTTTCATATTTGAGTGGATCGTCAAATTGCCAATGATTTGCATAGGGATATATATGGCTGTTCTATCTGATTTATATGTATATGCCCAATGGCAACGAGGCGTCGTTCGACTTAATCAAGGCGCATTTATGCTCAAAATCCTTGGGCTTTGTTTGTGACGCGCTTATCGCGCTGCATACTTTTAGGCGTTCATGACTAAAATTGAATAAAGGATTTACGGTCTTCAATTGAGGCAGCGAGCGCCCAGCAAATGTCATGTCAAATGCGTGCCTGTGTGTGTGTGCGTGTGTGACAGGAAGCCAAACAAAGGCAACATGTGTAACTTGTACGGGCTGCCGACGTCTACGTAGCCATCAAAAGGCGAGAGGCTGGAAATCTATTAGAACGTGTTTCGCCTGCCAACCCGATGGCTGCTTGCCAGCCTGTTTATATTTTACCCGAGGGCATAATAAGCTTGCCACTGACTGCTCCTTGCGATCCTGTCGCGCCTTGCGCTCCTTGCACTCCCTTTTATTTCAGGAATCGCATGCGTGTGTGCCTGTGTAATATTTACTTATGATTGAGTTGCGTGGCAGTAGCGCTAGTGACACCCTTACACACACACACACGCACACACCCACACACCCACACACACACACACGAACACATACATAGGGTACAACAATTTGGTAAAATATTGCGGTTGCTTTACTGATTTTCTCACCCACGCTAGAGTGTGAGATGAAAATTTAAATTGATTTTGCATTGTTTGACTGTCATTGTTGTTGCTTTCTTGTTGGCCTCGTCCTCGGGGCTGTTTCGCTTTATTTTTATATATAAACGCAATTTTTGTTTGTTTTTATTTGTGGCCCTGATAAACTGCGCCCCACACATCCGCAACATTCTTATAAATTTCAATTTGTGCGCTATAAATGCGGGCTAAGTAGACCATGGAATGAGTTGCGTTAGCATTCGATGTGTGTCCTGTTGGACACCTTGCCAGATATCGGTATCAATGTGCACATTTAGAGTCCCAGTTGAATGCAGATCAGTTTCAAAATCGTGTATAGAAATTATGTAGATATTTGATTAAGCGAAAGCCCACAAACGTGCGTAGTCTACAGGGGAAGAACTCTTTTTCGATCGATTCGATGTCATTTTTTTACCCTGCACAAAGTAACCACTCATTCGGTCATACCAAGCCAAGTTACTCAATGTAACTTCTATGATCTATTTACGTTGCTTTAAGCTGGCAAATAAAAATGATTCGTTTTTATATTATTATATCTTAGCTTATATTTAAGACAATATAGTTTTATTTTGCGGGCATTCGTTTTATCTGCTGCTCATTTCTGCCGGCGTTTAAATTCCACTCAACTCCTTTCGGCTATAAATGATTTCCGTGGCACAAGGTGCGCCCTTTGGGGCCCCGAACATTATTTGGTTTTATATGAAATTGTTTTACGCTTTTTAGCCGTGCATCCCTTTGGCTGTTTTGGCTTACGGCTGGACGACTGTTGCCGCCTTCTTCTTACCAACTAAAAACTTATATTTCTTTTGCCCCTTTTCATTTTCTTTAGGGTTTTCTTTCTCCAACCACGGATTTTTCTCTGTTCATACGAATGTTTATCGACTTGTGCGTTGATTTTCCGCTTGCTTTGGTTTAACAGAGCCCGCTCCTTGCAGGATTTTCGGGATATCCATTGCTGTGGCCGTAGCCGTAGCACGTGCACGGTAGGGTTAAGCATCACCGACACTGACATGTGGGCCCATCCAGCACGGGGCATGGGGCACGGGACATGGGGCTGTACGCTGTTAGCAAGGGCGGGGCGCATGTGTATTGGTAATTGAATTTATTGTTTGACATTCAAAGTACCGTTGAGTCAATTACGCTGGAAAATTGGTATCAAAATATTTACGAGCTGTTTATTGCATTACGCAAGTTGATGCTCGGGGCCCACGCACCCAGAGGTAATGCAATTTACATGCTGATGCGGCAGCCCGATTACGCATATCGCAAATGGTGTATCGTCCCAAGCCCGATTGTATGTATGTATATGGCAAGACAAATAGCAGTGAGATGATTTGCTGAAGTGTAAATTGCGAAAATACCTCAATTAGGTGAGCTTGCGCTGCTCCCGTTTAGCACAGAGAATGTTGATGGTCTGATAATTGTGGTTCATTTGCCCCAGAATCAGAACCAAGTGCATGTACACATACAATAGATATAGATAGAATTGCATAGAGTTTAGTTCTTATTCAGTTTATTAAGCATGAAATGGGCCAATCTTGATTGGCATCTGAGAATTGGCTGCAAATTATATGCAATTCGGAAAAAAACTATACCTTCAACAGGCGGAAGATCTCAATGAAGAACGAAGCTTATCTAGCAATGACCATCTGTCCACTCGTGTGACCTAACCGATCTCGTAAACAACAAGATCTAGAGACTTGAAATGTTAAATATGATATATGATATATGATTGCTCATTATTGATTCATATTGACATTTTGAGTTGCCTATTGAAGGGTATCCTAATTACTATTGAAGTTGGGCATATAAAAACTGATTGGTCAGGTTCTTGTGATGTACGAACAGCTTATTAACATTTTGAATGCAGGATGCCTACTTCTATTTCATCAAGTTGAAAATGGCAGCTCTAGGGTATCATCTAGTCAGTCGCGCCCTCCTAGAGCTTTTCTACTCCTACCCAGCATCTGCATATCTCATCCATGAAATCGTCATGTGAGGCATTCCTGGCATGACAATGCTGTCAACGTTTGTCATCTTTGCTGAGGAATGGATTCGAGCTGAGTGTGGTGCAGAGTGTCTCAACTCGATAAATGGCTGACCGACAGCTGCGACGTAAGATAAACGGGCCGAGGCGTAGCAGTTAATTAGCGCGACTTTATCAAAACCGCAAAATGTCCGGATGACCTTACAACGAGCATGTATAGTCGCATAGATCAACGAACATATCTATGTATGTCTGTGTGAGATGCACCAACAACAATGGGCAGCAAACCCATGCAATTAAATGCAAACAATTTGCTATAATTTATGTGCGGCGACATTGGCGACTGCGCCGCAAAATGTTGCATGAAGCGACTAATGCACAACGGAAGCGGAAATATGTGTGGCTGCCATGACTGAAAGCTTCAACTGTGCATAGCTATATCTAGATGAATATGTATACATATATATGTATATACATTGATTTATGCGTGTGTGTGTGTGTTCGTGTTAATTGGTTCAACCCAAACAGAGGAATTTAGTGATGCGTCCCTGCTAAAAATTTGCTTTTCAAATTTAGCATAAGCGCGTCTGACGCTGCAAGCGTAAACAGCGAATATTACATTTTTTTAAAGAGCGCCGGATAGAGCAGCCCGAAATTTGCATATGAAGGGAGCGGAATGAGCAATGTATATTAATGCAATTACGTGATGCGTTGAATTCATAAACAAACTAAAATGAGGAATGCGAAAATAATCAAATTTCATTGTTTGTTGGGGGCAAAAACATGCTGTAGGATTAACTGCATTTTATGGTTAATTAGCCGGGTTAGTTGGAATATCCTGCTGCTGTGCTCTGGGTGCACCGATTTCGCTGCCGAATTTGCAATTTTCACGGTTCGGCTGACAATAGGAAACGCAATCGCTAAACCGATTGTAAAATGATTAGGACACAGGTGAAGCCAAGCGTAGGGCCATTATGGCATTACTGTTGGCCACCGCAAGCTTAGCCATAAGCTGACTGCCAGGCGCCATGCAAATTGATGCTTCGTCCATGTCGCTGCTTGGGCCGCTCTCGCCAGCATCTGTCTAATTTAAATTAATATTATGCCGAGCTACAGTCACCTGGCATACAGCATACGGCGTACAGCTGTATGGTATACGGCATTTACAATACGGAACATAGCACATGGCATATGTGCTGCCCTTTGGCCCCACGATTCGTTCCTTTGTGCGCCATGGCTACAGCAAATTGAAATTGAAACTGCAACCGGATGTAATTGGGGCTGCATATGGTCGGACCGCCGGCCGACCGCTCGGCCGTGGTAGCACTGATAATATCATTGATAGCTTTTGCCACAATTTGTAACCGCAATAAGTTGTAGCTGAGGCAAAAAGGTCAGAATTGCGGCCCATGCACAGGATTCCTCCCGCCATGGCAATTGCATTCAGACATTTCTCTCATATGCGGGCTGGGGCGGGACTGGGTTGGATTCGTATGCTCGAATTGTGCGTGCTTAGGTTTCATTTTGTCATATCCTTTATGAGGCTTTACTCCCTGCAGTCAATTATTGTGGTTGTCGTGTATTTCATTGTGGCAATTGTTGAAATATCATTCACTGCGTGTGTAATACTGTTGCACCAAAGAAACTGTAGTCCGTAGTCTCAACGAATGGGCTATTGTGCTATGCTGATAATCCGGTGCCGAACTGGCCGAATTGCTCTAATTGTAGTTACATTTATGGCTTGAGCAGCAATAAGCTCAGGACGCTTAAGTATTAATATCTCTGCTGCTGCAGTCAAATGTAATTTACTCCTACTCCCATCCTGTCTGAGCGGCCCTGCAGGACTTTTAATTTTTGTGCTCAGCCATAAGAAATATTTATTCAGCCAGTTAGTTGAATCAATTCTGTTTTTATTTAGAGTCACACAAAAAGCGACCTACTCGTGTACACAAAAAGTCAGCTTGACTATGTTTGTATATATGTATATATATTTAAGGAGGGGAGCAGATAAAATGCAAAGGCAGCGAGTTGGAAAACAAAAAACTATTGCCGTTGCTGTGACTTGTAACTGTTTACAATTGTTTAACTTTGGCCAATAATATCAGCTGCGTCGCCTGGCAGCCAACAGCTAAACTAAGCTGCATTTAGCTTTCAGTTTGCACCGACTGCACGGACACAGACAATGGGCCAACAATGAGGGCCAGCGAGCGCCAGCAACAGGCAACAAGTAAAAGCGTATTTGCTATTTACTAAGTATGACTTTGTGGGATTGTTTTTGCAGCTGTTGGGGCTTTTTAGAGATTTACTCGAGCATTAAATAAGTCAAAGCGTGCACAGCGGGCAAGGCGCAAAGGTGAGGATTGGCCTGCAAAGAGTGCACGAGGAGAGGTGGGAGGTGGGAGGGAAACGCAACAATAGCCAGCTGCTCGAAGCGCTTGGAACAATTGTCAACAGTGGGCATTGTTGTAAACAACGGGAAACTTTTCCATTTTTTTTCCCCTTTTCACTTTCAACTTGGCCATGCACACTTCAAGCTATTTTCTTGGTCAGTCGAGGCATGTAAACAGCGTTTGCTTTTAATAGTTTATTATTGCAATGCTTCAATTTCAAAGTCTTAATTGAAATGTCATCAGAAGCCAAGGTTTAATTGCATGCGCTTGCTGCACTTTGATTGGATGCCGAAATATGCCAAAGAAATTCACAAATTTGGAAAAACTTCAATTGAAATTGAAATTGTAATCGCCTCAAGGTATTTTTCTGTTGAGCTAAAAACTTAATTCCCATAGAGTGCTGTAAGTGAAAGATTTGCTTAAGGAAAGCATTCATTATATTTATATTGATAAATTGCCAAATATTTACTACGGAGTCAGCCTGAATTCAAACTATAAGTTTGTTAAAAGTTCGTGCATGCCAATTACTTCCGTTATGGGTGCAGCTCTGGAACTGGAACTGTACAATAAATTGTCATAAACATAACTTTTCATTGTGCGACAATCAAAATTAATGTTAAAGTTAATTCGCAACTTAAATCGAAGCATTTACGAAACAATATGCCTAACGTAGCGTGAACGCAGCGACCCCAAAAAAGCAAATAACAATATTTTGAAAACGATAACTGTCAGACCAATTCAAAAGGGGTGTGCGCGCACATGTGTGCGTGTGTGTGTGTGTGTGTTCGGGGCGTGCCGGTCGCATGTCATTAAAATGTTTCCGACGCTGGGACACTGGCATTGTCAGCTGGCGTTGCTAATCAGCGGCGCAGCTGAAAGGTATTCATATGCAAAAGAGTCGCGATGGAGGACGCTCTGGCGATATTATTCATTGCAAATGGCAAACGGAAGGGATCTATAGCCAGGACTAAGCGAGTGTCTCACTCTGTCTCTGTCTGTGTGTGTGGGTGTATGTGTGTATACACCAAAAACTTAAGCGTCGCTCAAGGTAGAATATAATCAAAAGCCGTGAAAAACATTTTTACACGTCATTAAACTCAAATTCAGCAAACCATGGCATCGCATGTTACAGCATCTAGGGAGGACACACACACACACACACACAGTCACACTCCCGCACACAAACAAGCAAACAAACAACCACACACACACATTCCGAGACACTCATTCATGGCTGGCATATGGTAAATCTAAGAAGCTGCACAAGATTGATGTGTCTCGGCTTCATAAATAAATTAAACCGCCTCGGAACAATCAAATTGTTTGAAATTCACAAATGCCATGAGCTCAGGGTGTTCGCAGCACAAGGTGCCCGCCGCACAGCTGGCCCTGCGTAGAGTAGTTTGTTGAAAACTTCTAATTACTGTGTAATGATTACGATTTACACATGCGTGTGTGTGCGTGGGTGCAGATGCCACGCCCACAATCTAGTGGCTGCCACTTATGAATAATAGCTTTTATGACAAGTTGGGCAAACGTCAAAGTTGTCAGTGTTGGCAAAAGTTGTCTTTCGTTGATGCTGCTCTTGTTGAGGGATTGTTGTATATTGAATACACATATGTACATATGTATATAAAATATGCAAATCTCAGCCAATTTACATTGTGATTCACCTGTGCACACACCTGCGCCTCTCTCTCTGTGCAAGTTAAGGCATGTCTGTCTTTGTGTAGTTTGTGCAAATTGAATTTAATTAAAATGTATTTGCAAGCAGCAAACTAATTAAATTTGTTATGAACTAGTCATATTTGATATTTCAATTGAAGTAATCAATGGAAAATTATTTGCCAATACTTTGAGCCTGTCGAGGGCTACATTCCTCGCTTTGAAAGGCCAGTTAGCTCTTGAACTGTAAACCTTTGAATTATTAATTTTTAAGCCACATGTGTGTGGGAGTTCCAGTGTGTGTGTGTGTGTATAAGGGAGTGGTAGAAAAGGGCAGTCGAGTTGAGTGTGTGTGTGTGTGTTTGTGGGTCACATTGATTTAGCCCCTGGGTCATCGAAGCACAAGTAATGAAGGATGCGGCCTCTAAGCTTAACAGGACGATTTAGCTCCCACCTCATGTGCGCTTGTCCGCTTGAATGCACATTATTAAATTTAAGTAGCTGCCGCAGGGGCTATTTGCCAGAATATAAATAAAAAAAATCAAGGCTCATTTTTGTTGTTAAGCATCATTTGATAAGTCCGTTGCGAAACTTGCATTGATTCCTTTTTTTTCCATGCATAATGCATGAAAAGTGAACAGAGAAACATATTTGCGGCAACTGGCATATGATACAAACCGATTTTGGTTGTTGTTTGAAGCCAAAAGCTCATTACCTTTTTCGATTTGGCAATTTCCAAAGCTGTCACAAGCAGATGGCATCAGGCATATTGCATCATGGGGAGCTATCAACGGAGCCCCACGGCCAACGTCTCTGCGCGCAACTTGGGAGATATGCAACGATTCTTAGCAACTGACAACTGACAGTTTGTGCATATGATTTTTTGCGGCCAACTGCCAGAATTGGCCTTGGTCGTCCGCAATAGACCAGGCTGTCCCCCATAGCCTCAGGCAGGACACGCGGCAAATTACATTATCAGAAAAAAAGAAATTAGTCACCTGCCCGCGGCGACTGCAGCTCGCCGCAGTCAGAGAGAGCTCTGTCAGCCACGCCCACTGACAGATTGTTTCGCATCGCATCGCATAATTGGACGAATGCTTCAGGAAACGGAATGCTGCCAAAATGAATTTACATGCTCAAAATGTTCATGTTACGTTTTTCATTAGCTAATTAAAATTGACTTTATCATTTGGTAACCAAATTGCCTTGTTATCGTAATTGCTGCTGCTGTCGCTTGTTGCTATTGTTGTTGTTGTAGGTTGACTGTGGTTGTTGTCGTGGCTGTTACATTGTTGTAACATGCTTTTGTGCGCTGCTCGCCAGCGGCAGCGTTCGATGTTTATTTTTACCAAAATGATAACGAAATTAACAACAACAAAAAAGCTTTCTACAAATCATTTAATTAATTTCATTTGAGCCATGTTTCGAGATGCACGCGCCCATGTTAGAAGCATTAATGAATGCTGCTTTGTGTCCTTTTGCCTTTGAATGGTAAATGGGCTTCCGATTGAAGGTAGGAAAGGTGACTTATCTCTTAATCCGAGTGGAGCTGTTTTTCTCTTGGTAATCTCTTGCTAATGATCTGAGAACTCTTCGTAGCTTTTGAACTCTCCCTTTCTGGTATGAAGAGTTAAGCATCAAGCTGAGGAACTCTCAACCTAAGCCTAGACAAGCTCTGAATTTTGTTTTCACTTAAGGCAACATCTTCAACATCAGATCTGTCGCTACCGTTACGAATTTGTACAGGTATTTACATAGTTTGGAATGCCCAGTTTGTCAACTAGTAATGAGTCGAAGTTTCTTGAAATGTGGCCTTTTCTCATGGAAATTTCCTTATGAATTTTGAATCGAACTAAATTAATGGACAATAAACTTTTAATGCCTTTAGATTTTACTGAATAAATAAATTTAATTTGTTTTTTTTTTCTTTGTTTTATTTTAATTTGTTATTATTTTTTTATTTTTATTTTTTTATTACATATTTTTATTTCAATTTTTTATTTTTAATATTTTTATTTTATTTATTTTTTGTTATCTCTCTATTTAATTTAATTTTTTTTTAAATAAATTTATTTTTGGATTTTTTTTTGTGTTTTATCTTTTTTTATTATTTTTATTTAATTTTTCAATGTATGAATAAAAAAGGCGCTTCTCATGCATGAATAAAAAAGTAGAAATCTGTAAATATTATATATTGTTAAATTATCTCATTCATTTCGGCAATTTTCAGCAGTTTGTTCATTAATATTTTATCATTTTATGTTCGAATTATAAATAAACATCTCTTGCAAGCAATGAGGTATTTAAAGTCCCGCTTACAAAAGTCAGACACACACTCATGGTTACACGGACCCAACTGCTATTACCATAAGAATGGACCACTTTTGTGAAGGGCAGCCACAAAATTGTCTATATTTTTAATCACTGCAGCAAATTGTGCAATTTGGGTAGCCGAAAATTAACTTAAATGTTGCTTTTTTCTGCATGCACAATTGCACACGAATCTTGTGTGGCTCTGACTGTAGGAGCGAGCGTGTGACTTCGTTATGGCCTCGAGTTGGGGCTGTGGGCGAGGGCTCGATTGCTGGCAGAAGCACAAGCTTTCCCAGTGTGCCTGCCTGCACCGGTCTCTGAACGCTACGGCCTAAACCATTGAAAGCCCGAAAATGTATGGCAATTAGAGCGACCATTGTGTGCTGGCCAGTCGTTAGCTACTATGAGGCAGCACGGTGGCAAGTGGACAGGGGGCCCTGTAGCCGGGCAAACTATTAGATAGCAATCCGGGACTGTGTCGTCGTGTGCTGTTCATTTGGTCGCATTTTGTGGCAGCTACAAATGGCCCTTTGCTGTTTTGGTCGTCCAGAGTAATTTTTCAAAAAGTCGCCATTGCATTGTCATGCAGCCTTATTGTTATTGCATAAAAATGGCGACTCTCGTTTTTTTTCTTTCACTCTCTCTTTCTCTCTGCTCTGTCACTCTCTCTCTCTCTCTCTCTCCCTCTCTCGCTCTTTATTGCAGAGCATGCCACACATGCAACAGTTGCAAATTGCGCGCAATTAAGCGCCGCAATTAACGTGTTGCAGTGTTTAACCTGTTACAAAGCGCATTCTTTCCTACGTGCCGCCCATTTGAATGGGGGATTTTCTAAATTTTAATGCCGGCCATTTCAGCGGCCGTTAATGTGTGTGAGTGCAATCGACGTCCATTTGTGTGCCCACAATTGTCGCCATTGGCATTGCCATTGCCATCGCTCGCAGTTAAGCGCCCACATATTTCATGTGCTCATTTTTTCGAGCTCTTCTTAACTTTCAAACGCATTATTTTTAACGCCAATTATGCACACACTGGCTCGGCCCAGCCCGGCCCGGGCATACACCGTCAGTGGCCGTAAATTGGCATCAAATGCAGGCTCCTCTTGATTACGCCTATTATGTTAATTGCTGTACGTGTCGGCTGCACTTTCCTAGCCACGTAATCATTTTCCATTCAACAAACATTTTTGCCCCTCCCTCTGTAATTCATCCACTCTAGAGCCCTTGACGCCTGGTTAGCTTTGGTTTACTCATTTGACAGCAACTCTAAAATGGAATTGAATATAATATAATTCCAATTGTAATGGGTATCAGCCATATATAGAAATGAAACTGGAAGAAGACAATTAAGAATATTTTAGCTGGGCGCAAGCAGCTGCTTTATACCTTCAAAGACAATAAGTTATTTAAATTCAATAATTAATTAAATAATTAATCATAAGGAGTCTTGAAGTATTTTCGATAGTTTTAATTATTTATTGAATATTGTATGATTTAAATAACCACTTTTTTGTTTATTTATTTTGTTATATTTAATGTTTTAGCATTGATGAAAATTTAGTATCTTCACAAAGCATATAAATAAAATTAAAACACCACATTATATACAAGAAGGTCGTCTTATTAATCTTTGTTGTCTTTTTTCGCGAGGTTATTTACAAATTTGTTGTCTTTACAAATATAAATTGAGAGAAAACACTTTAAACATTTTTAAATTTATAATTCTTATATAAAAACTTACATCTATTGTCATACTCATTTGTCATGCCTCTCTTTACCTTATGAATAATTATATAAAAAATATACCATAGATTTATGAGGATGTATTATTATTTAAGAATTTATTAAATTTTTATTCTATTATTCATTTATTGCAGTTCATATAAACCCTAACTATTAAGATGGCTAAATACCTTTATTAATACTACTTCTAGTTCTAAATCCAAATCTTAACCTTAACTAATTCGATAAAGGCATTTGGCCATCATTTATCAATGTGAAAAAGATGCAATAAACCTCTACCAGAAGTATTGCGTGATAAAATGTAAAACTAGACTTCCTGTGTGCCTTTTGGCAAGTATATTATACTGGGTCTGCAGTTTGCAGTGATATGGTGTTGATTTGTTTTTCATCAGTATGAGTATGAGCATGAGTATGTTATGATATTTTTCTCAAAAGCAATTGTATTTACTCTTATTGATGAGGAGAGCCTCTGACTCCAGTTGATTATTAATTATTCAGCAGACACTCAGTGATACGCGCATTGCACCAGAGCCTCTGTGCAATGCTTAAACTTATGTAAGCTCGTTAAACTTGAAATATGCATATTTGTGCCTTTAAACCTTTATGGGCGCTTGGCACACTCGGTAAGCGATACGCAAAACGAGGTATTTTGGAAAATGTATTGGAAAATGTGAGGCTCTGTCTGCTGTAATATGATTTTGCGATTAATTAATTGCGCATGTCATAGCTCAGGTAACACTAACATGTTTGCAAATTTTTGAACTTGTTACAGCTGCGATTGTATTTCAAATAACTTCTGCAGCAGCCGCATGAGCCAGAAGGTGAGTTTTGCTTTCGACGTGATTTAATTATGAGGCAAGACCATCAGTGGGTGGGCGTGTGTGTTGCTGTTAGGGGCAGAGCGAGACTGAGTGAGTGAGTGGCTGGGATAGCCACTACATTTCTGATAGAACCGCAGACGCAGCTCGTTCGCTGCATGCGTGCATGCCCAGTGTTCATTGTATTCATTTCATAGCATACTTCTGTGCGCTCGTGCATATTTGAAATGCGAATTTCGACATATCTTAATTATGTGCACATTACAGCCGCACGCATTAAATATTAACCGTGTTTTACGACCGCTGGCAAAACACATTTTTATGCAGGTTTTTATTAATTTATTTTGGCTTTCGCATCACTTTAATTTTATACAATTTGAGAAGGGAAACCAAAATAAACTATTCTATTATATTATTTGCCGCCGGGCAATCATAAAAATGCATAACCCACAAGAATACACTTGAGTGGAGCTGCACACACACACATCACACACCACACACCACACACAGTCAATCATTCGTCCATTTCAATTATCTGTCCACATGGCACGAAACGTTTTGACCCACAATAAAACCTCACCAATTGCAAAATTTTGTGTGTAGGCAGATAAAAATCAAAATTAAATCGAGCGAATTCATGCGTAAGAATTAATAATTTCCGTTCGGTTCGATGTTTTGCCCAAGGTATTATGAATATGCATATCAATACACACATATATAGAGATAGTCGTCCAAATACATATGTTATTATATAGATGTATTGGTGCATTTATACACCGGAAATTAGAGAGCTATTGAGCAAAATAATTGCATTCCATTTCCACAATGACATCCTAATGAAGTGAATATATGGGTGCTTCTATGTATATATACATCGATATATGATTCAATATCTTTTTTGTTTCATATTTATTTTCTGCTCATAATTTTCTAAACTTTTGCTTCATTGAACGAGTTGATAAGTTGCTTTTGTCATCGACTTGAGTCGCTGTCATTGGCAATTGCAATTGCATACATGAACGCGGCTATATTCACCGTCTACTGGCCGCACCGAACAGATTATATACGGTGCAAACGTGCGCATCGTATTTGATATTCAGTTTGTGGGGACTATCAGTATTGGCAATAATTGCAGTGACTTCAGGTCATTCTATACAGTAACAATTAACTTAGTGTTGGCTTTTTGTTGAAATATCTACATATTAAACATACTAAAGTCATATTAAAAGTCCACTAAGTATTGTATTCGGTACATATATTTATAACATTTTTGTATTTTCATATTTTGAGTTCAGCATGAACAAAAGTAGCGTATACGAAAACCTGTGTGTGCCCAGCTGCACTCATTCCAGCCCACACATGAAACTGGAGCTGTCTGAAAAAAAGTTCTAGGCATAGTCAATATTCTTGCCTACTCTATACCTTTGCCACGCCCCCTGGATATATATTGTGTTTGCCTGTATCATTTTTTCTTTGCTAGAGTGCTAGAGTATTGGTTATTGACTTTTTACGCCGTTTGTTGTTTTAAAATTGCTCATTTCATGCACATGACTGAGCGCACGTACCCCATTTTTTTCCACCACTCGACTAGTGTACACACACGCACACAGGCACACACTTGTCAACCCGGGGGGGAGGACGCACTTGAGAGGGGCATGACAGCCCTTTGACTGCTGCTTTGTATTGCAGTTGACTTTTGAAGTGTTTTTATAAAATGGACAGCCGGCTGATTACAAAATTGTGGCCATCGCCGGGCTACTTGGTTATGCAGCAGACAGCCCAAAGGCGCTAAGTGCAGACCATGGCCATCGCATATAGATGAGGTGTGGCAAGCGGCCCGATTACGTGTCGTCGTCGCAGGTGCATAAAATTGCACATGAAATTGAGTTATGACACATGTCTTAAGTGGAGGGCTGTTGGGTGTTGGCGAGCTCTGGCTTGCCCTGATTGCGTGTAAATGATGCGGCCCAAAAAAATAAAATACCAAGCACCTGCGCTGGCCACGTATAAATGCTGCTTAAATCGCAGCTGCTCGGAGTCTTGATTAACGACCGAGTGCCAAAAGAATTTAAAACTTTCAGCTAACAACTTGCAGTTTGATTGGCACATCTCTTATGGCGCGCCGTCGGTATCCCTATCCTCTGGGGGCACAACATCAAGGAGAGTTTTATAAATGAACACAATTTACTTTCTAATTAGTGCAACCACTCGCAAGTACCTCAGCGATATTTCTGATTGATATCCCAACATTCAGGCGTAAATTTCGTTATTTTAATCCGGGGCCAACCTCTTTTCGCTGGCAAATTAATTCAAGTGCGTAAATTACTTGCCTGCCGCTACCTCAGGTGACTGCCTCTCCGCTGCCCTCCCCCCTCACAGTGTGCCAAATTGTGTGGTTGCGCATAAGGCGGGCCCCAATTGAAATTGTTGGCTGGAGTTTCCCCATCGAAAGGTTCGAGGAGTGCTTTTGAGTTGCTCTTACTAAAGTGGAATAGAATGGTCTGTAAGCATCTGAGCTCTTTCAGTACATACAAGTATAGTTCAGCCATGAATGTCATAAAAGCCAATTGCAAATTAAGTCAGCTTAAGTCACTTCGTAAACGATTATAAAAAGGCAAAAATATTAATTAATTTAAGCGAAAGTTAAGCTCATGTGCAAAATCGTATTCATTGCGTAAATGCGTAAGCCGTTGCCTTGACAACAAATGAAAACTTTGACTAAGCGGACAAAGCCGTTTACTAAACAAAACAATAGCTTTGATATGTGTCGTGTTTTATTGCATTCCATTGGATTTTGTGCTCGGATTTTGTCAAAGGCATATTTCACTGTGCACGAATGAGTGGGGATTTTAATAAAGATGTGAAAGTCACCTCGATGCCTTTGTGTTAAATTCCATGCATTCCGATGGACTCAACTTTTTAAAGCTGAGCTGCGCTCTCTAATTTTACTCAAATTAACTGGAGCCTAAGCACATTTAAGTCTTCTTTCTTACAGATTTAATCCAAGCTACGCACTTATCGTTCTTTAATTCGACTTAGCTGTGAGTCGACAGAATGGCCACTCCTCGGCCGAGTGCACCCAATTAGCTCCACTTTTGTCTGGATGCTTGCAACATGTTCGTGAGCCGGATTCAGAAAAGGCTTACCATCATCAAGAAGGCTAACATGTGTTCCCGTTGGCTTTGGCTACGCAAGCGGCAAAGGTTACTTTATTATTACATTAGCCGGGCTGCTGTTGCAACTGCTCTTGCTGGCGACCCTGGGGCTAAAACTGTGGCGGAGAGTGCTGCCGCTGTTGAGCCCTATCACAATGGGGTTGACATGTCGGCCCTTTGGCTACTGGCCTTTTGGCAGCGTTTGCTTTGAACGAGCTGCATTGTTCACTATATTGCCTCTCGGTAGATGCGTCGCAGTCATCAAATCGCCTGCGAGTTCAGCTAATACCCTAGAAAGTTCACAGAAGTTATGCCAAAGTACGTTTGTCAGCTTCCTTACGATGAAGGCCTAGATGAGGATAGACTTAACTGACTGTTGCTACTTGGCATATGCTAATCAAGTTTGCTTTTAAATTATATTTTTGTTTTATTTGGAATAGATAGGGACTTGAACTTTAGTTTTTGAGGCCTATCACTAAAGCTTGGCTTAATTGATTCTGCTACTTATAAAGATCACGAGTGAGTACTCGCTTTGCATATATTTTCCTATTCTTGACATAGCTACTCAAGCAGTATTATTGTTTATGATCTTCATATAATATTTTTATAAATCTTTTTCTTTCGATAATTTTGGGCTTCCGAAAGCCTATACTTTTCAAAGAAATGCGAAGTTATTCACATTTAATTTCCAAAACTAAAATAAAATTCGAATTTAATTTTGAAGCTTAACTCAATTCACATTTTGTTAGGAAACTCAGCTAATTGTGTTATTTTTACAATTACTTTTACATTAACATTTTTACTTAAGTTTAACCTAATAAAATATCATTAACATTTACATTTACTTTTCATACTTAAGACTTAAACTTGAACTCGTTATTTGCAAATGTTTTCCAATTTCAATTGTATCTGATGCGGCCAAAACAAACAGATTCACATGCGCACACATAACATCATGCTACCCCATTTGCGCTCCTCTGTGGCTGCAGGGTAAATAAAAGCTGGCCAAATTGACAACATGATTCAAGTATTATGACAACAATTGAGTTCATGCTGGCAGCTTGGTTGCATTTTAATTAGCGAGCTGGCCACAAATGAATCCAGTAAATTAGTGCGCTTTAAAAAGTTTCCCAATAAATTCTTAATGCTTTTAAAATAATTTTAAACTCGCAATTGGCGCTGCCTGCTAATTGGCGCGCAGAAGCTGTTTAATATATTTAATATGCAATTTTCAATATGTTGGCATTATTTTCTAGCTATGTAATTGTTGTAAAGTAGTAAAAGTAATTAAACATTCTGTTTGTTGCGTTAAATGCTGCAATTAAAAAAAAAACAGAACAACAAAAAAACACTAACATGAATTAAAATGGCTTACAAAACTCGCAGACAGACACAAGCGAAGAGCGCACCAAAATACACGAGCTCACATATATATAAACATGTATTTATATGTATTTTATATTCATATAGGATTGTGTATACCTATCTGTATGTGTGTGTATGTGCTTATGCAGACAAAAGTGGCGACAGGCTGAATGCCACACCCCGGCGATAGGGCGCTGGAGCAGGATACGGCGGTGGCAACAAACGTAAATACAAAACTGATTAAATATGCACTTTGCAGCACGGAAAACGCGGAATAAATTAAAGTGTTAATTTAACATGACACATTAGTGCTGCCCACCCTCGTACACACACACACACACACACACACACACCCATACACCGTCACACACACAGAAACACATAGATCCAATAAGCGCACTCTGAGACAAGAGTTAGCTTTGGCTTGGGTTTTAGTCTGTCTGCCATTGGTGTCTGATTTGTGTAGGTGTGTGTGTGTGTGTGTGTGCGTGTGTGTGTGGGCGCCTGTGTGTATTTTTGGGGACGCTTTTGCGCTGCTAATGAGCTACGCTGCAGCCACTGGTTTGAGGCCATGTGGCATGGCTACACAGCACTGGGATTAAGCAGACGAATGGCCATGCTCTGCGCTGCCGTGTGGCAAGGTGTTTGAAGTAATTACGCGTACGCTGATGTATTAGCATTTGCAAACGTAATTATTGTTGTTCTTGTTGCTACTGCATTCAAAATGTCAAAGCTGAGAGTGGAGAGCTGGAGTGCATAGCAAAAAAAAAAAAAATAAAATAAAAAACAATCAAATCAAAAACAAAACCCCGAAGTTGGTTTAATTGAGTTTGCGGTTTTTTTAAGAGCCACTTGATATTGCGCGTGTGTTCGCTTGTGGGGCACAATTCGCCAGCTATGTGCTGGCATTTGGCATGAAAACTGGTGGAGAAATAATTTAAATACAATTTAAACTAAGGAAGTTAATTAACCTTCGTTGCAGTAATATACTCAGAAGTGGTAAAACAGTTGTTTAGGTATTATAATAATTATAATTTTAATAGTAATAATAGTAATAATAATAATTATTATAAATTATTTATTATTAATATTATTATTATTATTATTATTATTGGTACTATAATTATTAATTTTAATATTATTATTTTTTTATTATGTATTATGATTAATATTATTATTATTATTAATATTACTATCATTACTAATGTCTGCTACTATATTTATACATATGTATAAACAATTTAGACAACTTGCAGAGTACCTGCTCTAATCAAACGACAGTTAGTTTCTCCTTATGTACGAACTTGAGCATTAGCTTGGCATGATCTAGAAAAGTCGCTGTGAGAAAAAGCAAAAATATTGCTAAATAATTTGAAGGTATTATAAAGTAATGAGTGTGGCCCTTCAATTGGGAATTGTAAGAGCGACTTTGGAGTTGGATTTTAAGAGGCGACAGGTCGTTCTTATTACCTTACATAGTGTTCGGTCTCTGAGTGGGCGTTCACCCTGTGCTCGCTCTCTCTAAAAGCGGCCTTCGGAGTTAGATTTGAATAGTCGGAAGGTCGTTTTCATAGTGGTCGCTCAACCAATGCTCGTTCGCCCTGTGCTCGCTCTCCCTAAGCTCGCTTACTGCAGCTGAGCAGCTGAAGAATAAAGGCATTGTTAATTTGAAACCAAAGGCAAGCAAATTACTTGTGTTGGTGATTCAGTGATCGAAAAAGCCGCAAGTTGCAAGTTGTTAATGAAATAGAGATCAAACCTTTGCGCATATAAATCTGTTACAAAGCCAATTAACTATGTGAACTCTAGCTCTTCGGTTACAAGTTTGGTTTATTTTTCTGAAATCTTACATATAAGTAGGCAAATGCTGAAGAAGTTAGAATAACTAAATTAAGTATCTTATAAGTTTATAGGTATATACATAAGTCAATTCTTTCTGCAAATAAGAATTTTATTTTGGTAGATTTAGCCTAGCTTAGCTTAAACATTTCTTGAAAGACGAATTATGTCAGTATTCTGAATATTGAAGAACTTCTTGAACAGCTATCGCGCCTTTTCTCGGTACTAAATTGCATGCATAATCTATGGCTGAGCGTAATCTTAGCTAAGGCTTGCAGGGAGACGTATAACATATGAAGTTGTCAATGCAGCAAGGCAACGGCGAACTAAACAAAGTAAATCCCTCAGAGATCGAGTGGGATGTGTGTATTTTAGCTGGACTGTGATTAAATGTTGCCGTTTTCGTTTTATGTGAGCAGTGCGATGCCATAAACATGGCAGCTGAAAGGTGATGGAGCAATTGGTCACGCTTAATCGCCTGCTTGATGGGTGGCAACGGGAACAGTTGCAATCACCAGAGTCGGACCAGCGAAATCAAGTATACGCCTCGTCCACATAATTCTACGCAATACCAATGACATTCACCGATATGCCAGAGACCAGGGATTGAACAGCACGAATTCAGGCAAGAGCCACGCCGTCATTTACACATTTCGAACCGAATCGTTGGCTTGTGCGACTGTAGTGAAAAGCGAAAGCACCCTGGGAGTTTTATTACAATTGATCACCTGTTACGTTCATTGGTAATTGTACCCAGAGCCATACTAAATAGACACACGCACACACACACACACATGAGGGGACGGTTGGCCGATCTGAGCTGGTGAGCCAACGTAGCAGATGATGTGCCAAACCCAAACCAAGCTTCAGTTTAAAAGCCAACGAATGCAGTCGGCGTTGCTCTTACGCTTGGCTTTGGACTTTGGTACATGAGGTCAGCTTTTGTGTCCGAGCTACCTGCTCCCCGTTAGCCTAGAATCATTCTGATGGCTGTGTGCTTGCCAATGGCATACGGACTGCTTATACGGGAGTCCACAAGTGTACAATTGAGTACTCCAGCGTCCCTCCCCTATGCTGCACCCATTCAATGTGCGCTGTTTTACAATTGCCGTGTGCTCTCAATATGGCCCCAGGACATTTGTTACAGTTGAAATGCGCTCGTAAAATGTTTTTCGACTGCTCTGCTGGTTCTGGTCCAGCAGCGGGTAAAAATGCACGGCATGGGCACAGTGTTGTCCAGCGTGAGGGCTGAGCAGTCGGAGTTGCTGTTGCGATTGCCAACAAGTAAAATAAATTGTTGCATTTTAATGTGTTGCCCGCTCCGCTGCTCGTCTGCATACTCCAGGTGGGTGCCAGTGCACTGCTGCGGGATTTATTGAATTTTCAATTTTAATTTGCTATTCAAATTAATTGAAAGTAAACGTATGCACAAGGGCATCTATGTTGTCTTAAGACTTATAGACGCCCTTTATGTTTTCTTCAAGTCGAGAGAAATATTGCCTGATGCATAAAATTGAAAACTGTGTATTTGTTATTTATTGGTTGAGAAGATGACTGATCAAGAATAATATTTGCATACAAATTTTCCATGAAATCTATTTAATTTTGTATGTCAAAAATATCAATAAAAGCAACATATAGTATGAAATTTGATCTTTAACAAAAATGTTAGTTTTATACTCCTATTTGTTAGAATTAAGTTGCGATTTTAAAATTCTGTATTCTTGATGCATCCCTTGATATATGATATGTTCAGCTTATTCAGTTTGCAGAGAAATACATGATGTTTGTGGGCTACGTTTGCTGGGCTATTCAAGTTTTAAATGTATTCTTTTTGACATGTATATTCTGTATTCATATATATTCTGTATATTCTGTATTCAATTCAGTTTCACTTAAAGTGTAACAATTCCATCAAAAAATGTGGATAACTGTGCAAGCTTCTATGCCTGGAATATTGCAATTGGCAGACTGTGCCAACAATTTGTCTTTTGCTTTGAATATCACTCTTCTGCCAGCACCGCTAATTAGCGCATTGAAGCGCTGGAATGCCAGCTGCAGTAATTGGTAAACTGTCAATGTGGACAACATTGTTGCACAGCTTTGTAGTTCGCTGTTTTAGCCAATTTGGAATGAATGACACACAAAGAATCGCCTACGCTAAGTCAATTTGAGCAAGTTTCGGCGCTGGCAGCACGAAAACGGGCCACGCGCGAGCCTTGCAACATGAACAGACGCAACAGCGTAACGTGCATAACTTTTAATGAAATACAACGCATTAGGCTGTTAATAATAAAATGTTACGGAAAAAGCCGGCGAAATTATGTTTATTATTTTATATAACTCGGCTGGAATTTTACTTATTACTGGAAGGAGTCTCACCTTTGCCAGCTACGCAAATCAGTTGCCCCTGGGCGGGCAACCGAATGGCAAATGCTTGTCAACTTTGCTGCCCCCTCCTGCGCCATCCCCGCCGAAAGCTTAAGCAAATCTGTTTGCCGCATAAGGCAGATTTTCAAAAAAAAAAAAAAAAAAATGAGAAGAGAAGCAAAGTTGTGGCAACCCCTCGGCGCATTGTATTATTCTTTTATGCGTTTCTAATTTCATTTAGCGACATTCGACATTCGCCCTCGTCGTGGCGCCCGTGCAGGTAGCTCGAACTTTGATAAACATTTCTTTGCCTCATCTTTGGCTCGCCTGCATTGTTGTTATTATTCGTTTTACTTCTTTTTTTCTTCTTCATTTTTTATGTGTGCTGGGCGTGCTGAGTATTTTTTTTTAATTTTTTATTTTTTCCTCGTTCCCATTACGTCCGTCGACTTTGGCAAAATTAGATTAGAAATATTGCTACCAGCATTTTGCTTTGCTTTTCCCATTTGAGTTCTCTTTCTTTTTTTTTTAATTTTCATTTTTTTATGCATACCCTCTCCCCATAGAAAATGAGTAAAGAATGTCATTATGTATGTGTGTGTTTTTTTTCTGTAGCTAAAAGGAATAGGACACAGCCCCACGCGCGAAGGGTAGAGTAGTCATCTATCACTGAGTGACTGTTAGAAGAAGAGATTATCAGCTTTTAAGTTACGTTATTCAGTTCAAATTCATTTAGAATTATCCACAACTGAACAGGTAATCAAGATCACCTGCATTAATCATTTAGATATGCTGTATTTAATTTAAATATATTTCACTTGATATTTGTAATTCCATCTTCGTTTTGCGTACAGGGTAATGGCAAGTCAGGCAGTGCCTGGCTAGAGCGCCCTTACTTGATTTTCCATCGTTTTGTGTTGCGTTATTAATACGCATGTTTTACTTGTGTTATTTTGCATGCGCCGACAACTACGACAACAACAACAAAAACACAGCAGCAACAAATTTGTTTTTATGTTTGTTTAATATTTGAGATTTCTTTCAGCAAACTGGGGAAGCTAAGTAGAGTGCTCCGGGACGCTGTGTTTCAGCTCAAATTATGTTTTAATTTAGTTGCCCTCGTTAACGTTTTCATTTGCTGCCGGCTACACACAGCTGGCCAGCAACAACTTGATCATCCCAAGTTGACATCCACTGCCAACAGCTCCAGCTTCTGTTCTAGATATCTGGAATTATTGCACTTAATGATGTGTTTCACTTGCAGACGATGATACAGTCAGCTTACCTGGATCCACATTTGCATAAATATTAGTTTCTAATGCATAATTAGGCATTAATTGTAGGAGTCCTGCCCCACACATATAATTAAAGCAGCACAAGCGATAACAATCGCGACACGCCCTCGTCGGCCTATGTGTTTTACCAATTGTTACGTTCTGATATAAATACTGTAGGTAGGGGAAATTACAGAGTACGTTTCATTTGGATATCATAGGTCTTTGCCAAGCTAATAGTACTCAAGTAATTGCAAGTCTTAAAGAAATTTAAAGCAGTTAGTTACTGTGAAATTGCACGCTCCTTCTCTCCCTCTCTCTAACACACACACACACACACACACACACACCCACACATCGTGTTAGATTTACTCATTAGTAAAATCTAATGCAATTTGCGTCTCAATTATGATGCATAGATAATGCAATATTAATTTCGGTCTGAATACGTAGCTCTTGGTAATATAATTTCAGTTTTGTCTAATGCGAGTATTGGATCCAACTAACTCGACTCTGCATTGCTGCTTAATAAATGGTTAATTTGAAGCGACGTCTTGTGCTCAAAGGGTAACATTGGCTGCGCAACGCTGGCTGCCACACGAAAATCAACACGAACATCAGACCACACTTAGCTGTCATTGCGTAAACTAATATCGGATAACGTGTGCAATCCGTTGGGTGCTTCATCAAAGTCGATAGATGCGAAGCATTCGATGTCTTAGTGGCTGCTGTCAGTGGCTGCGGCGGCGGTGACTGTGGCTGTGTAATGAGTTTACTTTACGGACATGAACATTTGTAGACTGTTACGCAGCTCGTCATATTGATATCAATATGTAGCTCTTGTGGTCATCCTTTAGCAATGAAACACTGAAACAGGCTTTGCCTCCGTGAGCAGGGGGCGCTCCAAATCTCCCAGCCTTTCAGCCATGCCAGTCAGCCAGCTATCGTTGTTCAATTCTAATTAATTTGGTTTTGGTTTTGATTACATTTAAAGCCTAAACTGATTTATGTGTATAATTTTTCAGATGTATGTAAATTACACAGTCATTCAACGGTGATGGGGTGCATTGCCATTGGGCATTTATATAAGCGAATTAGTGATGGTATGGGCAATACCTTGTATTGTATCATTGATGGGAGGTGGGAGTCTAAGCTGATTCAATTTCAAGCAAACATAAATGTGAAGAGAACATCAAACCTTATATTTAATGCATAATTGTAACAGTCAAATAAAAATAGTTTTCCACAAAGATTTTCATGGAAACAGGCTAAAAAATAAAACATTTTAAATTGAAATACAAAATATATACATAAAATATTATATATCCGGAATAGATAAATCAAGAAAATATCTAACAAATATATAAATATTTTATTTCATTAAATTTATTAAGTTACTAAATAAGACTGCCTTTGTCTTTGGAATACAAGGGCATACGTATCAGCATAGGTATGTTTGCCATTAACTGATGTTCAAAATATTCTCGACTGACCCTTTTTATGACCATTTGGCTCATTGTTAACCAGATGCATTAAACTTAATTTAAAATGCTCGTATTTATATAAATTAATTAAGAACTCCACTCTAATCCATCAAGTGTAAAAAGAATTTCATGCTTCAATTAATTCTCATCATAGAACGGGCCGTAATCAATTTGGAATAAAAGTCCCAAGCCACTTTTCCGGTCTCTTAGCTAAAGGCTTCTGCATGGCCAGAAACTTGTGAAAAAAGGTTGAAGCGCGTACATTTGTATGTGTGTGGCAATGTATGTGAGTTTCAACTTTGAAAAGAAATAAATTCACACACTCGCAACACAGAGAAAAACTGTTGGGTGTAAAAAACAACAATGCAAATTGAATGCAGGGTCTTCGCTGGGCTTCGTTACCATTTTGTTTCTTTTCAGTCTGACTGCTGGCCAGCCGCACCCCCCACTCACACATCCCCAATTCATACACACATATATCCATACCCATACCCATACCCATATGGTGTATTCACACGAACATTAATTTAAAGTAAAATTAAAAGGTCCGTGCTTGTTTTTTCTTGCTATACCATAACTACACATACTCGCACACGCGCATATCATATTTATAAATGAAAGTTCATAAATAAGAATACATTCGGCGAAGAGGCGGAGCATGGAGGATGGACAGCTTAAAATCGTGAGGGCCCCAAACCGCTTCCATTTGGCAAATTGAACTCGTGTCCAAGTTTTAAGCAGATTACAGACCATTAAGCATTTTTTATATAATTTCCCGAGAGCTGGCCGGACTGGACCGATGCTGGAGAGAACGATTTCTGCGTTTAACATATACGAAGTCATATAAATGTTTTGATAAGGGTTGCCTGGTCAACGGCCTGCGAACATATTTTGCTGACGGCCATATGATTGCGGGAGCAAAGGGTTGTTCGCCGAATACACATCATGACTTTTAAGTTATCTCCTTTTAAATTAAAAACGACTATACACACAGCAAAAAAAAAAAAAAAATACAAAAACAACAAGTAAGAAAACTCTAGTCGAGACCGCTCGACTAGGGTATACCCTGAACCCTGCGAAGATCCGCTATTCCAAGCATTCTTCATTTCTTTTATATACACATGCATATGTACGTTCATTACAAGCAAAACATACACACACATATGCACAGGCGCACGCATACACAAGCGGTAGTCGTTGCGTCAGCTGTTCTTTGGCTGCTTTGCATGGCAATGTTATGGGAAATTAAATGTTTAATAACTTTTTTTCTAGAGCAACGATTTAGATCAAACTTGTTGGGCGTAATCATGTCATCCATATGTATGTATGTGCCAAAGCACAAGTCTCTAGTATTTGATATACGGGAGTTACAAATTTGAGGCGAAGGGGGCGTGGCACCCAAAATTTAACAAAAACCGAAATTGCGTAAGGCTTACATAACACTAAATGCAAAATTTGAAGACTCTGGCTAGAAAGATGATTTAGATAGAATTTTATAGCTTAATTTAGATTTTCGTTTTTAATCGATAACAATAAAACGATAAAAGTTATCGAATTTCTGAAACAAACTCGATCTTTTCGTGCTATACAGGAACCTACATAAAAAATTTCAAGTCTCTAGCTCTTGTAGGTTCTGAGAACGACGCGTTCATACATACGGACAGACGGACAGACGGACAGACGGACAGACGGACGGACAGACGGACAGACGGACATGGCTATATCAACTCCGCTTGTCATCCTGATCAAGAATATATATACTTTATGGGGTCTGCCACGCCTCCTTCTGCCTGTTACATACATTTCAACAAAAACATTATACCCTGATTTCCCATTTTCAATGGGTTCAGGGTATAAAAACAATATTTCACAAATTGTATAATATGACCAGCAGAAGCGCAAACTTCAAAGTATTTTCTTATATCTACATTTATATATTTAGTTGTGACCTTTTTGCAAATCCCTAAAGTGCCTCACTGAAAACGTTGTCATATTTTGTTGACAAATTGAATGTGTGTGGAAGGGGAGCAGCGAGGTGGATGCTGGGCTGGCGAGTACCTGTCATTCGCATTTTATGCTAATTCAACTCATTAAAATACGAAACAAATGGCACAAAATGTGACATATATTTTAAGCTTCTCTCTGCTCTCTCTCTCTCTCTCTCTCTCACTCTCACTCTCAAGTCGTACACATTTTGCATATTAAAGTGAAATTTTAATGCAGTCCGAATTGCTAGCAAGCTTTTAATAAGCAGCTTGACAGCCGGGTCTGCTACGGCCAACTTTAAGTGCTAAATGGTAATGCCACGCCTACTACTCTGCCCAGTCTGCCCACACCGCCGCCTCTTCACAAATTACGTATGTCAGTTACAAGAGCAGCAGTCTCGCTGCACAAGTTGAATTTCATTTTTGGTTATACGAAACAATAAAAAAACTTAAATTTAATTCGGAAAATATAAGTAAATAAACGAAATTCATGCAATTTGTATTTGTGTTTGTGAAGGATGTCAAACTGGGCGGCGGATGGGTGTGGCGCTGTTGTTCTCTGCGGTTGGCAAATCACAGTTGCAAAAACTGCTGAAAATTCCATTAAACTTCGCGCAAATAACCGAAGGCGTTCAATTCTAACCGACATCGTTTATATAATTTTGTTGTTTGCCATAACAAAAACAAAAACAAGCATAAAACTGAAAACAAAACCAAGAGCAATGCCAACGACAACGGCAGCGAACCAGCAAATGGGGGGGACAAGAGTTGCGGCCAGTGGGTTTTGGGTTTTGAGTCTGGGTAGGCAAAGAAAAAGTTATACGCCAAACTTAAAATAAGTAACAAGTGCAATTTGTGCGAGACCGAATACTGAATACCCTTTCATTGACTGATTATGCATGCACTTTAAATACTCTTGAATATCTTCCTATATTGGTGATATTGATTGGTGATCAGACAACAGAGTATGTGATTGAAAGACTCGGCATTCAGAGGCTCTAGACTGCTGGCCGCTTTCTATAAGCAACTTACCTGGCTCTGCTCTTTGTATGAGTATATACTCTTCTGCAAAGTATTTGTTTGTCAAACACGACTATTGTATTGAAATGGGACTCTCAGAATGATATGTGAAAAATATGAGTTATCATTTTGATTGTAATCTCTAATTGAGGTAAGCTCCACAATAAAGAAATATGTATGTATGTCAAGTGTTACAATATATTCTGAATCATATGATTCAAATCTGGTTACAACAAAAATCCGCTTTAGTTTCCTCAAAGAAAACAAAAACACAAAATAAATACATGTTTATCGGCCACAATTATACTGTTGTAATAATGAAAGAAACACCTTCTTCAAAGTGTTAGTTCAGAGAATGGGTATGAATGAGCAGCTTAGTAAACATTGAATGTATTATGTTAATAGTTCTGCGTTTTATAATTCTTAATAAAACCATAGCACCCGCTGCATGAGCGTATCAAGGATAGATGCATGTGAAGTCCCGCGAGTTGCCAAAAGTTGAACATGTCTGACGTGCGTCGAGCTCCTTTTTCAGCGTGTATCACCGCTGCCAAAATCCAGATAAATTAACTAGAGCATACTTAATAAAACCGTCTGAGCCAAGGCTCTTGCTACTATCCAGAATATACGCGTTCCACACACACACACACATACACATATATACAGAGCACCTTGTTGCATTCGCTGTTGCTGCTGCTGCTGCTGTTGCCATCATACATGCTGCACTTGTTGGGCCTTGGGCATTTATTTTTTAAGCCAGGATATGCTGGTGCAAGTGGCGTGCAAGGTATTAAAATATATATGCAAGTTATTGTTTCGTGAGCCCAAAAGCTTGCAAAACAATTTTATATTCTTTTCGAAATAAAGTTTTCGAAGAACGTCAAAGTGAATTTCACTAACTAACTTAGCAGTTGATTACACATATGTAGTTGTTGCTGTTCTCGAGTATGTTCTTTGTGCTGGCAGCTCGTGTAATTTACTTTATTAAGAACTTTTCACGCAGCCCTAAGTGAGTTTGCATATTTTGTTTGAAACCAGACAGATTGATTACAGAGTCGCTTGAAGAATGCAAATAGTAAAATTTATGAAACGAAGCATCAATATACCAATAAATAAATAAACTCTAACGAAATCAAGGTATTTATTTATTACTAATGAAACTACATGTTCACATAACTTATGTAAAATACTTTGCTTTTAAAAATTATCATAAAAGTTTCAATGAATTTGTTCTTGGAAAATATTTACCTAAATATCAATTATGATTCTCTGAAATGTACTTTTCCATTGTAAAGTTGATTAATTTTCGAAACAAAGTAAACTTAAGGCTAAGTAAGCAATTTGTTTCAACTATTTACAATTGAAATTTCTTTGTTAAACGATGAGCTTTAAGTTTGAATACAAATTTGTTGTTTACTTGCCCTTGGGTGTCAAATCAATTTCACAAATATGTTAATATTCTCTCTCACATATTGAGATTTTGAGTAGACTAATTGCATACTGGTGCAGCCAAGTGAATATTGGAATATTCGATTCTTTGTTGGGAATGCAGAGTGCTCGAAAATTGATTTGGAGGCAAAATAATTATTATAAAGTTGTTTCATGATTCCAGCGCATGGACAATTGCCAAATAAATTCTTCTAAGACGATGATGAAGTTATTTTGTAGATGATTTTGAGACAGTTTGTGCTTATTGTGGCGCGCTGTCATATATTTGCATCTGTGCAAATTGTAATTTCAATTGAATGATAATTAATTGCATACTTCGTACATAATTATACACATCGCACACACACACACACGCATGCATGCATTGATACATGTATAGGCGAGGCCAGACTGATAATTAACACAAGAGCAAGCAAATACAATGCTCAGCCCTTAAACTGAAGAACAACACAAGGATTAGTTGCACTTCGAATGCGTTAAAGCAAGTATGTATATATGTATATCATTAGAATTTGCATGTGACTATGTGTGAGGCTTAAGTATATTTCGAAGGGATAGCTCCTCAATAGCAGCTGCTATACAAATGCATGTCCTTTTACATATCTTGCGGCAGCATCTGCAACAGCTGCAACAACTTTTTCAATTATTTAGCTCCGAGAATTATATGGCAGTCGAGTGCACTCGAAAGTTTTGTTTGTGCCATGGACTGGCAGCTAGTTCTATATTTCTTCTTTTTTCTCTTTTTCTTGCTTTTGTCTATGGCAGACAATTAAGGCTATTTACTGGCTAAGTTATGCAGCACCACCTGAGGAGCTTTGCATTTAATTTAGTTGTTACTTATTTATCTTTTGCTGTCGACGGCGCACTCGGCGTATACGCAATTTGTTATCATTTCATCATTTTTTCGCTCCTCTGTGCTTCGTCAAACGCTTAATTTCGTTTCACGCTCTTAATTGTCATTCCATTTCTTATTGTTTTAACATTTCTTCCTTTTTTTTTCTTGCTCGTCTCAACAGTTGTAACAGTTGCTCCTTCGGCTTCAGCAAACTTGAGCAGCTGCTGGTTTCGTTGTTTCCGTCTTCTTTTGGACAATCCGCTCGCGGGCATTGCTCCCCTGCGCATTTAGTTTGCTTCACTGTTGAACGTTGCTGTAATTGAAATAAAATGTTTCAAATCAAATATTATTCTAATTACATTCTAAAGAAAATAATGGCAAAAACTTTTGTAGATGCCCCGCCACAGCGCGGCCAACCGGCATTCACCGAACCACCCACTGCCAAGTGCGATTCTCGTGCATATAGTTTCAAATGGACCTTGTTCCTTTGTCTTGCGAACTTCATTTCAGCATGCGTGCAAATACGGCTCTGTTGATGTTGACGTAGGGATATACATATGGATACACATACATATGTATGTATATGCATACGTATGAGTGGTCTACGTACAATTTAGCCAATTATGGCTTTTCTCAAGTAAACGGCCAAATATATATCTTGGAATTTAATAGACTTGGGCTCCTTTAATTGTTTGCTTAACAGTTTTATTGAGACTCCAAATAGTCAGCTTAATTTGAGTTGTTTGCTGAGTAACTGGACAATCAAGGACAAAAGTACTGCTTTTTACTAAATACGATATAGATAAGTTGAGGCTTATTAGAATACAATTTCTTAAAATTATTAACTATAACTGTTAGAATCCAACTTAATATATTACATAAAATTATAAATTGTATTTAATTAAATAAATACTTACCTCACATCGCCAGAAGAAGAAGAGGAGAACCACCATACTGCACCACTGAACAATACTCGATTAGGAAACCAACTGGAGAAGCGCTGCTGTGGCTCGCCGTTATATGGGAGGCAGCAATGAACACCCCATTCCTACTCCGAGTTGAACTCAACTGTTGAGCATTTCTTTGCGTTAGTTTTTACACTCGATCATTGACTGACAAATGGGAACGCTCGCTGCTGCTGCTGCACGCATACCAAAAACTTCTGCTACTCACTCATGCATAAATATTATTATAAAAAATAGTTTATTGAAAAATCGGCCCAGCCGTTCCGGAGAAGTATGGTAACTAACACTGGGACACGAGAGTTTAATATATATAAACTTTATTTATTTTTAATTTTATTATTCATCATACCATCATATATCATTTAATATTGATTTTTCATTTTATTGTTTTGTATTTTATCAATAATTATATTTATTTTTAATTTTACATTATTTTATTTTATTGTTGAATTTATTTATTTTTACATTGATTATTTTATATATTTTTATTTAGCCATTTAATTTTACTATATTATATTATATTATATTATATTATATTATATTATATTATATTATATTATATTATATTATATTATATTATATTATATTATATTATATTATATTATATTATATTATATTATATTATTTTATAATATAATCTTATTTATTTTTTCACTTACCTTCAATTTGTATTATTTATTATTAATAGTTTTTCCAAGATATTCTGAACTGAATTCTGTAAAAATGACAGTGCCAATTACATTAAATTAATAAAGGAATAAAAATAGCTTGTGAAGTTTTGCTCATTCCTCAGGCTTATTATTATGTTCTTACTGCAATATTCTGTGCACACGTCGCTCGTATTAGCCATATACAAAGGGCCATTTTAAACGCAAATAAAATTGAATTTGCTCGCACTTTACGGCTGCTGACGGCGCCGCTGCTGTCGCCGGTTTGCACTTAAGGCAAATTAAAAAATTCGCACACTAGCAGCCACGCCCACTTTTTGGGCTGGCATGCGAAATATGCCATTAAATTTAATTCAATTACAATTTTATATAACAAAATTTTGAAAACGCATCTTTGTTGGACCCCTGAGCGGCAACGGCTGTCGGGCCATTCAATTGAATTCAATTTGCCATTAACCCATTATGGCTGAACGCGCATTCATAAGCAAAGGCAGGGCAGGGGCGTTGCCGTCGTGCGGTGGAGCGGCATATGTGAGCGAATATGCAATAAGACATAAAATGCTTTCGTTTTTGTATTGCCAGCGACTTGGCCAACTATTGAATACTAATACACGCCTGCACGACCACACACAAAGCGGCCCTTTGAGAGCGGCGCGCTGTCGTTGTCATCAGCTTGGCAGGTGCTGTCGGGGTAGATTGCCAGCGAACGGCAAAAGCAACAGCAACAGCAACAACAACAACAACAACAGAGATGCTGAAAGGTGTGATGCGCATTAAAAAGAGGGCGAGGCAGTGCAGAATTTTTCAATTTTCCAGCTTTTGTGTGTCAATAAACGTTCAATTCACGAGCATCCGCAAAGTGCCTACAACTGCCAAAGCACACGCACACTCACACTCCCCCTCACCCACACCCACACCCACACCCTCACCCACATTCACATCAGAGTTTGTACGCGTACACACGTTGGCAGTTTTTGCTCACTAACATTGCTTTCATAATCATTGCATCATCTCTTGGCGCTTCTTGGCTGCCGGCAACCATCAGCAAAACAGCAGCATCAACAGCAGCCACAACCACCAACAATGCCAACAAAAAGCGGCATCGTTAGTGGCTTTACGCTATTTTTTGCCTGACATTCAAAGGCTGCCGTTTTTTCTTCTTCTATAATCCTTTTCTATGCCTGCGTTCTCCGCATCATACTTGATGCTTTGTAGGCGTCGCTGTTCGCTGTAATAAGCTGTTTTTGAGGCGCCTGACTACAAATAAAAAACGTCTAAAACAATAACAAGCAGCGCCATCAGAGGAATCGTAATTGCTCCTTTGCGGGCATTGTTGGCTAATTGGATATGGTCAACGCCAGGCTTGGCCGGCACCAACGGCTCGGAGCACAACAAAAGTTAATTAAATTTTGCTCTAACGCCTTTGCAGCTCTTTCTGCAAAGGACTCAGCCAGGTGATGCCTTTTGATACATCAGTCTGATCGAAATTTCTTTGTGTGTCAAGTTACGGGAATCTGCAACGGATCTAGGTGCTCATGAGCGATACCACAAAGTTAGCTTTAGAAGTGGTGCAAAATCTGAGATAAATTTCATTAATCAGTAAGACTTTGTCTATAGTGCTTACTAGGAGAAATAGTTATACTTTGTCTATATCGTTTACTTTGTATTTGTTTCATTCTTAACATTTTTTCATGCTGTAGAAGAAATTTTGATAGAAAACACAGGTTCATAATTGAAAATTGAAAATTGATTTAAATAGTATACGTTGTTATTTTTTGTGTAGTGCTCCATTTGTAATAACCCTGAGCTGTCAGCAGTCATGTTTTCTATCAAAATGACTTCTTGTGTGAACTTGTGTGAAAGGGTGTCCCTTTAAAACAATGATTGTTTGAACTACTATTCCATTTCCTTTTAACAATGACTTCATTTAATATTATACTTTACTAAAAGACTTATTTAAAGCAATACGCAGTTAGCTTGACATCGCAAGCACAGAGAATATGACTAAAAAGCCTTTGAGCGCTTTGTGACTGCTTCAATTCTAGTCGGAAATCTTATGAGATATGAAAAGGTTGCGACAGCTGCGCTGTGCGGCTGTAGCCATGACTACAAAATACCCTTGACACTTGCAGCTTGGCATGGGAGCTTGAATGAAACTTCTTGATGTCTCAAATACTACGCTATATTAACTTTTTATAGTTTATAAGCTGTAATCTAACAGCTGCCCGTGTTGTCATAACTGAAAAGCTTTCAGCCTTTGCTAGACCATATACCTGATGGATTTGAGATCTACACAGCATCCATTACCTCACCCAAGTGTATAGACTTGCAACTATAGTGCACTTTTGAGCACAGCACGCGGCACAGGGCGCTGCGCTTTGACTGGAATATAACAATAATTTTATTTTACAGCTGCTGAAAGCAGTTCTCAATGTGGATATGGCTTGTGACCTATGCTGACATATCAATCAGGCTTTAACAACTAAATTTATGCACTTGACACACCCCCACACACACGCCCTGTACAAAGCCCTTGGCGTTTGTTGTCTGTTGAATTGTGTTTTGCATATTTGAATAGTTTTTATTTACTTGAACTCACAATTGCACTTTTGCCATTATTTTAGCTATTACACTGACGCTTTTAACGGCAACATACAATGTGTGTGTGTGTGTGTGTGTATGCTCATTATTTATGCATAGGTGTTAGCATACCTGGGTGGCTTTCTTGGCACTGCTCAGTGTCTCAGTGTGCGGAGCTTTCTTTGCATGCATATTTAAGCCATAGAAACGTCCTGCTGTTGTTCGTTCGTCGTCCTCTTCCTCCACTGCATGTATTATCGTTGATGTTATTTATCCTGTTTCTGCATGCAACAAAGAGTTAACAGCAGCCTTAGCCAGCCGTCAGACGGCAGCTGAAGAGTATGAGCGTCTACATAATGAAATTTTAATATGTTGTGTGTTTTGCTTTGCTGATAAAATGTCACTTAAATGAATGTAGCTAAATCTGCGAGATCCATACAAACATTAATAAGTCTGCATTGCGATCATAACTCAGCGCAAGTCGCTAATTGCACGGCGGCAAACGGAACTTTTTTAATTAAATGCTGTTGGTGCAAACCTTGACTAATGCGTCGCGTCTCGGCCAGGGCTGGCCACAAATCTTGGTTAATGTCAGCTGACACTGGCTGCGGTTCGCCTTGACAAATACCCACAGCAGCAATATTTAGCCCAACACCTTACAATTTCTAAGCTATTTATACGAGTAGCCAGCCGGCTGCACTTGGCCGTTATCTTGCGTAATTACGCTTTTGCCTCTCTGCCAGCCAGGCGGCCAGGAGGTATAGAAAAAATTGTTTATTGTTGCTGCAGCTAGCGTTGAAGCAGCAAAAAGTTAATTGAGTTTACTTTGGCTAACGGTAAAAACGTTGACAAAGTTGTAAAATTACAGCACGCTGCAGCACGGCAGTATTGCAGTGCTGCAGCATTGCCGCGCACAGCAGGAGTGCAAAACTCTGTTAATTTATATGAAAAAGTGCATAACAAGCGGCTCTTAAGTGCCGCTCCCCCCCTCCCCCATTTCCGCCTGTGCCGCCCACCTTATCGTCGATTCATTTCAATATTCAGCATTCCCGCAATTTCGTTTGCCACGGCCGTCCCATTAATGATATTGCAAACTACATTTGCCATCGGTTGTTTGATGAGCTCCATGCCAATGCCGCGCAACCTGCCATTGCCGCGGGTCCTGAATAATCGAACGACAGTTGCAAAATAATTAAAATGTTTAAAAGAATACCGCCTGCTCTCCGCCCACCCGGCTGCCTGGCTGCATGTCATTCTGCCTAGCAACCTTGCATCCACCTGATGTTGCAGCTAATTGCGGCTTTCGTTTGCGTGGGCCTTGAGGGCCCTTTGCCATTGACGCTGCGAAAATAGCTACAAATTATTCTTCTTTTAATTTTTAAAGAGAGCCAAAAAGCCCCTTTTTATTCCCAAATGTACAAAGTTGAGCACGTACGTAGGGCACAAAGGCTTAAGTCAGGTATTCAAAATCGAAATATGCTAAGACTTTATATTCATTGCAGAGCAATCCCACAGTAAGTTGCATGTTTCTATATTTCTCATTCCTTATTCGATTTATCATCCTGATCAGATATGTATAATTTTTGGTTTAATTTTTATTGTTTAACATTACCTTTTTTAATTTAGATAGAAATTACTTAAAAACTAGATATTAACTTAAAACAATAGTAATAGGAGAGTATTATAGAGAAATAATTATCTTACGTAAGTACAAAATTATTTACATAATATTATTATTGATATTATTATTTAACTCAAGTCATGACTCGGCCTAGCAGAGCTTTGCGCTGCAGTAGCTAGTCGCCTGGCTAGACGATCGGGGTGAAACTTCCATTTTATATTAGCATTTACAGCACCAATATGTCAGTTTTGATGGTGATATTTAATCACAGCTTTTCCATAAACAGATTTGCTAGTTGAAATTTTTACAGCCCCAAACTCATTTCCATTCCAACCTCAATCAATGTCTAATAACCTTTAGCCCTTTTTCTTGATTATGCGTGAATATGTGACAATGGATGAAAGATGGCTTCATTATTTCACTCGAATATAAAACTGATCGTCATCTGAATGCAGTCAGCATTTGTCATTTGTTAGTGAAGAAAGGGAAATATTTTGTTTGTTTTCAGATCTCAACAGAATGCTCGCTGAAATGAAATGTATCGCCAATAAAATGACCACTTTAAAGATAAAGAGAAGAACAAATAAATTTATATTATATTCTATTATTATATTGAATACTTTTTTTTTTTTTTTTTTTTATTGGTTATTTAATTTATTTGCTGCTTTCTTGTCAGAGACTCTATAGCGCATTTATCACTTTATTTTACTTTAACTCATTTTGGGCAGGTAGGCCTGTATGAAACATAAGCATCCAACGGGATTCCAACCGGGGCTCTCACAGTTTCCAGGCCGCCTGCTTTCTCACTGGCCCACACCCGGCCCCATATTGAATACTAAAATCAAATTTTCTAATAAACATATTTCTATGTTAGCCTACAAAACTCTTTTTGGTGGCACATTTATTAAATTCTTGTAAGCTGAGTCATATTCCCTGGGCAAGAAATATTTTACTTTATTTAAAGAATAAAGAATTGGAGTTGGTGTAAATTTACTAATCCATGATTGTGTGCCGAACAGTATAAAATTTAATCAGCTTGAGTTGAGCTCACATTCTATATTTAAAATTTAATATTTAATATTTAATTCTCTTTTTCTAACTCATCCAATTAACAACTCTTTATAATTGAATGCTGAATGTCACCCATTCATATGGAATCCCTAGAAATGTATATGCTTTACGCATGCATACCTGTAATACTTACTAATTGTTGCAGCTTGTTAGCTTGAGTTCTGTGTAAGCAGCTTGGAAAACTGCCCTTGCAGAGACTGAAAAGTATGCAAATGTTTGAAAACTGTAAGCTTCTTTGAGCGCCTTTTGCATTTTTCGATTGAGTGTATGGCGTGCAGGCAGAGCTGATGGCATGTTGCGTGCAACTTTTAACTGGCTGCACATCAATTGATAAAAATAATTATAGTAGGTTTCTAATAGCCCAGCTATAAAATAGTCTAGGTAGCAGAGCTAGAACTATTGACTGCGAGGCAGTAGAATATTGAGTACGCATTCCTTTGGAGCTGCTGACATGCGACAGGCTTCCTGCAGTGCCATGCGGATCGCGTCGATGACGCACAACGGGTAATGTGCTTTGTGCTAACGGTTATTGCACATGGACCGAAATCAATTTAGTATGAATGGAACAGCTTGTGGGATTCAATTAAATTGCGGGCGCCACCCAACGATAGATGGCGCCAGCAGCAGTCAGTGACGCAAATCTTGATAGATTCCTCCACGAACTGAGCAAAGCATATTGGCTTTGTGTATGGGCATTGTTTTTGCTGCTCGTCTATAAGCTGTATGATGTACAGTATAGTAGAGTATAGACGTTGCACAGCGCAACTAACAATATTTTGTACTGCGCAAAACATTTTTGGAAATTTAGTTGGGGACTTTATATCCTGAATATATACTTTTGTTAAATAATATATTTGTTGTTAATAAATATTGAAGCCCAGTAAGGCAATTCTTAGTTAACTGTGTTGAATAGTTTGGATTAGAACAAGTTTTTAGTAAAAATGTGAGGGCACATATACTTATTGCATTGAGGTAGTTGTGATATATACTGAGAATCAGTATTATTTATATTATTATATTATTTTACTACTACATTATTGTGTATCTTTAATACTTATGATATAATTAGATTATATATTTTATATTATCATATTAATTTATTTTTCTATAACTATATTATTTTAGAGTATTACTATATCATGATTATCATATACATGCTCACTAATTTGTTCATATTTCTGCATATCTTGGAAAGGAAAATATAATAAAATATATAAAATACCGTATAGTAATATAATTCACCGAATTCCTAAGAAGGCTAACTATCGTAAGCGAGTATTACTGAATCAGTTGAGCTCGCTTGACTTTCTGTTTTTATTGCAAATATTTTTGCTGCCTTACACATTTCTTCTTGTGTTGGCCATGAATCGAAGTAAAAGACACACACACACACACACACACGAAACAACAACAATAGCATAAATAATAATAACAATAACAATAACAACAACAAAACTCATCTAGAGCTCAGCAATAGTTACGTAAATCCAGAGAAGCGCTTAACTGCCAGACACTCCATATCCGGCTTGGCTTGTGTGTGCATGTGTGTGTGCGTGTGTGAGTGTGCTGATGTGTGCGTGCAAATATGTATTAATCTATGTCTTTGTAGAGCGTTGTGCTCTCATAGTCGATCACTCTTTTCTTTATGGATCTGAGCACTCAGTCGATTGTCTTGGATTGCTCAGTTTTTGATTTCTTGTTGCTTTGAGTGGTCATTGTGGCCAGAAAGCCACAAAGTAATTGATGTTGCAAGAAGCACTACTGACACTTGGGCGACACTCAGCTGAGATAAAGAGGATAACAAATCGCGCTCATGCAACAGATTTCCATGCCAAAACGTTTACCCAAACAGCAACACTCACACACACACACACACACACACACACACACACACATCCGCACTCCTTCAGCAATGCTGCTTGGCGCTTAGACAGCTGTGCCGTCTGAGAGAGCGATAAGGAGAGCTGAGCGGCAAAAGGGCGCGAGAGCGGGTTCACAGAGAGCGTGCGCGAATACGCTCTTCGAGCAACTTGGAGACATTATTTCGACTTGATGGCAAAGTACATTTTTATTCCACTGTGAAAATTAAAAATCTGCATTAACAATGCATCAGTTATTCAAATATTCAGACGTTCACATGGCCTTGTCGCTGCAGAGTCAGACACAGGGCCGAGTCCTTTTTGAAATTCATATTTGCCGCCAACAGCTGTTGTGTTGCTCGAGTGGCACACGCTCTCGGCCGGAACTCACCACGCACACGAGAAATCAACGAGTGTGCGCTGCGCTCCCGGCCTGTGGGCAACTCTCGCTGTGAGTTGAGTTTAGTAACGAATAGTCAAGGTGCGAACAAATCAACGCGGTTAGCACGCTGCACAAAGCGTGACATTAAAAATAAATTCTTAAAATTACCAAACTAAACGCGAAATCTCTCGAATTATTGGTAGTGATAGGGCAAGTGTATCGGCATCCAAGTGCGTTGGCCAAATCCGCGTTGACCCACTGCTACGGCTCTCTGCGGGCATTCGAAATTACGGCATCGGCTAAGATATACGCCAGGAACGCGTCCTATGCCACACTCTTTGGCAAGGTGCGCGCGTGTGTGTGTGTGTGTGTGTGTGTGCTTTGAGTGAGAGCACGCGAGAGTCGAACGCGTTGGTATTGGTGCCTACGACAACGTGCTACGTGGCGCGTGGCAAAACATTCGACTTGTTTAATAAATAATACCATTATAAAGCCAAGCTCTAGCAGCAACAACGAAAGTGTGACATTATTTACTAACAACGAAATCAACAACACTTGAGTAGACTAACGTTAATTGCACGTCCCAGTCCCCGTATCTGTTATCCGTGCTCGTCTCCGGCCCCGTCCCAGTTGGCGCGTTATCAAATCAATTTCCCTTTGGCGACATCGTTATTACTCATACGCCGCCGCGGCCGCGCTGTCGAAATGCTAGCATGTGGCGTCGCCGCCGTCGCCGACGTCATCGCACTAATGGGTCAGCTTCGCCATATGCGAGAGCTTGCATAATTTAGCATTCATCAGCAGGATAGTCAAATGTGCACTCAACGCAAGCAGCTGAGCTTAATTACTCAACTCGATTCCAACTAAATGCACCCGAAACTCTTGTGAGGCCAACGGCGCGCCCGCGTCCTGCCCAGTTGATAGCAAGAAACGAGGAAAATTAAAAAGCAAAAAGTAAAAACTTTTCGAGTGGCTCGAATGGGTAGTCATTGTCTGTCCTGTTAAGCCCAGCAACAACAGGCTCGCATTGTTTCAAGGCTGCAGCTCGCGTCGCTTATCTGTGTGTGTGCACCTGTGAACAAAATTCATACTTACAACGCTGCCAAGTGGCACTTGGCTGGCAGCGCCAACGCGCACGTGCAACGTGCACGCAGGCACCCGCAAGGAAAGTGAAAACACTCGAAATTGACTTTTCAGCACGTCAGGCTGACTAGTGAAGCGTTGGCAAGCTACGTCGCTGTCGTCTTCATTGCCGTAGTCATCTGCAATATTCTCACACGGCCAACGACATTGCTAGCAATCAGGCCGAGCGCCTACATTCTTGCCTTATTCCGCCCCCTTGCCCCCCTCTCCACCCAACGAGAGCGCAGTCGAGCAAACACAAACAGTATAAAACCCATCCACCCACCCAGCCCGCGCCAGGCTCCGTTAACCGCCGACTAGCGCTTGCAACTGCAGCTCACCAGGACTACAGCCACGAGCGACAATAGCAACAACTATCCGCACATAGCGTGAAACATAAAAGAGGTGAGCTAAGTTATGCCGAGTCGTTTAGCTGTTTGCCACGCATATTGATATACGACTATGCATAACTGTAAATATATTTATGTACATATAGGGTAGTACAGTGAGCGAAAAGAGTTGAGAGTTGAGCAAGATGAGTTAATATTGAAGCATTATCTTGAATACTATTCTGATAGGTTCTGGACTTCAAAAGTTGTCTTGAAACTACTTATGTTTATAATAATTTTGAGAAATTATCATAATAATATATTATTTATTATAGTTTTTAAATAATTTACGTATATTTCTGGCTGCCGCAAAGCAAGTATCAATTCGAAATACCTTATATAACTATCGAATATTTTATTTATTACCAAACGATCCTTGAACTTTATTAGCTGACTAAAGAAACCTACGAATCTATGACTGATCCGCGTGCTATCTGCTGTATTGTCAATATAAAATAGACAATATATGAAAAAAAAACAATAAATTTAATAAAAAAAACTATAGCTTGTTGGAATAATTTATATCTAATTGAAAATGAAATAAAAACTGGGTGAAAGAAAATCATTAAATTAATTTAAATTTATAATTTCTTTATATGAAAAAAAATTATAAATTCCTTTAAATAATTTATATAAAATATTTAAAATCAATAAATAATTTGATGTTAATATGATCTATTTTCCATTCAGCTAATGGAATTTCTACTAATGTTGCCATAACTCAGCAGCCACTACATTCATAATAGCTGCAGAGTGTGTAAGCTTATTGATTTGCTCACATATAAATTGGTTATCATTAGCTATATATACAGATATATATACATATATATATATACATATATCCTAGCATAAGTTACATTGGTCAAGGCAACTAACGAATTTTCCATTTTTTGCATTGGTGTGGATTTTCATGCCCATGTCCTGCTATTCATTTCCTCTTCCGAGTGCTACATCCGGTTACCCATTGTTATGCTAGTCGCTTGGTCGCAGATATCCATCTTCATTATATGAGCGCGGGCGTAGCTTTCAGAAAGCTTGCGGTTACTTGCACTTGCCAACAGCAGGAGCAGCAGCAGCAGCAGCATCAGCACGAGCAGCTGCGACATCTCTGCCCATCATTTGGGGCATCCGCTGAGGAAGCACTCGTGGCATTTCTTCAGCTTCACTTCACTCCAGTTGCGCCTGGCACCCAGGCTGCCGAGCTGCCTAGCTGGTTGGCTGTTTAACTGGTTGACTGGCTGGCTGACTGTCTGCTACCCAAATGTCATGTCTTGCTGTCAAATCAAATCAACTGTCGTGGTCGGGGCTGTCTGCCTCGCTGGCTTGCCAGTCAACGACCACTTGTTAGTCTGTAATTTGCGCTCACACCAAACCACACATACACACTCGCATACACCCACTCACACACACACACACACACACACGCACACACACGCACACACACACATACGCATGTCAAATACAGACCCAGTCACTGAGGCACAAAGCGCTTACGCTTTTTGCTAGCTGGCTGACTGGCTGGCAGGCCAGCAGCTGAAGCTGTTCCTGCCCGCTTCTTTGCTTCCTCCCTCGCCCTCAGCTCTTGGCGCTCTGTTGCTTGGGCCGTGGGTTCTGTCATTTGTTGAATCTTCGCGAACTTTGCCTTAGTCATTCAGAGCGCAAAGCATGCGTTATATTATAGGGTTCTTTTTTTGCTACTAGAACTTCAACGAGTTTCGGGCTAAGCCGCGTGGGTTTCTTTGTTTTGATGTCGGCACTCGCTCTCGTGGGCTCAACATTTGCCTTTTGCTTTTCGCTCTTCGGCTTTGTGGGGCCGTCAGAAGGAAACTCACCACGGCCTACAGTTCAGTGGCGCTTAGCTTGGCTGGTTTGAGTTCAAGTCTGTCCGCCTCGCTTTTTGCGTACTCTCCGGCTATGGCTCGACTATGATTGTGATTGCCATTGCCGATGCCAATACGATTGCGATTACATGGCAAATTCAATTCTGATTTCCTGCTTCGACATTTGCCTTCCGCAATTTGATAATGTATCATACAGCTGCTACAGCTGGTCAATGGCTAATGGATTTCGTCTCGCCTCTCTCTCTCTCTCTCTCTCTCTCTTTCTCTGCTTCCCTACCGCAAATAAGTGCTTATACCCTTCCAAAGGCTATATTGACTATGGATTGACACATCTTCGAAGGAGAACAAGACGTTTTTGTCTTTCTGCCCCTACAGCTATGCTCTCATTTGTCTCTTTTAGTTGAGTTCTTTTGTACGTAAATTCTTTTGTCCGCAAAAGAGTATTTGGCCTGCGTCATACTATTCATCTCGCTTGCTTTTTCTTATTTTTTTGCTATTAAATGTACTTTAGAGGATGATTGGTGCGTCATTGTCTGCACGTGACTGGAATTCAATTTGTCCCATGCTCCAACAGTTTTTCGCAGCTCATTTGACAAACTCTTCTAATGACTGTTTTATGCATTCAACTTGGCCAGCAATTCACTGAACACATACTCACATGGGTGACGAACTGACGCCAAACTATTGACAAAGACGCCCACATGGTGACACCTAGCGGAAGGCGATACCGAGTGCAAAGCTAAATTCATGCTGGCCGGGAGCTGATAGCATTGTACGCGCCGCCGGCAAAAGGGCCTACAAATATTGCCAGCCGCCTGCTGTTTGTATTGTTTTTATCACCGTATGTGTGTCTGTGCTTGTGTGTGTGAGTGTGGGTGAGTGTCTGGTCATGGCGTCGTCTCCTGTTGCGCCTTGTGCTCTCGCGCAGCAGGCGATGGCAGTTCAATGATTCCATTGAAGGCATCGGCTCGAAAAATGGCGCGCCATGGACGCGTGTACGATTTCCACGGCTGCCATTGCCACGATTGCCACTACTGAGGCTGTGAATGCGGCTGTGCTCTGAAAACTTCAATATGAATTGAATTTTATGTGGGTCGTCTCTCTGCTGTCTGGTGCCTACTGCTAGCTGCCATCTGCCGTCTGCCAGAGTCCAAAAAAACAGCAAGAGTAGAAAAAGAGAAAGAAAATGTTTCTCAACGTTTGTCTGACATTTCAATTGTGGTTTCATTTCAATTCGATTTTGATGACACAGCCAAGACGACTTCGGCGAGGCTGCCGCAAGCCGCAACAACAACGCCATCTACAATGGCAGCAGCACCAGCAATAATAACAATACGCTAGTGTCGTTCGTAATATGCCAGCAATTTCGTTGTGCTGCACTTGGCGGTAAAAAGAGCAACAACGACGACGACGACGACAACAATAACAATACCAACATCGACAAAGACGACAGCTACATTGCAAATTGAGTTAAGTGCTGAGCCACATGCAACGGGGCTGGCGGCTGGCAAATGGCACGGCTCATGTTTAAGCCATTTCTTGTTGTTGGCCTTCTAAGTGGGTCAAATTTTTTGGCGCCAGCGGCAGTTGAGCACTGAGCGCTAAGCACTAAGCGCTGCGCTGACGCTTAAATGCCTGACAGCTGTGCGCTATGTGTACATGAAAATGAATTTCATATAGTTTCTCTACATATCAATAAGTCTCGGCCCGAAGACGTGCGATGACGTCACAGAGTCAGTTAATGAAGTCGCATTCTATGCGGGCGAGAGATGATTGAGCAACAGCACAAAGACGGCAAACACACACAAGCACACATGGCAATTGGTGTGTGTGTGTGTGTGTGTGTGTGTGTGTGTGTATGCATCCATTCGCTATTACCTGTCGCCGGGTGGTAAGGCCAATAAACTTAATTTGACACAATGGATGCAGATGAATGATATTAGCTACAAAAAATGATCAGGATATACATATTATTTAAATAATATATTTTAATTAAATAATTATGAATATATATTATTAAAAAAAATAATAATAATTATTATTAATCATATATAATATTTATAAGATATTTATTGAACATATTTATGCTTTTTGTTGTATATTTATATATATATATATATATGTATATATACAGCTGCGATAAATATTTCAGTTTGTTAGTAATTTTTATTTACAATATTTAAATATTATTTTAATTAATATAATTACAATACTATACCATTATTTTCAATAAGTGAAATGGTTATTAGAATTTATATTTATTAATTTATCAATTTTTAATGATTAATTTTACTTATTATAACTCTTTTACTAGATTTTTTTCAAATGAATTTTATTAGGAGGCACTCAGGGCATCTTTTGCTCTATTATTATTTGATTTATACAAATTTTTATTTTAAAAAATTACAATTTAGCAAATTCTTGCTATGGTTTTACATTTAAAGTTCACAATTATTAAGTATTTCTTCTAAGAATTCAATCAAAATGAATATAGTATTATTTAGTAAAAAGTTCAACTATCTCGTTTACAAGACAAATGGCAAGAACATCTTTACATCTTTAAAATTTTATCTAGTATGCTTCACCGAATCGTATCAAATATGCTTGATATATACTAAAAACATTTGCCCTACATTCAGACATAAAAACATGTATGTTCACAATGAGCTTACTGGCTCTTCACGTGGCATTCAATAGTTTTTGGGAAATTCGTAAACTTTCGTGAGCTTAACTTTGCACAAATGAAGGAACAAAAGAAGACGAGGAAAAACAATATAAAAATGTTAAAGTTCTCAGTTGTCCTTCCTTTGCTCATGAATAACTTAAATGCCCCTGACAAGGACTCGAACAGCTTCCAAAATTTCAAACCTGGGCGAAGCCAGCCAAGCGGCAGGAAAAAATCTGCAACGAAAGTAAACGCTTGAACAGAGCCAGAATAAATATTTTGTCGAAAAAGAACGCTTATTGGTAATCGAAACAGCGAAATGCAAATTATTATCAGACTATGAAAAAGTTTGCATTTTAAGCCGTTATTATTTTGCCTCAACCATTGTTCCTCGCTCGCTTTCCACTTTCATTTTAATGCGGCTGCTGCTGTTGCTGTTGCTGCTGCTGCTGATGATGAGCGCCCGCTGCGTTTGAGTATTTTGGCGCAAGTTTTGCTCAGCAGCTCTACATCCATATCCATTCAGGACGCCCCAGTTGTGCGGCGCCACGAGTGGGTGGCAGCGCGCGCTCATTATATACAGCTGCTTGTGCTTGTGCCTGTGCCTCTGCCTTGCCGAGTCGGCTGCTGTGCAGTCGCTCAGTGTGTTTTGTGAAGCGGCGCAGCAAAGTATGCAACAAATTTGGTTAACTTTGACTAGTGTTAACTTTTTAAACGCCACCCACATCGCCCCAGCCGCGCCTACCACCCCAGCCGCCGCCAAGCGAAACTTATGTTTTGCATAACAAGTTGCTGCCTAGGTAAGTTAGGCAGGGGTAAGCCAACCCTCGCCTTCGGCTGCTTTTATGTCAATTGTGTTCTCGGCTGCTGCTGACATGTACTCGCCACTGACACACTTCAAACCGCAATTGCCATGCGCCTAATTAAGCCACTTGTCACTTATTTGTCAAGCCAACTAATAAAAATAGACGATCATTGTTTTTTTTTTCATACAAATCAGTGACAAGTGTCGTTGGGCTCAACTGTGGATATAGTAGAAGGTTAAATATAATGAAATATCCAAGCTCTTTTTACATATATGGAGGCTAAGCATAAAAACTTGTAGCTGATGTGCTTCTTTTAGTTATAATATTATAGCCTTCAAATCAGGCACTTGAATGCATGACATAAAGTTTCCAGATCGATCGATGAGTTCAAATAGAGGGACTAGTGATAGGTAAGAGTAGACCAACTCAACTGGTCGTCTTAATCAGGCATTGAACCTGTTCAATAGATTCTAAGTGTAAACAGCAAGCTTGTTTGTTATTTACTTCAAGAATCGAATACTCAAATGGCTAATTCTCATTCCAGGGTATGAGCCGAGTCGTTCGCTTCCCCCTAGTAAATTGCCTTTGCATTTGTAATGAATTTGCGTAACGAATTCATTAAGCCCCAAGGTGTTACAAAACAGTTAGACTCGACGCACGCGACCGTGTTTTCAACACTAATCAGTTGCAATTGTTATTAGGGGGGTTTAGTTTTCACAAAGGGCCCCGGCTATTTTGTTTGTCTGCACCTGTGCCAGTGCCAGTGCCAGTGCCAGTGCCCGGTCCGGTACCCGCGCCCGTGCCCGATGCCGGCGGCTGTCAATACAGTTAACCGGCGGCTTGTCAGTTTGGGGTTTTAAATTTCGTGCACGACGTTTTGCCTATTGTTGCGGTCGAAAGTTTTTCTGCTACTTGACACTGCTGGCGCTGTTTGTTGCAAGTTCCCGGTCCTCGGCCAGGCCAGCTCAACAATTGGATATTCCGCACAATTTCCGCTACACGGCCGGATGTAAGGGTAATCAATTGATTGTTTTATTGTAAATTAATTGTGGACATGAGCATGCACATGAGCAATACGTTGGCCATTGCCGGGTGGTGGAGTGGTCTTTTCAGCCATCTCTCACCCCCAGCACCCTCACCACCCTTCAAAACACCCCTACAAGTGCACTTGATTGCTGTTGATGTTGCCAGCATTGTTTATTGTTTTTACGCAATTGTTTGTCTGCCGGCCTGAGCGACTTCTGTTTCTGTTGCTGTTGATTTAAAACAACCAAAAATGCGAAATGAGTTTTCAAACGGAAATTGAGTTTTTGGTTAACATTACCAAAGGCTGGTTATTTGCACTGTGGCCTTTCCATTTATACATATATTTTCGCCAGAAAGTTTCTCTGCCCGCCTAGAGGCTAAGAGAAGCATTTTTTCCCCATTTATCAGGTGGGCAGAGCCGCTGTATAGTGAACACACGAATATAAGAAACTATTCGAGTATATTTACAGAATCTGTGTTACTTCCACAGTTTATCCAGAGTTCTATTAAACAGCCTCAGAGAAGTATATATTTTACCTTAATCGGGTTGAATATTGATAGCCAAACGGCATTCAGCCGGGAATTTCAGTTGGCATTTTTAATGATAGGCGATTTGAATTATTTTGTGCTGTTCAGTAGTAAATATTGCAACGCAAATATTTGTGAATTGAAACATTGTTTTAATGGAATTTCAAATATTTTTGCCATGTGTTTATTTCTTCCATTTCCTAAATAAAAGCTTTTGGATGCGTTTCATAATGTGTTTCTCGATTTTTGTTGGCATTCCCATAGCTACAATTAATTATGGCCAGACAATTTATCACAATTATCGGCAATTCTTTGGTTAGTTAATTACGCAGCATTAGCCCGCCAAAGTGTTTAATAACAATAATTTTTAGGCAACATAAGAGCCTCACAAACACTCAGTCAAAACAATAGAACAACAAAAGTTCTAAAAGCACTGTGCTCTGCTCGACTTCATTTTTGGCATATCTATGCCCATGACAAATGACAAAGTCGTTGCTAACTTTAGCCATAAAATCAAAAGCATTACCTACAGCAGCATCACCACCACCACCACTAACGCCGCCAGCACCAGCGCAGGCTGCCTGAGTTAACAAGCAGCCGCTCGCCATGCCTCAGACGCGAGCGTTTGACATTTTGTTTGTTTGTATGCGAGCGTGCTCGCGTGTGTGTGTATGTGTGTGTGTGTGTGTGTAGGTGTGTATGTGTTTGTATTTGTGTGTTCCCCATCATCATTAACTCATCAATGTCAAAGTTTATCAATGAAGTCTGGGCTAAAACAGATTTAGCGTAAAATTAACACAATCTAACGTGGCAAGCAGCTTATTGGAAATCAATTTCGTGCCTGTCTGCCACTCAGTTGACAGTCTGAACTGTCGCGGAACATCAGCTATTCCACAGATAGGCAATATATACATATATATATATATATCTGTATACCAATTGACGTGACTGTACGTGTGTGTGTGAGTGTGTATACTGGAATCAATTATATGCTCGGTTTATCATATGCCGCTGTTTCTGCTGCGCCATTGACAGCAGTAGCTTTATTTATTTTGTTGACTGTTTGCTTAATTTTGATACCCTGTACAAATTGAAAATGATTGTAAGAGATATTTGTGAGTAGCCCACACAAATGCATAAGCTAAAGAGTTCCGCAGAGTTAAGTAAACTCTAGGTAACTAGTCTGGGTTTAAAGATCTGGAGTCAATAAGATTTCATTGAGATAAATTCATATTAAGCATCTTCCCGTCGGATACACCCGTTAACTTACTTGTGTTCGTTTTGCTTGTTAATTAAATTAGGCGATTTATTGGAGTTTGTCATTGGCCCTGCTTATTGGCAGCCCAAAAAGTAATTGTCAACAGCAAACATGGCGTGTTTACAAGCCCGGCCATAATGACATTTAACAGTTCTTTTCTCTTGGCTATTAGAGGGCTTTATTTATGCCTGTGTGCATTTATTTATTTGCAGCACTGTTCCTCTGGCTTTGCCACATTGATCGATACCCTTGCCGAGGGTATTAGCAAATGCCAAAAGGAAGGACACAACGTTGAATGTTCAATTTTAGTTTTCAATGCATATTAAGCTTGTTTTTAACATCAGCAAGACTAGATATCCCTATCAACTAGCTATAACTTAACATAGACAAGCTGAATTGCTTTTCGAATCTCATCATATATATATTTGGCATTTAGTTTGGTTTATATTTTAGAAACAAATTGATTTTAAATGAAGTTGTTACAACAATTGTCGTCTTTGAATTGAATTTCTGTATAAACTCATTTTCATGCATCGAATCAATATATATTTATATCAGAGAGTATTTAATCTTCGCTACACTAGATTTGTTTATTATTTATTTTTTAGTTCAGTTTACTTTGTGCTGCATTTACAGTTGCACAAACATCGAGCACATACCCACACACATACATGTGTGTATATTTGTGTGACACATATCTCTATTGCATTCACAATGCACAGAATATTTTCTATCGATTTTTGTCTTTATTGTCTCACTTGTCGAACTGGAAACAACACTTGTTATGCAGCCCCCGTTTGGCAGCTGCTTTTTGTTTCCATGCAAGCGCAATAGTTGCATTTATTTTTAAATTATATAATATATATGATTTCTTTTTTGCATCTGTTGAATTTCTCATTTTTTTGCACTTGACATTTATAAAAAACATAAAAAATGTTTTCAACTGTATTTTTTTTTATAATTTGACAGTGCTTGCGGGTCGAATGAAAAGTCAATTGGCAGAGTGTGACGAAATTATTTGAATAACTTATATATATATGCTCTTTTGGCATATGCTCTTTTGGCAGATAAAATCAGAAATGAATCTCCAGTGTAATCAGTTTACTTATGAAAGTTATGGGAAGCTGAATAAGTTGACTTTATTTATATAAATTACAATAAATAATGCCTCAAATACTTTTAAAATGAAATATTTTTTTTGCTAAATTTAATTTTTTACAGGCATTTTTCACATAAAAAGTTCATTAAAAAAAAAAAAATATGATATATATATATATATATATATATATATATATATATATATATATATATATATATATATATATATATATATACATATATATATGTATATATATATATTATATTTTTATTATTTTCAAACACATTTACTTCATTAGTCGATCTTTTCAACATATGTATGTATATGTTAACAAAATCTGACTATTATCAGATTACAATATTAATATTTTCTTTTCATTATAACTAAAAATCCTTAACCTATGTTGCATTAAAGAAAATTCAATTGAAAAAACTCTAAGAACCTAAATTTTATGCTGACTGACTCCAATCATTTATGGAGGTTTATGAAGCCCTTGTTTATATAGTTAAGTTATATAATTATTTATTGAAATGTTATCAGTTTTGCTTATGCGTGTGGGTGCACTCGGATCAAGTGAGAGCGATAGCTCTATAGAGACAATAAAATTAGGTGAACTTATGCTAAGAGTGATTTTTGTCTGCTGCGACAAACAGAAAATAGTCTTTCAGCATATTGTGATATACGTATGTATATTCATATACAATATATGGGTAATAAAAAAAACCTAATTGAAATTTATTGATACTTAAAGCTGCTGTCTCATTCAATTTACCTACCCCGCTCTCTGGCCTTAATTTACTTTTATTTAAATATTTATCAGCTGTTTAATCAATTTGCGCATTGTACTTAGTTGCAGCTTCAGTTGTAGTGAACGTTGAAGCCAAACTCATTCCTTGTCGGTCTTCTCTTATAGAGTTAATTGGCAAGCTTATCAATACTGATGCCAAGCAATCAAAAGAGATCAAAACTAATCTAGGCCCTGCAAAGCAGCTCCCGCTCTCTCTCTCTCTCCCTCTCTCTCTGTTTCTGTCTTGAAATAAATTCATAAATAAAATGCAAATGCCACAATCAATTTTTAATTAAATTATATGTATTTGCTGCACACGACTGGGCCCACTAATTTGCAGCATAAATATTTACATATATATGTATGTATGTATACATATTGACATATGTATATGTATGCTTATGTGTATAATGCGAAATCGAATATCCGCTTAACAGCTTAGAGCTGGAACGTCATTAGCAGCTGCGGCACTGGCAGCGCCAACGTCATCATGAGGCACAATAATATTTGGAATAATTGTTTCAATATCGAGCTGCTTAAGCCTAAGCCGCAAATTGGCTGTGACCGTTGCTGCGACGACAGATGGCCAGGCCAAATTATTAAAGCTTCCATCAGGCCAGCCGCGTCATCAGTTGTTGTCTTGGCAACGGACGATTGGAGCGAAGGTTTTCGGTACTATTGACGTCAGTCAGTTTGGTTTGTAACGCTAATTAATTTAATTCATTCGCAATTAACGTAGAAAAATCCTCGATTCTGGCTTTGCTTTTGAGTAGCTCTTTGCGTCCGCGTTCCGCCACCACCATCAGCCCCATCATCGTCATCAGCATCAGAAGCATCAGGACTCTAGCACAGTGTAAAGCGTTAATTACCAATTTTTGTGCGCTGTTGTGTTTTGTGATTTTCACTCTGGCACTCCACTCGTAAATAGAATGGAAAAACTGATTAACATTTGGTGTTTATGCGGCTGCTGCTTAATGAGCATTGAGCGAATTCCTGCCACGGTCACGGACAGCGTCCGCTGCCCTGCGATGGTGTGATGGTGTTCGCTGGCCTGTGCGGCTCTAGTCGGATCAACTGGCATTCATATTTTGCTTGTAATTCATTTAAATGAAATGCACTCAACTGCAGTTAATGCGGCGAGGCGGTCGGGCGATTAGCGTGAAATGCGTTCTTAATTGCTCCGACGAAACTGTGTAGTTGCGAAGTGGCTGCTGTGAGTGCTCCGGGGATTAGGTTTTCGTGGTCATTGGCCAAAGTTTGCGAATCACTTTGTTTCACCCATTATGGCAACTGTTGCGCAGCGCTCCACTTGCGTCCCGAACTGTGGCAGCTTGGCGCTAATCGCATTATTTGTTAAGTAGAAAAGTTAATGTGATTATCTGGTACAGCTTGAGGTTTGCAAATGCACTCGGCTTAATGGCCGTCGTGCCACTTAGCGTATACTTGATGAACATCAGTGCATTAATCAAATTTATTAATAAATTTACAAGCAGTATCTATCTGACTGGCCGGCACTGGCCGGTTGCTGGCGCATCGCTGCTGCCGGCTGCCCCTGGCTCTTGTAATACATATCTCAATTAATTATTACCGAGCGGTTAATGAGTGCCTTGCCAGCTGCAATAACATCTGCTGCAGCAACCGCAGCCAGGGCAGCGGAAATGCGGATGTGCGGCCATGTCCCCATGATGTTATCTGCCACATTTTAATTACACATTACACATTGTGCCCAACGACCCACGAAAATGACTACAAAACTAGCATTTTGCCCTCTGCGGCTTGACAACTACGTCGTGTTCACGCGAACAATAAAACTGAAGGAAGCAAAAAAATTGCAGGACGAAATGTAAACCGTTGTTAACATCGACACCATAAATACTCTGCTGCAAAAGAAATAAAAAATGTGCAATTAATTTATTTTTGATGAGTGAGGCTGATGTTTCACAATATCTTTGACTCATGTTTATCTTAAATCAATTGTTATTTTAATTTAAATCAATTATTTTTTTATTCACGAGCTGAAATCTGAGGAGCAAAAGCTTCTTTCTCTTCATTAAAAGTTGTGTATAAAAAATGTATATTACAAAATTGTAAAAAAATAAAATAGTGAATTTATTTATCTTTATATACATGCATACATGCATATTTATTATTTCAGCAAGATGTATCTAAACTTTTTTATTTATTTTGCAGATATGCTTAGATTTGGGAGTTTTCTAGTAGAAAAAGATACATTATATTATATACATACATAATTTTCAAATTCAAATCAAATATTTATATGGATTTTGAATACATTAATATGCTCGACCTAGAGCGACCTAGACTGAACTCACACGTTTTAGTTACAACTCATTATGTTGCACTCCCTTTTGTTTAAAACTCTCAACTAAAAGCAACATTCTTCATTATTGGCTCAGAAGTGTCGCTATCCTATTCATAGACTGTTCTGCCTTTCAAAAAATCATTTAAATTAGTTTTAAATCTTTTTAAAATACATTAAAATGAACAATTTGTTGCCAACTCTTTAAACTACCCTCAGGCTATTCGTAATATGATACCAATGGAATTCCATTGTCAGCTATGCCCAAAGATAGTTGGGCAAAGCGATTAAAAATGTTTTCGACTTTTGCTGACGCTGTGGGTAATTAAAAGTTTCATATTATTTCTGTGAACAAACAAAACTTTGTTAAATAATTAATTCTATGCGAAGCTTAACGTGTAATTATTGTGCATTTTGGCAAATTTATGTTAATTAACTGCGACAGAGCAAGCGGACAGGACAAATGTAAACTAATTATAAAATAAATTCATCAATAAAGCCATTTGATATACAAAGACACCGCATTTGTCCAGGGATGCCATTTAGGCATAATATTTGATGAAATATTTGAATAATGTTTTTGGCTAACAAACCCAACGCAAATCGAATAGCTGAGCATAAGGTTTCGGAATGCAGGCCTTTGTGGCGTATGCGTAATTTGACTTTTGCATTGAAATGAGAGTATTTAATTATTATTCTGTCTTTACCTTGCAAAATATGTACCCTCACACACACACGCATATACATAGTTATATGTATGTAGATATATACATTAATAAATGCTTTATTATGATTTTCATTTGGTTACGTTTGAAGCTCGCCCAGGCAAATAGTTTCTGGGCGGTTTTTAAAAGTTTCACCGCCTGTTTGTTTGCATTGGTGATGAGTTTACTTTGACTGTAAGTTGCGCAAACAGACCACCAAACACCGCCGGCTAGGGGACTGCACGCTCAGAGCTAAGCTTTGCCGGGCAGGGCCGGGCAAAAACTTGTGCATTAAACTTTCGTTTTATTGTAAAGTTCTGTCAACAAAATCTTTTTGCCCGCAAACATTTCTGTATATGCGAAATATGGGTGTGTACTTGGGCTTGCGTTAGCGTTGCCGCTTGCGCTTCGGTTTCGGCTTGGGTTTGGGTTTGGGTTTGGGTACTGTCCACATGCGTGTGCCTGCCGCATATGTTTTTAGTTTTGTCGGTTATTTCCACAAATGGCTTTGCTGGCTGCGACGTTGCTCCAACTTTGATAAAAATACAATTTTTAATTAGTAAAAAAAATATGTATGTATACAAAAATGCCAGCGTAAATAAGAGCTCGTGTCAGGAATGAAACAATTTTTTTATGAACGCATATAAAAAGTCAGCAGAATTTTCAGTGTGTGTGTGTGTGAACACTTAAAATGCGCTTTAAAAAACCTAATAAATCAGAGCAGCGAGTCAACAGTTGTTGTTGCCTTATCAAAAGGTGTGCTGCCTTGTCGCACAACAACATCATGAGTTGGCGATAGGCACAACAACGGACTTCTGCTCAGATAGGCATCAGGCGCTGCCACATAAATTACTCACACCTGCAGAGCGAAAAGTTTATTTGATGAACGAAAAATGTAGAGAAAACAACAACAAAATGTGTACAAAAAGAAAAGCAAATCAATTCATTAGAGTGGTGAGTGGGAAAGCTTAGCCAAATCAGCATTACACACACACACACACAGACACACATAGCCATAAGGACATTAGTTTATAACTTCCATTGCGCTGACAAGCGCTCGTTATGTAGGCAACACGCCTATTCACCGAATTCAAAGAACTTCAAACAGCGCCAAGGCCTTAATGCAGTGCCACGCCGCGGCACTTGGGGTAAGACAGTTTGCTATAAAAACAAAATCCGCCACTAAGTAGCAGGGCTTATGACATAATAGCTATCACGCACAGTGGCCCACAGACAATCAACATTAATAAAAAAAATAAATAAATAAAATTTTTCCATTTACTTTGCTTTGCTTTATAGGCAGGCAATAAAAAAATAATAATTTAAAAACAAATGTTAAATATTTGAATACAATAAATTATAAATTAAATCCATAACTTAAACGTCATAAAAAATAAATGTTATCCTATTTATTTCTTTTTTTTTATCATTAAAATATTTGTATATTTTTATTATTCCTTTTTTTCTGCTACCTTCAGTGGAAACTTAATCTAGTTTTACATTACTTTCTAAAATTATATATATAGTAGAAGTCGATAAAGCGATGGCAACAATAGCGCATATTCCACGCTCTCCGATGTTTGCTTAGTGGCCCACGCTCCACTTTGCGTTTCACTGTCCATTTGCCATATTATTATTTTGGCTGTTTGTATTTGGCCACATTAATGGCTGGTCCGCCTGTGTGTTGGTAGCATTTTAGGTAAATTAAAAAATAACATCCATTTTCTTCCACCTGTAGAGGGTAATATAATTTGCTCGAGAAATATGCGCCATAGCCGACGGCAAAGTTAGGCTATGCCTGCAGAGCGCATCTGTCAGCAGCAGTGGAATCGTAAAGAAGTTACTTGAAGCTCTCACAGGATTATTTATTTCTAAAAAATATATATATAAGAATTTGTTATATACATTTATTTTTGACGAACAAAATTATTTAAATATTTTGTATTATATATATGAATTTTAATTTCTTTAAAATGTATATATAATTACACCTTTTTTTTAGCTTACATAATTTTGATATTATCGAACTGCATAATCACTAAGTTCTTATACAGATAACATCGATTTTAGTTTTTTTTTTTCAAGATATTTTCAATTAGAACTTTAAGTTTAATTTTTCAGTTTTACACGCTTCAAGCCAATTATCTTAGGGTATTTCCTTATTGGCCTGCTCAACGTTCTCTTTTTTATTTAGTTTGAACTTTTTCTTTTCTTTTTTTTTTTTGCAATGCACGTTTCGGGGGCGGCAGTCGGATCTATCTGCTAAGTGTTCTGTTGTTCATATTTATTTATTTATTTTCATTCTCCGCCACACATTTTGTTTGCTTAGTTTATCAAAACAACAACAAAAAGTCATATAGGACGTTCGTCAATGTGTGCTAATTTCTTTAAAAGCTCTGAATTTGCCTTTGGTCAAGTGGCAATAAGCCAAATAGCTGAATGCTTTAAACCAGAGCTCTTATAGCATTTACCAATCGAAGTCCTGTGTGCACACCAACTCATCTGACTCACCTGACTCATCTGGACAATGCTCACAGCCCTTGCTACATATCATTATCGAGCAAGCTGATTGTTGACAATGGCCACTGGCATTGATGGCCTGTAAAACCTTCAAGCTGCAGACTCGCATACTGAGCTGGCAGTGACAAAGCAAATGTCAAATTAATTTGATACCTTACTTACACATGAACACCTTTCGCCCACCTGCGCCGCCCCTTTCAACAATGCTACGGATGCGGATCTATTGGCAACATCAAAGGGCTGGCGATGCCAAAAGGGGCAGTGCATGCACGCACTAATGGAGGCTGGTCACCAGGCTGTCAATTTCATTTATGTTTTCAATCGATTGTGCTCGCCGATAGCACTCACAGCTACGCCTCCTGGAGCGGCACACACGCACACACACACACATAGACTCACACATGCAGCCAATATTGGTTAGATTTTTGACAGCTAAAATTGAATTTTCCTTTGGCTTTGCCTTTGCCTTTTAGCCGTCCAGCTCGCGTCCAGGTGAATTTTTGTTTGCTTGACCAGGCATGTTGTCGATGCGTGTGTCTGAGCGTGTGTGTGTGAGTGTGTGTGAGTGTGTGTTTGTATTCAGGGTATGGTCGGCAGTCCGTCACGCTGTGAATACATTTGACTTTTGTTTATTGTACAGCGACAATGGCATGATGATTTGTCTAATTTTTTGATCGATTGTTTATCTCGCCTTGTGCTGTTTGCCTGGCATCAACAAGCCAAACAATGCCTGAGACAGCTCCAGGGGCTCCACCCGAAATCATATTTGTCACTTAAACAAATGGCTTTGGCTGCACAAGTAAAGAAATCACAGATATCTCGACATGATTGCCAATTTATACAAACCAAAGGCATTTATTTGTATTTACATAGCGTGTATGTACTTTGCCTTAGCGTCAATCTGACGGATCACACATGTTCTACGACTGTTCTGCTGGCCACCATACAATCCGACATCCTGAAGGGTTGGCAAATCGTCTCATTAGCCGCGAGTTCAGTTCGCAGTTGACAAAATAACAGAGCAGCCATATGGATCCCACTGGCTCCTATAGTAGCGCATAAGCAGCAGCAGCGGCAGCCGACTAATGGGCAGTTTGAGGAGCTGCTGAAAAGCCTGCTGGGCTTTTGCATAGGTTTGCTTGCTGCCGCGCACTTTGGTCACTTGTTCCATAAAAACGCGTAAAGCTATTTTCACACCTCATGCAAAAACTGCAGCTCCTGTTTGACGAACTCACCTTGCGAGCAAACATTGCATAATGAATTTAGCTGCAGTTTTGTTTTATTTGGATATTCCGTTCTATGGCGACTAAAATGCCAATCCTTTGTCTAGCAGCTAGGCTACACACGCTCCGCTTCGATTGAATCTGTGAATTAATAAAGGAAAAATTAAACTATCTGCCTGTCTGAAGTTTTTTAGACTTTTGCAAATGTTTAAAGCTTGGAATATGTTTGTTTTTCTATAGAGAAATTTTTACTATTGCTATAAGTTGTGGCTTAAAAGTATTGCTCTACGAATTCCATTCATATCATAGATGCATTTTGCAATACCTCGAATAAAGGCATTTCAAGTTTTAATTATATGAACTATAACTTTACGTAATACTGAAATAGCAGAGAAGTTTACCATATAAAATATCATGTAACATACATTATATAGATTATATTTAAGTTGAGCAAAATTCTACATTTGCTCTTAGAACTTAATTCTAATATTAAATATAAATTATGAATATGAGCTAAATGTGCTAAGCAAATTGATGAATTTTAGTATGCAAGAAACAGAATATAATTTACTATAATTTTTCAAGTGACGAATCCACAATTTTCCAATAGTAAATTACTTTTTAAATATATTTGAGACAATAAAATATAGTGAATTAAAAAATATCACAGTAGACAGACAGAGCAGACAGCAGACAAAATTCCCTAAAAATTGAGTAAGTAATTCAAATAAGTATAGTTATGTGACATTGATAATTTTATATAAATAATAATGGATATCAATAAAATATAATAATTAATTAAACTAAATATATAGTACAAATAATATTTTTATATATTATTTATATGAAATTGCTAATGTCGCATAACTAGTATATACATTTTATTAACTCAGTCGTTACACTGAACTATTCACTATTTTAATTTAATATAAATACATCATATTTTCATATAAATAATGTTATTATTAAAAATATATGTATATATATTTATGAATAAAAGTAATTAAATGAAATATTTTATAATTTCCACATCTAATAATAATGATATTCTTTCTCTTTCTGCTTACAGCTTAAATTGCATTCAAGTAAAGACGGTAAGTTGAGCATGACTCGAGTAGAGCGAATATAATTGAGAGCTTTAGATAACATTTAGCCGTAATTTGTGTTATTTTATGTGCGCATCTATTTTATCTTTGCTTGCTTTTTGTTATCAACCCTCCGAGCTGTCCAAGTTGTCAAATTGCCTTGCTGCCTATTAGCATACTCAATGTGTAGTTAAATGTCATTTTGGTGGAGTCACTTGCGGCAGGCACTTGCTAATGATGGCCGCCGCACTGCTGCTCGATAAATGGGCATTTTATATTGTCCGCTAGCTAAGGAAACGCTTTGCACATTATCCACACGCCACACGCTGACCAAACGGCCGAGCAACATGTGGCTTGGGTTTCTTCTTCTGCTTCTGCTTCTTCTTCTGGGCTGTTTTCTTGCTTCTAATTTGATTTATATTTATAAAGCCGAGAATCATTTGCTTTCGATTGCCGTAATAATAAAGCGTCGTTACATTTAAATAATGACCGAGCCAACGAGAACGATGAGGACGTCGTCGACGTCTGGTAATGGCTATGAAAATTCAATTATAACCCGCAGCCGCAGCATGATGGCCACAGCGTTGGGGTCGGTGGGGCTGGTGGCGGTGTCTCCGTCGCAAGGAGCCATATAAAACACGTTGCAAGATTAATTGTGCACGCTGTCGTACATTACGACGCGCATACGCCGTGTTGTACATGTGTAAATAAGAGCGAAGGCACAACATTGTCGGCTGCTGCGACTGCTTTTTTGGTCATCATATTTAATTCAAGCATAAATTTTTGCACGCATATAAAATAAAAAGGACACGGCGCGCGACAGGCAGGCAGGCAGGCAGGCAGGCAAATAAAAAGAATTAATACGTTTCGGTTAATTTATGTGGGCCGTGGCCAGCGCCGCCTGCCGCCCGCCGCCTTCCACCCGGGCCTTGCGACGGATGGAGCCATGAAAAATTGCCCGGCCAGACCTCGGCTCGAACCAATGAGCCACAAACGGCCGTGACGAACGCCAAGCGACACGCACCCTCGCCCATGCCCGTGACCAGTGCGCATAGCTGCCTTGGCTATGCCAACGGGCCTTTGTTTCGTCACCCTTTTTGGCCACTCTCCGGCCGGCTTCACTTCAGCTTGGCCATTTGGCTGCCTTTTGTTATTGCACTGGCCATGGGTAATTACGGACGTGTGCGCATGTGTTTGCTGGCCAGCCGTGCCACCTGTCATTGTTGTAGAATGTGCCCCGGCCTGGCTGCATTTTAATTTGTCATAATTCTGCTCGTTCACTGACTAATTAGCTAGTCAGCAGCGGCCCTCTGCGCTCACTCACCAGCCGGCGACTGGCGCACACAATCAATGCCCCCAGATCAGCTACCCAAAATGGGGCGACTTTTCATTACCTAACTTAACTTGACTGAAATCTGACAAAGAGCTGAGTCGAGCAATAGGCTTCGCTTGCAATTTACACTCCAACTGTAGTATATATATCGCAAAATATTACACTGCGCAGCATTTTCTAATGTAAACATCAGAAATCAACATTCACGGATCAATTTTCTGTTTGTTTGTCATTGAAGAAGTGAACCGCCTGTGAGTGTCATCTGATGCTCCGCTCAGCCCCTCAGCGATTTCTTATAATAATAAAAGTTATTTGTTGATGTTTATAAATGCCTTATCGCGATGATTGCCAACTAAAGATAATCTTGTAAGTGTTTTCAAGTATCAAGTTATTATTTATAGCTATTAGAATGCTCTGTTGATGAGCTCGGCTCAAATTTCAGTTCAGAGTAAATATAGTGATGAATTAGAAGACAGTCATTAGTTTCGAGAATGCAACTAAGTTTTCAAGAGCAAATCATACATAAAATAAAATTGATGTTAAGCTTTTGTCAGGATCCATATAGAGAGCAGTGAGTTAAGTACAGGGTATAAATACTTCTCGAATTAATTCTGTATTCAAAAATAGACTCTTCTTGAATACGTCAATTCAAAATTTGTTAACATAGAATCAAATACATAGTACAGCTGTGAGTTTAGATATGAAGAAGGAGCTTATCGTATGTCATATTGTTGAAATAGAATAAAAAAAACTTATTTTAATTTTCCTTTAATTATTGCATTATTATTTCCTTCATTTTTGGTTACTTAAATAATTTAAATTATTATTTAAAATAGGTTTTTCTGAAAATATATCAAAAATTATAAAAATGTAGTTTAAACTGTAGTTAAACTGCTTATCAATTAAGAAACTTCCTCTTTCTTGCAATTATCCCGCTTTGGCCTTCTAGCTCAATCCCTTCATACTTCTTAAGCAGAACAGACTCTTTTATAGAGTATCTCCTTTACTTTGACTTCTTCATACGATTGTTCATATATATATTCAGTTTCAATAAATTATAATGCTAATACATTTCTAGCCATTCGTATGTCAAAGGTCCATGTATCTCGAGTATTTCAAGAGGCCCTTTTCGCAGTAATTTCCTATTGTAATTATCCAGTAATTCATATTGCTTAGGCTTAATATCTGACTGAAGTAAATTGGAAATAGTCAAGTAATCTCCCCACTCGAAGAGTAATTATCGCCCAATGCTTCGCATAATTACGTCAAGTATTGAAATTGAATTCCAATTAAAACGACTTTGAAGCATAGAAGCATGCATTTAGCTTTCCATATCTGGTTTGTATGCAGCACAACAAGTAACACGTCAAGTAACAGTTAGCACCTTGGCCAATACAATGAGTCCACTCCACACTGCAGAGAAATCAAAAGCAACAATTTCGGGAGTGATGCATGAAACCATAATCTTGATTCCTCATCACTTCCGCCACACTCAACACTTGCCAGGACGAACTTAATTTTTCAGCCAATAAAGCATGCAAGCCAGCCCTCTTCACACTCACAATGTACTCAAGGCAATAACTTCTAGCCGGGCCGCTAAAACCACATAAATCAATGTCTAAATGAACCCAACAACCCACAATATAACCGGAGCCAAAACTGTGTACCCGGGCCCCAGCGGCGAGCGCTCAAAGCTTGTGTGGGCGGCCAGGGCGGGGCCATGCCCATTTCGATTTCGATTTCCATTTCCATATGCAGAGCCGCTGCCACTGGCATTGCCATGGCAATAGCATGCAGTGACAGAAATTGCAAAATATTTGATTTGTGCTTATTTAATTTGAAATCTTGCACACGAAAGCGAGCCCACATCCCAGAGGATGGAGCAGACAGACCGACTCACGCCCGAATCCAGAAACCGCAGACCACACACATGCACACGCGTGTGCATGTGTGAGTGTGTGTGACTGTGCAGAGGCTACTTTGGCTCTGATGTGCACTGATTTAGATGGATGACACCGGCGCCGGAGCACTGAGCAGCAGCCTAAGGCGCAACATGCAGCTCTCAAGTGCGCTGTGCAGTTTTCAAGTGCTGTCACACGCGTGTGCATGTGTGAGTGTGTGTGACTGTGCAGAGGCTACTTTGGCTCTGATGTGCACTGATTTAGATGGATGACACCGGCGCCGGAGCACTGAGCAGCAGCCTAAGGCGCAACATGCAGCTCTCAAGTGCGCTGTGCAGTTTTCAAGTGCTGTCAGCTGCACTTAGTCGACATTGGAATTCGTGCTGATGAATTTTGGGTAGGATACAAAGCGCACTCGGAGCCAGATGTTGAGAAGGCGAGCGGGTCTTTGGCCAATACGTTTATCTGGAGGAGGTTAATAGTGCCGATGATGATGTTTGTGGTCGAAGAGAATGTCATTTCATGTTCAATTAGTGCAGGCAAGCCTGCTCGGTTCGTATTAAAAACGCCTGCGAGTCTAATTAATTACGGGCCACTGGCAATGGGCACTGGGCAATGGGCAATGGGATCTCAGCATTGCGGTTGCACCAACCGCAGTACAGACAGCCCCCATCCCGGCCACCCACTTTTGAGCCCATCAACAACATCATTATCAATGTCAGGCGACATGTGGCAGCAGTGCAACGACTAATGAGCAAATCTGTTGATATCCATTTGGATGTTTGCTTGGCGGCTAAATATTAACGAATAGATGGAACCAAATCCAGTGCGCCCCATTGCATGGCAACCTGTATAATCAGTCAGTTAACGACAGATACAAGCTCGACTGCGTGGCAAAAAAAAAAGAGGAAAATAGTAGAAAATGGCTGCCAACAATTTGCATATTGAATTACATTCATTGTTGATGCTCGCGTGCGTTGTAAATCCTTTTGCTCCCGCTCCAACTGGCCATGGCCTGTGGGCTGGAGCTGGCATTGTCCTGGCTCCTTGTTCACATTTTGATGCCTTTGAGTGACGCTGACAATGCTGCCAATTGGCAGCCGCCACGCGAAGGCAAATCTTATAAAATATTCAGTTATTACAAACTCACACACACACACACAAGCGAACTGCTCCACACTTGTGGAATTGTTTATGAATGCTGAATATATTCATTTCACTTCAATTCACGCATTCAAATAAACTCACAACAATACTCAACTAAATATTCTATGAAAATACCAAAGTAATGAAAATTCAGCCCACAAGTCGCCGCTGCACTTAGTACAGAGTTAATAACTCCAATAATTTTGCATTCTCTTTTGAATTTCATATGAACCAAGGGCTGCTTTGTGAAGCGGAAAGTTTTTAATTTAATTAATTTAGCCTCGCAATTAATTAAAAGTTGACAGAGAGATATTTATTCAACGCAAATATATACATAAATGCGTTGCAGTTAAAGTTGAAAGTGCAGTTTGAAATTTTATATACATATTTAAATACCTTTTACTAATCAGCGAGACGAGATGTTGTCTGTCTCATGGAAAGCGAAGAGAGTTACCGATTTGATATACATCAATTCTATTATTATTATTTTTACTATTATATTATATTTATAATTACAATTGTAATAGTTATTAAAAGTATAATTATTATTTTAATTGTTATTATTTTTATTACAGATAAATATCAACATTTTAACTTGAACTCTATGTATCTCAAGCTGCCCTATGCTCTATTTAATTTCTAAGCATTTAATTACATTTGTTGAAATATCTTTACAATTGTTAATCGTATATACATATGTATGTATAAACTATAAAAGCACATCACTTCACCGTATTATTTTGTGTATATCTTAGACAAAAACACTTTTTGAAGCACGAACGATATCTTTATTTAGTTATAAAAGTCTATCTAACTCATTTTTATAGCTAGAGTCTTCAAATTTTAGTGCATTTATTGTTATTTGAGTCTTCTGCAATTTCGATTTTTGTTAAATTTAAAAACACGTATTTCCGCATACTAGAGACTTGTGCTACATATGAATGGCATGACGTTCGTCTACGAACAAAAGTTGTTAAACATTTAATATCTGATATTATCGACCCCTTTGCAGACTGACCTCAGTTGCTAAGTCAAAATTCACAGAGTGCGTCTGTGGGTGTGTATGTGTTGCTTGCTACATACATATAAAAGTAACGGAGAATTTAAGCGGCTCTTAGGAATCGCGGTTCTTCGCAGGGTTCAGGGGATCTCCTAGTCGAGCAGTCTCGACTAGAGCACTCTTACTTGTTCCAAATTAAATTCACTGAATTTGTCGTAATCCATTTTATGAATTTCAATTACAAGAGTTTTGCTCGCTGTAAATGAAATTGGAGTTAAGTCAATTCAATAAAATCTAATTTGTAAATAGAAAGCTCATCATTTATTAGCTTTGCTCTGCCAATTAGCTAGAAACTTGCCGGATGCATCATCGCAAGCAGTTTTTGTGCATTTCAGGCCAATTTACCAATAACGAAATAATTAAAACAATTAAAATTTCATTTTCAACTATTTCTGCTGCACATTTCCGGTTCACCAGATGTCATTTGCACTTGGCCAGTGGCCACTTGGCCATGTCGAAGTCGACTCTGGCTGCTCAAAGGAGTTACAGCGATTTCATTTAAAAGTTTACACACTCTGCATGCTTGAGGGGGAGGTTTGGGAGGAAGTGGAAAGTAAGCTTCTGGCTTTGAATGCTGGCAACATGCAGTAAATTAAATTTTTAACTTAATATAGAGTAAAACGTTTCTGAGATTCTGATTGCCGGAGAGAGGTGCTGCCTGCCAAATTGGCAAGTATTTTGGCATTTTGTTTCATTTTACTCTTAGTCGCAACTAGCGCTAAAAGGTAAAAAAAAAAACACGAACCCTTGTTGTTTCTATTTTCACGGCAAACTTTTGAGCGCACATTAATTAGAAGCTGCCACGCTTGGCAGACACGCGCTCCGTCGCCAGAAAGTTGCCCCGAAAAGTGCAACATGTACGCACGAAGTTCGGGTTTGAGTTGCTTTCGCTGCTTGAATTTAAGTTTTTATTTTCCCGCCATACGTATGGGGTATATACCCATTGTGATGCCATTAAGCGTGTGTGTGTGTGTGTGTGCGCGGAAGCCGGCGACTTTCAGCTTATTAAGTATACGCGCAGCTAATAGGCTCTTAGAGACCATAAATATTCTAGTAGAATGTCGCACATGCGGCGATTACAAAAAGATCAATAAGCATTAAGTTAATGCTCGAGTTGAATGAAAAAGACTCCGAGCTACAGCCAACCCAGAATCAACTGTACTTTCTGAAACCTTAAGGAGCCTTTACCAAAGATGTATGAAATAGATAGTTTGATATAGATAGATCAATATTGATTAAAAGATATTTATCCTTTTCTAAGAACTATCTGCAGAACTCAATCCATAGCATAAGTATTAAAGACAAGCAACTAGCAGTTACAGGGTATTTGCTAGTCAGGCACTAACCTCTGAGCACGCCTTGTGCTGCCGTCGTTTTCGGCAAATGTTCGGCTAGATGCTTTTAATTAAGGCACCCGACAGCGTCATGGCCCATGCATTTCGGCTAAGCAGCTGCTACGGCGGGGCAAGCGTCTGCTAGGTCGTGGCGCCGCCAGTTGCATTATGCTGGCACTTGCCGATGGGCGTTTGCTTCGGTGGTGGCAACAACATTTGGTGTTAACATTTTAAAGTTGCCTTTAATTTTGTTAAAAGCGCAGACAAACATATGCCCGCAGAGAAGATGGCGGATAGCGGATGGTGAGGCAAGATGAAGAACTGTTATAAATAACGCAATCTTCACGCACGTAATTCAAATGGCAACTAATGGGCGTCGGTGTGGGCGCTGCTGAGCGCTGAGCGTCGCGTCTCATTTAGCGCACGTATCCAAATAATGACCCAAAATGATGGCGTTTAATTCAAATGAAGCGTCTGCGCTGATGACCAACATTGCGTTAACAAAAAAACACATGTACTTGAGCTATGGAAATGTGGTCGACAGCCAAATACCCTATATTTATTTTGGACTGTCAGCCATTGTCCTCAAGTATTCTTTACTTGAAAGCTAAGATGTGAAATATGTATTAAGAAAAAAATGTTAAACAGAAACTTTTTGAAACAACTATTAAATGGAGATTGTTTGAAAATTCATTGAATATTTTATTTATTTACTAATTTATTTTATAATTAAAAAAAAATTTTTTTTTTTATTTATATATTTTTTATTCATTCATTAATTTATTTTACAGTATTTTATTTATTTACTTATCTTTTTTATGTATTAATTTAAATTAAGTTAAGTTTAAAGTTTTATTTAGTTTCTATCTATTTTTTTTAATATTTATTTATTTGGTTGTTTAAATAAAAATTATTATATTTATTTATTTAATTAAATATTTATTTATTTATTTTTATTTTTTAACTTTTTTATTTATAATTTATTTATTCAACTAAATAACAGTTATATATTTATATAATTTTTATTTTATTCATTTATTATTTTATTTTTTTTATTATTATTTATTTATTTAGGCTTTAAGCCTTCACTAGTCTGTGGGCCTTGTTCTATACCTCTTGTCCTTGTCCTCTTCCTGCTATAGGGTATATAAAACTGCGTGAGTTTTGTAAATAAAATAAAATGAAATGAAATGTTTTATCAACGTGCCAAGCGCACTAAACAGCATTCTCCGCCAACCAACCCACTGTCTGAATGATGGCCCTTTGACCACGTGTATGCTCTGTGGCCAGCTGAATGATGGGGAATGAGGGCATAGGGGGGGCTAGATGGGAGATAGAAGGGGATGCAGCGGTTCAGGCAACGCTTATTATCGCTGCGCCCCCATGTGATATTTGTTGTTGTAATTGTTTTGTTGTCGTAAATGCGAAGATAGATTGCAATTGCCACAGGCCATTACCAATGGAAATTACGGAGTAGACGAAAACAAATACGAGCCTCGGCGAGTGCGCATAGAAGTTCCCGCTGTGGACAATGGCAGCACCCGCTTCAAAATGCTTGTCATTAAATTAAAAATAAACGACAATATTTTATGCGCCTATAAATATGCAACGCACAAAATGTTGCTCTGGCGTACGGAAAGCGAGCAGCTGCTACTTTATTCGTTGTTGGTTGCTGTTGTTGTTGTAGTTGGTTGAATTGTTGTTTTTATGTCTTCTTTATGTAAGGCATCGTTAGAGTTAAAGTTTGCAGCCCGCATCTGCCTCGGACCCAGGTGTGACCATAGCAGAGATTGAGCGCCACAGACAAATGAATGTGTGTGTATATGTGTGTGTGTGTGTGTCCTGCCAGTGTCAGTGATTTGCCTAAGTCCTGCCTCTATCTACCATAAACCATAAATTGTAAAAACAAAACAAGAGCTATTTTCTAATCTCTCGATTAGAATAAAATATTTGTTATAAAACTCTCCTACATAAAATAAAGGATTTGGCCAGCGTCCTTCCTTTGGCAATCAATTTATTTTTGGTATTTAAATAAAATATTATACGAGCTCTGCGAGAGTGCATTACTTTAATTGATTAGAGTTAAGATTTATGCTTTTTCAGAGAATTAAAGCTTTCTGCAAATTTAAATATAGTTTGTGTAAAGGCTCATGAAATAGATTTTATAGGCATAGACAGAAGTTCCACTGAAAAGCTTGTATGCTAAAGTAGAAAACAATTTTTCATACCCAGAACCCATTGAAAATGGGAAGTCAGGATATAATGGGTTTGAGAAAACGTATATACCGGACGGAAGGAGGCGTGGCAGATACCATAAAGTATATATATTGTTCTATCTATTGTATTCTGTCAGGAAAACGAACTTTTTTGGCTAGTTTCTGTACTTATTAATAAAAAAAGAACTGAATACAAATTTTAAAAAACTTTTACTTTTTATTTAAACTTTTCTAAATTTAAAAAAGTATTTTAATATTTATTGAAATTTTTTTTAGTATTTTAAAACGTTATTTTACTCTTTATTAAATTTATTTTCTGAATTAAAACCCCAAATTTTGTATTTTGTCATTTTGACTTTTTTCTAAATTAAAAAAAAATTTGTTGTATGTATTTAATATGAATTTTAAAAATTTGGTTTCTTTATAAGTTTGTCTGAGTTTAAAATTTTGTGACCTATTTATTTTTTTTTTAATTTTAGATAACAATTTACTTTTCTCTTAGAGTATTTTTTTTTATTTGAAGACAGTATATATTAAAAAATATTTATATTTAATATGAATTTAAAAAATTTATTTTATTCTTTATTTAGCTATTATTTTCTGAGGTAATAGTTTATATTATCCATTAGACTTAATCAAATTTGGTGTAATATCATTGATTGAAATAGAAAAATTCTTAGTTAACTTATTTAGGAACTTTCTATTAGCAAAATAAATATTTATATAATCACATGTATATAAATATCTATTGAAAAACTTTATTAAACAATTTGGACATATAAATAGATAAGTGTGAAGGGGCTTTAAGTCTTCTGTGTGTACAAGCTTGGACTTATTGAAGCTATGCGAAATAAGTTTAAGTTTTAGCTTTTAGAATACGATCCTACGTTACTCTAATGTCTGAATGGCAAATTTTAAGTAGTTAGGCTGAAGTTCGTGTCTTTTCATAAGCTGGCTCCGCAGATATCTCTAGCTTGGCGTCCTCGAATTCGCTCCCCGCCTCGCTCTTGGTGTCGTTGTCGTTCCAGGGCTGCGTCTCGGCGGTGCCCCAGATGAGGTAGATGATATTGCCGCCGAACAGCACCGTGGCGGCAATGCTGAAGACAACCTGCCACTCGCTGCGCTCCGTTGGATGCTTCACCAGCACGCCCACCACAAGGGGCGTTAGCATGGCCACCAAGTTGGTGAAGGTGCTCAGGATGCCCGAGAGGATGCTGGCGTGGACGGGCGATAGATCAATTGTGTTCAGCTCGCTGCCAATCGTCGCCGCGCTGCTGACGCCCACGCTGAGTGTCACCAGGGCCAGGGCCAGCGGCTTGTGCGAGGCATCGACAAAGCCCAGGGCCATCATGATGGCAGCCGGTGTCCACAGCGCGATGCTGTTGTAGGTCTTGCGCAGCGCTGTCAGGCTGAGGATGTGTCGCTGCAGCAGCACATCCGCAATGATCAGGTAGACGTAGCACATCGCCCACATGAGCAGGAAGGGCAGCGCCGAGAAGAACGCATTGCTATGCATCTGCAGGCCCAGCACGCCGTTCAGATAGGCCGGCAGTTCCGCCTGCATGGTCGCCAGGCCCCAGGTGTCCGCGCAGCGGGCGCACAGCAGCGCATAGAATGGCGCCGACGTAAAGATGCCGCGCCAGGGTATGGCCATCTTCCGCTCCCGCCTGACGCTCCGCTGCAGGTCGCCCACAATGTAGCGCTGCTCCGCCCGGCCAATGCAGCGCGCCTCGCTGGCCCGATTGGCGCCCAGCAGCAGCCACAGCATGCACCAGGCCAGGCCCACGGCCGCCGAGGCATAGCTGATGCCCGGCCAGCCCCAGCTGGAGCTGGCCAGCATGCCGGCCGCGTACATGGCCAGCACGTTGCCGCAATCGAAGCCCGTGTAGGCGAAGGCGCCCAAGCGCGTGCGCTCCACCGCCGGCGCCCAGTTGGCCAGGTGCTGATGGATGCAGGGCAGTGTCAGGCCCTGGCACAGACCCTGCATCAGCCGAATGGTGCAGTAGGCCCGCCACCCGGCCATGTAGATGCCGTGCGGCGTCAGGGCGCTCAGCAGTGCCGACCCGAAGCTGCCCAAAAAGAGGACCGACTTGGCGCCAAAGCGTTTGCATAGATAGCCGCCGGCAAACTGTGTCAGCGCCGAGCCCCAGTAGAAGCTGGACAGGACGTAGGATTTCTCCGGCTCCGTCCAGTTGTAGTGCTGCAAATGGAGAGAGATTTGCAATTGTTATTAACGACTGCATCGGAGGGGACGTGCCGTTGTGCACTTACGGGCAGCTCGGCATTAACGGACGTGGCATTTGTCATGGCCACCACGGCCACGCCCACGTTGAACTGCAGTGTGGTATTGACGACCAGGCCCAGGAATAGGAGCAAAGCCTGCAGATGTCGCATGCCCAGCCGAGGCACTAAAATGCAAATGAGACAGTGAAATAGATGCGACGAGGCTGAGTTCTCGCCCACCAACACCCACCTTTCTCCAGGTCCACATCCGTGTCAGTCATCCTGCTTGAGAGGCTTCGCTCTTGTCGTTGTTGTTGTCCTTTGGTTTGGCTAGAAAAACAATTCGAAAACTAGGCAAAAAAGAAGGGAGAAAAGTAAATCTGGAATCCCTTCAAGTCCAAATGCAACAATTTTTAGTTTAGCTCAGTTTGGCGACTGTCGTTTTGTCTCTTTATCTTAGCTACGAGAAAAGAAGAGTAAATCGGCATTAGGAAATGATTTTTTAGGCATAAAAGAGTGCTCAAGTCGGGAGTGACCGACTGGCAGATGCCCGGGGTGGTTTCAAAGGGATCTAAGTCTATCAAATAGTTTAACAATTAACACATAGAATCCAAAATCTGATTATTTGAAGTCTTTAATTTTTGTCGAGATATCGATTTTTAATATTATAAAAATACCGGTTTCTAAGGATAATAAAATATCGGTTTTTGTTTATATAATCATAATCAAAAATCGATTTTCAGTGATAAAAACATCTTTAAAATTTTAAATAAGTCTCGTGGTATATGTTTAACATCTAATTACAATATATCAACTATTATAGGTCAGTTGGTTACAAGCTTTTCGCCTTATACTTTATATAAAACTGTATAAGCAGATATGACACGCTTTATGGGCTGACTCACGCCCTCTTCCGTCTGTACAGATAGATTGATTTGCATATCCAGGGATAGATTCACATTATTTCATTCAAATTATTTCTAAAACAAAATACGAGCTTTCACAAAGAGTTTAACTGAGTTGACAAAAGCTTAAAAAGTCATTGCCAACAATAATTCCCAGCTCATTAGTTTACCAATTATCACGAAATAATTGATATATCATACTATATACATGTGTGTATATTTTGATGGATCATTTCACGGATTCACCACACCAAATAAACTCGTTTGAAATTGTACAAAAAATGTTTGTTTTTTTTTTTTTATTTCCTTATCATAGTTTGTTAATTTGTGTGCAAAAAAAAGTGACTTTGAATTTTAATTATTTTATTTGAAAAGAGATTTGCGATTATTATATTTGAGTATTTGTTGAAAATATTGAAACTAAATCTAGCAAGTGTATAAATATATATGTACATACATATATAAATAAATAATGATAAAGAAAATAATGTTGACAATTAGATTTTTAAAGCAAACAAAAAATAGTTAAAGCTAGCATAAATTGCATATAACAAAATTTAAGATCTGTAAAAATATAATTTTGAGTTTTTTTTTATTTGTAAAAAACCTCGAATTTTTAAAAATCAGAGCAACGAAATTTTATGGAAAGTAGAACCCAGAATTAGAATAGACTTTATTAAGAGCTGCTTGGAAGCGTTGCTAGCTATTGAGGCTAGTTGCTCTACTTTAGTTATTGAATTAGATCAGAACTTACAAATTCAAATAATATCTAAGATTAATTCAATATATGTGTAAAAAACAAGATTTTGATGAAGAAATAATTTTCTTTAGTAAACCACAAAATTCAGCAATATTCAGAATAGAGAAAACAAATAAATAAAACTATAAAAATGTGAACAAAAAAGATATATAAATAGATAAAAATATAATATGTACATACATATAAAAAATATATATATATATATTGCAAATATATATATATATATATATATATATATATATATATATATATATATATATATATTTTTTTTTTATGTATGTTCATATTATATTTTTATCTATTTATATATCTTTTTTTCTTCACATTTTATATATTTCTTCATATATGTTTCTTTCGTCACATTCACTAGCAGTATTAGGGCCAAAGGAATCATTTGAAATCCAATAATTGGCCACGTTTCTAAGCTGCGCTGCAAGTTGCTGTTGCAACATTTGTTTACTGCAGAGCGGAGCGAGATTGCAAATTGAAACTTGGCCAGGGAATTAGCAGTGCCACTGAGTTTATTTGTTTGTTTATTTCGAGCATTGTTTCGTCGATTGTTTTGCGTGTGTGTGTGTGTGTGTGTGTGTGTGTGTCTTTTGGGGTTCTTTGGCTGTGCTCAAAAATTTGGTCGACAATATCAATGAAAAACAAGCAAAAACTTTTTGGGCGATCGTCAACGACTGCACAATGCTCGTTTGAGGTGCACAAATTTAATAAAAAATAAAAAAAAAAATAATAAGTCAGTCAAGCTATAGAAAAGTTGTGATCTATATGAATATATATCATTATTTGTGTATCCATACAGAAGGTCTCCAGAAAAACACTTATGAGCTCTTGAGATCTTCAGATTCTAGCTGAAAAAACTCTGTCAAATTTGTTGGATTTGCTACGCCTACAGTGGACTTGTCGTAGTTTTTTCTTATCCATACACAATGACGACCGATTCCTATATAAATGTCGAAATAGAGGTCGCAGCTGCAAGATTGGAATATAATTGGCGATAGCTTCCATAGCTACATAGCCTAAAGATGGCCCAATAAGGCCGTCTATTATATAAAAGCTGTGATAATAAGGATATTGCCTAAATATTAAATTGTTAAAGATATAATAATATCCAACTTGCCACGCCTCCACAGCTAATATCTATTATAAGTTTGTACTTTTTAAGAATATATATTCCCAAGGAACAGAAAAGAGGAATATTTAAAAAAAAGCCAATATACCCCTTTACACTGTCTGAGTGAGCGGCCAAAATAATACAAATGCCTGAATATACACAGTGCTGTATCTGTGCTGCTAACGAGATACTTTTCGTGCCATTGACAATCGTTCACACACGCACACACACACACACACACACACACACACACGCATGCATACAGAAATTTGCAATCCAAGCCATGCGTCCATGTGTCTTTTTCAGTGCCAGCCCAGCTCTGGCCCAATGTTTTTGTTGATTTCGCATGCTTTTTCAATTGTTCTAAAAGCTGTCAATACAAATCGGACAACGTGCTTTGGTTGAGGGGCTGACAGAGGGGAGGGCTGGTAGTGGGGGTGGTTGTTGGCTAAACACCCTCTGTGATCTGGCGCTTACAGCCTACTAATGCAGATATCGAAAAAACAACAACAACAACGACGAGCTGCAGCATACATATTTCTGGGTCCCATGCAAATATTTGCACATTCGAATTTTTGTTTACATTTTAGTGCAAATTTCGCAAATTACTTGCTTGACAGTCTGGCAACCCCACCCACGCACTGCACCTGAGCAGCATATCATGCGCTCACTATATGTGTGTTAATATACATATTATTTCAGTTCTTATTGTTTTTGCTTTTTTTTTTTTTTTTTTTTGCTTTACATTTAATTTAAGTAAATTTGTGACATGTGCCGCGCATTAGGCCAGAGGCGTCGTCAAAGGGGTCAAAAGCAAAACGAATGCCTGTCAGATGTAGACATTATGTTATCTCTCTATGTTAACGCTCTGCTGTTATTTGCTTTAGTATTCAACAGGAGTTCTGTTGACCGCGACCCCTGTTGTGCTACGCCTCTGCGCACTATGTGTACACGTATATTAACGTCTAGCAGTCGACTTGCTGTTATTAAAAACAAATGGGTAACGCACACACACACACACACATACATATATCTGACACACTCACACCCACACACATACTGCATGCGAATGCATTTATGCATTTTGTGTTATTTTAATTTAAAATATCTGCCGATTTATTGTGAGAATCTTATAAAGCTTTCAGGTCGCCGCACAGTCGCCACTATATTTATACACACACCCAACAACATATTTGTCGAAACAAGAGCAATAAAACGAAACGAAGCAAAGTTTAACTGAAAACTCTCCGAGTGCAGAGGAAATCTTATTAGCACGTGGTCATAGTTACCCGAATTTCCAATTGGACTTTGAACTTTTGTTTACACGTCCATTATTTTTGGGGTATGCCCTTCTCGCACAGTGTATTCTATTAATATCCAATTTTAGTACGTTTTTTCCGATTATTTTCGTATTTTTTTTGCTTTTTGTTTTCTTTTTTGTTCCGTTTAATCGTTTAGCGCGTCCGTCAACTGCGCTTTGTTTATGCAAATAACTTTTAGACGCTCGCTGCCAGCCAATTCAAATCTCGCTTAATAAAGTTCTATCCCCGCTGCGTGCTTTGCTCTGCTCCTAATGTGAATCGCGAATGGAATGGAAATGTTCGTGGAAATCTAAAAAACAGATCAGAATGCTTGGCTTGGGTGCGCTTCGCTTCGTGAAAGTGTTGAGTACATTGTATGGCACTTCAATCAAATAATGTCATTCAGTTTTAATTGGAATTAATTGATCGTTTTTACCATCATGAGAAACTTGTCCAAAATCTATATTTTATGCCGCATGTTTTGCAAATATTCAAAGTGAACGATGCGTGTGCAAGCTGTCGAAAGCTGGCTGCTGCAACAATTTATGAGCAACAGCTGATCGTAACAGAATTCTGTACGTCATCTGTTAGCTAATAGGCTGTGGAAAATCAACAGGTCGATCGATTTCGATAAAAAATAAATTAATGTACAGCTGTGAATAATTTGTCTGTTTGAGAGCCTAGTATATCTTCAAAATTATATTGCACATATTAACTAGTTTTTGTTGTTATTAATAATTTAATGTGCATTTGAATTTAATTTTTTTTTTGCTTTTTTTTTTAACATAAAGCGTTGTCTATCGATTGCAAAGGTAAACTGTCATCGAAACATACCTTCCTATTGGCGGTTAGGTTCAAATTCAATCGCTTATTGGTGAATTTCACTTTAACTGGCACTCGAGGCAGCTAGCGAAGTTCATCTGATTTTTATTTGTAAGTAGATTGAGTTAAATATAAAGTGTTTGTGTTATTTTAATTCATTTCGGCTGTTTTTCTTCTTGATCGCTGTTAATAACAGTGCAGAAAATTGCCATGTTACTGACTCTGTTATGTTATTCATTCGGCTTCGCACTCTCTTTGGCGTGCGATCGGCAATTCTCTCATTTACTGTTAATGTTGTTGTACGTACACATGTTTGCGGACGGCAAAATAAATTCAAAATTGACGAGTTTTAACTTGTAGACTTAGTTAGTGCGAAAGCAGCGTGCATTAGTGCAGTAAATGCCATTAAAATTCGTTTTTTAAAACGGAAATACCCCTGCGTACAAAATCAAATAGAAATATTTACACTGTGGCGACAAAACGATCGCAAAAGAAGACGCGCAAGCAAATAAACAAATTTGCGGCCGTCATCTCGTCGTGTGTGTAAGTGCATGTGTGTGTGTATGTGTATGGCTGTATTTGTTGCGTGTGATTCAATTGTTTAAGCAAACAGCAACGGCCGCTGGGCAATTTTTCAAAATCATTTAATTGCATTAACAACAGCATCGAAGTGAGGAGCAGCCAAAAAAAAGTTAAAGAGAAGGAGAAAAAATGCGCCAAATGCCGCGACGCCATAAAAAAGCGATTCGATAGTAATAAATAAAATAAAAAATTGAAGAGAGAGAAACAAAATCAGTTAAATTTGCTTTTTATGTCAACTTCGGTGAAACAGCTACGTTTGACGCTTAATTTTTCAAAAAAAAATTCATTAATTTGTTCTCGTTTCGTCTTTTTCGTTTTGTTTTATTTTTAAGCTTTTTTCGTGTATCCTTTTAGCATACGATTCGCGCGTGTTTTGCGTTGTCCTCATCTGGTCACACTCGTCCGTCTGCCGAAGTAGCAAAGTGAACACGCGCGTAATTTTCACACCCTCACCCCTCCTCACCCCTCTAGCCTTTTTGTATTTGCGACATTTTTGGAATTCTTATTGCGTTCCATGTGTGTTCCGTGATTATCTTCGTCTCGTACCGTGTCGTACCGTGTCGTATCGCATCGTCTCGTAAGTGCTTGGCGCCATCGAAATCAATTCTTTGTTTTTTTGGTAATCTTTCCATTTGTGTAATTTGCTTTCGCATCCCGCCCCATTTCGTCCATTTCTCTAGTGATCCCAAGTAAAATTTTATACGTGTTAACAAAGATATTGTGAAAAGACCACAATCAAAAAATCAATCAAGTAAATAAATAAAAACTAAAAATCAGTGCCCAAATTTAACGGTTTTAAAATCGGCAGTCGGAGAATATCAACAACATTTGAGCCGCTCTTTTGTAAGTTTATTGCATTCATTTTGGTTTTCTATTTATATTTTGTAGTCTTTAGTTTTAATTTTCTTATCCCTGCTATCTACTTTTACCTACTTGCACACATGCATTCAAAAGTCTGGCTAAACATAACTTTATATATGTATATATGCACTCACACACTCACGCATACATAATACCTGTTGCCCTCTTGTCTCTTACCATGTCCGCCTCTGTGTCTGTCCATCTCGCTCGCACATGCTAGCATATTTGAACATTCATTGTCAACGGTTATTTCATGATTGCGCTTTGTTGTCTTCATTTTACCTCTTGCCTCTTGTTAGTTTGTTTTGTTGTTGCTCGCAGTTGCGTTCACTTACATGCAAACACAAATACAGGCGTGTGCATGCATGCATGTATGTATGTATGTGTTTTCTTATTGTACATTCCAACCACCATTTCATTTTGGCTTACCTCACTTCACCTTGGCTCAGCCCGGCTCAGCTCATCTTTAATCGTATTTCGGCTGCGTCGTGCCCTTATTGGCAACGCTGTTGTTGCTCTGCTCTTATGATTTTCGCCGCTCTGGCAGCGCTGTCGTTTTCATTTGCTCAACTTCATGGCCAGTGGCCGCCACACAGCGCTTCCTTTCCTGCATAATTTCGCTGATTCATCGCAACGCTCAAAATTTAACATTCTTTTTTTTCTGTTTTTATTATATTTCGTTTCTGTTTCTCTACAAATTGATAGCGTTTGTGCTCTTCGCCAGTTGAACAGTTTCGCTTACGCGTAATTGAGCTTTTGTCAGGGTCAGCTTTTAACGTCCTAACCTCAATATTTGAATTCGATCAATGAGTTTTCCGTTTATTCCTAACAGAAATTAATTGCGATATCTAATCTCTCTTTTCGAATAATTTAAGGCACTACAAAGTAAATCTTAATAAGCTTTCTTAACAATTAATTCGTATTATTAGTTTTAATTTGGATCAAATAGTTTTTCTTCCTCTTATTTTCTCTATATATATACACACACACTCACACTAAGTGCAACAAGAGATGTTATATTTTTTAGCGCTCATTTAACCCACCTATGCAGCTGTGTATGGCCAGCTATAACAAGAACAGCGACAACAACAGCAATAGCAGAAAAATTAACTACCCAACGTCGCGTAATTTGCAAACAAAAGTCATTAAAATATCAAATTAGCGTCTGGCGTTGAGATTTAGTTAAGTTTCCCAATGATGATGTTGACGCCAGTTGTGCCTCGATGACTGTAAACTGAACGACTGACTATGAAATAACTGAGAATGTCTGGAAATGTATGTACGCACGTCTATCTGTGTCTGTGACTGACTGGGTGTGTGTGTCTGTGTGCCTGTGCTTGGGTAGAAAAATGGAAAGTAAACGCAATGTGGCACCCGCATAAGCTCAATTTGCTGATTATACTCTACGTATACATATATAATTATATTATATAATATATATATATATATTTATATATATAGAGTTGGAAGAGTGCAACGTCACATCTGATTTAAAACTTTCCAAAACTAACTTAGATTATGAATAAAATCGGAAAGCTTTTATGTTAGCTTTTATCTCTGTTCTTTATCTTAATATGGAATTCAGAAATAATATATCATTTATTTACCCAACAATAATAATAGCTGCTTTGATATTCATTCAATATATATACATATATCTATAGATATACATATGTTTGACCCCATTGGGAAAAAAGTGTATGAACTAATACGAAATTTCCCATTCTCTATATGCAAATATCATATATCTTACAGTATCTTATCTCATAGTTCCATTTCATATAATTTCTTCCAGTTTGTTTCAAGTTTTTCAAAGAAATTCTTTTCAAACAAACCATTTTCAGTTATAGTTCAATTGGGCCAGAGTTGATTTAATATATTATATTTCGAAATTATTGAAAGCGCATTAAACATTCGACTACCGAATATATATTTTTATCATTCTTTTTAGCTTATCGGTAAAAAAAAGTCGCCGATAACAGAATTGACATGTGTGTACAGTGAGCGCTTCTTCATTGTCTAGGCAGGTGAGCCGAAAGGGGCACGCGGGGACTTTTTTGCTACCTTAGTTAATTGAATCAAGCGAGATAGAGATAGAGAGCAGACAGAGAGGGAGAGAGAGATAGGGAGAGAAAACACGTTTTACCTGGGCTCTGAGTCACACTTGAGTTAAATTGAGTTGAAGGAACCCATTGGACATGGGCTGCAATAAGTATTTAAGGCAACAATATAGGCAAAAATATACAAATAGCAACAACTGCAACAACTACAACAATAACAGAAACATTCAACAGTACATTCAAATCATTTAAAACTTAATTTATGTTGGCTACAAAAATGTTTGCTTACTTCGTAAAACTCGTAGCTGACTTATCGATTCAACGATCTCACTCAAAATGCGGCCACACATCTCTTTGCTCTATATTTGGCCACACTCATAAAACACTGGGACAATTGAGTAGAGAAAGTTACCGACTAGACGATACCCTGTACTTTGCTTTCAAATTTAATTTATTTAATATAAATATATATAAATTAGAACTCCTAAATCGTTACCTCCAAACAGTGTGACATAACTTTAGCTTTAGCTTACGTTATCTAACAGTGTCAGATAACGTTACGTTACGTTAACTAACAGCGTAACGTAACTTTAACTTGATCCTTAACGTACAAACTTTTGCTTCGCCATTTATTAAGTTTATTCTCAATTCATTCTGGGTATCAAAAATATATTTGATGTTTTACTTAGTTCACTTTGTTTATCCTTTACTCACATATAGATACCATTTTAACCCGGTTACAGGGTATATATAATTCGTATCTGTATCTGCGCAAAAGTTCCATGTGAAATACGCTTGCGCGACGGCAAACGCTCGACTTACCCCTCTCACAAGTTCTACCCGAACGAACGCGTTTAATAAATTATCAAGTTGAATGCCCAGTTTCGAAATTTGACCTTGGGTACAAATTTCGGGTCTCGGGGCTCTACTCTATATGTATGAAGTATTTCTCTCTCACTGTCTCTCTCGCTCTCTCTCTGTGTATCTTATGATTGTTGACTGCGTGTTTGTTGTCTTAGCTTGTATGTAGTTTCTTTGAGCTTTGATGCGTTACGACTGTCGCCTGGCCACAGTCTGTTGCCCATGACTGGGAAGTGAAACTCGACAGCAAGTGCGTAAGTCTTGGGCTTCGGTTAATTAGCGCATCCATACAAATTAACTAACGCACATGCGTAACTTATAGATAAATAGCTACAGATACAGATACATAAATTCAAGCAACATGCGGCGCGCTGTGATTTTCGTTTGCAAATGATTAATGTGTTGGCTTTTTTTTTTTATATATATGTACATATATATATTTTTTTGTATATATGTATATATTTTTTTTTTATTTTTTGCCTCTAATGTCTGAAGTAAATTGCCCTTGCTCTTGGTAGGCAGCCAATTGCAAACCGGTTTTACCATCAAATTTAATGAGAGTTAAGAAGCGGACAGAGAGTGAGAAAGAGATATTATGCAATGCCTATATATATATATATATATATATATTATTGTAGAATATTAACTGAGCTTGTTACCAAGTTGTTAAACGGAAAGAGAAAATATTACACTAACGCACAGTCATGTCTATATACGCAGAATTTTGTTAGTTATGGCTATGTTTCATTCATATTAAATTATATAAATATTTCCATTGAAGTATCTCTGCTTTTTATAGCCGTTCAGACATTACCTTGTAAGGGTAAGCGATATCTTAAAGTATATATATTTATATATAGAGAGAGAGCTGGATGAACTGTCAGCGCTTGAGTTGTTCCTAGTGGTATCTGTTTCTCCGTGATGTCAGAATCTATTAGAATCGATTACTTTTTACAGTTTAGTAACTATATTATATATAGTATAAAATACTAAAAGAAAAGATTTGAGATTCCCCTAAAATTCTGATTCAGATGTTATAATAGTTTTATAACGAACATTTTCATTAAAATAATTACATATAATAATTATCTAATGAAAATTCTTTCTCTTTTTCATTAAGTCAATTAATTTGATGAAAATTCTTTCTATAAAACTAATATAATCTTTGTATATAATTTATAATTATTATTCGTATCTTTCACTTTGATCCAAGTGCCATAAATTTTGTGCCTGTGATTTTCAACTTAAGCACATTTAATAAAAAATATTTTTATTGATTTTAGATTTTTTCTGTTTATTTATCTTGGCCTCACGCAACGGTCGTAAAACATAAAAGCTAATCAGCTCGCGCTTTTGGATTAAAAAAAAAGAGAAAGAATAGTGAATAATAATAACACACATGCCCAGCATCTGTCTGCATAAATATTTATTGATATTTGACATGATCGATCACTCAAAGAGCGTGGGAGGGCTGAAAGTGTTAAATGCTTGGCGCGTTGATGAGCCAATTTGTTGAGCTGTTGAAATATGCAAATGAGACATGTCCTGCTGCTGCTGCTGCTGCTGTGTAGTCGATGATGTGGCCTGTCATAAGTATTGGGCGTAATTTTGTGGCTAGAAATATGTGGCGTTACGCTTTGGCTGATTTGTATGATAAATACATTCAGTCATCTAGCTGAAGGTTGGGAAGTGCGAAGTGGTGGGCTCCCCCCCTAAACAGACTGTTGCTTTGGTCAGTGCTTTGGGGTCTTTCGTTCTCACCTATTGGAATTGCCGTGCGTTGCTTTTATCACCACGCACGTAAACGTCAAACATAAGCCCCGCGGTTTTAAAATATCACCAAGAATTTCTGTTCGTTCGCGTTCTCCGTGTGCGTTTGTGTATTTGATTGATAAGAAAACGATGCGACAGCTGTTTGGAAAATGCCGGCTAACTGTTCCTAATACTCTTGTTGATATACTTAAAGTGGGGTATATTTATGATTTTCTTAAGTTTCGCTGAAAGTATTTTCTTTTTATAGTCTTAGGATAAAAATAAACTTCGGAATGATAAGTTTATTTTTATCGTGTAGCCAGAAAATGTGCTTTTAATATATAAAAGAAAATTTTGTAAACTATACTTATAAATATATTTTGTAGTGTTTGTGCTTCAACAATTTAAATATCCTAATAACAAAAATTTCTTATTAAAGGGTATATTGGTTCGGGTTTACCTACCTATTTTTTTTTTTTTTTTTGCTTCTTTGCTTGTCTTGTGAACATCATACAATTTGTTCAATCTAACCCTGTAAGGGGGCTGTGGAATAATCTGAATGCGTAATTAGGGTTGCATTTGTCGGGTTTCCCAGAGCCCAGAAGAAGTAGCTCAATTGCCATAAAGAGATTCTTAGTGGTGTAGAGCCTGTCACATGGCGAGTACCCTAAAGTTCTAGGCCGGTTTTTATACTCGATTCACGAAAGTGAAATTAGTTTTGTGCAATGTCCGTCTAGCTATCCGTCCGTCTGTCCTTATGAACGTAAGCCATTTCCCCATTATTGAAGCTAAAGACTTGAAATCTTAAAAATATATTCGTGTATACCCTTGTCTAATTAAGTGTCAAGATCTTCTCGATATGTCCACAAAGTGGTGGAAAATGGGAAGATGCATTTTGCGGCATCTCAAGATCAGAGAAGTATGCTGGTTATATCTGTGTCGACTGGGGGCGTGGCAAATCGAGAAAAACGCTATTTTTTTTAACAGTTTCCGCTACGAAATCCGAATTTTATGATATAGCTGAACTCGTGTATTGGTTGCCAAAAATTATGTGTATTATATGGCAAATCGGAAAATCTATATCTTTAAATTTTTTGAAGCTGACAGCTGGGTAGTGAATGGGTATTCTGCAGTCAGTACAAATTGAGCTCATTTTGTGTTTTCTTAATATAAGTTAAGGTTCTTTCTTATTATTTACTATAAATCCTGTGCTTAAATAGTGTATTAATCTTTCGGTTTATTATGAGACTTATTTTCCAATGTTCTCTATCTATTTTGAATAAACAATCATCATTAAAAATTTGTGATGGGCATGTGAAAGCATTTAGCACTTATTAATATTGTACATTACATATTTATATCCATATATACTATTTATCATTTAGTACTGTTATCTCACGCAAATTGGCTACCAACAACTGGAATAATAACTCTATAAAAAACTATGTATATTTTTTGTAAATATCTTACTCTATGTATATATTGTGTACTCGTGTGTATCAATTGAACCCAACTCTTCCACACACTTTGACTCTATTGTTCTGTTTATACGCTCAACTGTAAACCACACAACCACTGAATTAAATAACATGATCAAACAAATAAACTGCATAAACACAATAAACCAAAAAAGAGAAATGAAATAACATTTAATAAATATGAAACACATATCGTCTCCCTTGCATACACATCTATTTACCATGCCTACATATGTACACATATAAAGCTAAATCAAATAGCTATGAAATGTATATAAAAAAAACCCTATATATATGTATATATATATATATATATATATATATATATATATATATATATATATATATATATATATATATATATATATATATATATATATATATATATATATATTTATATATTTATTCTACTTTATGCGCTTGTTGTGCTGTGAATTTTGTTCTATTTTTTTGTTTCACACTTTCTAGCTCTCCCTCTATCTCTGTCTAACTGCCTTCCTGTATCCCACACTACATTCTATCGCTGTGCTTGTTATTTTGAAATGTTTTCTAAACATTTATACAGCAATTTTTTATGACACTTTCACAATAAAATATTGGTTCCACCTTTCTTACTGTATATATGCATATCAGCCGACCCATCTCGGCGCGTTAAATGTGCATTCGCCCACGCCGCAACACACACACACAACCACACCATTATAAGTATATAAATATATATCATTAGCTTAACTAAAATCTGTTGCATTCAAGCGATTTATGTCCTCCAAACTATACTCTCAATAACTTATTTTGTCTACTGATATTTATAACATATTTTTGAAGTTTTACTTTTCATATATGTACATTTTCTAACTATCTCTCTCAATCTCTCTTCATATTTATCAATAGAGAAAAGCGTTTAATCTGTCTCTGTCTCTCTATGTGGCTCTTTTTTTCTTTGTCTTGTCTATGTCTCTCTTCTCTGTCTCTCTCTCTCTCTCTACCCCTTATATTTGTCTTTCTTACTCCTAACTTACTCTTTCTCTATGTTTCTTCACTCTCTCTCTCTTTCTCTCTCTCTCTCTCTCTCTCTCTGTTTCTCTCCCTCTGTCTCTGTTTCTGTCTTTTTCTTCCCCTCTCTATCTCCATCTCTTTCTGAGCTTAGCTGCGCTTATGCTTGCCATATTTTCAATGTATTCAATATATATTTCCCGAATTTTCCGAAATAATCTTGTTTATAATAATGAAAATAAAATCCATATACAACAACTTGGTGTCTCATATATCGAAATTGTTTTGTTCTCTTTCGATTCTTACAGGCGCCCGCCCCTCCCATCACGTTCGTATATCGTGTGCAGTGTTTAGCCCCCTCTACAAAAGCCAACAGCGCATAAAATATACACACAAATAAAAATATATTATAAATAATAATCAGAAGCACAATAAACAAAAGGAGAACCCCCCAGCCCAGCCCAGTCCAGCCCAGTCTGCAATTAATTCGATAAAAAGTAATTCAACATCTCGGCCAATTAAATTTGGTTTATTTCAAGTGAAATCGTTTTCAGTGTCAGCCGAACTGTGCGTTCTCTATAAATATGCCAATTGTGGTCTAAATAGCCTATATCCATTAGAACAAACTCAACTTGTTGCTTTGCCTCTCTTTTTTTCTTCAATATATTTTCCTTTTTTATGCGATTGAGTGTGCAAGAGTGTGTGTGTATATTGTATTAATTTTGTTCTTCCCTAATTTTGTGTGAGTGTATTGAAGTGCGCTCTTTTGCATATGGCGCAATTACTTCCAATTGCTTTTTTGCACTACAAGTAGTTTTCTGTTATCGCGATATACAAACAAAAACCAAAAAGAAAAACAAAACCAAAAACAAAAAACATTCATCGTATAACGCTGCTAGACGAACGCGCCAGCCAACAAAGCCGGCTCACATGTGTGGGTTTCTCTAAAGTGGGTGAGTAACCAGCAAACCCGAAACCTGATTTCTTACTATTAATTTTTTAGCAACTGATGATAAACCATATACGCGTATGTCCCAAATAACCAACAACCAATTGAAGTCATATCTAGCTTACACACGCACTTACACACACACACACACATACACACATACACGCACATAGCTTACATAAATGTGTGATAAATTCATTCATGCATTTGACTTTGACAGTAAGTCAAACAATATGTACATACATATATATATACATATATACGTGCCCCTCCCGCCGCCCAACTGCACTCATTTATTAAAATGAATGCCCTTTTCAGTTGATATTATAAAGTTATGAAACCAACCTCTCTTATTCACAATTTGTTATCATTCATTTTCGAATTTATATTTATATTTCGCATAAAAGTGAAACAGATGAGGAATATTTTTGTCAGCCTTTGAATATGTTACATTCCAGTTGAATTCATTTTATAAAATTAAATACTTTATGGCAATAAAATATTGAACTATTGCTTCTGTTCTTATTTGGGCTATATATATATAATAACTTGTTTAGTTTGCCTGTAAATTCACTCGACAAGGCAATATCCTCTTCAAATAAACATAAATGATAAACATAGTTTTATTGCTAGACGTTTGAGTATTTGCTACTGTTTCAAAGTATTTACATTAACATAAAACTTTTTATACCCCGAACCCATTAAAATTTGAAAAAAAAGGTATAATGGTTTTGTGAAAATGTATGTAACAGGCAGAAGGAGGCGTGGCAGACCCTATATTGTGTATATGTTCTTGATCAGGGAGAGAAGCCGAGTTGATTTAGCCCTGTCCGTCTATCCGTCCGTCCGTCCGTCTGTCCGTATGTTTGAACGCGTCGATCTTAGAAGATATAAGAGCTAGAGATTTTTTTGGAGGTTCGTGTATATCACGATTCGATCGAGTTTGTTTCAAATAATCGATAACTATCATCGTTTTAATGTTATCGATTAAAACCCGATATTTTCATTTAGTTATAAACTTCGATTTAATTCATCTTTATAGTTAGTCTTCAAATTTTGCATTTAGTGTTATTTGAGCCTTACGCAATTTCGGGTTTTGTTAAATTTTATAAAAGTAACGGAGAATTTTAGAGGTACTTAGAAATCGCGGTCCTCCGCAGGGCTCAGGGATCTCCTAGTCGAGCCCTTTTACTTGTTAAAATTAAAAAAAAAAAAACCATTTATGAATGCTATATTTGACCCTATCCGTGAGACTGACCCTTACATTGATGCAGAAAGAAAAGGTTTTACAACATTCAGTCTGAATTCGATCAGTTTATTAGATATGAATATTTTATTTCAATTTATTTATTATTATTTTTTAATACTAAAGAAACGTAATAAAATGTTTATGAGGGGCTTGTTTTTCCTATAGGTATATTTAATTACAGTTTTCAGTTAAAAGAGTTGATTCTCATTACCTGGTAATGTCATGAGCTCAAGAATACAGTTTCTTCTAATACAGTCGATAAACGATACACGATGTATGAAATACCATATAGATATCTTTCCCATATTTTATGAGACTTGTTGTGATTGTCTTTGCCGTATGTGACGTTGGCTCTGTCATGGTGTTTATTTTACATGCAATGGAGTTAGCGACTCTTATTCTGCAGTCGCAACCGCCTTTGCATGCAAAATAGATAACCATGTTCGCCTGTGTGTGTGTGTGGTGTTCAGGGTGGTTCAGTGGTTGCGTTGAATGCCAAGAAATGGCTAAACTCACTTACCGCAAAGCAAGCACGCACCTTCATAAACATTATAATGGACATCGGAAGGCGAAAAGTTCAGCTTTCAAACTGCGCATGGCGGTCATATCGGACAACACCTATTGTCGATTGCAGTGGCAATCGATAGCGTTTGTGAGTTGAGAATCCATTTGACTTAAGCTTAGAATGATCACTTGGCTCCGTTTGTTGAGTGGATGAAAATATGAGATAGATAGATTCAGAAGAATTTGAAAATATTATTCGAAGAACTCAACGCGCAAAACTCGATGGAAAAGCATCTGCTCTGCATCTGTTATTTCTGCATAATCCTGCGAAAAGTAGCGAAGGTTATTTCGGCGATATTTTGAAAGGGAGCAACGATTGCACATTCGAATGCATTCTATATGAATTATGTACCAGGACTTCAAGCGAGTTTTTGCAGCTGTAAAAGCTTTTCAGTTTATTTATTTACATTTCTGCGAAATGACGAATTCATATGCTGGTATTCAGTTGCGTTTCTTTTCATTTCTATTTGCTCGGATTACAAGAAGCTTTTGCTTCGCTTGGATTTCATAATTAAACCAAACAATAATATTTATTTATTTAGCGTTGTCTATTCGCCGTCATGTTTCTGTTGATTTCTTGCGAAAACTGACGCAAGCGAGCACTGTAAAAGATATATAGAACTGAAGCGCAGCTACAATTGCAAGACTTATTTAAATAAGCGCTTGTTTGGCTCTGCAGTTCATCAAATGACAGGTCAGCTGTTTCTGTTTGGCCCATTGCCGGTTAGACTAAAGCGAGGGGGCCAAAGCACTGGTCCCACGCGACTCGCATTTCTGTCAGACGACATAAATACGAGTGTGTACATGTCTGTATATAGTTGTGTACATTTGTGCTCTATGTGGGCACTTGAAACTCCCAGTCGCTCTAGAGTGGCTACCCATCGTATAGCTGCCCGGAACATGAGTCCTATGTCACAATGTTCGTCGTGTTGCGTGCTGCGTTTGCGGCTGGCTCAATGGCCAACTGTAGACTCGTTTAGAGACGGTGCCAGCGCAGCACTTTTAAGTGCATTCGCACATTAAACATTACAAATTGTAACCAAAATGTACCAGCCCCGAAATATATAGTATATATATATGTGTACAGATGCATATATGTACTTGCTACAAATGTCACATGAGTTGTTAGATCATTTGCTTTTCTATTTATTTCAATTGGCTTAAATCGCGTGGGCGCCGAACATCATCTGGCTTGCAAATGCTCTAGCTAAAGATATGTCAGCTTTGGCGTGAATTTAAGAACAGAAATGCAGTACATTTTTATTTATATATAGTATTTGAATTTGTAAATGAAAATTGTTTAGGATTTCTGATCTTTGTAGAGTGGGTTGGGATTGAATAGAATATAAAAATCTTTTTGTTTTTTCTTAGAGATATTTTATAAGCTTGCAGTATGACAACACAGAAATTTCGCTTGAATATGTAACTCTCAAATAGTTCTAGCTTGAATAGAGTTACAAGATCTGTTGTTAATAGAACTGAGAAGTTCCTAAAATAAGACGTATGGAAACAACATGACTTTCTCATGTTAATACCTAGTTTTATTGTTCAAGAATCAACAAATTTATGAACTTGAACCAGACAGACTTCATAAAAGTTTACTTATAGAGTATTTATATTGATGTCTTTCTATTTAGTAAAAGTCGTTAGCAACGCCCGCGCAGTCGTCTAATTGCTGCTATATAAATATGAAATGAGTATTTGTCATAAGTATTCAAAGCCATTTGCTTCTTTGCACTTCTTTTTCGCCAGCTTGCAGCTAAATACATTGGCTCACGATAATTTGTTGGCAGCACAATATAATCAGAACTTCAATTTAACAAATTAGCGGCAACAGCAGCCGCGAAGGGGAAATTGGCCAGTGGCAACACCTGTTGCCAGTCCAAGTTGGCCTGTAAAAATATCATTAAATTTCACTTAAGCAGTGCAAGAGCCGTGCCAAACTCCAGACAACGGAACGGAACGGAACGGCGACAGCAGAGGGTAAGGGGCTGGCTCTGCATTTTCCAGCTAAAGGGCAAGTGCCAAAAAGCAAAAACAACATGGTTTAGTTTTCTTGTTGTTTTTACGCCGCGTGCGGCGACGGCGTCGGTATCTGGTTGCTGCACGCCCAGTGCCCATATCTCCCAGCTGCATCTTTTCGCCATCTGTCGCTGCCACACGTCTCTCTACCCTTCTGTGGCTAGTTGTCTGCTCCTCTGTCTGTGGGAGAGTGCGTGTGTGACTGTGTGTGTGTGTGTGTGTGTGTGTGCAAGTTGTTGCACTTTGCGCTTGCGACCCACATTTGTCTTTGGCGGCCGTCGCCGCATGGATTTTCCGAGGATTTTCACCACTTGCGCTTGGCTGTGTTTTTGTTTCTCCTGCTTCTGCTTCTTCTTCTTCTTCTTCTTGTTGTATGTTGAGCATTTCCGAGTGCATTCTTCGGACGGATGCACGGGACTGGAATTTGTTTCTTTTGTGCAGTGCATTCAATCTTTATGCGGTCGACAGTGTTGTTGTTGTTGCCCAGAGATTTTGCTGGGCTTCCTCTCCACTCAGTGGCACTTTTAAATTAAGTTAAAGTTGCTTTTTGCATAATGCAGTGCCTTTTGGTCAAGTACTGGCCGGCATTACCTCTTCATGTGTTTACTTTTGGCATGTGCCAAGAGCAGAGCGCATCCAAGAAATTTCACTGCTCACTCTAGCATTACAAATATGCATTCTGGTTTATTTGTTGCACTCTAGTTGTGCTTTAGACTAGGCAACTAAAAGATGTCAGTCTACGGTGTTTGCAATCTATATACTGGTAGAATATATACATATGTGTGTGTGTAGTATGTATGTTTGTATGTATGTTTGTTAATCTGTTAGCATTCGAGTAACTCTAGAGTAAAACGTCGGCTGTTTAGAATAAAGAGAAACTTGCAGAAAAAAGACGTTGAATCATGAGTACCAATCGAGAGCGGGAGCGTTTCATATATCGATAAGTATGCATAATTAGTACCAATCGTCAAGCTAACTCTTCTATGCGTTTCTCGTACACATATATCAGAATTTAATTTATTAAGTAAGAGTTGAAAGTTGAAATGACGATTTAAAAAAAAATCTTTTTTGGACATTAAACCCAAAATGAATATCGAAGTCTTTTATCAAGTAACTGAAAAATTTATTTGTTTTTAAATCTTAAATATGTAAATTAATTGAAGTGTCAAGATTTGTTTGAGGAAATCTTTGTATTTTTGCATATTGCAAATATGATTTGATTTCGTTTGGTGCGAAATCAATTTAACTAATCCTCTTTTTGTCGGCTTAGTTGTTCTTAGCTAGTTTCTTTTGAAGTGTGCCTCTGGGCACTTTGCCATTTATTTATTTTGATTCGCAATTGAATTTCAATTGAAAATATTTATATAAAAATATTTGTCGCACACTAGCCTTTGACAGCTAGCTCGAAGAGATGAAATGTACTTCTAACTTTTAGTTGACGTATCATTTCTTTGGTCTGCTTAAAAGATTTCAATTTAAGTTTGTAGTTCGGTGCTGATGACTTATGGCCGCACGTCGCTGAGATGGAAGGCACTATGTTGTGGCAGCAGCACGCGCATCTGACGGATTGCCAAACATGAAGCGCATCCACAGTCGACACATGTTTTGCAAATAATTGAGATTTCTGGCCCAGTGGTATTTTGTTGCTGTTGAAAATATTTCTAATTTGGATTTCATTTGCACCGAGTGACACCGAGACCGCTTCTTTTGGGCATGGTGCCAGCAGCCGCCATAAAGTCACATAAAATGCTCATCGTGGTCGGCCCTTCTCATACATTATATTTATACGTATTATATGCGGCTAAGTATCTGCTTGTCTAACAGCTCGTCTCAGCTTATGGGCTGCGTGTCATTGCATTGTTTAACAGCGTCTATTTTGGGTGGGCCTTTCGCACTGATCTGCCGATACCATCGGACTATGACAGCCAAGTGTCAACGGTCTGTTAGGGCCTCTGGTAATTGCTATGCAAAATCAAATATGCAAAACTTGTGCCAAACAGACGCAAAGATTTAGCTAAGCATGAAACAGATAAATACTTTCTAACATCTTAGATACTCGAGTTGTTAAGTACGCAGTTCATTGTTTATTTTGCTGTTGTTCTTGTTCTTGTTGTTGTTGTTTTTGATGTTGTTGTTAGTGCTTGAAGTGCCCAGCTCTCAAGCAGACAATGAACTAACACTGCTCTTGCTGGTCGTGTTGCTCGGCCACATGTGAACAGCAGCTACAAAGATATGATGACATCAGTTGATCAGTTAATGTTAACTTTGGACATACTACATAAGTTGAAGTCAACGTTCAGTTGAGAGCGCATTTCACATTGTGTCGTTGTCCATGATGCCGCGCACTGTGGAACAACTCTATGGTTGGCTGGAACAAATACTTGGCTGAACGAGCATAAAGATGTTTTAGTACAAATTTATTTAAATATATCTGAGTTTTTTATTGGAGCTCGCATACAAATTTCTTTAAATAATTTTTAATTTTTTTTATGCCTGTTCACTACTGCTGGGGCCACTGTTCCACAGTGTCATAAATTGTTATCAATTTCAACTAATAAACTGCACTTAATTTGTGTTCTTGTTTTTATTGTTGTTTCTGTCAAGGGTGGCTCGCTCATTAGGCGGCGCGAATGGCCGCGGCTGCCGTTAAAATCAATAATAATTTACAGAGATTTTTAACGTGCCATATAACGATTTTAGATAGCCAACGTGTGTGAGTGTGTGTGTGTGTGTGTGTGTGTGTGTGTGTGATGGCGTGTGAGTGGGCTTTTTAAAGCTTTTGTGTGTGCTTGGCTTTTTGTTTGTCGGCCCACAATAGGCAAATAACAACAAAGTTATAACAAATTAGATAAGCGGTTTATTAGCGACGATACCGTCATAGCAACAACAACAGCAACAATGTGCTGCACAGTGGATGATTATTTGCCACGCTACACGCAAATTACAACAACATAACATACACACGCACACTGTCATAGCCCATCATAGCCCAACATGACCTATCATGGCTGTGTATTAAATTTAGTTCATATGCATTTTCCAGTTTCACACATTTTAAAATGGCTCATAGATTTCCATAGCTTATAAAAGTACAGGTGAAAGAGAAACAAATAAATAATCAGAGCCAGTGTAGAAGATGCTTTTTGATTGCAAACTAAAATAAATAAATTGTTACCGCGTGTCTAAAGCGGGCTTTTCTCTGTTACAGAAATAATGAAAATGTATGTGTGTTTCTTTAAAGCTTGCCTAAGCTTTGATTTTACATTTTCATTTAAGTTGTCTTGTTTACACACATACACATAATCTGAATTAATTGATTTTCCCACATTTTCCATTTCTTTCTGTTAATAATACTTAGTTTTCTTGTGTTGAATTTTTAGTTATTATTTCTTCATGTTTTCCTTGATTTGTTTTGCATCAAATCCAAAATCCATTATTTATATGGGCGCATGTATTTAATCTAATATTTATTTACTAACTACTCTTATTCATTAAACTGTCGATTTCCGTTTGTTTTGCCGCTTGCATAAAACTTTCCAATTGGAAACTTTTGTTTATTCTCACGTCCAGTCAAATATAAAAAAGAAAATCGAAAAAAAAAACAAACAGAAATATAAACAAGAGGCGCACAATTCAGCGGAAGTTAGCATGGCGCGTACTCAGATTAGTATCGATATAAGTAGGATATCATCCGTTCATAAGTGGAGCTCAACAAATATATTTTCATTTTTTGTTTTCCTTCTCTTTTTCGTTTTAGGTAAGTTTATGTTCGTTATTGGTGCAAAAGAGTTCCATAGCATGAACCAAGCTGTAAGTGTTAATTTCCAAATATTCATAGTATTGATTATTCTTAAAGTGCTAAGTAATTTTTAAGAGCACGACACGTGCAACTATTTGATAACTATGTGTGAATCACTTGAAATTCAATTGAAAATTTAAAAAAAAAAAAAAAAGTTAGATAACAACATTGCAGAAAAAGGCAGTAAAATTACCCATAAAACTTGGGATGCTTAACATTTCAAGAGTATACAGAAAATATAGTTTGTTGTCGAATTCCGTATCGAGTCGCCGATGCAGCAACCAGCAGCATGTTATTGTTGCTTTTGCTGCTACTCAAATATCCTGCATATTTTTCAATTCATTTGGCTTTTGACTGTGAGTGACTGTGCGAGTATTTGATGATCTCTCATAGACACTTTAAATATGTATGCGTGTGTGTGTTTGAATTTATTTGATTTGATTTGATTTTGTGCAGCAATTGAATTGCAAATATGTGCGCTACGATTCTGCAGCATGCTAAAGATAAATAAATGAATTCCAATTGTATTCTATTAGTTTGCAAATGAACAGTGACCAAAGTTTCAATTTGTGTCTATTACGTATACGACGCATGTTCATTAAAACACCCACGCAACTAACAAGGCCATAAACCAGACATTTAATGTATCTTTTAGATACACATTACAAAGTCAATGTGCCAGTGTGTGTATGTGTATGGGTCTGTGCATTTCCTCCAAAAAGAGCAACTGCTAGAGCCAATCTCTCGCTTTGACTTCCCTTTCACTTCTTGAAGCTAAAAATAATATTTACGATTTCGTATTTCTGATTTTCATGTTCGCAAGCTTCTTCCTGTTCATGTCTAGTTGTGTCTGGATATCAAAGCTTATAATTAGATGGCTTTGTTGGGTCGACGCGACGGGCGTTGCTTCTTGTGTTGGTCATAAGTCAATAGTTGGCGACGTTTTAATGGGCTCTCGCCTTGTCTATCTGTGCGCGCTAATGAAAAATTATGAATTTATGCTACGCGTGTTCGGCCTTTGCCTTTGCATTTGGCTTCACATTTTCATATAATTCATATTTACGACGCCACTTGGCCAGAATTTACAAATTAATGTGGCAGCTTTCCGTCAGCAGCCCCACTTGCCGCTTTTACGATCCGGCTGCATGTCTAATGCAACTTTTATTAGTTGTTGTGCGTTTGTAAACTAAATGGCTAATGTTTTATTAATTGAATTGTTACATAGACGAACTGTGTGCCGGACCAAACCAATGGGGGATGTGGTTAGAACTCGTGTACATACGAAAGCTTGTTGCTGCCCAAAACAAAAATTTGCTGAATAAATAATGTTGGGATGAACCTAACACTAAATTTGCAACTAAATAATAATTCAAAATTGCAATCAGTTGATTTACTAATTGTCCTTATTGGCATTAAATATGTATAGACAGATAAATGCTCTTTCACTAAGAGATCAAGATTAAATTAAAACAAACTTTATTGATTTTTTTTTTTTGTAATTGACTAATTGTACATATATGAATAATATATTAAATTTGATAGAATTGCAGTTTGCTGCTTAGCAATTAATCCTATTTCATTTCTTTTCTTTGGCACTCAATCATTGTAGAGTGTTTCAAGTATGCTTGCTTATATTAAAGATTATTTAAAGTATGATATGGTATGTAGTATCAAGTAACAAGTTTGCTGAAAAGGTAAAATCAATAGATTGGGCAAGACTGCGCATATATAACACTACCGCACGCCCCAGCATAAAATTTAGAATATATTTCCTTTTCGTGTTTAACACGATTGAAGTTCTAGCAATAAAAGATGCTTTTTATGTATATTCATATTCGTGTGAATTAATTTCTGTTTTTAAAAATAACCGGAAACATGGCCGAGGAATTTTGCGCATATAAACAATGCAGACAAATATCGCTGCTGTTTCAGCTAAATTTTATAGCGCAGCGATTTGTGAATGGCCCACTATAATTTGCCACTTTAAAGCGCCAAGATATAGCTTAATCTCATGCAAGATTTATGCGACAACTATATGAGTCTATATATATAATATATGTATATAGGTATATTTAATAAGACGTATGCCATTTGTGAACTTTTAAAAGGCGAATGAGAGAGACAAGCGTTTGCTCTTTTCCTCTGTCTTTCTCTCTTTCCTGCTCTGTCTCGTCTTTCATTATTTTCTTTCACTCGCAGCGGCACTTGGTTTATTTTATTAATATAGAGAAAAATAAATGTTATTTGTAGATTCGGTATATTCTATTTGTACACTTGACCACTTGGCGCTCATAAAAAATGGGATTTTAATATTTGATGCACAGACAATATAACATTTTCACAGCGGCATTTCTTTATATACATATATTTGCGTGGGTCTTTGGAGCATGGCCAAGTTATGCACTTTTTTCGGGCGCCCCAAAAATAAACCGCGACGTAAAAGTTTTCAACAATAAAAATAAACGAAAAGAAAAGCGACCAAAACAAAAAATAAAAAACAACATTGTCTATTCCCTCGGAACACAAATTAAAAATATATATCTATAATATTTAATGAATGTAAAAATAAATCAAGTCTCAAGAGATAAATGTAAGAGAATTAAGATAGGAATTTGAAATATATAAAAATAAATAAAGAAGTATTTAAAGCATTGATATTGGCAAAGCTTGGTTCTGCATATTCAAATCTGTGAGAAGTTAAGAAAACACTTTGTAATGTTCATTGAATCCCTTAATGCCTTGCAGACGTGTGACAAAATTATAATGCCCAACGCAAGAGTATAAGAAATATATATATATATATATATACGAATATGTATGTGTATCATAAAATATTGTGTGTGAAACTTAAGAGCGACGTCATTCTAAATAGCGAGGCGTCTATGCGTATGAGTTGTAGACATATATGTATGCATGCATATTTAGGATATATATACGTCTATATATGCAAAGTGTAAAACGCTTAATTAATATACGCTGATTATTGATGCGCTCGATGTGATCTATTAAATCATGTAGAGCGATAGTTGTTAATGTTGTGGCTCACCTGTGGGCGTCGCGCGATTTCATATATATTTCTATATATATAGAGATATATCTCTTTAAAATAGACGCAGTGAAAAATGGTATATATAGATGTGTGCTTGGCACGTTGTGGCTATCAATTAGACGGGGCTAGACTAAATCAATTGCGGCAATTGCGGCAATCAATTAGCGTATCGATTTGTGTAAAGCGAAGATAACATTCTCAGCAGCAAATGCGGTGCTCTTCAATTTTGGTGTGCTGCCTTTTAGCTAATGAATTTTGGGGCGAGCGGTAAAGTTTGCCCAAGCATAATGAGGTATTATGATGCCTGGTGTTGCATAAAATCAACCTGCATCCACCTGCCACAGAATATGGTATTAAGCAATGTCCATTTCGCATTTCCAAAGCTCACGTGCCAAAGAGTCTCTATAAATATTTCTATATAGGTATTGCATGCAGGCATGTATGTGTGTGTGTGTGCCGGTGTGTGTATGTGGCGAACCACATTAAATACATACCTACATGCCAGGGCACATTTACCTGGCTTTTAACAGTTCTTAGTGTGCACTCTCGTGCGTATATATATCTGTATATATGTGTATGTGTGTGCGAGAGCGATTTGTATGCAACGCTGCTAGCTGGCTGCTGGCAGCACGCTGAACGATTGCGCCTCAAGTGCACTGAGGTTGCGACGTGAACATGGCTCCGGCTCCCGCCAGGGACAGCTGCTTAGCGTTGTGTTAACCTTGTTAAAGAGCTGCCCTCTGCCACAGCTGCCTCAGCTGGCAACGACCTAAACGACCTGAGCGACCCGTGCTTGCATTTGAGTTCAACCGGAACTAATGGCAACTCACTTCGATACCTTATAGTTGCTTTTATTGCATTTCGATGCCATAATTAACAAATATGGAACATAATGTTGCGAATTGCAGTTGTAAGTTGATGAAAGCGGATTAAGAAATCGCACAAATGTGAAAAGCTGAGTGGTGCGATAAGAGATATGAGATTAAGTTCGACTTTGCAATTTGTATAACGCCAATTAAGAGATTGATTTATTTGCTATAAAAGGACAATAGATTACATAATGTATGTGACTGAAATGGGGTTGCTTAAAGCATATTTACGTATAGTTTAATTTGCTCTTGTTTTGCTTCTAATGCCACAGGGCAAAGCATCAGCGAAAACTAACACACTATTGCATTTTTCATTTGATTACCCATAGCCGCGGTAAGGTACGCTGTATGCACAGGAAATTCGCTTACGTGTATAACAAAATGTAAAAATTAAAAATTAATGATCTGCTTCGGACACACATACCTAACCACAGAGCACTAACTTAAACCCCCCGACTCCTCCATACCAAACCCAAAAAAAGAAAAACAAAAAATTGTAAAACAAACCACTAAAAAAAAGAGAAATATATATAGATATATATAAAGAAAAACTAAGCACTTAGTAACTTGACTCAACTTTGGTGAGGCATTGAAAACACGTGAAAATATTTTGACTCAACTGCAGCAGAGCGAAATGTATTTAGCAGAAGTACGTGAGGCTGCTCTAGTGCTCTCTGCTCCTTGCCAGGAATCGTAATTTGCAGTTATCATTTATTTAGGCATCCATTAACGCGCACATATTGATGACCAGCAGCTGGAGACCAACCTCTGTCTGGGGAGAGAACAGAGCGACAGGGGGAGAGAGAGGTAGGGGCTGGCGAATGCGTGCAATTGCTACTTGCTACTCAGCTATGCTGCTAGCTAGCAATTACTTTTGAGTTAGTTGGCTTAATAGAAATTCAACGAGCGTATTTTGTTTGTCTTGTAGTCAGTCATCCTGTGCCCAGGTGTTTCCCAGGGCACACTTTGATTTTCATAGGTAAATGTTGAAGTAACTTTCGTGGCGTGCATTCTGGCCCGGCGTGGCCTGGTCTGGCTTGGCCTGGCCTAACGAACTTGTCCCGCGGCGAGCGCTCGTTTATGCGCGTTTTGTTTGCCCAACGCAAACCAGCAGCCTGCTGGGGGGTAGCTGATGTCGACTATGCCACGTTACTTGCCTGCAAATCGATTATGAATTATTTGACTTGAAGAAATGACTTATGAGACTTCTTCCTGCAGGACAAAAGCGTAACGCACAATGGCCACTTGGCGTATCCTTAGCATTTCATCATTGTTATACACGAGTGGGTGGTTGTGGTTAGCTGACTAAGTTCTTGAGTGCCTGGTTGATGCCATAACAAATGCGGAAAATATATATATATATATTTAAATATGAGTTATCTTGAGAAAAAAGAGATAAATGAGTTTATACAAATAGAAATACTTTCTGTAGGGTATGGCGAGTTTCGATGTTTGATTATGAAACAAAAAAATATATATATTTTAGGCAGTTTTATTAAATATTAAATATTATTTTTAGATTATGCAGTCCTTTGTACTATTTATTTTATAGGGTATTCTCACAATTATCATTCAAAAACCCTAAAGGATGCTCTGTATATCTGCATTTTTGCTTTATTGTTCGGCCTTTAACACTAATAAATTTAAAAAACTCTCTCTGCTCTTTATATTGAAAATTATTTTAAATGATGTGATTTATGGGCTCATTCTTTTAATATATTTTTAATTTGAATTCTATTCGATGTGCATAAATTATACACACACACACACAGCTCTTTGATGCTCAAATATATTCATGTTATTAATTTATATATTTTCTCTTGATTTTTTTGCAGGTAAGTTTGCACTACGACGAGAAGGAAAACGTAAGTCGAGCTACAGCTACTATTTATTTATTTATTTAGCCACTCGATTGCCGCTGGGTGGTGTTTATTTGACTGCCGCTTTTAAATAATTAATGCCTTGGTAATCGATTTTCATATTAATTAAGATTTATTTCATTCGCATGACACTCGTAGAAAGAGAAACAACTAATTGGGAACAAAAGCGAAAAGGCTGCTAATTTATTTTCCCAGTTGCGCATTTTTATAGTGCAATTATCACGCCCGTTAAGTGGGTCAATGGCAAGGTCCCAGCGCTCAGCAGTCCCAGATAAAAATCTTATAAATTAGTTAAAGAACCCCAATCTCCAAAGCAGCTATTTAGACAGTTGATTAATCGCCTAACGTATTAGGTTTTCGTAATTTGTGGTTTGGACTGCCTTTTGTTTGTGCCACCACCACCGCCAAGACCACACTCAGAAATTGTATGTGTGTGTGTGTGTGGAGCATATGTGTCGTATGCTGTTGCTGTGCAACCACTAAGCCAATTAAGCTATCGGTTTTTCGTCCTCTACTCAAAATGTCATCAATGGACCAACAATTGGAAATTGATAGCCAGCAAATTTGCCATCTCGTTTTCTATGAACGTATCGCTTTGAGTGAATTGGCCTTTGAATTGACTATATACATCGCATTATTGCCTATATTCAACAAAGCTCTCTCTCTCTCTCTCTCTCTCTCCGCCATTCAAGTGGCACTAGTGGCAATTACTGCCAAGTAGCCGCGACTAATTTGTGCACCTTGCCTTTTTAACGCGTGCGGACTTCAAAGCATTTCATGCTGACTTAAATCAGACGTGTCAGACCCTACAGCAGCAGACATTGCTGCCCTCTCTAGGCGGCCGCCCACTCTCTACTCTCGACTCGCTGCTCTCCACTCTCTACTCGGCTCTCTACTTATACATAAATCTTTCTGTGGCCGCTCTGAATGCGTTTTCAAGTCAATCCACGCAAGGCGTTTCAAGTGTGGGTAATTTATTATTACAGCGTGCATTTGGCGCGGTGCAATCGTAAAATTATTGATGCTACAATGCTTAAAGCATTTCATGTTTATGTGGAACAGGAAAGCCTGAACAAAGAGATGTTGAGCTTCAGTCTTTTAGGTTAAGTAAATAAATACAGAAATTGAAATTTTATAATTACTCTTAGTCAGATTTGTGTCAGATGTTATATCATCTGATTTTCATATAATGATTTAACATATGTTGATTACAATAATGTTAACATAATGTCTTCTCTGTTATAAGAGAAAGAGAGATAGAGATAGAGAGAGAGACAGAATAGTACGCCGACAATTTAGAGTTAAAATTGCATTTGCTTTCCAAACTACTTGTCAAACCCTCGTCAATCGCCGTCCACTGCATACATTTGTTGCCTTCTAGCTGGCTACTTAAGATGCGGTTGCCCAGTGTCATCTCTTGGCATCTCTATCACACCTAGGCTGTGGCGCGCTTTCCCGCCCGTCACTAGATTTTTTCTTGACTCAATTATGAAAAGAAATTATTAAGTGCTAGCTGCGCTAAATTAGTGCGCAATTGAGTGTGGCGGGAGGCCGGAACAGCAATGGGAGGCCGAGCTGGTGGCAGCGGCTGCACCTGACTCAGTCGCCTGCCAGCAACTTATGCATGCCATGTCTTTTGCGGCCAGTCCGCCTGCCTGCGCCTGACTGTGGCCTGTTGGCTCATATTTTTGCCTCTCAGTTGCTGGGTAGCTTGTGGCACACGTCACCGGCACGGGCACGGGCACTGTGGTATGAGGTATGTGTGTGTGTTTGTGTGTCTGTATCTGCATGATATAAATGGCGCACATTTTGTGCATTTCATTTGCGTGATTTGCCAGCCAAAATGTGTAGCATTTTCCTCGCCCATATATCGTCGGAGCCGTCGCACTGAGAATGATGTTGCTCCTGATGAGCATGATGATAATGTCTCTCGGCTGTAAGTGACGACCTGTCTGGCCACTTTTGTGGCGTAGGACGTTGGCACTGGCACAGGCAACAGGTTGCTCTGCGGTCGAGTGAAGCTAGTTGGAAGTGTTTGGTTCATATTTCTGTTTCTGCTTGTTTTTCTTTTTATTATTTTTTCATTTTGATTTTACATTTGAGCAATGCGGCTTTTTCTGGATTGGTGCCAGATTCTTGTGTTGCAACATCACCCACCAGCCGTTAGGATAGGGCGGCGTGTTATCAGCAAAGCTACTAATGAGGCATTTACATTGTTGTGCAATTCCTAAAACTCTAGCGAATTATTTCTTAATTGGCTGTGACTTTAGCGAGTTGCTAATTGCAACTTTTTGCTTTGATCGCGCACACAACTTATCCGATCATCGTCTGCGCAACTCGATCGTCATAGACATATGTGTATTTAAGTTTTACGATTCTTCAGCGATTTGCACACGATAAACAGACGGGGAAAAAAGCGCGACGGTTGCCAGAAAGACTTTTGCGAAAGATTTGGGTAAATAAACAACACGAGCGACGCGACGGCCCAGGCGGTAGGCAAAGAAACGACCCACTCACCAGAAGCCAGCCAGCCAGACATACGGCTGGCCAGGCGATGAGACACGACCGTCTGCGGCACCGGGCAGAGGAGGCGCAAGTAGTCTCATCCTCCACAACACTAACAACGGCAATGGTTCAAAGCCAGAAATCGGATCAGATACGCCGGCGTCAAGCAGAGGGGTGCGACAAACGCAAACACTAACTAAATATTTATGCATGAGAATGGAAATTGCTCCAGCGAATGAAATCCAAATTTGATGATATTCCTTGAAAATGGAACGAATGTTAGTTTGTTTTTCGTTCTTCGTCTTCTTCTTCATTTATATATGTGTACTTTTCGTCTTTTTTATTATTTGTTATTTTTATGCAGCTAAGATCTTTGGCTCGTTTGTGATTTAAATGTTTCGAGTGTAGACGAAAATTGACGAGAGTAGAAGGCGAAATATTTGAAATGAATTTATTTTGATGGTCGCATTGAATTTAGTTAGGGGAACATATCTCTGTGAGATCATTTTTTCGTTTTTATGTGAAGTAAAAAAGAGAAAAAGGGAATTATATAAAATGAATGCTACAAAACTAAAAAAAAACTTTAATTTTTATATATTTAAAATTGTATATTTATTTTTAATACATATAAAAATACTTAATAATTTTTAAATAAATATAAAAATATTTATTTATTTTAAAATAAATTTAAAAATAATTCTTTATCTTTAAATAAATATACAATTATATTCAAGTTATTAAATAAACTAATATTTTTATATTAATATGTGCTCAAATATTTGTTATTTTTGTAGCATTAAATATAAAACAGAATTCAATTCAATATATATTCATGAATAATCAATTACATAGATTTAGTTTTGAGTACTTCGCTTAGCATTTTTTAAGCCTGATAAATATTTCTACTCAAAAGCCTTTGATAATTGTAAATTAAACGCTCTTCATATTAGCTGTAAATTGCTAATTGATTACAGCTAATTTGTATTTAGTTTGATAGCGATTAGGTTTTGCTTTGAAGGACTTAAATTTTAAGGCGATTACGAAGAAGCGTGAATGATTTGCGAAAAGCTGTAAGGCTCAGAGCTAGCGATATTGTGTTGTACCGCTTTCGATTCAGCTCGACGTTTCTCGTTGTTTATTATGCGCCGCAGAAGAGCAGATCATTAACACACTGCGACTGTGTGTGTGTGTGTGTGTGCGGGTGTAAAAGCTTCGCTGCAGAATCAGCAGAAAGAGCAAAAAACAGTGGCGACAACGACAAACCTAAACAATTCCGCTCCATGTGGCGGATGCGACACAAAACGTGAAGTCAGCAATTAATATCAACAAATAAAAACATTAAAAAAAGATCTTTTTCTGCAGTTAAATGCGTACACAACTGTTGAATAATGCATAAAAGTATGTATCTTTAAGCTACGCTTGTCAGTTCGACAATCGCAAAGTGCACTGTACATGGGTTTCGCTGGCGGCCATTGTCTAACTGGCACACATTGAAATGATTCATTTGATATGGAGCCGCCTACTAGCGGATCACATTGTGACGCTTTCAATTATGCCCCAGTTGTCTGCGACTGATCGCTGTGGCGGCAGCAGCTGGCGTTGCTGTTGCACTTCCACTTCCATGTGAGCTAATTTTCGCGGCATTGCATTTTAAACGGTTGATTAGCGTGTTTCTCTGCAGATTGTTGCTGTAAAGCCCGTAATTAGACAAATGCAGTTTAAGTTGGGCCACAGCGGGCGCTTGGGGTGTAGCACATTGTTTCTCACTTTATGAGTCTGAAATTTAATTAATTAAAACTAGACAAGTGCTCGTTGCATATAGACAGCTAGTCGGGCAGTCCGAAATTTTGCTACCTGACAGCCCGACTCTCTTATTACCGTGTGTGTGTGAGTGTGTGTGAGCCAGCGAGCATGCGTTATCCAACACTGGGAAGCTCGCATTTCCCTGTCAGTAGCATGTTGGCTCACCTGTCAGCTGCTGCCTTGTTGGAGCTTTTCATTTAGCGCTGTATTGTCCAGGTTAACTGCCCAGGTTAATAGCACCGATTGCGCGTGAATGTGTTTGCAGACAAGTGAGTTTATATATGTCTCTCCTTCTCTCTCTCTCTCTCTCTCTCTCTCTCTCTCTCTGTCTGACCGTTTGTGCTTAATTATGAAGTTGTGTTGCCGTCGGCGATGGCGCTGGGCACTGTAAATCGGATTTAAAAGTTTTAGATTGTTTTCGTGGATTTTATTTTCTGTCTGCGCTTAGCGAGCTAATCATAAAAAAGTTAAAACGATATTCAAAGTTATATAGATTTTTTTTTAAACTATTATACACATTTTAATTTTGTAACAAGTTTAATCTTGTTATAAAGAACAATAAACTATTTGTTTAATCTGGCAAGAGAGAAAGTTAAGTTGTTGAGAGAAGTGAAATATATAAACAGAAATTTTATATGTATACCTCAACTTGTTCTATAAACTTCTTTCTCAAGTTGAACAAAAACTGCTCCAACTGTGCAGCTGCTTTGGGGCGCCAACACCTTGCAGTTTGAATGAATAGAATATGGCTTCATATTTCATAATGAAATGTGTGCAATTGTGAAAAGCGCTTTTCCGGCTGCTCCAGTTGTTAATGAACTAAAGTTGATTGCAAGTTGAAAAGCCAGACAGCTATACGTGTTCTGCTTTGCACACATGTATGCAACAGCAAGCCAGCGACCTTAACTCTGCTTTAAAAGGCAACCGCCATATTTAACACTAAGCCAGCTAACTAATTGGCCAGCTTTTGTACCCAGTTACACGTGCGGTGATCTGAATGTGTGTACCTGTGTGAGTGCGTGTGCTCTGTTAAGCTTGTAGTCTGTCAAGCTGCTATCTATATAGTCATTTATATATCCCATGCATGGGCTTTGCCTTTGGCTTTTTGGGCTATGTATATGTACGTACGTTGGAAGTGCAGTAGCTTAAACGTTGACCATTCAACACGTCAGCTAGGAGCTTAACTTGTTGCACAAAACCAGCCAGCCAGTCCAGGCAGTTGGCCAAACAGTCATTTCAGTTAGCCAGCGCCTACGATGCTTGGCGCCTTGTTGTGGAGGTCCTGGCCAAGTTTTGCTAAGCTGACAGGCAGTGCTGGGCTTTTGACTTATGAGCTCCAAAATATACCGCAAAAAAAAAAACACTCATAAATTATGTAAAACATCAGAATTCGGTCGTCGCTTCGGCTGTGCCGTCGTTGAACACGTTTTCTGTCAATTTAATTCGTAATTAGTCACGGCCACTTAAAGGGCTCCCATCATCAGTCCGCTGGGAAGCTGAGCGCCTTTCTTTAATTGAAATTGGCAGCTGCTAACGTTGGCCCAGCAACTTGCACGTGATTTTATTGCTAATTATTGGCACTGACTGTTCCCTGTAGCCCGTTGCAAGCATTTGGTAATATGGCTATGACGAAAGTGCCATATGTAGCCAGCTGCCATTGCAGTTCGCAGTGATTTTGAACCTACCTCACATGTGGGCCTTAGTAATAGTTATTAATAGATTAATGCTAATCAGACATCAAACATTGCCCATAGAGAATTCTTTAATAAACGCTGCTGACCGGCCTGGCAATTGACTTCCACAATGTGCATGACTGGTCCAAGCTAATGCAGCTGCCGGTTGCCAGTTGCCAGCTGCAAAGCTAATGAGCCATGTTTAGCTGTGATTAATTGCAGCAAAACACCTGACTGCAAGGCCGTCAGCAATGACAAGTGCTTGGAGTTGTTGGTTGCCAAGCGCTGAGCATAAAACACAACATATAAAAGAACTCTAGCAAAAAACAAAATAATAAAACTACACTTTAATGTATTGTGAACACTCTATAAATGATAGCCAGAGGTTCCATATAATTTGTTTCTATTTTTGGGAAGACAATAAAAATGGCAACAAGTGTCTCCCGAGTTTCGTTTCCTCTCGCCGGACAAAGCATTAAAAGTTTTCGAGCCCCTTCACATGTTTTACGATTGTGTGCGACGCGGGACTGGATGCCATTTTATGAGAAATTGTGAGAAGTCAATGCGCCGCGTGGCAAAAGACGAATACACTGTCCTAACTCGTGTCAGTTCTTAACTTCAGTTTCTATTTGAGATTGCATTGATTATATGTCGTAATATGAATTCAATTCGATTGAGATAGGTTTATGAGCCTAAAATATTACCTACTACTTAGTAGTAGATTGTGATATCCTTGGCCAACAGAAGAAAATTTGTAATCAAACTTATTTTAGGACTATTAAAATTCTAAATCATATATCAATCTGAATTAGGGCTTTTATCTCCTTAAAAGTTATTCCTTATATTGTATCTGTATTAAATAATAAACAATCTACTTACATATAGATTTATATATACTCACACATCAATAGTTTAGTAATTCTCACACAAGTTTCTACGATCAGCAGCATTTGTTAGTCAGATATTGTGGGAAAGTTATGCTAATCTATTGTAGAGTATGTGATATAACAAGGCAAAGAGGTTTATAGTTTTATTATATAATTTCATTCAATGTTGTTACGTTGTGGTTGCGTCGGGTTGTTATTGTTGTGTGGTGGTCTTTGCTACTACAGCTGCTGCTGGCAGTTGTAGCAAGTTGTAACTGTGCCGGCCGGCAGCCGGTTAAGTTGTTTGACAAGTTTTTCCACTTGCCTGTTGTCTGTCTGCCAGTTGCTGCTGTGTGAGATGAGCTCATCGTCGGGGCAACCGGCAACCACATGGTCGCGATCAGCTGTGCGAGAGGCAACAGGCACAAGGCGAACAACGCGCAAGATCTTTTTGTGCAATTGTGCTGTGTGCGGCGTGCTGACTTTCAACTTGAACCCATCACAGTTGGAAACGTGTGCGTTTCGTGAACGTGCCTACAGTTTCGACAGCGTTCTGGAACTTTTTGAGTCATTAATTTGACGATGCTAAATGAGAATTTATGTGTCTGCTGCAGCGGCGTTGGCCAAACAATTTCTCATGCATAAACATTTTTCAACGTTGACTGACAGACGACAGGCCGGAGAGACGAAAGTGTTCCAAACCGAGCTGACAACGACTCTTTCTCGAATACAAATGTCATTAACACTTGTTCATCACCAAACTCAGCCTCACCAAATATTAAGAAAAAATGGCTAAAACTTAAATTGCAAAAACTTAAGCTAGATTTCTATGTTAGAACTACAATGGCAAAGCACATTTCAGCAAGCTTGGCATGTTCAGCACTTGTTTCAAGATATAACAAATTGATTATTATGAGCTTGTTGTGTCTTGTTGAAGCTACATAAAAGGAGCGAGACTGTGGCTGGCAAATACTGCAAATACTGACAAATAAAGAAAAATATATGTAGCATAGACACAGATACCGACTCCATAATAGTTAAGATACCACAAAAAAATATAGATACATCATATTGCACGGATAAGGAGAAAAAATATTATTTCATAAACAGATACATTATCTACCAGATGCATTTATAGAAATTGTATAAAAATAATTCAAATAAAAGTATGTTTACATAAGACCAACAAAGATACAATGAATGCTTGTTCAATTCATTATAGTTAGTTACAAGATGTAATAAATTGATTACTATAATATTGTTGTTTGTCGTTAAAGTCACAAAGACAGAGACAGAAATAGGAATGTTTTAATTTGCCAATAGAGGCACTACTGTTGTATAGATACTATAGATGCCAACAAATCAAGATAAAGAAATTTAGGTACTACAACAGATACAGATACAAATGCTGGCAGATGTATAGGTACAGATATGGGCACATGTAAAGGTGCAGCTACTGTTATAGTTACAGATACATTTACAGGTACATATATATATATATAAACACAAATACAGATACATATACAGATAAAAATACAGTTACAATTTCAGTTAGAGATACAGAAACCGGTATAGGTACAGAAATAATTATAAATACAGATACAGACCCTACAGAGATATGTATGTAGATAGATATGCAGATAAAAAGTAAACTAGATATAGATATGTATGGGTACAGTTACGTTTATTTGATTAAAACTTTCAAGCTAAAATACACATTCAGTATTATAACTAAAATCGAAGTTATCAAAAACATATGTATAGAATATAAGTTTGTACACATACAATACATACATACATAAACATACAGAGCTACATAAAATACAGAGTCATTTATAGTTACTCTGGCTTTGCATTGAATAACCGGTTAAAGCAAGCATTGGCTGCCTTAAATGGCTGCAGTTATTAAATTTTAAGAATTGTGCATTTATGGAAATCTCGAACTCATGTTTTCAACTCCATCCCTGAGCCCTCCTTACTCACACACAGAGACAGACGAGCCGCAGACATACGCAAACGTCACTTGATCTTTTTCGCATTGAATTTCACACCATAATGAAGCTCATTTATTATTGCTGGGCGTTACGTTTCACTGCCTGCCACGCCACTTCGAGTGGAGTCCAAATGAACAGCAAACAGCAACAAATATTAAGATGGGGTTGATGAGGATGATGACGGCTGTGTAAGAGAACGAAGGAAGACGGGCGATATCCATCGTATTTTTCAGCTTAGCTTCGCACTCTTTTGTTGCCTTTGTTTCTGATTCTGATTCCGATTCGGATTTCTCAATTCTCATTTGACAGCTCAATTGCGCAGTCGCAACTCCGACGCAGTTCCCGCGCTTTAGTTTAGTTCAAGGCCAGCTGTGAGTTACTTCAGTGCAGGCAGCTTCCATTGAATCGTTGCTTTTATGAATCTGCTGCCATCTCTAGATATGAATATATGTGTTTATATATCTTTATATATGTACGCGTGTGTGTGTGTGTCAGTCGATGGTTTTTTGACGCAACAGCAAACTAATTTCATAGAAGTGTTCTTTCTCTGTAAACTAATTTCGCAATACATGTGTGCGAACCAAACGAGCAAACAGCAGCGCAAACAACAGGCGAATGTGCTCGCAATGCTGCGCGACCATTTGTTCAGCTTTTTAAATTGGCAGTCTTCGCCTTCTTTTGTTTACGTCCAAGCATACCCTACCTACGGAGAACAGTTGAGTGTTTTACGTTCAAAGCTCTTAAGGGATATAGCAACAACACACAATCAATATAAACTCCTTTAGCAATTCCTTTGTTTATTACTGGGAATATTTAATACAATTTCTATTATGGTTTATATATTTATCTGTTTCAAATTTAAATTCGAACCAAGTCTCGATTACATGATCTGATTGTTATATCAATCCTGTCTATCCATTTTTTTTTCCATGCTACATGCATTGCATGAGTAAAATATTTGTTTTGGCAGTACGAAATTTCTTAAATGGAGTGCAGCAGACATCGCAAAACATAGAACTCACGAAACGCTAGTGTGAGGACTTGCAGTATTTGAAATATCATCAGGTGTTTTCATTTAATTTGCGAGAAATGCTATCTGCCAGAAAGGAAACGACGAGAACATCTGTGTAAGGCGGCGGCGAGAAGCTCAGGTGCCAGGCACTTCGAATGGGATTTGGCTTGTTGCAAGTAATAAAAGAAAACATTGCGTAGAATTCCGAATTGACTTTAACTTTGTTTTTCGCCCCCCCTCTCAGTCTCACTCCGTCTCTGTCTCTGTTTTGTTGTTGTTTATCTGAAATTGCACAATGAAATCCCGAATATGGTTTCATTCAGCTGTGCCATTTGTTAGTTTGCTTTCTAGTTAATTAACACAGCGCACATAGTGTCCGCTAGTAGGGGCATCAGTCATCAATTGTTTGGTGGGCGAGCTGGCTGATTGCATGCCATTGTTACCATTCATTGGCCAGGTGCAATGGTATACTTATGTATTCTGTTGCTGTCGTCTGGTGCTGTTGCTGATGCTGATGCTGCTGTCAGTGGTGGCTGGCGATGGTCCTGGGGCTGGGACTGGGGCTGGGGCTGCTGCCAGTATTAGCCAGTGTGAAAGCTGTGCAACCTGATTGTAGTGTCACCTAAACCATTGTGCGTTGGCATTTTTAATTACATACAAACACAGGCTGTCATGTAAAGAAGGCTGCGCGGGAGGACGGCGACTGGGTGCTACGGAGGAGGTGCTCCGACCTGGTAAATGATAAATGATAGCTGCTCTGCTGTTTAGAGGGAGATGAAATATGCAACACGTATATGTCACGTTGCCTGGTGCACTCTACTCTATCAAGTCTGGAAGCCAGAGCACTAGCTGTCGTGCAGTATTCCTGGCCAGGCTTAGGCCAAAGCCAGCACACAGCATTACAAGGCATGACTCGTATTGGGTTCTGCAACCGTGGGCGGATCTGTATGTGTGTGCGTGTCTGTCTGTGTTTGTGTGTGTGTGTGTGACGGGTGCCACCAAAAAAGGAGGCTGCGACGGCATCAAAATGCAAAGCAAACACAGGCCCAAGCGGAGACGCTCGTATCTCAGTGTTCTTCTTTCTGGTAGTTGGTGCTTTCAGCACTAATGCAATTTGATGCGGCACAAAACCACACACATGCTCGCCGACATGAGCAGCATTTTAGTCAGTGAGCCAGCGAAAGCCTTCGCTGGCTGCTGTGCGGCGCTTGCGTTGTAGGTTTTACAAATCCTTAAGAGAATAGGATTTTCAACACATTTGCTTGTGCGCTCGCGTTCGTTGCATAGTTTTAGGCGTTGCATGCAACGCGCTAAGCCGGGCATTTGCCAAGGCGGTAACGAGAGCGGCAACAGCTACAGCCGGAGCAGCAGCCGCAGCTGAAGCCACGGCCACAGCCGAGCGTCATCACAAATGCATGGCGCACAAAAGCATATTATTTAGCTTACTCTTCGCCTGTCTCTTATCATTATTATCTGGGTGCTTCCGTTCAATAGCCGGCATCAGCACCGACACCGGCACCAGGACCAGGACCAGCACCGACACCGTGCACTGAATTTATGCAAATGCTGCATTTTGCTTTTCAATTTCGTTCGTTTTACATTGCTTTTTCCCTCCGCCTTTCGCTTTTGCAATACGGCAACAAGTTTGACTCTCTGCGCGTCTGCTCGGCAACTTCTTGCCGTGTTTTCCCAGCGCATTAAGCTTGAGCACAGTTGTGGGGATTTGCGAGAAATATGGGTGCTATTCTTTGCATAAAGTGCCGCATCTCACTCTCTCATCAGTTTTGCATCGCTTCATCCTTTTATTTACTTTCACTTCCATCGTTCACTTCACTTCACTCCTGCCAAAGCTGCACAATTCAGTTTACAATTCTTGGGTTACATTTGCTTCTTGTTGATTTTTTCCTTTTTCTGCTACTGCTGCTACAGCAACTGTTGCTGTTGCCGTTGCTGTTGGTTAAGTGTCACAAATATAAACGATTTTAGCTTTTAAATGCGCCTAGCTCTGGGGCTTCGATTGAAGCTGGACGGCGAAACCCTTGGGTTCCTTTTGTTAGTGTTGTGCATAAGCTGGATATATGCTATTGACTATGCAAATCTGCTTATACCTTTTTTTGTTCCTCAACGCCGGACAACTTCTGCTTGTCAGTCCAAAGGCTCGGCCCTTACCTATATTTGATTGTGCTGGGAAAGAAAAATAGTTGCTTTAAGTTAGTTAAAAGCATTTTATATGCTAAGTAAATTATTTTAGTTTACTTTTGAGTGCTTTGGTAAAGGGAAGGAGATGAACCTTTTGTCTTTTATAATTATCAATTAGTTGATCAATTTTGAAGCCTTTTAGTTAAAGCTTACAATTGGTCAAGTTGAATCTAAATGAAGCCTTTTCTTTCTACACAAAGGCTCCGCTCAGAAACTTTCAAAGTTTGGATTAGGATATAACTGACTTATTTATATTTTGAATATTTTTATTTTTCTGATAAAATCAAACTTTAATTAAGCATTAACACCTTGATTGCACTTGCGATTGACTTGAAATTTGTAATTTAAAAAAAAAATTAAAATATGCAATTTAACCTCATGAAACTCGTTTACAGAATTTTCGTTTTCGTCATGCATATTTAAAGCTATTATTCACAATATTTGTAATTAAATTATGTTGAGCTCGTTGTGGTCACTGAGTCATTCAGCTAGCCGTAGTTGCAGCTCACGCCCCCGCTTTTTCCAGGCAGTGGTGCACCTGTTCATTAACCTGTGCTGGATTGTGTATAATATCAGTGCCAGTGGCGCAGCTATACGAACGCCCTCATCCTCAGCCCGCTGCTCACCTCAGTGCCTTCCTTTGCATTGCATTGCCAATTTACGTGTGCAAAAATGTTCGCTTCATTTGGTGCGCGGCTGGCACAGCTGTTGTTAATGTTGTGTTGTCGGGGGCTATTGTTGTTGTTAATGTTGGTATTGCCCCGCAGCAATGCGGTGCGCATAGTCGACAGTGCGGAAAATGCAATGGCAAATGCCATGAACTTGTTGCAATGACAACAGCGTGACAGGCCGCTACTTAGCTTTGGGCTATATGCTGCACGGTGTATGGTGCATGTTGAATGCAGCATGAAGCATGCAAGTTAACAGCACATTAATCATGGTATGGATCGCATTTGCGCTGTGATGGGCCTCATGGTGGCCCCCCTGGTGGAGCACACCCAATGCCCAGCAGCCACAACTGTAGCACGAGCCGAGCGAGTAGTCCGTTAGTCGTTTCGCTCTCATTGCCTGGCATTTATTATGCTGCTTAAATGCCGAACGGAGCAGCCACATAAAGCTGGACAAATTAACGCGTGGGTGGCCCGCCCGACCCGGGCCGGGTCATGCATCAATGTCATTCGTTATTTGGACTTGCGAGTCGTTGTTGAACGAACGAACAGTTGAGCAACAAATGTACTTGCAACAATCGTACTTTGCCTCATGCATTCATATGGCCGCCACATGTGTGCCAGTTCTGTTTTTGGTACTGCTACACTGGCTGCTGTTGGTGTGTCGCGTGTCACCATTAAAGACACACACACACACACACGAGCAACAATGTTGGAAAGTCAAGCAACGTCAATTTCCGTTTGTTGTCGTCATTAAAATGCAAGCGGTCATGCCTGGCCGCACTTTGCCACTCACAAGTTTTGATAGGATGATGACGATGACAATGATGGCAATGATGATGATGATGATGATGAGGATGAAGTTGCTGCCATTTTTGGTTGCCCAAGTCACAGAATTCTATTAATTAGTTGTGGCGCACAACGTTTGTAAGCGACACTCGTGTAGCACTTAAAACAATTTACGCTCAACATTTGAAATGTCTGCATAAACAAGTTGACAGCCAGCTGACAGAAAGTCAGCCAGGCCGACAGACAGCCAGCCAGCCAGCCAGAGAGGCAAAATTGTGCGGTTGACTAAGTGCGAGGAGAGGCATGTGTGTAATCGATACGTTCTGATGAGTTCCCATTTGCAGAGCTGTCAAAATAGACCCAGAGACCACCTTGGCGCTGCGGTAATGCGATTAAAAATGTTGTTTTTCAAAATCCAATCTACAATTACTCACATGTTGTTTGTGGAAACATGTGCGCAGCCGAAAACTGAAACCGAAATCAAGAGCGGAAATTGAAATGTTGTAAGTGCAGCAAGTGGAGGCAATGCTACTGCTGCTGCTTCTGGTTTTCTTTAATGGCTCGTGGCAAAGTCGCGGCAGCTGCTGCTGCTGCGTGTTGTTTTTACCAAGAGCAATGCAAAGTTTTGACAACATTTGCCACTTTGTCATTCAATTTTAATTTGAAGCTTCGCAATGCGATTTTTACTTTGTAGCTGGAGTCAAAAGCACTGCTCGTATTCTGACAAAGTCGAAAAGTTTTTTTTATCGGTGGCTGGGAAAAGGGGGGGGGGGGATTGCTGGGGGTCTGCTGCTGCAGTTATGATTTACTTGCCAAACGCTGTCCCGAAACGAAACGGAATGCAGCGCAACGAAATGAAGCCATCAAAAACGTTGACGTCGTTACGCAAAAGCGGAAATGACAATGATGATGACGATGACGGCCATGATGATGATACTACGGCTTCTGCTGCTGCTGCTGATGATGATGATGATGATGATGATGGGAATGATGATGCCAAATAAAATGGTGCAGGCGAAGGATGTGCACGCAATGAGAATGTGGCTGTGATTTGTGCTGCTGTGCAGGACGTGGAGCTTCAGCTACAGCTGCTGCTGCTGTTGCTATTAAAACGCGTGAAATTGAAAAGGCGAAAAATTGCAATGCCAACAGAATTGGCAAACTGTTGGACAAGTCGTATTCATTGTGTCAATCACCAGGGAAAGAGAAAGTGTGCAATGACTCCAGCTTGACCAACAGCAAGGGGCAGCAGCAGCGGCAGCAGGAAACTGTTTATGTAGGACATAGTGCTAAAAGCTGTCAACTATTTGATGGTCATGTTGACCGCTTTCCAGGACAACTGCTGGGCTATCGTAAAAGTCGATCCACATATCCTGTATATAATAGTTTACCAAAACTATTTCAATTTATTCTTTATATTATTATCTTCTATTCAGAATGTGAATGTGAATGATTGAATGTAACGGTGGGGACTCCTTTACATTGCGTTGCGTATTACTTTGAAAAATGTAAAAAGCAAATATGAAGAGCTGGAATTTAAGCTTAAAAGATTAATGGCGTTTCTATTTGGAATTTTCAACAGAAGTCTTTTAGTATTGATATGATGTTGTTCAGCCTAGCAAAATTACTAAATGGTTTTTAATATGATCTAAATTCAAATTAGGAAACAATGCCATTTGACTTATTTGTTTTGCTAAAATGTATACAGTAAATAGGAAGAGGCATGGCAGGCCATATTATGCATATGTATTCTTGAACAGGAAGATAAGTGAGTCTAGCCATGCCCATATGTCCGTATGTATACGCGCTTCGATCGCAGTACCTAAAGAAGAAAGAAACTCGCAGATCTGACTGTGCTCAAGAAATCTTCCAGTCGGGCACACCCGAAAAAATCTTTCTTTATTGTTTAATATTTGAGCGTCAGCTAAATTATATCATATATTCTCACATCCTTTTCCTTATAATACTAAAACCAGCCTTTATTAATTCACAATTCGCTACTTAATCCAATATTTGTATTTAAACTTAATCTTTTGTGTTGTATCAGGCTTATAACATCATCATTATGTAGTCCAATTACTTATGTCAACTAATTAAACCTAACATGTCTCTCTGTTTTCATATCATTTCTATTCACAGGTAGCGACCATGATGTCCTGCCCCTTACCTATGCCATTACCGATACCAATACCTTCAATACATAAAACTGAATTCACACCGGTTCACATTGGAGTCAAGGTGAGTCTCTTACTAAGCTCTCTCTCTCTATTCCTCCTTCCATTATTCCAATAATATTTCGAGTGCGAAATGGGCCGCGCGCACTGCCTCATTATATAATAGTATATTAAGCGCATAAATGCGAATATCATGCAAATCGCGACCTCCATGACCAAAAAGTCAACAAGTGGAGCAAAATGCTATATGTAAATGTTGCCGCTAAACTGGCACACAAGACCAAGCGGCAGCAGCCAGCAGCAGTACCACAGGCACCACAGGCAGGATGTGACAGCATGTCGAGTGGGGTTGCTTCATTGTTGACATTATTGCACTCATATACACACACCCACACACATGTAGTGGAATATTTCTATGTATATATAAATATATATACATATTCACCCAGATATACAACGGGAACAGAGTATAATGCGCGCAACTAAATCAAATTGTTGCTTGGCAAGATGGTGACGCTTGACGCTCTCCTCGTCCACACACATCCTCATTTGACTACAACTTTAATGCGCAGTGATCACATTTTAATGATACCGAAATGCAGTGCCCGTTGTTGTTGTTGTTGTTGTTCTCGCTGAGGAATAATGATGTCAAACCTGTGCATCAGCAGTTGGGGGTGGGTGGGTCTAACAATGTTGTGGAATGCGTCACGTTTGATAAATGCTGCAACATATTTCTTGATTTTGTTTGTCCTTTCGTTTAAATGCCACACATAAATCTATTTTTGAATGAAAGCCACTGCGTGGCACAACGTGGCGTATGCGCAATATATATATGTATGTACATTCACATCTTTTTGGCTGTTTGCTCCATTTTATTGTTGCTGTCTGGCTGTTTTGCTTTTATCTGAAGGAAACGGCGCTTATTGTTTGCATAATGGACGCTCGTTAGCGCTACGTAACATATATATCTTTGGGTGGGTGAGTGTAAGGAATTGAGCAGATCCTTTAAAGCAACATTTTTGCAGTCTCGCAAACCATGCTTGAACCAATATAAATGCGTTTTTAATTTGTTTTATTCAAAAATTATTTATTTTCCATGATGCCTAGAGGCATATCAGCAGCTGCTACGGCTGCTGCTGCTGCTGTTGTTTAAATCGTTGTCAGCTTTTGTCAGTGCACGTTTAATAAATGAATTCCTGGTCGTCCCCCTTTCAGTGTTTGACCAGCACTGCATGGACATCGTTTCACTCTTATCCTTGGGGCACGCCAGCTGCGTTCTTGATGCCACAAAGGCTGTGTGACATGGTAAATGAATTTTTTGCCAAAACCAAAACCGAAACGAAAACACGCCAACAAAGTCGACAGTGGAGTCGAGTCCAACCGTTCAGATCAAAGATAAATGTTGCTTCTCTGTGTGTTTGTCGGCCACGAAAACCAACTCCTGTCAGTGCTCAACGTCCAATGCCCAGAGGTTGTGCTCTGGCAGCGTTAGTTCGCATTATTATGAAGATTTTGTCCGCAAACGGATTTGACCAATAATGCATTTAATTCTATATCTAGAACTCAATCTAACACAAATGAAACGTATGATGTCAATTGTTGCCTGACAAATGCTTTTAAAAACAAAAAGCAGCAATCGATAAAACGTGTTCGACACTAATATGTTCAAGTGCACTTGGCATTGGTATTAATAAGTGGTTATGAAACAGGCAGGAGTGATAGGAAGAACAATTTCAATGCGAATCTAAAGAAGGGTATCTTCCAGTAAAACATTGTGATAAAGGAGTACATAAGAAGATAACAAAGTTGTGAAATGAGCCTATGTTATGGACTATTTCGTTATATTTTTTAATCCAATCTCTCTTATAGAGATTGTCAATCGTTATATTGATATAAAGTTATTTGCTTGTAATCGCATAATGATGACAATTATTAAACGTCTATCGTATCTGCTGTCGGCAAGAATGATCAAAGTTTAATTGGCAGCTCATAAATCTGTTGTCAATTTGCTTTTTTTTCTCCTATTATTTCCCATCCTTTTTATACCCTGAACCCATTGAAAATGGGAAATCAGGGTATAATGTTTTTGTTGAAATGTATGTAACAGGCAGAAGGAGGCGTGGCAGACCCCATAAAGTATATATATTCTTGATCAGGATGACAAGCCGAGTTGATATAGCCATGTCCGTCTGTCCGTCTGTCCGTCCGTCTGTCCGTCTGTCCGTCCGTCTGTCCGTCTGTCCGTCTGTCCGTATGTATGAACGCGTCGTTCTCAGAACCTACAAGAGCTAGAGACTTGAAATTTTTTATGTAGGTTCCTGTATAGCACGAAAAGATCGAGTTTGTTTCAGAAATTCGATAACTGTTATCGTTTTATTGTTATCGATTAAAAACGAAAATCTAAATTAAGTTATAAAATTCTATCTAAATCATCTTTCTAGCTAGAGTCTTCAAATTTTGCATTTAGTGTTATGTAAGCCTTACGCAATTTCGGTTTTTGTTAAATTTTGGGTGCCACGCCCCCTTCGCCTCAAATTTGTAACTCTCGTATATCAAATACTAGAGACTTGTGCTTTGGCACATACATACATATGGATGTCATGATCACGCCCAACAAGTTTGATGAAAATCGTTGGTCTAGAAAAAAAGTTATTAAACATTTAATTTCCCATAGCATTGCCATGCAAAGCAGCCAAAGAACAGCTGACGCACCGACTTTCGCTTGTGTGTGCTTGCGCCTGTGTATGTGTGTGTGTATGTTTTGCTTGTTATGAACGTACATATGCATGTGTATATAAAAGAAACGAAGAATGCTTGGAATAGCGCTTCTTCGCAGGGTTCAGGGTATACCCTAGTCGAGCGGTCTCGACTAGAGTTTTCTTACTTGTTCTTCTTATACAACGAAACAGCTTAAAAAACGACACGCGGCTAATTATCAGGCGACGTTAACTGGCTGATAGGCATGTTCGGATCAGCGGCGACTAATTAAGGCAAATCAGAGCACGCAAAGTAGCCGAGGCCAGTTACAGCGCCTGTCTGAGCCTCGGTGATAACAGGCCGGTTACCAGTTCATAAAAAAAGCGAAGGCAGAAATTATTTAATAAAACGTCAGACACAACAACAACAAGAACAGCAACAGCAGCGAGGGTTGCCTTAGAGGGGTCAAATTTAACGAGCCACCAGCCACGGCCGTTAAACCCAATTTCCCGCCCGAGGAATCAACGGAAACTTACACTTGACCGCACGGCATAAATCATCTAGCAGGGAATTAAACTGGGTGGCTTTGGCAAGTCGGGTATCTGGAGGTGTGGCTGCAAGAGCAGCATCTATCTCCTGGCTCCATAAAAAAATGGCTGTAAAGGTGTGTCGGCTAAATAATATTTAAAACCCGAAATAAGACAATGAGATACGCATATTATATAGACATTTTAGTGTCCGTGGGTTCAGTTTATGGCTTGGGGAAAAATGTTCATTATCAAGCCTCACTTGGAGGCTATGTTTAATTTTCTGTTTAATAAAATAACTGCCTCGTTGCTATCAATAAATAAATAGGCAATTAATACAATTTTAATATTTTCATCGAGTTTTCGACTCTAATACGAACAGGCTGGAGTAGCTGATGTTAACATTGAAAAATAGTTGAATGTCGGAACTTAAGTTTAGTTCGTTGTTTATCTATGAATGAATGGATCACATTTCAAGTACTCAAAGCATCTTCATATAGGATAACAATAATCTCTTATTAGGATGAATCCATGAATTTATTTCCATCTGGTACAGTTACCCTGATAGAGCAGCAGTCAGCAGTGCAAAGGACATTTATGCCTGTAACTTTAGGTTGAGTTTTAACTCTTGTTGTATATCTATTGAAATGTAATATAAAAGTTACACATCAATATATCAATATAGTGAAAATCATAGTTGCGGCTGTATTTGTTTTCAAGCAAATGTATTGTATTAAACACAGGCTGAAATGCTTAGTACAGGGAATTCATATTACATATACACATCTGTAACATATATTTAACTCGTCTGATTTCGTAAATCTTGAAGCCAACAACAAGCAACCAAGAGTTTCTTGGAGTTTAAGAACTTCCGCTTTCTTTCATTCGTTTTTTGTTCTGCTCTGACAGCAGGTGATTGTACCTATATACCCACTTTCGCATGCACCCTGTCTAGGCTGCGACCCGTCACTGTAGCCATGACTGTCCAGGGCATAAACCTTAATTCCAACTGTGCAGCACTTTGACCGGCCAATGCTTCCGGGTTACGAAGTGAAGCGCAGCGAAGTGCCGTTGGCAGACTCAGCTGCTCCTTTGCCTGATCCTTTTGTCTTCTTGGTTCATTCGCGTACATTTATTTTTCTTATGCTTGTTATTAATAATTTAAGTTGCGCTCTACTTTGGCATGAAGACGATGAGGTAAGAATGACGAGGATGCTGCCGATGAGGACTGCGTCGCAGCATTGTTTGTTTCTTGCCGTTGTTTGTCTCTCTGTCTGTTTGTCTGGCGCTTTGCTGCGCAGTTTATTCTTACAAAGGATTGCGTTTCAGTTACAGTTCGGGGTGTTGTATTAAGCGCTCATTTCCAGCTACCTTTAGATGTTGTTTTTGTTGATGCTGCTGCTGCTGCTGCTGGTGGTGGTCCTGCTGCCTGGGCTGTACTTTGTTTTATTTTTTATTTCCACTCAAATTGTTTTATTTGCAGCAGAGCAGCGAGCACCGAGCCCCAGACGACTGGCTTTATTACAGCGATTTTTCTTGAACGCATTTTTCGTATGTTGTCGTTTTTCTTAGCTGTCTCTTACCTTTCGTAATTTTTATGATTTTATTCTTTGCGTCCTCACCTCACGCACGCCAGCCATTCAGCCAGCCAGTCAGCCAGCCAGCCAGCGGCAACGCAGAAAATGCGACTGTGGCTGCTTTGTTTGCTTTTTGGTTTTTATTATTGTAATTCATATAAAAAAGCCGAGCGCAGTAGTTGCTATTTGCCCAGGCACCACTTCTGTACGGTTGTATGTGTGTGTGTGTCATAATAAAAACCTTTTTCAGAAATTAAAAAAGAAAGGAGATGCGAACCAAATTGCCCAAAATCCGTGCCATACATACTTTCTGCAAACAAAAAGAAAAAGGGAAAATAAATAAAAGTGCTGGCATTGCGTATGCGCCACGTAATCCGCAGCAAAACCAAAAAACATACGAAAATTGCTGTGCTTGGGTGCAATTCGATTTGATTTTTGCCTTGCGGCCTTTGTTATTTTGCCAACCTTGGCAAGCGTTAAAAATTATAGTTATTTAGTGTGATTGTTTTGGGGTAATTCGGGCCCAAGAATTTGTGGCACATTAGACATGCACACGCCATCCTTTAAAATGGGAATGCCACTTTCGTTGCTCCTCGCGTCTCCATTTTGTGGTCGGCCATTACACGACGGCGACTGTAACGGTAACAACAAAAGGCTAACGGCTAATTATTCCCCCGTTAACGGGCGCAGGCACACAAAACAATCGTTAAACGAAAATATTATAGCATGCCTCTCATTTCTGTGCGTGTCCAAACTAATGCGGCACGCAGCCAAAAGCGACCAGCGAGCCAGCATATTATGTCCGAGACACATGCGTGGGGCATAACTAGCTAGCAAGACAAGCTAAGTGGCTGGAGCACCATGAGGAGGATGCGTGTCTTGAAAGACATCAGCAGGAACAAGAGGATTAGTTAACAAGCAGCCCTTGTCCTTGTTGTACACATAAGTCAAACAATTTGGCTGAAAATGAGCAAAAACTATGTTCGAGTACATGGTACAAGACGGAGCTAGGAAAGAAAGCAGACCCTTTGCTTGTGGCCGTGAGGGCTGTGGTTGGGGCTGCATAGAAATCGAAAAGGGATAGACATTAATTTCAATTAAGGCGTGTCGTCTGCTACGCCCCCAAAGTTACTCAGCTTGCTGGCGCTTCAAGTGGAAGTGGAAGTGGAGTAGAAGTGGGGGGTAGGAGCTGTGTGGCAGCTACTTGTAGCAGCTTGCTGGTTGTCCTGTTGCCGGGCTGCGGGCCATGAAAAGCGTCGCTGCTGTTGTTCTGCTGTTTAAGCAATCGTTTTGTTTACAATTTTTGCGTGCATGCACACATACACGCATAGAGGGAGATAGAGATAGAGAGGGAAGCGCGCATTATTTATTATGGTTGACACAAAGCGCAGAAGGACAGCGCTCTCTCTCGTCACAAAATAATAGCAACAGCATACACGACTAGCGCAAAACTGCACAAGATGATGCAATTCCCAGATGTCTCGTTAAAGTTTCACAAGAGGGCGACCGAAAAATGTAGCATACTTTTGCGGGGCGACAACAGAAAACAAGACAAGTTTAAATAGTTGCGTGTACATACACACTTGATTAAAGAATTTATGTTGGATATACTATTTATGAAATGTGCAGTAAATTTATATATAATAAACATAATTTACAATACAATATGGAACGAGGGATCGTTTCAGTTGCAACTGAAATGTTATGGTTGCAGGTTTTTAAAAGGACGATCAGTCAAGCAAGCTGTTGGCTGCTTTGATAACACGAATTATAAGAAGAAGCTCAAATCATTCTTTCTTATTAAACATATCTCGCGATCCAATGTCGACTTGGCTAGGAAAACAATACTGACTATACTGACTGAGCAAAATAGTGAATATATTTATAACTTTTCTGCTGGAATATCTTCCACATTTGTAGTCTTCTTTAAATCAAATATGTATATAAGTAATTATATATATATATGTTAAGTTTAACAAGACTGGTTGTCTGCAGCTGTGCGAGCAATTATTTTGCTAGACATAATTAGCGTCTCGTTTTCATAATTTATCGATAAACGCGACGGGCTGAAAGCTTTTTCTCAAACACAGAGAGCGCGAATTGTGGCCAAGGAACAGTTGCTGTTTGTGTTTCATGCAACAACTTAAGATTCACAGCTGTGGCTCAGAGACGGCTTTAACTCTTGCCTTGCTCTTGGGGGCGCTGGCGCTCGTACACAGGCATAAACACACACACACAGACACAGAGACTCAGTTAGGCACACATTCTAGGTAAGAGCATCGTACAATGTTGACTTTGGCTTTACAGTTCAATATTTATTTTCGCGATTTTCACGCTGTGCGGCAAAAAGATTGCTTTTCTTTGGCCCAAAACGAAGAAGTCTTTGTCGACGCTGTCGTCATCGACATCGCTTCCACTTGCCTTGTCCTAGTCGTGCTTAGTGTCGTCGCATGTGGACACAACAAACAAACGGACACATGCATTAGTTGAGCTTAACTATCGTCGTCAGTTGTGTCCTGGCGATGTTGGCACTTCCTGCCCATCTGTCCTTTCTGGTCGTCTGCTCCACATACACTTTCTATATTTTCCGGTCTTGTCCTGCCAGCCCCCGAGTCCAGTGCTAGTTGCCGTTGTCTGCAGGTGCGCGTCGAAAACTTGTTGACCAAACTCAAAGATAAACACACACAAACAGTAAAAACTTTGGAGCGTCTGCCATCGGCGAAAGTGTTGGGCCAGCGCAAATATTGTCCAGTGAAATAAGCATTATAAAATTCGCAAAATGTTTTCAACTGAAAGCGAAACTAGAAATGGGGCCAACTAAAACTTGTCCAGATACTTTAGTAACTAGAAAAAAGCGGAAAAAGCAGAACAAAACTCGAGCAGCTCAAGAGAAAGTGGAAGTGATGAGCGCACCTCACCTTGCGACAAGGCCCGCCCACACCCAGTGGCTGGCGATTTATTTGCATGTGCGCCTATAAATTCGTAATAAAAACTGCAAACGACCAACCCTAATACAGTCATCAGCGAAAGGGTAGCAGACCAGCCAACCGCCCCAAAAATAACCAGAAGAGGAAGCAGAAGGAAAAAGATATCTGGTGGGGTGCTGTGGTGGGATTTGTGGAGTCGGCTTTTGTTGTAACTCATTTGACATTATTATGTGCGCTTTTATGGCTGCGAAGGCTCAACGTACGCGCCTGATTCAAGTGAGTCTCGCCGTGTGTCCTTACTGCCAATTTCTCTGTCCTGTCTTCCGCTCTGTCTAGGCACATCACGCGCACATCAATAAATTTCCATGTGTCTCTTTTGGGCGCATACGTGTGCCGGCAGTCAGCCATATGCATGTATGTGTGTGCGGGTGTGTAACTGGGCTTGGCTTTTGTTGCAAAGTCCCTTGCAAAGCTTTGGGTAATTATTATTTGGTTTATGATTTGAGCACTTTTCGTGTGCGGCGGCATCTTTAGAATTTTGTTTATTACGCCGCAAAGGCGAGCTTAGCCCAAGGTGTTTGCCTTCCCGCCATTAAATTTTAACAGTGTGTGTCCTTAAAAGTAGGTTGCTTATTTTATTGCAAGCCGCATTTACGGCTCGTCGAATAGTTAATGCGATTTTCTTGTTGCCATCACGACAATGAGCAAAGTCCTCCCCATAACGCTGATTGCGGCTAGTTAGCCAGAAAAATCAAATGCAAACATACGGCGATAATGTCATAAATTTTACCTTAAGCTCAAAGAATGTAGTGTGGTGGGGGTCGGAGGGGCAGTAAAGTCTCTGCATATTGTGCGGTCTGGCCAGAGGACAAGCGAGAGGCTGCAATCGTTCTCTTTGGGAATGCACCAATAACACAAATAGTGTGGCAACGCTATTGCATGGACCATATAGTACAGTGGGTGAAATAAAGTGTTAAGTTACCAATCTCTGAAACTTGAAGTATGATTAGTAGAAGTCACATAATAAAATTTATAAATATTTACAAAATTATTATTAATTTATTTTTTATTTTCTAATCAAAAATAATGAAACAAATTTTAAGAACCGATTTTAGACATTTCATAATTTTATTAATATAATTTAATTGTAAATATAGTAATAGAAATTTTATTAAAATTCCTCAAGGCCATCCATCACTTCCGAATCTCTTAGTAATATTTAAAAGATGAAACGTGACTTATTCACTCAGTAATCCACTTTAAACTTCAGATTAGAAGTCGAATATGTAATTACTTACGAATCGTATCTAGCCATTGAAGCGCTTTAAATTGGCGCGATGACTATCATGTTCCATTTGAAATCCATATCGGATATATCTCTAAGCATACACACACATACGCCCCCTCTTGCTGATGCCGAAACACTTTCATTGCACAGTTGGCGCTGTGCGCTGAGGCTTTTCCATTGCTTCAATGCCCACATAAACCCCAAATCGTAAAAAAGCGGAAACCAACAAACGTTCGCATAGAAAGCAAATACAAATATTGACATTGCATATGCGATTGGCGAACAGCACCGCGAGCTGCCTGCTGTTGAGCCTTCCAAGGATGTGCTTAGCTGCGCTGGCTGGCTGGGGTAGCTGGGGGGCAGGAAATCGTGGCCACACGTCGTCCATATACGCAAGGAGTTGCGGCAAAAGATTTTTACCTTTACGATGTCAATATAAATTTGTATTCGCATTACAACAATAAAAGGCCGTGCCACATCCCAGGTAGTGAAGCGCCCAGTCTGCGCCAACGGGAGCAACAACAATTTCTGATTTATGGCGCTAAAAGTGCACTCAAACACAGCCGCAGCCGCAGCAGCAACGAGGCAGCCGTCGCAGCCGTCGGGCTAAGAGCTCGTCCTGGCAGAGCAATATGGCGACGTTTTTAATTCCACAGATAACAAAGCACTCGTGGCAAAGCCGGCGATGGCAGCCCCACCAGCCGTAAGCAGCAGCAAATGGCAATGACAAAATAGAGCAACTTGCGAGCAGCAATAAGCCGGGGTCGCAGCAGCGGAGCACAGGTCGGCGCGGCCCGCTCGCCAGTTTCGTTAGATAAAAATCGAAGTTTAGCAGCATTCGAGCCATGGGACAAGTGTATGCAACAGGCGCGGCGATAACAATTTCTAATAAAACCGCATGACAGCCGCCGTGTTGGCCACGCCCACTGGGAGGGCTAAGCCTTTTTTTAGTGGCGACGCGTGCAGTCGCCCCAGATTATTGCAATGATGCTGCTGCTGCTGGCGCTGCAGCATCCTTGGCTATAAAGTGGCAGATAATGTATGCCCCAAACCGACTGTAGCTGGCAAATAAATCTGCGATGTTATTACAAAGCCGCATGCCACATGCGCCACATGTGCCACATGTCGTATGCTTGATATACCGCCTTATCAAATCGCTGGCCACGCTTTATCTAATTGGCTAATTGCTCGCCTCTGCTTCGCAAAGTTTCGCGAGCTGCTTCAAACTTTTAGTGGTAAATTAACCGCGATATTTATAACAAGCAGCAGAAGCCGAAAATTAAAAAAAAAAAAATAATAATAATAAAATTATAATCAAACTTTGCAACTTGTGCTCCTACAAGTAGTCGGCTTTCAGGCTTGCCAATTGAAATGAGCGCTTGCAAACATGGCAAGAAATCGGCGTGAAATACTTGAGCGCTCAAGTGCTTCGCGCAGAGAAAACCCGAGAAGGAAAAAAGAAAAGCAAATTGAGTTTGTTGTTGCTGTGAGGGGCTGCAAATTGGATGGGGCATGGGGGAATGGTTTGGCATTATTGAAAACTTTGCTGCATACTTTGCACAGCAAACCCTTTTTACCGAAATTGTATGCAGATTCTGTTGCCGCAAATTTCCATTGTATCAGAGTTTGCCATCTCCCTAGCTTTCAATGGGGTATTTATTTATATTTTTTGCACCCAGTTTTCACTTCGTCTTTTTTTTTATCATTTTGGCTGCGCAGCTTTGCCTATTTACGTGGGCGCTCTACTTGTTACCCGCAATTTGTCTTAAGTGGCAGTCACCGCCCAAGTTTTCAACGGCAGCGTCGACCCGCTGGCTGTTTTGGCCCCGTAGGCATTTCCATTCATCGCGTGCGCGCAGCGCCAACTGCTTAGGAAAGTGTGAAAAAAGCGTACAAAACGCCATAAAGTATGCAGAGCATTTGCATTTGGCATTCAACAAGACAAACACAAAATGAAGTGCAAAGCAGAAGCCGCGACAAATTTTCAACTAACCAAAATCGTAGCGGCAGGGCCAATATGCTAGACTATGTGCTACCCTGTAGTGAGTAGATGCGGAAGTAGTATTATTAAAGATGTTTTTCCATTTGCTTCTAGAAATAAATAAATGAATATTATGGTTTGAATATATACTCCTTAAATAATTTAATGTAGTTGAACATATTTATGGTATATATTTAATGTTTTATTAATATTTTAAGTCTTGTTTTAATATTAAAATCAATTTCTTTTAAAGTGATATTATTTAAATTTATTTTTGAAAATAATGAATTTCTTTTAGTTTTATTTATCATAGTTTAAATATATTTTTAAATTATATAAATGTTTATTTTTTATTGTTAAGCAACAATTTATTTTATAAGTTTATATATAAACTTAGTTAATTTTAAGTCTTCAATAAATTCTTTATTTTACCCAAATTGTTTAAGCCAAGAAATCTCAATTAAATCTTTCTCAACATTCGAAGCTGCCCTACTCCAACTCATACATTTAGTTACAGGGTGTTTAAAAAAAAGGACGCGTAGGGCATATAACAACAATGACAAAAAAACGTAAAAAAAGGGTTGCTGGCGTCTTTCAAGCCAGCCGCGAAATTTTCCCGTTCGTGCCTGGCTTTTGTGCTGACAAATTCAGGCGTGATAAGTTTTATGTGCGCTTATTTGACTGTTTTTAAATAGACCAGCGAGGGCAAACGGGGTACGCACACCCGACCAGTTTCGGGTGGTCTGTCACGCAAAAGTTAAATAATTGATGTTGACAATCAGCAAAGCAAATAAAGAAGCGGCAAGAAAATGAACGAATGAGAATACGAATGCGAATGCGCGTTAGATGAAGTGGGCAAGGTTTGACATTCAGCTTTAAGTGTTGGGGTCTGTTTTCGAAATTAATAAAGGCATTTGCAGCGAGCATGCAGAGCGGTTTCCTTTTTTTATGCTTCAAGTGGCAGGCGGGCGGCTACCCGTTTAACTGAAGCAATTAAATAAAATTTAATTTATTATGTGCCCAGGTTTTCTGTTTCCCAAAGCTAGACAAATATGAATTAAAAGCATTAAAATTAAAAGCATAACAAAAGAAATGTATAAAGTCAATGAATAATGCACGACAGGGCTGCCTTTAAGCTGGACTTGCCTCAAAAATCATAATCAGAATTCATTTTGATTTTCCTCAACTTACTTCAAATTAGCTGGAAAAGTTGATCTGGCTGCTGCGAGAATACATACACGTGTTGTTTGTATATGTTCCAGTGGCCGTGTGTCCACGCCATAAATATTAAAATCTTATTAACAAGAGTCGAAATACGTGCTCTCCGAAGAAAAACAATGGCAGTGGCAGCAGCAGTAGCATTCAGTCATGCAAGCAATTTTTGTGCAAAAAGAAAATATGTGTCAATTGGGAAATCTATTTTGCGGATTTGCGCGCGCTCCACTCAATCAAAGGCTGAGACCTTCCGGCTGCGCCTAAAAGTATGCCGTGCCATCAGAATAAACCACCCGACCTTATACATATCAATACACCAGAATCAAAGTCAACTGTAGAGAGGGAAGCACACACACACACACACAATCAGATACACACAGACAAATATATATACATCCAGACACCTGAGCAGTTGCTGTTTGGCCAAGGGCCTGACGGTCTGCTACGCATATTTAAGTAAAACTTTGCCGCCAACGTTGTCCACATATAAATAAAACATTTGCGGGCTGCACAAAGGATGAAACGGTAGATGGATGACCCAGTGGCGCAAGATGACAGTGGCAGCATCAGCAGCAGCAGCAGGCGGCGGATGCAGGATACAGGAAAATCCCTTTACGAGATGGAAGGGCGCACGCTAACGGCGGAAGTGCGTACAAAATGAAACATTGCTCCACGGAGGTGGGTCATTTTGAGCGCCTCGATGACTCTCTTCAGTCTTTCAGCTGTGCGCTTGGTCAAGCAGATATGCGCCCCCCAATACAGGGCGAAAGCTTCGTAGAACGCATGATGATGGCAACGACGACGACGACGACGACAGCGCCATTTCAGCGTGCAGCAAATTGAAATTGAAATTGAAAGAAGCGAAACGAAACGAGCGAACGAAATGAATTCTGGTCGCTAACTGGCCATCCAGCTGGCTTCCTGCTGGGCAGCAGGCCGAACGCATTTGCTGGTGGCATAATTGGCGCTTATTTCCTGGACAGCTGCTGAGGCCGATGTTAGCCGCTGACGACGTTAGCGTCAGCGTCAGCGTTAGCCGAGTGTTTCATCAAATGTTTTGCGCCTGTCATTTTTATTGGTCACTGGAGGATGAAGCTGCCGCCCACCCGATGGGCTTGGCTCGAGCTCTAACTTCTGTGATTGACAGCTGGCAAGATTTTTTGTTGTTTTTTTCTGAACTCAGTCAGATTATGCATAAATCTCAATAAATTTCAATAAACGCAGCAAAGGGAACATTTTGCCAGCCAAGCAAAGTTTTTCGTTATTTCGTACTTCCTTTTTTTTTTTTTTTTGGGAGATTTTTGCTTTGGTTAAAACTTTCATATAATTCAAATCACTTTAGACTAGCTGGCATGGCCACGCTGTTACATGTGATGAAAGTTTTAATACCATGCCCTATGCGTTGCTTGGATCTGTCAGACACTCTCCCCAGTCACTTATCCCTTTGTGAAAGTTTACCAAATGAAGCGTATTAGGACCAAAACTTTTAATTGTTCAAATGGCCAAACATATTGGGTACTTAAGTGACTTACGCACACAGACAGACACAAGCACACTCACACACACACACACACGCGCACACACAGAGAGACAGACAGACAGACAAAGTTGCAGCTGCAATGTGCAAAGTTGACTTTTGAACTTGTGACGAGTCAAACAAACTAATGCTAAGCGGCTTTGCCAGTAGTCCTCGTGCTCGCTCAAGTACTCGACCCCAAAGCTGCTGAGTGCTGTAATTGGTCAAAGGAACTGCCCGCAAACACACAATTAAAGCTCATGCCTTTTTCACTTTATAAATATTTTTGAGCTGCTTTCGCTGAAATAGCCCTAGACTTATCGAGATTTTCCGCTTAAGTAGCGGTTATGTTTTCGCCTGTCAATTAGGTAAAACTGAACGAATTTTGAAACTTAGATTTTGATACGGTGCAAAAGCTCGCTGACATCTGTCGTTCAACGGCAGTCAGCAGAGTCAAATAATCAAGAATATAATGTTGCGCTGCGATGCCACCCACAGCAGCAGCAGCAGCAACAGGAGCGACAACGACAATAACAATAGTAAGGGCTACAGCAACAAGCAAATCTCCAACGACCACTTAAATCCAAGCACTTCAAGTCAATCAAGCAGCTTAAAAAGCGTAAGGCAGACAGACAGACGGAAACGCCAAGTCGCTGATGCTGGTGACGCACAAAATGAGAATCAAATCCTTGAGGACCATAGCAGCAGCAGCAGCAGCACGCGGACCAGACAAGAAATCGTGCTGTCAGGGCAAGCGACGCGCAGAATATACATATTTATGTTTGATAAAATATGCTAAAAATGAGATAAGTAGCAAAGATCCCATTGGAGCCTACAGAGCAGAGATAGAGAGTGGGAGACAGTGGGAGAGAGTAGTCATACAAATGCAGTAATCATATAACACCCACCCACCCACACATATACACCCACGGCGACTTGTAGAAAAAACATGCGATTGCCTGCCTCGTGATAATCTAAAACATGCCAAGGATTGAATTTCTCATAGGGAAATTTATTTTGAGTAGCGCTCGGTGCTCTCAATAGTGGGCAACAGCGCCTTGTCGTGTCGCATGTAAATGTAAAATTAAAGTTAGATTTACAAAGTAACAAATTGGCAGAAAAGGGCTAAGACAGTTCGTGCCAAAACTAAAAAAACTAAAGTAAACTTGCAAACCCAAACAAGAGCCATCATCTTGAAGACTGTCATCCACACACACACAGACACACATTGTAGCAGAAGCAGCACTCAACCACCCGGCTATAAACCTCAGCGAGAGCTAAGGCAAAAGATTTGGCTGGGTGCAAATTGAATGAAAGTGGCAGAAAAAATGTTGCTGAATTATGCAGTAGCATTTTGATGTATCAGATAAGCTAATTTGCGCACATGAAAGCGAAAAGCAAACTTGAAGCGCTGCGCGGGTGTATCAGTGTGCGTGTGGTGTGGTGTGGGGGTGTTTGGGGGGTGACTTTAAGACTACAAGTAGTTGTTGCCTTTCAGCAAGTGGCAACCGAGATGCACGCAAAGTTTGCCACTTTTGGAGCTCTTCTGCTCTTTGTGCTCTTGTGAGTTTTAAAGCTAATAGCAGCCACTTCATTTGTGTCACTCGATGGCACTTCACACGTGACAATGACAACAACAGCAGCAGCACAAAACCAACGACACCCAAATCAGACATACACACACACGCGCAAGCACACACGCACGCCTGCACACACTCACTCACTCACTCACTCACACACACACACACGCACGCACAAGTTGATGCTGGGACGTGGCTGCTGCAAGTATACAAAATCTCCAAAATAAATATAGCAGCCAGTTTAGAGAGGCCAACAGCCACGAGGGATTTGCATTAGCAGCTCGCTGCATGTGCGTCTAATGACAGCATTACGTATGCAAAACTAAGGAATTGCTCGCATATAACAACTGCATATGATAGCTTTGAACTTGTCAATGTGCAGTATTCACACACTTGACTTGACGAAAGTTGTTAGGAAAGATGTGCACTTAGGAGAGCAGCATTGTGTTTCTATTTGAGCATGACATCTAGGTCTTGTTTATAATTATAGACATACAAATTCAATTAACTCATTGAGCTGGTATGCTGAAGGGTATTAAAATATGTACATGCAGCAAGAATCATTTCTCATTGATGCAAATTTGATCAAATGTGGAGTTAAATTTTATATATCTTTCATAGAAACAATGTTTAATAAATCGAAAACTGGAAACTGAATTTTATATTTTAATTTTGATTTTAAGTATCATATTTATATTTTTCATTTAATATAGTTCTTTGTATTTATTAATTTTTTATATTTGTATATTATATTCTTATATACTTATTTATCACATGTGTTTTATATTATAAATATATTTTTATTTATTATATATATTTATATATTTTTACTATTATTCATTTTATTTCTGTTTTTGGTTAATATATATTTATTTAAATTTTAAATCTATTATATTTATAAACAATTTTTAGCTTGACTTTGTTATTTTAACATGACCCTGTCTCGTGAATAACTCATTAACCGTTCTAAACTGGTTTCAAATAAAAAATTAATCAATTAGAAATACAAAATGTTGAGAACAAGTTTTGTTCTGCTTTGCATTATATTGAAATATAAATTATTTACGATATTATTATATACGAGCAGTTATATCCAAAATGTCTCTGCGTACAGCATTCATTACAGTCATTCTGTGGTATATTAAATTGAAGCGAGTTCGTTGTTCAGTTGCATTTCTACAAATTGATTGCAGACTGGTTCTAAAACTGGCTTAGACAGAGAGTGAGAGCGTTGACCCTATATAATGTGCATTGCAAAATAATAACTGAATATCAGCAAATGTAAATGAATTAGCATTAATATTTTATTAGAAAAATGTCGGAGTAATTATTCATTGAAATTTCTATAGAAGTATTCTTCTTTTTAAGAAAAAGAAGTGGGCATTAAATAAAATTAAATATTTATTATCATTTCACACTTTGTCTTTGACTATGGTATTTCAAATTAATAGTTTAGATTTATACATATATTGATATAGAACTAAACACATTCATATACATATGTATGTGAAATATTCCATCCCCTTCTTCAGCGTCTTCCATTTACGGACTGTTTAACTTTGAATTACTCGACTCGAGCATTTGATTGCTAATTAGCTGCTTGTCAGCTTGTTAATTACGTCGTCAACCAGCAAACCGAATTGAGAAGCGCATTTCCAATAAATTTGATGTGAAGTGTTGTTCAATTAATTACAAAGCAACACAAATTGTCGGCAATTTGCCAAAAAACTTGCAGCGCCTTGACTGTGGTGCAACCTTCTTGACGGCTGGCCGGGTGTTCGGTCGGTCGGGCGGTTGGTCGGCTGTCTTAGGCCATTTGCCAGGCGTCTGTCGTCGCGCTGCCTTGAAATTAACACTTTTCCAACCCAATTTTATATTCATGCAGTTCTCGCGGGACACGCTGGCGACACCGCCGTCGAACAAACTTTTGCTTCACCAAGTGACAGCGCTGCGAAGTGGCTGCAACAAGGCCAGCAAAGGCGCTGGAAAAGTGTGAACAAAAATTATAATTCCCCCAACTGCGGCGGCGGAGGACGCCTCGCTGCACTGGCTCCACTGTTGTTGTTGCCTCTGCTGCTGACTGTGTTTTTCCGTTAATTTGAAGCTATGTTAATGATGAAAGCCAACAAAGGCAACAACTATGTTGGCAGCTTCGGGCTGCGAGCGCCTGTAAGCTGACTGATTTTGTTCCCTTTTGGAGCCAGTAGAGCCACGTGTTTGCCTTGGCAGGCAGCAGAAAGGCTCTCTTTATAAGCCTTTTGACGACCGACTTGCAACATTTCTTTGCATATAATTAAAAATATAAAAACAAGTAACAAGTAATACCACGCAAGTAATGGGTATACACGACTAAAAGGCTGTCTATGTTCTTTCGTTATATATCGTTTCTAACAGTTGTATACTTGTATAATTTGTTTCTAAGTACATTTTACACAGCCATCAACCCCACTGACATGCCCGCTTACAGGGTATGTACAGCGTGCTTTGTAAGCCTCATTTTTTTCGGTTATTGTGTTTGGCCTTGTTATTGTTTGCGCTTGGCTCGTTCCGCTGTTATTATGTAATTTAAGCCACAACATATTACGCCTTTAAGCCGTTTTAATGCCCCTCATTGGCTGTTCGGGAGAATCGTGCGAAAGGCCTTAAAGCCTTTCTTTGAAGCAACGCGTGCCCTTGGTCAGCTGCCTTGCTGGCCACCCAAAATGTTTTTAATAATTCATGCACTTTGGCTTTTATTCTCCCGAATATTGTTTTTATTTTATTATGTTTATATATATTTATTTCTCATGAGAATTTGCGATGTCTGTAGGAGTTAATTTGATGCCTTTTATGAAAATTGTTGCCAAGCCAAAGTTACAGGCGATTATCTTACACACATCCGAGTCTGCAGCCTGCCTTATTTTAATTTGCATTCTTGGCTATTTTCGTACGAGAGTGGAGGGTGGTCGAAAGCAGTCTGTCACAATTCAATCACTGCGCTGCTGTTTGGGCCCTAACAAATAAATACGAGTAGAAAATTATATTCAGCCTCCAGGGGGCAGCAGTGGCAGCCACCCCTCACAGCCTCGCAGCCTCATACTTTCCATACCATACCATACCACCCCGCACCCCTAATCACAGCGGCAGCAGGAACGGTAAAAAGTCATTTTGTTCTCAAGAGCGGTTCTCATATGTGATTTCAATTTGCCTGCCGCTTGTTTTGCCTTTTTGGCCAATTTGCAAATTTTCACGAGGCTGGAGGGGGAGGGGTGCAGCAAGGGTGGAGGGGGATGCATATAGCAAGATTAAGGTAGTGTGTGCGTGCGTGCGTGCGAGTGTGTGCAGAGAAAAAGCACGTGAGCACACAAGCGGCAAAGCAAATAAACAGTTAATGCTTTTATGCAAATTTATGCCATTAACACAAATAAGCAGGCAGCCAAAATTTGAAAACAATTTGTCACTCAAAAGTCACTTTGGCTTCCTCTTCGTGCCACTGGGTGTGTGCGTGTGTGTGTGTCAAGAAAAACAAAATGAAAGCCAAAATCAAAGCATAAATGACAAATGCAGAGTGGAAAAAAGAAAAAGAATGGAATGGAAAAAAACCAGGAACTCAGGCCCGTAGGCTTATGCTCGAAGCACTACTGCAGATGATAATGAAGATGCCTAGTCAGTCAGCCGAATTGGCCCAACTGACAGGGACGGGGTGCAAAAATCAAAGTCACCGAAAATTAAAAGTGATTTGTTTGCTAAAACGCCCAAGACATTAGGCCAATGGGCGGAGCTAAGTGCGGCGGGCCTTTTAGCTGTTGGCTGCTGCCGTTTGAAATGTGAAACTCATGCAGAGGCACACGATTTGCCAGCCAGCCGCCAAGTGAGACATTTATAAATAGAGCTGTGCGCGCTGGTCGAAGACGCTAGCGTTTGCCAATCTAAATGTTATAAATTAAATAGCTTAGAGCTCGTGTGTTTCCGAGATCCTTTTAAGAATAAACAATCACACTTGCAATCCCATCAATAATTTAGTTCTCATTTATTATGGCTGTAATTCGTGGCAGCAGATTCTATACTAATACCAAATCAAAGTCTCTTTTGGGTGTGTGTGTTTGTGTGTGTTTGTGCGTGCTGCTGATTTCTCACTGCCAGCCTGAAAGTATGCAATGAACAAAAGCGCATTAATAATTGAGTTGCTTTGCGCCGCGCCGAGCGGCAAGCGGCAAGCTCCAAGCGCCCATGCCCCATCGCGGGCCGCCTCGGAAATTGATGCCGCCAGTGCAAGTGGCAAATTTATCAGAGCCAGCAGCAAACATGCCGTAATAAATTAACTCTACATTTAAATTAAATTACAATTTAATGTATTCGATAAGATTCGCTCTCCCTCTCTCTCTCCCTCTCTCTATCTCTCTCTCTCTCTCTCTCTCTCTCTCTCTCTCTCTCTCTCTCTCTCTCTCTCTCTCTCTCTCTCTCTCTGCATCTCCTGTTACTTGTTAAATATTTAAAAATAATTTTTACTCCCGTTCTTGTATTTGCAGGTGAGTGTTAAATTCCTGGCCACATTGCTCACTTTTTTTTTTGCTTACTCTTCATCTGCTCTCCACACTGCCGTGAGTATAAATCAACGTTTGTAATTATGATAAATGTAGAATGCCGTTTGCAATGGAAAGTGAAAACTTCCGTCAAATACATTTTTCGCCTAAAATAACAAATCTATTCTCATTATGGTGCTGTAGTTGCTGCGCTTGTTTATATATTTTGCGTTGCTGCTGCGCCGCTAAATGATTGGCTTTTTGTTTATTTATTATGTTAAACTTTTGGCCTGCCCCGGCCGTTGTTGTTCTTGAGCAGAAAGTTTGGCATATTTTGTAAACTTTATTATTAGCTTGGCAGGCAGATAACAAGCCTGATGACGCCGTTGATAAGGGGATAAGGGCGGTAGGTGGGGGTGTGGACTGCTAAAGGCACCAGCAGCAGCAGCAGCAGCAGCAGCATCTCTGCCACCCACTCACCCGCTCCACATTTGAACGATATGTTATGTGCATTTCATTTGAATACTTTTATGAGGATTTTATTGCTTGTCGCAGGCATTTCAATTAAAATCCTAAATTAAATGCACCCCAGAGATACAATATAAATATTCAGATCGACCGCATGCAGCCAGAACGCACAAAGCAGGAATCAGCAGACGACTTTTGCTTAAATGTTTTGTGGTTGCGACTACTCAGACTGACTGCTCAGCAACTGCATCAGAAATGGCAACAAAAACAGGTTTATATTGCAACCACAATAACCAAGCCAAACCAAAGAAGAAGAAGAGGATTGATATATGCATTCCAAAACAGAAAACAAGTATAAATAACAGCAGGAATAGGCTGCATCAGGCCACGCAATGCCCTGTTAGCAACTTACTCAATTTCTATGCGATCTGCACGCACGTACTCATATGCCTGCTTTCACTTTGAGAACAGAACATGAATGTATTCTTTTTGCGGAGCAAAACCAAATTTGACTCTGTTTTTGACTTTGCTGCTTGAACTTAGCCAAAGTCAGATTCGGTCGACAACTGCAGCAGCAGCAGCAGAAGCAGATGAAGCAACGTCGCCGTCATTCGTCTTTTGGCTTGTTTGTAAGCTGATTTGTATTTCTTTCCTCTTGCCTGGTTGCTAACCCGGCGGCCAATTGGCAACACGCGCTTTGTTTAACTTTGAAATTTGAATGCGCTGCCTCAGGCACACAGTGCATGCGATTGTTCCTTAACTACATCCATGTGAAAATATATAGCCAACCTCATAAGGGAGCTGCAATTTCATTTAGGGTCAATAAACGCCAGCCAAGCGCAGCGCCGCAGTCACTCATTCAGCTACTCGCTCTGCTGCTGATCTTGACTAGCTAAGCACACAGAAAGAACACTTCTGTGAGCTTGCTCTAGCACTGACTTTGGCTCTGGCTCTGGCTCTGGCTATGGCTCTGGATCTGGCTCTGACTCGAACTCTCACTGAAAGCATGTTCGTGATCGTGACATGTAGTTGAAGTTGTGCTTGGCTACCGCTCTTTATTTTTCAGCTGGGTGCTTGCCAGAAAGAACCAGAAATAGCAAAGGCGATTTATATTAGTTGTGACTGAGGCAATATTTTAATAAAATTTATTGAAATATAGATTGGACAAACTTCATAAAGTTTTCTTATTTGTAATCGTTAAACTCTTTGCCATTCTTGGAAATTATAATCTAAATAATATTTGAACTTTTCGTGACATAAGGGCTCATAAAATATTTTTAAAAATTTGTATTTTCATTTAACTTTGTCTTATTCAGAACAAAACAATAATTTGGCAACTTCTCATGATTTTCACCAGGTAATCTTAAACATAGTTGTTCATGTGTGATCACAAATGAGTTTTTAAAAGATGAACTCATATAGAACTCATATTTATTCTGTGGCAGGAATTGGTAAATCTTCCTGCTGTTCTCTTTATTGATTGCTGACAGATGTTTAAGTGGACAACTTGATCTGCTTTAAAATTGATTTAGACGAATCTATTTAATTTCTATAAGTATTGTTTCTGTAATATTGATAGGAGGTTGATATTCATGCTTAATTTTTCTGATGTTCATACTTTTTATTCGTGATATTCATAATAATTTGCAAATATATTTTCTTTTACTTATACGAATCTGTGCCATTTCTTAACAATATTAAAAATATATTACATTGCTTAGGGGTATGATATTCATACCTCATTTTCCTGCTTCATGCATGCTTCATATTCATGATAATACCCACAGTAATTCAAAAACATATTTTCCACTATTTCTACACCTGATGAAAATGCGTGAATAGTTCAGTTTTGTATAATTCTCAGACAGTTGTCTGACTGGGCGAACTGTGTGACGCTTATGACGCCACAATTTCTAACCTGTTGTTCTTGTTCTTGTGTCGCTTTTGGCCCAGCCGAGAGAAAGACATGTAACATAAATGTTTTTGTCAGCTGTTGGTTGCTTTTGTTACAAATTCAGTTGCAATTCATGAGAACTTTGAGCAAGAGCGAAAAGCCGCGACGACGCGCCGGCTGCGACAACATCAAGTGCTGTAATTTTCTCATGGCGATAACGACGGCGCGGCGATGTAAGAAAAAGTGTTGCCAAAATGGTCAACGTACTCTGCGACCGTAGACGGCTTCAACAGCGTCAACAGCGGCGACAGCGGCAGCAGCGCGAGTGGTTTGACTTGTCTAGCGGCTTGGCAGCTAGAACTGTTCTTGGCCAGACATTGGCATGCGTTGCAGTAAAATCTGCATTCCTGCGAGACCATTTAAATGCTGATGTGCGTCAGCTCTACAATCTTCAGTCACTTAGCCAGTTAGCCAGCCAGCCAGTCATTGGCCATTTGCCAGTTACTAGCTGTGCGCATCAGTTGTTTGCTTCTTGTCTGGTGCGCTGATTTGCCGCCGGAAGTACGACTTGATAAGCAGCAGAATTTTCTATTCGCTGCTGTCCCGTCTTATACTGTTAGCCAGCAGTCGACGGCTGTTAGCGGAAAGCTCTGCGCCAACAGCATTGCCCCTACCCGAAGGCCTTGTCCTGTTGGCTAACAGACGACTTTAGCTTTTCATGTTAACATTTCCCCAGGCATATAACAGTTTGAGGCAGGGCCCCCTCTTTGAGTGCTCTTCGTTTCCTAAAACCGGTTACTTTGCACACCAGTTGCGCATTTATTATGCATGGCTGTGACTCTTGGCTGTGACGTGGCTGGGACTACGGCTTTGGCGCTGGTTCTGGCTCTGGCTCGGGCTCTGACTCTGTGGGACTGTGGCATTCTCACGTTTCCTGGCCACGCTTTGTTAGGATGCATTGGTAGAAGGTATGTGTGCCAAGTGCGCTGGCCATTTGGCTGCTCGGCTGGTTCGCTCTGCTCTGCTGGTTGGATTTCGATCAGTTGTTGCTGGCACTGGTTAAACCTTGGCCTTGAGGCCCTTAAATGGCTCACTGTTCGCGCAACTTGCTATCGTAAATTGTTGTTGTTGGCAAGCCAAAAGCCTGTTCCTGCTGCTGTTGCCAGTTTTGTTTTTCTTTTCTGTTTCTGTTTCAGTTTCAGTGGTTTTTTTTCTTGCGATTGTGCAAACAGTCGCCACATATTATCGTGCTGTCGTTTTGCCTGCAATCAAAGTCTGGCTTGGCCTTCGCGTTTGTCTTCGAAAAAGAAAAAAATAAAAAAAAAATTAAAAATGGCGTATAGAAATACTTTTTGCTGTTTCTCTTGCTGCTCTGGATTCCTGATTTCACTTTTGTTGCCAGCTACAAATTCTGGCAGCTTAACATGCGCCTCATTAGCCGTTAGTTGCATTCAACCCGAGCACAAAACCCAAATGCTTTTGTTGTAAACTCAATTTAAGCTGTGGCAAGCGGCAGCGGTAAGCCATAAATACAATAAATCACAATTTAAAGAGCGCAAGCCAGTTCCTTCCTTGTTGTTGTTTTTAAGCTTTGTTCCCTTTGCCTGCCGCAGTCTGGCTAAATAATTCCAATCAGCAACTGCAGACCGATGCGGCATACCGGGGTGCTTCGCGAAGGTCGCGAAAGGTAAAAGGCAACAACCGGCAGCAGCAACAGCAGCAACGCCTTATTATCTATACCATTGTACTTGCTTCTTGCAGCACGTTGGCTACCTGGCTGCCTGCTTAGGACTATACTGAATTTAAGTTAAGCCCAGCTCCACTGCTCACTCCTCGTTCACCAAAAACAAAAACTTGGATTTCTTTTTGGCGTCTCCTTGAGATTGCATTCTAGAAAGACTTTTGACTTCTTGGTTAGCAAATTGAAATTATAATTTGGGAAGCCATTACTATTTTGTAAGGGATTTTGATAGTGTCAGAAAATATGCAACATATAAATGAAAATATGATCATGATCAGCAGCTCTCGTCAGTGCGGCAAGGTGGGTTACAATATATTCGAATTTATGTATGCAAACTAATCTATCAACAGATGCTAAAATCATCCTGATATTCATTTCAATATATCTATACCAATGCCTCGTTTCATATTCATAGTAATAAGATTTATATCTTTGTATAAAATATAATGTAAGACATCTTATCCAAGTGTATATAACATTCGGTGCATGGTAAAATGTTTCGTTTTTAGTCATGCTCAGCATTGCGTTGCTGCTGATTGTTAATGGAGTTACCTGATTTTACTTAGCGACAAACTTTGTTGCATTTGTAACAATCTTCGCTTGGCTCTTGTTGCGATTTAAATATTTTTAATATTATGCCATTTTTATATTGCTTCTTCGGAAGGAGTACGCACTGAACTGAAACCCTTTCCAAGTGCGTTCATAAATATTTACAGCTAAACACATTTACATTTACACACAGGCGTGCAAATTTATGTTCTGCTTGTTAATAGTCAATTTTTTGTTGTTTCCGCACTGTCGTAAGAGCTGTTACACTTGCTTGAATGCTGTAAGTCTCCACGATTTGTGTGTGATTTTAAAAGAAATGTTTTTTCTGATTTTGATTGTGATTGTGATTTAATATATTGCCTAAAAGTATTTATAGTATCAATCAATCATACAATAATATATTTTCATTGAGATATTTCAATTTATCAAGCTTCATTATACCCTGAACCCATTGAAAATGGGAATTCAGGGTATAATGTTTTTGTTGAAATGTGAATGGATGTAACAGGCAGAAGGAGGCGTGGCAGACCCCATAAAGTATAAATATTCTTGATTAGGGAGACAAGCCGAGTCGATGTAGCCCTTTCCGTATGTCTGTCTGTCCGTCTGTCTGTCCGTATGTATGAACGCGTCGTTCTTGACTTGAAATTTTTTATGTAGGTCCGTGAATAGCACGAAAAGATCGAGTTTGTTAAAAAAAGTCGATAACTATTTTAACTTTAATGTTATCGATTAAAAACGTCATCGAACGTTAGTTATAAAATTATATCTCCCACGTCTTTATAGCTAGAGTCCCCAAATTTTTTTTAAACTTTTATATTTATTTTATCTAATTTTGATTTTTGTTAAATTTTGGATACCGGCTCCAAATTTCCCCAAATATTTAAATTGAGGTTAGTTGCACTCTAAGCCAGTAAATGAATGGGTTTGCATTTTTAAAAATTTGAAAAAATCTAATAAAATATGATGAACATAAGCTGAAATTTTCATTCAAATCCATTAATTCGCGCAGAAGTTATTAAACAAAACATTTGGCCAATCGGCCAAACACGTAACCAGCAACGCAAAACAAATTGTTTTCCTATGTGCATGTGCGTGTGCACACATACACACATACACATTGAGCTGCGTGCATCTAGAAAATTCTAAGACCCGCAAGTTTAAGTGTACATATTTCCAATAGATGGCGCTATGATTTGCTAATTATCAGCTGTTCAATAAATCGAAACATAGATGGCGCTATTAGCAAAACAATTGAAAATGAATTGAATTTTGTTTTCTGTGCGTTTATACGAAATGCAAATTATGCAGTGTTTTAAAAAACGCAGATAGCGCAAGGTTTAGGGTATCTCTTAGTCGGGACCCCCGACTAGAGTTTTCTTACTTGTTTTAAAAGTTGTTCTTTATTTATTTATAAGTTAATATCTATGAAAACCGAAGCTGTCAAGTGACTAGTGGGAACTTAACTATGTACTTACTAAAATATTTGATACACTTATTACTATCGGAAACTTTTCCACTTTCTGCTCTATTAAATAAGAGACAGTGATTGCTAGTTATACCTAGCCCTAGTCCCTCGTTAAGAGCAAATTAGAGAAGTTTCCTTTGGTGGCTCGGTTGGGCGTGAGTGTCACAATAAAACATAATGCCACTGTGCAAATCACGCTAATGAAAAGCCTGGCGAATGCCATTCACATCGACATCGTCAATAGGTGGCACGGCCAAGCCAAAGCTCGGCGAAAAGGACAAGTGGCAAGCAAATAAACTTGAAAGGCGCCACTCGATGACTGAGTGGACGGATGGCGGTGGCACGGCGGCACGGTGCTTACGGTCGGTCAGTGAGTGTGCCAGGATATGCCAAGTAGTTGTCGCTAGTGACTCTCGATCCTGGTTGACTTATTTCGACTTGAACTTAGCTGCTTGCGTGCTGTGACCCAATCCGCTTAGCCGTCTTTCCACTTTGTTGTTGTTGCTGTTGTTTTTGACCTTATTGGTTGTAAGTAATAACAATGAGATTATGCTTCATTACACGCCAGCATCGGGTCAGGCTGACTGACTGGCTGGATGACCGGTTGACTGGCTGCACTGCTGGTGGCAATCATAACAAGCTTTTTGCGCACCATTAGCATCGCGGTTGCTGTCGATAATAGCGTAAGTGCTTCAACTAATGGATAGCGTCCTGCTTGATATACACCCACCACCCATCGGCCCGTCCTGTCGATTGGGGGCGGTTGCAATTGTTAAATGCTTACGACGACCGCAGTCAATGCAAACCAAACCGAACCAAACCAAATCACCGCACCGCGCTCCTTCCCCAGTCCCTGGCCATGCACTCAGCAACACATCAATGCAAAGTGAGTTCTCGCACCGGAATCTCAAAAATGCAGCAGCTCCAGACTTTCGACTGGCCCGCCATGGGCGACGACGACTGCGATGATGATGATGAAGCTGTTGCGGTCGCTCATTGCCCCATTCAGGCGGCAGGCTTGGAGTCTGGCTCTGGCTCTGCCACTGGCACTGGCACCGTGCATCTATGTATGTATGCGTGTGCCCATTGGAGCCTTTGCTTGTCTGGCACGTTGCGCTGTACGGCCATGGCCACAAAATGCCTGTCGTTGGTAAAGTTGCCAAACTTGTTTCATTTGCGGTGGAAGTATAATTGCGGCTACGACGCCAATGAAGGCGGCTCAGCTCGCGAATTTTACTGCCCTTTTTGCCTGGAATTTTATTATTGGAAATGTTTCGATGGATGGTCTGGAAATCTGCTGCTGCTGCTTACCTGATGCAGCCTGTGGACTTTGTGTTTTTTCTTACTTCTTCTTTTCCTTTTATTTAAGTTTTTAAAATTTTCAATTTTAAGAGGCGTCCCGCATCACCCGTGGCGAACAGTGGGTCAAGAGTTGCTTTATGAAGAATGCTCTGGCTGACTTGCCAGAAGAGCAGACCCGATGAAAAATGTGAATGCCGCAAGCCTTTGTGACGCTGGAATGTTATGATAATCGGCAAAAGTTAAAGGCTGAAGGGCGTGGGGCAGCAGCAGCGAATTGTTAACAATGTAAACAAACGCTTTTGGCCAATAAGTGGATGGTGACAATGGGCATAGCTGGATATTCAGTCAGATTGTGCGATTCTGAGCTGAACAAATGTTCTGTGCCTTGCTGATCGTGGCGCTGATGGTGTTACTTGCGCTGGCCTGGCAAGTTCAGGGCCAAAACAATAGAATTGCACAACAACAACAATAGCAAAGGCAACAACAACAGAAAGTAATTATACCAGCACGCAAAAGTTGGTGTTGCTGCTGCTGGTGTTGCTGTTCCGCTTAATGTTGCATGCACCAATGCGCAGCATAGACTATCAGCACTTGTTGCAATTAATTCGCTCTTTTTAAACACACAAACAATTATTCAGTTAAATAGTTTGGAAACTTAGTTGGTCCACAAATTTAATTTGTAGATTTTTAAGAGGCTTTTGTAGGGCTCATCACAGACGAGAGCTCAACGCCATTTGACTGCAGAATAGACTACCGCCTGGGGCTGTCTCACTTGCCCTCGTTTTCAATTGAATAATATTTGAAAAGTCAAGATTAAGTGATTATTTCATTTGAGAAAAGTAATATTTCGGGCATAACTCTTGAGAGCCAATTTCATTTGCATTTGTCAGCGAGTTGCTAGCACAGTTCTTGGCCAAGATGTTAGCCTCACATTCGCACAATGCAAAACGTTTGTGGTAATAAATTCAGCTTAAAATAAACCAAGAGACAGCAACTATAGTGACTATAATTCTATTGCCAGTGCACGTTGCACATGGCGCTGTTGTTGCTGCAGTTGCAAGCAGCAAGTTAAGGAATGTGGTGGGGCCACAGCAACAAGCAGCCAAGTTAAGCGCAAGGCAAAGTAATAGAAGAGAAGAAGGCATTCCAAGCCTTGGTCAGAGCCAAGTGCAGGCAGTAAAATCAAGTCGCAGTCACTGTATGCATGTATGTGTGTGTGTGTGTGTGTCTGTATCTCTGTCTGTGTGAGTTGCATGCAATTTCGCCGTTTATGCCATTTGCAATAAGAACGACGAGCAGAGGGCAGCGGAAAAGGCGCTGCAGCAGCAAGAGAAATATTCGACTGAATTAAAATGTGGCAAGTTGACTATTTCGTGCGTTAAGTTGTTGCCTGTTGTCTGTTGCTCTGTTGCTTGTTGTTGTTGCTTGCTGGCTGCTTGGTTGGTTTTGCGTCGCTTGGCCGCCGCCGCCGCCGTCGGGAGTCGCCAAGACAGGGCTGGCTGGCTGGCTGGCTAGTAAATGTTGTTACCGCATATTTCTCTCCAAAAGATTCAAGTTGAAGTTGAATGTCGTCTGCGGCTGCTAGTCCGAGTCCGAGTCCGATGTTGCTGCTGCGGCGGCTGCCTTGGCCGCCAGTTGTTGCCATTGAATTACCAAAGTCAACGGCTCCTTCTCGTTGCTGTTTCTTTTTTCGTTTCCAGCCAGCTAGCTAGCTGGCTAGCGACAACGTTACCGAGATTGAGATTCATTGCCTGTTGCATGCCACAGCCATTGAGCTGACTGCATGTGGCTCTGCCTCTCATTCTGCTTCTCTCTGGCTGCTCACCCCTTGCAGCTGTTGCGCTTGACTAGCAGAAATTATATGCACATATATATATATGTATCTATACGGCGGAGGCCCCTGCTTTGTCTTGCGGCAACATGAATGTTGCATGCGACTAGTAGACCACATTCTATGTTTATATTTTTGTGTAGTGCTGTACTTTCAGTGCCCCCTCGCATTGGCACAACCAATTGAAAAACTTGATGCGTGTGCACTTCAGTTTTGTATTACGATTTTACAGCTTAATCAATATTTGTGCATTAAACGAAAGTAAATAATTTTTATGCTCATGGATGCTGTTCCATGAGCCAGCATCCACCTTCTCGCTCGGCCGTCTCTTTTGGTCTCTTTTTATGGTCGCTGCAGGTAAGCCCCATTTTACATTTTTTGAACTACCAACGAGAGCGGCGAGAGGCGAGCGGCGAGCGGCAGTTGGAGCCGGGGCTAATGCGGCATAAAGAGCGCGAGTAAAAACAAACGCAAATCATTTAACGAGCCAAGCTTAGACTGGGCGCATATTGTTTTATATGCCGCTGGCACAGTCACAGCAACAACAATGGCCCCAATAACAACAACGACAACAATGAAAGTTGGCAACAAATTGCGCGTAAATCTCATAAACCGTTTACAACTACAACAGCTCAACTCGATGCGGCATCATCGATGACGCCGCCGCCATCAACGTTGCCGCCTGCAACAATAACAACGCGATTTTTATGCAGAGCATCGGTTTTATCGGCCTGGCAGTGGAGACAGTGGGGGCAGCAGGCGGGCGGACAGTCGACAAAGCTAAATCACTCCTGAGCCCATGGCCAATAGCCTAAAAGTTGTTTATACAAAACAAAAACAATCCAAAAATTGCTGTTTCCGAAAAGTGTCGATAAATGAAATTTATTTCTATCAGTGGCGAATCGTATGGTCGAAATCTATGGGATTTTCGCTGGTTATCAACGGCAACATTTGCATACTGAGTGTATTAAAGGATTTGCCTTTAAACGTGCACTTCATGCAACTCGAATTGAATGCGTTTATTGATCACATATCTATATTTGTTTATTGTTGTCGTTGTTGTTGCTGTATTTTTAAAGCTAACAATCCAATTGGCATATTGTTAGCAGCACTTTTGGCCAAGTTTCCATAGACTAAATAACACTTAAAATGTATTCAACTTGTATTTGAATTCATTCCATTCCGTGCACATAGTTTGATTTGTATTTCGAATGTAATCGGCCGGAACTTTGTCAATATTTTTAGTTGAGACAATTCCTAGAATGTTTTGCATAATATTTTGAATCAATTTATGGTGTAATTTAATATCATTAGTTTGCTTCTGTAATGTTGTTCTGTTTCTAATCTAAGTTATTTTCGTATTGCATTCAAGTCTTAGTTAAACCTTTTAAGATCTATAAATTGCAACGTTTTAGCTCATTTTCTAACTGCATATTTAGGAATTGAAAAGAAATTCTTCAAATTTAGTTTTAGCTTAAAAAATCTGGAATTCATAAAGATTTTAAATGAATTTTTCTCAATATTTTTTGTTGGTAAACTTTATTTGCACAATAAAAACTTATAAATATAAATTTGTAAATCATATTTGCAGTAAATTTTTACTAAATCAACGCTATTTATTTTATTAAATTTATATTAGTTTAGTTTTAAGACTTGTGGATTTTATTACCAACCAATAGACGGGCTCGTTTATTACCAAATACTGTTGGCTCAGCACAAAGGAATATGGGACAGAGTTAAGCTTTTCCGAAAAGCTTTGCCAGTTAACAGTGGCAACGTTAACAGACAGACATCGATTCCCCTTCAGAGCTACCCCTACAGCAACTCCAGCCACCCCTAGACAAAATAGTTTCCCCTGTGCCGCGTCGGCCACCCACAACTCGTCAACTGCCTCATTCACACCTACGTCGTATTTGCACCTTGGTGTCATGCGCGCTGCGTCCGTTCGGACTCTCGCACACGAATAGCGCGCGACGCGACGCGATGGCAAGCGGCAGCATCGGCTCGTTAGGCAACATCGGAAAAGCCGCTCGGTTTTCCGTGCTTCGGCATTTCGGCACGACAGCTGCTTGCTATGGTGGGAGGGTAGCAAAAGCGTCGCCGCTCACCTGAAAGCGAATGCTGCTTTGTCGTCGTCGCTGTCGCCGTCGCCGTTGGTCGTGTGTTGGGCGCTCTGTTTCCACCCCTTGCGCGCATTTCCGAAGCAGGTGTAACAATTATTATTTTCTCGTTGATTTTGTCGTCGCAGCCGCTGCCGACGACGACGTCGTCGTCGTCGTCGTTGTTGTTGTTTTGCCTTTTTTGTGTTGCACGCTCTGCCCGTCGCCCTGCGTCCGCCGCCCCCTGATTTTCCATTTTCCATTTCTCTTAAGCGCAGTCTCCCGCTCGCACAGCGACGCTCTCGCTCGCTCACACTGGCACGCGGCTATTGGCAGGACGCGCACGCATGGCGCTTGCATTTGCTGTCTCACATGGCCCACGTGTGTGTCAAAGTGTGTGTGTCCTTATCTGTCAGTGTGTGTGTGTGTGTGTGTGTGCGAGTGTAGGTGGGTGCTAGTAATGTTGTTACTGCAACAATAGCTGCTATTACAACAGCACAATTCATAGGTAGCAGCAGCGGCAACGGCGGCAGCAGCAGCGAGTGTCCCTTCGCACGAAGGTGAATCCCTCAGCGTCGTCCACTGCTCAGGTGAGCCAGTTGGTCTGTTGCGCTTTCCCCACCTGATCCTCAGAAAGTCTTATACGCACCGTGGATGGCTCATACAAGTCATGGGGCTCTGCACACAGTGATGAACACGTTGCCAAATCGCGCCCAGCGAACGGCGACAGCAGCAAACAAGAAAAAATTATAATGAATAAAAGACGTTTAATAATTGCGCACCTGAGGCACCACAAAGGCCGAGCCAAGCCGAACCTCAATATGAAGCGTCGTCTTCAGCCAGCAGCAGCAAAGACAGCAACAAGAACAATAGCAATATCAAAGGCAAAGGCAAAAGAACGCTGAAGAGGCAACAAGCCAAGGAACCGGCAGGTAACAAACAACAGCAGAGAGGAAGAGCAACAGAGAGAGAGAGAGAGAGAGAGAGAGAGAGAGAGAACGAACGGGAGAGAAAGAGAGGGCAGACCGCAGAGAGGAGAACCACAAAAGGTGTGCTACGCGGTCCGAAAACCATTTTCGGAGTTCGTTTTTCTAGAAGGAGAAATGCTGGCAGCCGACGTCGCGACGCTGTCGTCGCCAACGACGTCGTCGATGTTGTCGTCGTCGCCGTCGTCGTCTCGTACACGAGCTAGCATCTCTTGGTGGTCGGTGTCGGTGTCGAACTCGTCCGGTTCTGGCCTCTACTGTTGCTTTATTTTGGTTAACGTGCGTCGCTGCCGCTGCCGCGGCTGGCGTCGCCGTTGGCGCAACAGATTCAATCTGGCGACAGCAGCGCTGCCGCACTCCGAAACAAAAAAAGGTATATTACCTTAGAATGCCAGTCGTTCTTACTTCAGTCTTCGTACAGTCTTTGCTTTAACCCGTTCCAATTCTGTCCGCCGTTCGTACGCTCGCTCGCTCGTTCGCTCTATAGAAATCATATGTAGTATAACAGCAACAACAACACCAACTGGCACCGTAATAATAATAACAGCAACAGCAACAACTACAGCAGTCGCAGCGGCAACAACAACAGCTATACCTGGCTATAGAACAACACGCGCACCGACAGTCGCTTCTCCTCAGTTAGAGTTCTCGAGCTCTCTGGCTATCATCATCAACAGGGTAGCCGTAGTCAGTCGTAGCCTCATCGCCGCCGAGCCGCCGCCGCTGTCGTAGCCGTCGCCGCCGCTGCCGCTGCCGTCGCCGTCGCAGCCAGCACACACATCACAAACCAACCACCACCACTACCACTACCAACAACATCTCTACCACCACCACCACCACCACCAACGCAAACACCCATAACAGCAGCAACAACAATAACAGAAGCAGAAGCAGCAGCAGCAACACTCACTCACACACACACATACGCGTTCGCTCACTCACGAAAATTTCAATATCCAAATCAAAGTTGAGTTCAAATCGAAAACAGCCGCAATACCAGCAACAACGTCTCGCAAATAGCACGCGGATAATAAAAAACACACGCAGCGTATCAAATAGTCAAAAATCGCCAAGTTCTGAATAAATAAATTAAAATCATATCAATCTCCGTAAGCAGCTGCAACAAAAATAAAACAATATTTCGAAATACAAATTAATTTAATTCAATTACAAAACAAATCCGCAAACTTTTCACACGGCTTTCTTTCGGCTTTTCTCGAGTTTTTCCCCTAAACGTGTGTGCTAATCGAAAGAAAAATAAACTCTACAAAAATTAAATAAACATCAAGATCTACAAACTTGAACACTTCTAACTTGATTCGAAACTCACCAGCTATCAGTGTATCGCTATTTTGTATCTTCTGACACTCAACAACAATAACTACAACCACGACAACTACAACAACAGCTACAAAAACAACCACAAGATGTAAGCTAAAATTCATTAGGCAAAACAAGCTAAATTACAATTTTAAAATTAAAAAAAAAAAAAAAACAAATAAATTAAGACAAAAATTTATTTAGAACAAAACAATAATCTGTAAGCCAAAAGCGCACAAAATTGTTGAAATATCTGTACATAATACTCGCATATACACAAAATGACAATAAAAAGAATTGCTGGCCAAAAGTTCGTTGCTCGCCGACTCGATTTTAATTCTTATTGCCAGTAAGCCAGCCAGCTACAACAGCAACAGCAGAAGCAACAGCAAGAACACGTTCTAAACTGAGCTCACGAATCGCTCGCTCGCTTGCTCGCTCAGTCAAGAGCAGCAGCTCCAGTCCACGTCCGTCCAGGCGAATAGGCTCAAAAGTACCAAAGAAATTTCAAAGCCGGCAAAAAACAGAAAGAACACAAAAAAAATATCAGCAGTGCATGAGACGTTAGACGGGAAAGGTAACACTAGCTGAGAGCCGAGTCTTGGCTGAGCAGCAAGCGGCAACAAAGAAACACGTTTTTGTGTTTGCGGGCCACAAAACCAAAACACAAAACGAAAAGCCAAATAAAAAAGGCAACACAAAAAAAAAAAAAAAAGAACGAGGCAAAAAAAAAACAAAACTTTGTCTGTGTTTGTGTGTCTGTTAGCCATAAAACCTTATGGCCAACGTTCCAATAGGCCGCACACTCACTTCACTTTGCCAGGCCGCTTCTCTTCTTCTTTCTCTCTCTCTCGCTCTTTCTCACTCTTTCTCTCCGCTCACTCGGTCGCTTGGTGGCAATCGCGTACTTAGTACGCATCGAAATAATTCCCGTAGTTTATTTTTATTGTTGTAATTACACGTCTCCAAGCCAATCGCGAGAGTATGGAGTACGCTCGTATCTCTGGCTAGAGCTTCTCAAGTCAGAGTCTGCTTTGAGCGCTTTACCAACTTGGCAACGCGATCCCAAAAGCCAAAAACTGTGAGTCAGGCAAAAAACCAAAAAAAGAAAAAGAAAAAAGAGAAGTAAAAAATGAAAATAAAAATACAATGAAAAAAGCGAGGCAAAACCGGTAAAGGCAAAGAAATTTCGTGCGTGCTAATCACGGAGAGCGTAATGCGCTCGCACAATTGTTAGAACCCACAGCAGAGTTGGCCAAGAGTCATTTAGCCGTTTTTTTCGTCTTTTTTCCTAAGGTCTGAAAACGTGTTTTTGTGCGTACCGTAAAAAATAAGCAGAAAAAAAAACTCAAGAATGAAAAATTATTAACGCACTTCAGACAAGAAGAGCACAGAATATTCAAAGGCAAATTTTTTGTTTTGTTTCAGAGCCGTAATTACAAGTAACCACACAACAACAACCAACAACATCAACAACAAGAAACATCTATAAAAAGAAACAACAACATTTTAGCTCCAAAAGTTACAAAATAATAAAACACAACAAAAAATCAAACAAATCAAAATCAAAGACAACTTCAAATTATAAAACACAAAACAAACATCGACGAAAAGGCAACAGCATCAACAACAATTGAATCACCAAAATCGAAAATCAAAATTAAAAAATCAAAAAACAATCCAACTTCATTTCATCTTCTGAACGACTTTGACTCGACACTTAATTGGTAATAAGAGCAAAATTATTATATTAAGTATTCTCATGCCCATTGTGTGTGTTTTCGTTACTTATTTTGTGCCATTTTGTTGTTATTTGTTTGCGCTTCATTTAGTTTCTCTTTTGTTTCACGAATTCCCCCCTTTTTTCTGTTACTTAAGTTTCAAGTTTGGCTTTGAATTGGCAACCGAAAAAAGCCTCAACAAAAATAATTGCGGAAAAGTGACGCAATTATCATAATTTTCTATTGGCAAATAAAAATTTATGTTATAATCAAAAGTAATAAAAAAGCAAAGAATTTATATTTACACTTTGTGTTTTGGTTTTCTTTTCATTCTCTCTCAAAAAAAAAAAAAAATATAAATCGAAATTAATGGAAAATAATCTCACAATTTTGTACTTTTTTTTAACAACCAGTACAAGCAAGATAAAGATCGAGAAATATAATAATTGATAACCAACAAGAATCAACTGGTATTTTTCTGTACCCAAATCACAAAACTCTTTCCCACACCAATCCAAAAGAAATCCCAAAACAGAGCCGAAACCAAACAGAAACAGAACGCATTCAAAAAAAAAAAAAAAAAGAAAACATTAAGCATTACGGCACAATAGGCAGCTAAACCAAAAAAAAAAAAAAAGTGGCAAATTGTTAGCTTTAATGGTACATTAAAAAAGAGGAAATCAAAGTCAAATTAAGCTCGATTTCCGCCTCTGAGAGCAGCTGAGAATTCAAATCAAATCCGAATTCAAAACAGTATTAAGAGAAAAGAAAATATTTGTGTATTTGCGCAACGCCAATTTGAAAAGATTTTTAAAAACTATTTACAAAGAAGTCAAATTTTTTTAAATTTATCTAAATTAAATATATCGAATACGAAAATTGTTGGTAGTTCATCGCGAGAATTATATATTTTGTTGTTGATTTTGAGCGCAATTTGCAAGTGAAACAGGCCAAGCCAAAGCAAATAAAAAGGGAAAATCAATTAGGAACAGTACTTTCGAGATACAGGTAGGCACACGATTCGTAGCCAGGTGAAAATCAAGGAGGAGGCTTAGCAACAGGGGATATACAAAGGTGATAAAGTTCAAGCCAACGCGGTCCAGGGTTAAGTAATTGCATTTTTTTGTGCCCCCATCCCACAGTTCTAGTTGTTCCCTCCCGAAACGGAACTTCTTCATACTTAGCGTCCTTTTCGTTTTAATTTTTCCCTTATTTTTTTGGGAGTTAAGTGTAGGATTTTTTTTGAAAGGAGAATGCAAAGGTTGTTAAATTGAAATTAAGTATAAATATTTACAAAGGGTGCGGCAACAGCAGTCAGATAAATAGCAACATATCAAAAGAGGAAATGCAAACACGTAATTAGCATTTTTTAATTAAAGCTGAAATTGAAAGTGCAGATCAATCAAAAGCAAAAAAAAAAAAAAATAAATAAATAAAAGTAAAAAGTAAAAAATATATAAAAATATATTTATATATATCATCTATCATCGAGTAAATATCAGAAATTAAATACAAATATAAATCTGTTTGTGTGTGTGTTTGTTATATGTCTATCATAATTAATTGGTTGTAACTGAATTCAAAAAGCAGTCAATTGTAGCAAGAATTACCTAACAACTAACAACTAGATTAAATAATAGCAAAAACGGTGTCAATCAACCAGAGATTTTCTCATTAGCTCTCTTTCCCAATTGCAGTTGCAGTTGGCTAAGATTTTAGCAATCATATTTGTAGATTATTTTCCTTAGGGTTAGGCACAGCAGTCGTTGGCACTTGATGCCTCGATCGACAAGAGTACGCGTTTTGACAATCAGTAAAAATTAGCGTATATATTTAAGGCCGAAGTTGAGTAGCAGCAATCAAAGCATTCAGAGTCAGGCAATAACCAGAGCATTATACTATATATACATTTAAACATAAGTAGCATATATCTATATATATCTATATATACAGCTGTTCTACATATTTATATTTATAAAGAACTTTTCGCAACTTTTGCTCTCAACTCAACTCAAACCTCAAACTACAAAAAAAAACAACAACTTTAAAAAACTCTGCGACAATCTCTGAAGCAATTTCCCCTTAACTTAAGAAGGCTTAACCAATCAATCAATCACCAAACTTTAAACAATCTTCAAACGGTTTTCAAGACTTTACGCTATACACTTTATATATTCTCTATACTTATATATATATATATACAAAACATATACCTGTCTAATTATTCAATCTCAGTAGTGATACAGCATAGACATAAGCACAGTGCGCTATAGAGTGCCCATATAAGTAAGACAATCTGCAGACAAGTAGTAACTTGAAACTGTGCTCAACGACAACTTAGTATATACTAAACTAAAGTACTTCTTGGCGCAATAGAAACGTGTTTCGAACCGAATTGAAGTCTCAGCGCTCGTTAGCTCTTGATAACAATTTGCGTAAAACTTTAGAACACAATTGGCATATTACTTAAAATTACTCGATTGGCAATTGATATATGTATTGATATATCGTCATATAGATATACTGAATTGGCAATTAACCAGCTCACTAAACATACAAGCACTTAACTCTCTCGACTACCCAAAACCAAAACCCGTGCAATTCCCACATCAAGAAAATACCAAATAAAATATAAAAACAACAACACAAATAAGCTAAAAAATTAATAACATTTAAAAAGTAAGCGCAAAGTAAAGGAAACAAAGCAAAAACAAAACGTAGCGCAACACGACGCAACTTAAGCAAAACTAAAACTAAAAACAAACAACGACAACCACAACAAACAGTGCAGAATCTAGAATTTTTCAATCAACATTTGTTGCCAATAAAACTGTCATCATTGCCGCGTTAACAGAAACCACGGCGTCAGCAGCGATTGCAGCGCTCAGTATCAGCAGCAGCTCTCAAGCGTCGCTTGCAAGCGCCAGCGCCAACGCCAGCCCCAGCCCCGCCGCCGCACCGCCGACAGTCGCAGTCGCAGCTACCGCTACAGCAGCAGCCACTCCGTCGCCGCCGTTAACGGTAAAAAGCGAAATCGTTGCATCTGATTCAACAGCCGAGCCCTCCCCTATACAAGATTTAATCATGGTAAGCGACGCCCACATCCTAACAACAACATAAACAAAAAAACCAAAACAAAATGCACAAGAAAACGCACTTGAAAAAGAAGCGCAAATTAAAATTTGCTAATCGAAAAATATACCAAAAAAAAAAAACAAATCAAATTTCTATATATAAGACGAAAGTTGAGATATTTACCATTTACATTGAAAATTGACTCGAACGTTTCGTTTTTGTTAATACTCATACATACCTATAATTAAATAACAGTTCAATCGATTCGAATCGAATTAACCAGTATATAATAATCCGCATAAACAAAGTTGTACAGTTTACTATGCAAAAAGAAACTATTCCTATTCTCTACCTATTCATATTTTTAGTTATTATATATATTTACTCTTACTCTACCTATAACTATAACTATTGAACGTATTATAAGTGGTTCGGTTACGAGCGACGAGCTAAGCGAGCCCCAACGTGGCGAAATAATGTCAATGGTTCATTTATCATTTAATATATATTTATTTATTTAATCGTTTCTTCTTACTTTTTGTACAGAATCTGTCATTTTCTCGAGCACTTTGTGTGATTTAAATAATTTTGATCTTAATATATTTAGGTTAATTTTTTCGTATCGTTATTCGCGCTCTTGTATATACACTAATATATATAATGTATATACACTATATAAAAGTAATTTGTTTACTTATGATTTAAAGCGTTTTGCAGAAAGTTAAAAAAAAAAAAACATGACAAGAAATATTGAAAAGTTCTGAAAAATAGTCTTGAAACCAATTTTGAAAATAATTTGGAAAATGAATTCTTAAGGATTTTCTTTGGGGTAAAGTATAAAATATTACTTCAAAAAAAGAATTAATTAATCTATTATTAACAAATTTGAGGTATTCAGTAAATATATCGAACTCACGAAAATAATATTGAACTTTCTCTTCATATTAATAGTTCTTGACTTATATAATTCAAAAATAACATTCATATAGCCAGTCAAACTTTAACTGCAAGAGTATTTACTCTTCGGTTTTCCGAGGCTTTACTTTTGTTTACTCTTTCTTTTGACCATTGACATTCAGTGTGGCGTAAGAGCAAACATCCAATTAAAGCTAATGCGCTCGTATCTGTGATTGGTGTTGCTGATTTGCTCAGAAAATGAAGTTCCATGGCCTGTCGACTGTTCTTTCAGTTTCTCTCTGTTTCGCTCAGGCTGTGGAGCGCGAATGATGAGCTCGTTGGCTCGTAATCTAAAACTTATATACACACACACACGGTTTCTAGCCCGAGTTCTGATCTTGAAACTAGCTAACACTTCTACTCCTAATTCTACTACCATGTTGCTGCTATGGCTGTCCTATGCTCTGTTTTATCTATATACTCTACTTGCTCTCTTTCTCTCTATACTTTACCCGCTGTCTATCTATCTCTCTCTCTCTCTCTTTTTATCTGTCTCTTGCTTACTAATCAATTGTAGTTTAAACCAACTATTCTCTATACAAACTTTATGCTATAACATTTAGTCACCGCTCTCACTTTTATCCCTGCTAATTTTGCCACCTCTTACTGCGGTGTAAATCGCACTCGAATTTTCCTTTTAGCCGAATACAAACCTTATAATTTACCCAATAGGCGAAGCACGGCCAGTGCGACGGCGACTCTGGGGATGGAGTTGCTATTTTGATTTTCAAAGCTTTTCAGTTCGCAATTATGCAATTTCTGTTTCGTTTATGTGAATATGTTTTTGGTTCGCCGATTGGGCGTACTTGATATTGTGTTGTGTTATGAGTTAACTGGATTATTGTTTGCCAACATTTGCCAAATCAGCCAAAGTCAAAACCAAACTGAAACTTAAACTTCAAATAGCCAAAAACAAATTATTGAGAATAATCTGAATGCGCATAAATTCACACCACGCACAGCAAATGCAACTGTTGCAAGCACCACCGCCCACGCATCCACATCATTTGCACCTGCAGCATCCAGCCGCCGCCGCTGCCGCCGCCGCAGCTGCTGCAGCGGGCGCCTATCAAGCGTATCCGACTGGCGCCACAACTGCCATGTTGCAGCAGAGCAACGTCGTCGCCGTCCAGCATCATCAACAGCAGCAACAACAGCAGCAACAGCAGCAACAGCAGCAGCAGCAGCAACACGCAATGCTGATGCATCATCAGGCCGCTGCCGCTGCCGTTGCCGCACAACATCAGCAGCAACAGCAACAACAACAGCAGGCTCAGCACCAGCAGCAGCAACAGCAGTTCCAATTGCAGCAGCAACACCATCAGGCACAACAGCAGCAGGCTGCAGCTCAGCAGCAGTTCCACTATCAGCAGCAGGCTCACGCCATGCTGCAGACGTACATGCAGCTGCAGGTTAACAATGTGGCTGCTGCCCCGGCCACGCCGACCAAATACGCCTCAGCTGGAATGCCGCCAGCTGGAGCGCAGTATTTTGCCGCGCCGACGACACCGCTCACGATTATACCGGCATGTAGCGGAGCCGCTGTGGCTGCTGCCGCCATGTTTGCCACAGCCGCCACGCCCACCTCAGCGGCAACCACCCCGAGCAACAATGTAAATAATTCAGTTAATCTATGTGATGTAACTAGAACTACTACCAAATCTACCACCACTACTACTAAGCAGCCCGCCGCGGCTGCCGCCGGCGACGCCGGCCATCCAGCGTTCGGTGTTGGCGGTCGTCTGGTCTCGCTACTGGGACCGCCGCCGCCAGCCGTCGCGCATGCCGGCATCGTGGGCTGCAGCAGCGGCAGTAGCGGCTGCAGCTCTGCATCTTCTGATTGTTCTATGCCATCGCCAACTTCACTACACTTATCTTCTCCTAAAAAGGTTTGTGTGTTCACTAAAAACGCTAACAACAACAAAACATTGCATTTCAAAATTAATTTAACAAAAATAAGCTTTTCTCTTTTATTTTCTCCACACTCACAACTCTTGTTTCTTTTTTTCTTTTTACTTTCTCACTCTCAACTCTCGAGTAGCTAGAATTTTTCTCAGTTCTCTCGTACACTGCGTGCCATTCGTTAACTTTTTCCTCATTTTTTTATTGTAGGCCTAGAACAATTAGTTAATGCAATAATTTTTTAATAACTCTTGATCACTGATCACTTGACTAACCGCGCTCTTTAGCTAAACACACAGTACCACAAATATAAACCACCCATCTCGCCCTCTTTCTCTTTCTCTCCCTCCCCCCACTCTCTACTGAGTAGCTTCTTCTCCTCATTTGATGTTGTATGCGTGTTGTAATTACTGTTCATAAATTTATTCAAACTTAGTGTATTGTAAGTAGTAATAGCTAGCTTAAGTTTCGCTAAATCATGTTAGTTTGTAAGACTCTCATTTTTTATTCACATTACATGGAATATTATTTGGAATCTGTTCGGGTTCCCAGACAACTTTTTGACATATTCATGCCATATGCCTAGTTTCTTATGCGGGTAGCTAACAAGAGAGCCCACAAGCCCCCCCACAAACGTATCATTTGTACGAATATTTAATTTGCAATTTAATTACTACAGAATATATATGTTCAATATATATATATATATATATATATGTATATATACTGACATCTATCGACGTATATCTAATCCACATGTCTCTGCTATTCGATTTGCTTGCTCTCTTTTTTTTCTATTTGTCTCATTTTGCCCATTTTAGCAGTGTTTTATTATGGGCACGGGCGGACTTTGCACACGTACCGAGGTATTTGTGGCATCGCCCATCGATGGATGGGCGTGACATCGTACGACTCAATTGTGCGTAATAAAATAATGTGCAACCGCTTGACCATGCGGCTGGCATACTGATGAGTGCTCGCAGTGGTCTTTGGGGTTGTGAATATATTTATGGCACTGCCCTTTTTCCTACGGTTTTTCTGTTAAGGACAACAGGAGCAGGACTTAAGTGAGTGTCGCGGGATTGGCAGATAATGGAGCTTGGTTAAAGTTCACGTTTGGCCTGAAGAATGCCAGAGGCCTTCGTGGCGACTCGATGGTAGTTGGCAACATGCATTGCAGTGAAAAACTTTGGTGCCTCAATGTTGCCACGTTGCAAGCTTTGTGTGGTCGCGCTTGCTTTATTATTTTATCAGTCATAAATATCTCGCACATGCGAACATTAACCGCAATTGTTTGGCGTGCACTTATGGCCTGACGTGGCAGCAGTTGCTCCCCAGCTGCAGGCCCCCTCCGACTGGCGGTGCCACATGTCGCCCATATTGATTAGTTGGGACGTTGGAAATGTCGCTGCAAATTGTTGCAAGTTGCACATAAAAACTGCGCTCGCCTGCCACCTCGAGCCAATGAGCTTGCTCCCTTCGGCAACACTAACTGTTTTTAGTTGCATTTTGCTCCTGCAACAGCTCCAATGTTGTTTCTCTCTCTCTCTCCCCTCTGTGTGCGAGTGTATTCAGCTGGACACTTTTTTTTAACCTTTGTCCACTCGCATTCATTATCGATTTGTCGTCCACTCACACAGCACATATCCTGACTGTCACAATTGCACGAGTCGTTTGTGCTTCAACTGCAGCTAAATGACTGTATTACGAGCCGCCCGCAGAGTAAACAAACAAACAATTGCATTGGCGTCGACATTAAGTTATCTGTAATTGATTTTGTTTATCGCCCAGCCGAATGAATCGCTCGACCGACCAGTTGATCCGCCGACCCGCTCCTGCCCCATTAAATCCATTAAACCTTTTTTGCGCTGCATTTGCTTTGCACACGAGCATTAAAAACACCGTAAAACATTCGAGTGGGAGTTTAACAAATTTTATGAAAATATATAAATATATGTTTTCTGGTCGTTTTGTTGTTATTATTACACAGTTTTGTACACAATGCGCAACATGGTAATTATTGCCATTAATACGGAAACGGCAACATGCAGATGTTGCAAATGGTGCAGCAACTGGACAAAAAGTCAAAAACAATGCGTTTTGGTGTAGTTGCTGTTAAATTTTAATTTGTTGCTTATTCATGTATGTATTCAAACATCAAACATGTTGGTCTTTCATTGTTTCGAATTAGTTGGGGACAAAGAGTGTTTTTATATATTCAGATCTCTACATTTTATGACATTTTCCTATATTATTGCTTAAAATAAAAAGGGAAAATCATAATTATATTTTCGAATTATTGCACCTAAATGAAAGCGCCTAAAAGCTTGTCGCTTTCATTAAAAAGTAAATATTTATTAGGATATATTTTATATTAAATATGTAATATATTTACTCAAAAATAGCCTCTAGCTGCGTATGAAATCTGTGTTCAGCATTAGGGCCGCAGGGCGCAAGAAAAGTTTGCAAAGCAAATAGAGATTGCGTTTAATGCACGCAATTTTAATTTAAGCTGAATTTTCACTTTGTGGTTGGAAAACAATCAGAAAACAAAAATGCGTTAGATACAAAAATAAATAAATACAAAAAAAAACACATACACAAAATAATAATAAATTTGTGTCTACAAAGCGGCGAGCACAAAGTGTCAAAGCCATCGCTGGCTTTGAAGTGTAGGTGGGAGCCATGGGGGGACTGGGGGCCGGCCAGCCTGCACTTCTAATAAGCCAACGTCCAACTTAGAAATGCACAAATAAACTTTTTAAATTTAAAAATTCATCAAACTTTGAAACGCCCGCGTCAGGCAAACAGCCCGCGGAGGGGTCAGCAGCAGCAGCAGCAGCAACAACAGCAGCAGCGGCGGCAGTCCCTTCATAGAAGTCAGCAAATACGCGTATATAAACTGCGTTCTCCCATAATACAAAATAAAACATAAAAAAAATATATATATATATATATAGTAAAAAAATTAAATTACATTAATCCGTAATCGGAAAACTTGGACAACACGAATACGGCGCAAAAGTTTTCCGCTCGGCTCGAAGAGAAATTTATAATAAGCGATTTACAAGCAACAAAATACGAAACACAAAAGAAAAAAAAAAACGAGTTTTCTAACTAAAATTTCAATTATTTTGGCAAGCAGCAATAAAATAATTTGAAATTTAAATGCACCTTCAAATAGGGCAGACAATCTGTTGCCCAGTTCGAGCGACAGGGCGTGATTGTCAAGAAACGTAGAAAGCAACGCACAAATCGTGGAAGCAGATGGCAAAGGGAACAGCGGGGGGGTGACACGCACATCAAATTGAGATGAGAAAATAAAATTCAATAAACTCTTGTTAAGCACGCAGAGAGTCGTCCAGGACGAGTGTTGGCTTGAGCCAGCAACAAGGACAACGTTTTAAATATTGACAGGCAGAGCTCCACCTTACGCTGGAGTCGTTCCCCTCCCCCCATGCAGCCCTAGCGCCAACAATGTTGTCGATTAAATAGATAAATCAACCCTAGGGACATGTACACCCGAGCATTTTTGCATTGATCAAAAGCTGGGCACACCCCAGCTGAGCATCTCTCTATGGTTAGGCATTGTTATGATTTCTACAGCTCGCATTCGGCGAGGCCCAACGAATGGGCCATATCGATTTTGGGCTATTGAAAATTATAGCACACTTTATGGGCCCAGTCACACAATTAGAGTAAAGAATGTATCTGTGTGTGTATGTGTGTGTCAGTTTCATACAATTGCGCTAATCAGTCGTGGGACATGTGCTAAAGGAATAGCAGCAGAAAAGACGTAGAGGAAAACATGCACACACAGCCAGCCAAGTACACACAGACGTATATCATAGTCTCTGTCTCTGACAAACAAATTAAAAAGTTATGACTTAAAACGTTAGGCTAAAATGAAATTGACGCTCGCTTGGCCAACTCCCAAATGCCGCTGGCCGAATTTAAATTGCTTTTGTTGCGCTTTTGAAGCTGGCTGCATTTGCTGCTGCTGCTGCTGCTGCTGCTGTTGCTGCTGTTGATGATGATTTTCCTTTTTGTGCGCAAGTTTTCTTTGTTGTTTGCACAAATAGTTTTTTGTCGCCATTGCCATAAAAAATAGGAGATTTCCTTTTGAAAGGCAGCGTGAATAAAAATGTGTTAAAGAAGTTTTGGGTGTGGGTGGCAAAGGAGAGAGCGCACGCCGCAGCGAAGCGAGAATTAAGCTTTGCGCGGCTAAGCGGCCGCAGCAAAGCGCATTAAAAAAGTTGTGCATACTTTTTGGCTAGCGCGGAAACTTGATGCAACTAAAGTAAAGTTTGATTCATTAAAAGCTTTAATGCGTTCTCCTTGTGTATACGAGCTGTATGCATATGAATATAATTATGAATATGAATATGAATATTGAATATACACTTGTGTGTGTGTGCGTGTGTGTGTGTGTGTGTGTGTGTGCGGCGTAGTCGCTTGACTGGCAACCCATTAAAAGTTGACACGCTCAACAACCCTAAGCCAACTTATGGGGTTGTAACTTTGGCATTTACGAGCGCCAGCATTTGCCCTTTAGTGTACTGTGTTACACAACGTACGTGTGTTTGTGTGTGTGTATGAGTATACTAATCCAGACGGGGCTGAGCTGTCGCGCTGACCAACTTTTTGGCGCACTATAAACTAGAAGCGACAAACGAACCTATTAATATGCAATGCACACTTTGTTGCTATATTAATTGCAATATTAAATTTCCACTAATATACGCTTAGCACGGCCAGCTAGTCAGGCAGCCGGTAAGTTATTCCAGACGGGGTCCACCCTTAACACGCCGCGAAGTATGCTCTAAAAAGTTGCGAGCAACTTTCAGTGGATGTGCGTCGAGTTGAGATACACCTCGAGCAAAGTAATTATTAGATCCTAACCTTTGTACGTGTGTGTGCTAGCAGGGTGGTGTGGGTGGCTGAGGGGAGGGCGGGTGGCAGCTCTGCTTGACTTGGCTTGCACTGCTACTGTTTGGTCTGCCAGTGCTTGGTGCATTCGCATGCAGCGCGAGTCTGGTGTAAAGCGATACTAATGATGAGTTTTGCTGGCAGCAAATGAACTCAATTTACTGCGTTTCGCATTACAAGCACCGAGAGACCGAGTGGACAGAGAGCGGCCCGACCAGAAGTAGTTGACGCCGCCGACCTCACCTCGAAACGCTCTGGCCTTTTGATGACTGTTACTGCAACTGACAGATGGCAGTTGGCAGCTGGCAGCTGGAAATTGCATGTGCTGCATATTTAAGCCAAAAACTGACTGCAATCGTGTGCCAAAGAATAGCAAAGGTGAACCTCAATGCATGAGGCATTTTCATGCTCCAAATTGCGCGCAAGCTGCCGTAGTAAACTGTGTGCGAAGGCAAGCCAGCCAGGCAGATAGACAGACAGACAGACGCTCTCAGTCTGGCAACAGACAAGCGCCGGAGATGAAGGGACTGAGCAGCAGCAGCCAGGATGGGGCCAGAGTGCAGTTGCACTGCGCTTCAACGCGCGCCACTCGTAATGTTGGCTTAAGTTTGAAGTTAACAAAATTTTCACACACGCGCGCACACACGCGCCACAAATCTGAACACAGGGCGCAGCTGATTACATTAACTAAAGTTCAGCATATGCAAACACAAGGCCAACACAGAGAAAGAGGAAGAGAGAGAGAGAGAGAGAGAGAGAGAGGGTAATAGAGAAAAAAGAAAAGTGTGTGGCAGCTTCTGCATCTGGTGCTGCGGTCGCTTGCGGCATGTTGCAGTGGTTGGCAAATTAATTTGTTGAAAATAAGTTGTCGAAAAGTTGGCAGCGCCAAGAGCCAATGCAAATGCTTTGCTTCTAAATTTTGCCTTTTGCATATATGCATGCGCTGATTAATAAATACTTTGCTTGCTTCTGAAAGAGGGAGGCAGGGAGTGAAAGGAGGAAAATCCTGTTTAAGTCTAATTAATGTGCGCCCACAACTTTGTATGCATCATTTTTAGTGGCTAAATTATGCATAAACTTACACAGCAATCTCTGAATTCTCGACGAGCTCTCATCAAATAATTTATATGTTTGCAGTATTTGATTTGACTTTCGGCCATAAACATGGCATGTTTATGTCATCGTATTTGTGGTAAGCCCATAACGAGACAGCTCCAGCAGAGCTACACTCAGTCTCTCTGTCAGTCAGTTAGACAGTCAGTTAATCAAGAGTGTCTGTCAGTTAGTTTATCTAAGAGCAACGAGTCTATTAGTTCCAGCCTAGACTCTGCTTCAACTGCTGCTGGCCAAAACTGAGGAAATGGCAGAAGCTGTCGACAATTGTCACCTTTGTCAACATCAAATTTTCCGCTAGTTTTATGTGCATAAATGCAAAATGCAAAATGACAGCTCTGCAGACAGACAGATAGACTGAGATGGTCAGACTTTTGATGAGTTGCGCCATTTCAAGCGAAAAAAAAACGTCAATTTTGCACTAAGAAGACGAAGATCCTATGCTCTTCTTCTGCAGAGATATAAATAAATTGATATAAATAAAACATAGTTTCATCAAGTTATCTATAACACAATATAATGGCATAAATATATCTACTAATCGTCTCTGATATCCATATATGCAGCACCTCTAAATTGCAGTCCACATAGAAAATGATATGCAGATGATCAAATATCTCTAGTGAATGCTCAACAAATGTCAAAAGCTATAATACCCTGTGCTAGGGTACATAAAAGCCAGGGGCTGTAAAAAAAATTGCTTTCGCAGCGGCCCCATTGTCAGCTCTGTTGTCGTCTTTAGCTCTCGCTGCTCCTTGCTTGCTTTTAAGCAAGTCTCCTTCTCACACACACGAACAGAGCACACTTAAACGGGTTTGATTGTGTGTGTAAATGCTGCAAATGTGCCGGCGCCAATTTTTTATGCTCATAAATGCAGCAAAGGCAACACCAGCAGCAGCAACAACTACGGGGCCCAAAAACAGTGCCAGTGCCTTGCCGTCTCCTTCTCTGCCCTGCATCGCAGTCTCATTGTGTTTGCATGGAGCCTGCGTCTCCTCGCAGCAGCTCTTCTTGGCATATTTTTGTGCTGTTTCATCATTTTCATCAGCAGACATTGCTCATACGCCACGTTCGTCAACAAAGGCGGCATCAGTTCAGCTTTTTTCCTTCCTTCCTTCTTTTATTTGCCAGCATTTCTTCTCGGTTTATTTTGCAGCTTTGCCCAGCTTCTTGGCCGTATCTGTTTGTTGGCACACTCAAAACGTTAACAGTATTTTCAGCATTTTCGAGACAGTTTGTCATAATTTCATAGAATGAACTGCGGGCTGCCTTATGCTGCTTCTTCTTCTCTCATTCATTCATTCCACATAGCTCTTTGTTCGCCTGCTGCCGGCTGGCTTTAAAATACTTGACTGTGTGACGTTTTATTGTGGCAACATGACAAATCGTCAAGTGTCAGAGGAGGTTTCTTTATTTAATTTGAGCGTCTCGTCCTGCCTTGTCCTTTGTCTGCCGCACACATTCATGTGGCTTCTTTAATGGGTTAAATGGCTGCCAGTTGAGCGGAGTTGACTTGAGTGGAGTTCAGTTCAGTTCAGTTCAGTTCAATTGAACAGTTAGTTTGGACTTGGACTAACTTGGCTCTTATCTGCTGCTCGCACATAAATTCTATTTGGCATTTTGCCTACTTCAAGGTGGCGCTTCTCCGAATGCTCAATTACAATATTTTAGCTCTATGCAAATTTATGAGCATTTTCATTTCGATCAATTTACTTTGGGCTCCATATTTTGTCGGCATGCGTGTGTGTGTGTGTGTGTGACTGACCGAATGTCTGTTTTATTTATGGCTTTTACGAGATGACCCAACGTAAAAAAAAGGAAAAAAAAATTTATTCATTGAAGTTTTTACAGTCAACTACACCTTTTCAATGTGGATAAAGATGAGCACGCTTACGCTCACTCTCTCTCTCTCTCTATCTCTCTCTCTCTCTTTGTCTGTATTTTATAACTCTCTTTTTGCGCCTACTTTTTCTCTGTCTAACTCTTATGCTGTTGTAATCATTCATACTTCATCAAGTTTACCGACTATGGCTTGGTTTGGCACTTGGCTCTCTTTCTCTCTCTCATTCCGCTCCTTTGGCCTGCGGTACGACAGAGCCCGTTGGCTTCATTGCTATGCAAACTGCTCCCAATGGCTACGTTTAATGGTCAAGTGTGTAAAATTGCATAGCAAATCGTAGTCCGGTTTTAGCGATGGATGTGGCCATGTCCTTAGATAAACATCTTTGCCTAGGACCCGAGAACCGTTCGCTTTTTGCTGTTGCTGCCTCTCTTACATATTGATGTGATTTACCACTTATGTCTTTGGGGCGTCCAACAGTTTACTGTGCAAATTGTTTGGAATTCAGTTTTGAATTAAGCATCCCTCATCCTCACGCCCTGTCCGTATGTGTGTGTGTGTGTGTGTCTCCGTCGGCTATGATACATGTGACCAATGTGAAGCTCGTTAAGACAGTAAGAGTCTGGGCCGTTACACGGTCGCTTAGTTCATGTGTTCTGCTTTTGCTCTTGACATGTGGCCCAATCGCCATTCAAAATATATATTTTCGAGGCCGCCAGCATCGAATTGATGGATTTTGAATATATCCTGGCTTGCTGCTGACAGATTCTCCCAAACCCACTTCATCAGGCTCCAGCAATTGTCCTTCGTTGCGGCAGCTGTGCTGTTCCTTCGTAGCTCAGTTGTTATAGTTGATTTCATTATAATTTCGATTTGCATAAGCAAATGTCTAAGCAACAACTCGGTAACGCACCCCGCCTCCGCCCCCTTGGAGCTGCTGCCCAGTTGCGTCAAATTGAACCGCCCGGGATTTCCCTGACATCGTCAGGAGCGACGTTCATCAGCAGAAGGAGCAGCGTCTCATGACGGGGAGGGCATTCAACTGTTCGTCAAGTTACAACAGTGTATCAATTTTGGGTGCTGGCTGCCTTTAACCCTCCACGCCGCTTCGCTCGGCCCACCTATTCCATTGCCAAGGAGCTGCTCACATTTCATTAGCTTGTCAACATTTGTGTAGCTCGGGCCATGTCTTTGACACTTCGGCCTGCGGCGTCCTATGGAGGTAGTCGCTTGGATGATGGGGATAGGACGGCAAATTGAAGTTGCCATAGATTCTACATTGTTGCTACTGTTGTTGCCTTAAATAGTTAAACTGCTTAGCGAGGAGCTCGCAGGCCGCAGTTGCTGGCTGCTGCTGCTGCGTACACATCTTGCGATTTCCGTCCAAGCCCAAAAGCAGACTAGGGTCATATGCTGTATTTAGGCAAGGACTTGTCAGACTGGTCGCCCCTTTGGTTGCTATGCAAATCAATTTACTGAGCGCGTTGTCGATGTGGCTATTTGTCTACTTTGTGTGGTTCAAGTTGCTGTCGATGTAGCTGCGACCGTAGCAGTGGCTGCCGCTTTGTGTTGTCTCATTTTGCTGTGCGAAATGTTACTTGGCAGGTTCATTAGTATCATCAACAGCAGAGGCAGTAACAACAGCAACAACAACCGCTTTGTTTAGTTAACTTTATTGAGTGTTTGAACTTTGATATCCAATTTTCTTAACATCATCTGGCAGTGTGGCTGTGCGGCTGCCTGGCTGTCTATTAGCCAGGCGCTCTCGACTACACTTAATTTGCTTTAATTGCCATAATTTAGGCAACGCTTTTGTTGTTATTGGACTGCTCTGGTTTGTCCCATGCAAATTTAATTGGCGCACTCTTTTAAAGCTTATAAATTACTTGGCCTGCGTCAGGAGCCAGGTAACAAGGTACACAAAGAACAAATCCTTTGAACAAAGCAAACGCATGAATAGAAACCATAAATTTAGCTAGCAGCCATAAAAAAGGATACCACCAACTCCAGCCCCCAACACAAACACACACACACACACACACACACACAATGTAAATGCCCCTTGCTCTGTGTGGGTGTGTGTATGGTATCGATATGCCAAAATCTATACAAAGTGCTATACAAAGGCAGAGACTTCCAGGCAAGCAAGCAGGTGGTCCCGCCTACCTCATCTGCTGCTGGCTAGAAAAAGAAAAAAAAAAAACACGAAAAATCGCAGCACGTAGAGCGCCATGAAATATGCTCAGATTGCTTGGCATTTTCCTACACATATGTCTGCGTATCTGGATGTATGTGTGCGTGTATGTGTATTTGTGCTGCCATTTTATTTATTTCGCTGCCTTTTGCTCCATTGTCAGCCAGAGCAAATTTTATTAGGCACTCGCCTTAAAGCATGCAACAGTTTTTTTTGGCAACGAGCAGACAACAGCCAATTAGGCATAGGCAGCGACAGCGACAGCAAGCGGCAGCAAACTGGTTTCGCAACTCCTGTTGCGCTGCTGTTGGCGTCGTGCCAGCAAAGCTTTATTGTAGTTTAATAGGCAATGACTGCGTTGCCTAGTGCCAGTGGGGGCGGCAGATAAAGACGCCGGCATTAGGCTGAGGCATATTTGTAACTGCTCGACTTTTCACGCATTGCTTTCAAACCACTTAACGCAAATGATGTTGATATAGCAAGAAGGGCAACTTTTTTGTTAGGCAGCTTTTGTTTTTCTGTTTTTTATTTTTTATTTACCTTTTTCCTTATTTTTTGGCAAAACTTTGTGCATAAACACACACTTGCCATAACGTGGCACGCTCCACATTTGCGCTGGCTTGAGGTTGTTTTTGTTCTTGCGCTACTTTCGCTTTTCCTAAGAGTAGGCAACACCAACAACAACAGCGCTAGCAAGCTGCAAAGTCGTTGAGCGCTAAAAGCAACGCAAAATGTAACAGGAGAAAAAAAAACAACAAAATAACGAAAATTTTCTACAACTTTGGCCGCTGTTTGCGTGAGTTTGTGTGTGTTGTTAGAACAAGTTAATGTAAAAAAAATTTTATGCTTTGAAAAACATTTGGCAAGCCAAAAATTGTAAAGAAAATAAAAACAAGAAACAAAAACAACAAGTAGAAGAAGCTCAGCTCGCGTAGACAAGCTGAAAGCCGAAAACCGAACAGCGAACGCCGAACGCCATGAAAATTGTTGCGGTCGCTGTTCTTGTTAAACAAAATACACGAAAGCGCATAAATAAAATCAAACAAAAAAGCGAACCAACTCTCGTTCACATCATCAATGTCAGAAAGGTAGCGGAGTGGGCCACCAAAGATGGTGGGGTGGCTCGTTGTCGAGCTATGAGAACCCGCACATTATCGTCATCGTCATGGATCAGCCGCAATGCTGTAATTTTGTTATAGGCAATGGCACGTGTGTGTGTGGGTCTGTGGGTATGTGTGTGGGTGCACAACCTGGGCTGTCGTTTGGCAAGATAAATGTCTATTTAAATTGTCCCTGTTTCGCTATGTGCCTTGGCCGAGCTGCTCGGGGTCGTGCCGTACCGTGCCGCACCGCGCCGTTTCATGGCAGGGCTTTGTGTCTAGCGGCATGCCGCCTGCTGCCACTTCACGAGCTCCTCTAGTTAAATCTTTATTGTTATCATAATTTGCTTTTATCCATGCTCATGGCTTGTCACGGACTACCCCGGCAACCTGGGCCTAACCTACTATATATATAAATATCTATATACAAATATATGTATACATATATATATATATATTTTTTTTTTATCGTAATTGTTTTCGTGCATCTTGTGTTTTTTTTTTCTTTGGCTCCCAATTTCGTTTTTCAAAAGCGGAAAGCGAAACGAAAGCGAAAGTGAAAGTGAAGAGCGACAAAATGGTGCGTAAATAGCATCAGGATCTCCGTTTCGCTCCGCTTGTTTAGCATCTGTGCTCTGCTTGCTTAGCAAATCAATAAAAGTAGATAATTGAGATTTCTTTAACAAGATTTTGGGTGTCATGATATTAAAATTATAAGTAGGCGTCAGGCAGGCAAGCAGGCAGGCAGCGGCATAAATTACTCATAATTTGATTGCAAGTGAGACCTTGAAAACGATACGCCTCGGGCGGCAGACTCGCGCGCAGCAATGGCTGTTAACGGTCTGGGAAATGGGCTCATTACGCGCAGAGAAAATGTCAAAATTGTTGAAATTTAATATTGCCGAAAAGAAAAACCATTCATATCGTATAATTACACAACTTCGAACAAACAAATGAAATAGGGGAAAAAAACTCATCATTTAATTATACTCATTAAAATTAAGATATTTATAATTTGTATGACCTATTTATAGAAATATTATTTATTTAATTTGTTGGCTTTTACTCGTAAGCGAAAAAAAAACAAAACAATTTACATTTTAGTGATTGTAAATTTAAATATTTGCATTTTATATTGTGTGCCCTCTACCTACTATTAATATATATATATATATATATTTATTTCTATAAATATATATTATATAAATATAGGGATTTGTTGTCCAGTTGTACACTTGTTTTTTAGACTTAAGCGCACTTTAATATTTGCCATAATAATTTATAAACTTCTCTCATTTGCTCTGTTTCAGGTAAGGATCGATGAACAATTTCTATATAAATTTAATCATTGGGTAAGCCGCAATGCAAACATATCAAGTGCAAATATCGACAGCAAAAACTGTTCCCAGACACACAGACTGCGTAGCAATTGTTGTGGGGGCAGATCGTGTGCTGCATAATTGAATTTTAAATAAACTCCCTCAAATAATACACACACGCACGCACATATGAATACACCTCATACACACACACACACACACAAACACACACACACGTAGTAAGACCCTTTGGCCAAAGTGTCTGCTTTTTAACTGTAAATAAATTTCATCGAATTTTCTTGCGTTCCTTTTGCCTTTGAAGACGTTGATATCGTTGCGAGGCAACGACGCTTCGCCCTGTGTTCAGCCGCATCCGGCGCCATAAAGTATGCAATTTTATTTTAGTGCACCCGGCCGGCACTTACCTGCCTGACTACTGGCCTGAGCTGAGTTGGTCTTGCTCTCCGCTCTCTGCTGTCCACCCTCCGCTCTCATCACTGCCGTGCTACTTTTATTTGGTGCTTTAATGTTATAAAATATTTAAGTTTACATTTCTTACACACGCTTCGCAACTTGATCCTGGTGCCTCCTGTTTATGGCCCCGGCACGGTCTGTATATGTTGTATTTTTGTTCCTGTTGTGCTCGTCTCATTGCATTGCATGAGTTGCTGACTGACCATTTTTATAACAGGATTTCCCAGCAGCATCTTAGCTGGGCAGCCGGTCAGCTCAACGGCTTGCCACTTGGCAGTGCCAGCACCACTGTCAGGAGTCAACCACACACACTCGCACACACTCACTCATGTTTGTCGAGCTTTAATATTTGTTTTGCCATTGTCGTCTCTGACCCTAACTGGCCTGCACTGGCTATTTGTGCAGCACTTGAACCTGCGTCTATGATAAACTGCAATTTAATTTTTATCCGCAAATATAATTAACTGACAAGCAGAGATGGAGTGCCCTCTTCACTTAGATTTTATTTAAAAGTTTAATAAGCCCAACTAAGTAATGTGCAGCCATTAGATAATTAATTTAACACTTACAACTAATTGGCTTTCATTTACCAATTCAATCAGAAATAATTGAGAAAAAAAGAAAGAAAGACAGGCCAGGCAGAGAGTTAGACTGAGAGAGACGGAGAGACTTGAGTGGAAAGTCAAAGTAGAAGTGAAAGCAAACGAGCAGAGAGTTATCAGCTGTTAGTTCTTCGCTCCTCCCACAGCTGCTGGCAGTCATTAATGCCATTTGCGGCACATTTAGGGTTGAACTTGGCTCCGTTTAGTCCAGTCCGGGGGCAGAGCCTCTGACCTTAGCACAAAACGCTTGAATGAACCGGTCAAATGCTCAAAAGGTCGGACAGGTGTATGCTGCGGCTGCCTGCTAAAAATCACGGAAGCTGGGCAAATTAATGTGGCTGGCAAAAAGGGTAATTTCTGAAGAAAGAAAATAGACAAAGTTAAACGAGCTAACCCAAATGACCAAAAGGCATATACCCTGCAAACTTTTCCACCAAGCAGCAGCATTAGGGCATAGGCAACCCTTTGAAAACTTCGCAGAATATGTAAAAAAAAGAGCAAACTTGTTGCGTCTTGGAAGTGGAGTGAGTTGGGGATAAAAATGAAGTAACTACCTTTGCTTTCGGTTGGGAACTGGTGCCACCCATTAAGAAAGTGGAAAAAGCCTTTAAAAAAAATAAAAAATAAATAGGCGAAAAGGAGAAGCGCGTTAAACTCATTAACGATAATTGCAGTGGTGCGCCTGCTTTTCGAAATTGGAAAAAAAAAATTAAATTCTGTTAATTAATTTTCGCATGTAGCCCAGGTACAACAACGATAACACACAAATAACCAAAGCAACAGCAACAGCAGCAGGAGCTGGAAAATATCGTTAGGACAAGCATTTGGCTTTGTGGATGGCTGTGGGCTGAGCTTGTTGTCAATCAGCAAATGCGAGTTCTTGACGCATCCTTGCAGCCATTGATGCTGCTGTGTTTGTCACTTTGACTTTTGGCGCTTTTCAATTACACCACACAAGCGAACAGCAAAAAAAAAATGAAGGGAAATGGGGAGCTAACGAAAAAGAATGAAAAAGCCAAACACCGAACCGACAGCATCCTGTTGCTGACACTGATTGTCGATGCTGGCGGTGCGCAGTTCGCGTTGCGGGCGCATAATTTGTCCTGCGGCCAAATGTTCTATTATCTGTGTTATATATAGGTGTGTGTGTGTGTGTGTGTGTGTGTGTGTGTGTGTGTGTGTGTGTGTGTGTGTGTTCCTTGTGCGTAGAAATAATATCCATCAGAAGGGAAGCGCACTCAAAAGATGCCCCAGATACGAGCCGCAGGCATTTAACTGAATTTGAGTGGAAAATAAAAGCAAAGTAAATCGAAACCAAACGCTGCTTGTAAAGGAGCGACGACTCCTCAAGCGCTTCTTCTGCCTGTAGACAGGCCCTAATCAGCATGTACATCAGTTGGTGCGACCCTTCGGGGCACTCCACCTTTTCACATCAGCACACTGCGATGGGCTTGTTTTGTTGGCGTCTGCCCCTGGCTTTGGTCAGTGCAGCTTAACAAAAAGCAAAAGCAACGGCCAAAAAAATACCCTTCGCTCCAATTGTAATCAAGTTAATTGCAGCTAAGTGTATGTGGAGAGAGAGAGAGAGAGAGAGAGAGAGAGAGAGAGCGTGAGCAAAGGCAAAAAGTGTGTGCGGCGATACAGCTCGCATAATTGTGAGTAATTGTTGTTAATATAATAAGGTAGGACAAAAAGGACACATGCATAACGGCCAAAAGCACGCAACGAAATTATTAAAACACAAACAACGAAAAATAGCAAAACAAAAAAAGAAACAAACAAACAACAAAAAATAGTAAAGCAACAACATTAGCCGCTCGCTCTGTCATAGGCAAAGCTGAAAATTGATATTAATTTTTCTTTTTGCTGCGCTACGCGTGGAATGCCCATAAACCAAGAACGAAAAAGGCATTTAGCTGTATATGTGTGTGTGTGTGTGTGTGTGGCACAGACTAAAAAAACGAAAATGTTCTTCATATTTTGTGTCCTTACACCGCAGCGTCAAAGCTGGCTGCCATTAGGGCTACGCCAGCCAGAAAATATCAAATTAATTAGTTGCTCTTTGTCGCCGTGCTGCTGCAGCATGACAAACTTTGCATAAGTAAAATGGCAACGAAATTAATAAAGCTAAGTATTGTCAGCAATTAGAAATTAGGCAAAGAGGCGAAAGGTCTCTGCAATGAACAGAATTCGATTGTGCATTATTGAAAAGATAGTTAATTTATTTAAATTTTATAAAAATATTTAATAGCTTGAAGCTTTTGTTGTCCCATTTCATATTTAAATTTACCTTGAATTTAGTAAACAATAAACTGAATAACAATTTATCATAATAGATGTTGTCTAAGTTCTCAAATGTTATCAATACTTTCAAGCTTGCACATATCTGCCATAGAGTATTTGCTGCTTCACTCACTTCAACCATGGAATGTTGGTTTAAGCTATGTTAGACTAATTAGTTGGTTGTTTTTAGTGCATCTAGTGTGTGGCACTTGTAATTTATATTGTTGGGCAAGCAATTGTAAATATATTACTATACGTACTACAACAGTGCCCATGCCAAGGGCCACTTAATTATAACTGTATTTGCTCAGACGCTTTCTTCATAGGCTCCTTGATATATGTCCGCTAGGCTGGAAGACTTCAGTTTATCAAGCTCTGCAGCACAAGTTGTTTATCAAGCTGAAGTTGACAACAACATCTTGGGCCAATTGTCATGCAGCGTCAGATAGCCCAGGCCTGGCCAAGGACAGCTGAACAAGTGGCCGCAGGATATCTCTTTTGACTTTTGCTTTTGTTCTTGCTCTTGCTCTTGCGCTTACCTAAACGTTTCAATGGCTTAATTATATTTATTTTTTGTAATTAACTGTAAATCACAAGTTGCCTGGGCATAATTAGATTTCCACGGCGCACAAAAGTATGCAGCAAATATTGTTGTTTCTCGTTTGCTTTGCTTACGGCTGGCGTTTAACACAATAGTTGCAACAAAACAGCACAAAGAGCGAGTGCAAATCTGTGCATTGTTTCAAGTTTTGTTGGCTGCTTAATAAAATTTAACAGCTGCAACGACGCGCAGCATTAAAACCAAGCAAACTATTCCAAAGCACACGAAAAAAGAATACAGCTCAAACAAAATGGGAAAAAGAAATGCAAAAAGGAAAAGCAAAGACAACAATAAAGCAAAGGCAAAGGCAAAGCCAGTAGCGTATAGTCAAACTTTTTAAGTGTTTATTTCAATTATTGTTTGTATGTGTGTGCGTGTGCCATCTCTTAGTGTAGTCCTAGGTCTCTTTGTGTCTGTTTGTGTGTGTGTATTTTTGGCTGGCGTGCGAAGCAAAGGAACGAGCCAGAACGAGGGCAATTTAATTTTCCGCATTTTGTGCAGGGCACGAAGGCGACGGCAAGCGCCAAAAAAGCAGCAGCAACAAGAAAATAAAACCAACTAACAATAACAAAAACTAGTTAAGAAATGCGAAAGTTTTTAGCGTGAAAGTTGGTCTTGTTTGGCCTGGCCGGCTGCCGTCTGCCGTCTGGCCTCCCGTCCCTTCGCTTGGTTTTGTTTTCATTTTCATTCACGTGCAGTTACTCAATTTTTGTGCTCAACGAGGAAAAGTAGCAGAACAGAAACAATGCGACTTAATGGCAGCGCACTCCAGCGCACAATGAGTGCAGCCAAAAGGCAACCTCAACTCTCTCTCACACACACACACACACACACACACACACACATACACACACAATCGGTCACGCACACAACAAAGCAGGGCACACAGATTGACGCCTTCGTATAATTCCATTTTGCGCCCTTTTGCCTGAAACTAGCTTTTGTATGCAACTTAAACAAATGTTGACGCGCTCGGGCAGTCGCTCACACAGTCGACTGGCTTGACAATTTTGTTGCTGCAACATTGTTGCCATTGCTGGCATTGCGAGCATTGCGGCCATTGCTGCTGGCGCCGTTGACAACACGACGTATGCGTGATATAGTTGTACCGCCAGGACAACAAAAGTCGTCACTGTGCTCTGTGCCTTGGCGCATTGTGCTTGTAAAGTTCTCTGTAACGCTTGCCTCATCTGCTTAGTGTTGCGTGTCGCCATATTGTTTGCTTTATGTCACACACACACACACACGTTCAGAGAGTTCCATTTTTGTATATGAGCAGGCTCACAGGTTTATTTGCCCTCTCATTGCCATACATTTGTATATACATATGTATATATACATATGTTTTACTCGCTGGTAATTGCGGTTTTTATTTCACAGCCAGGCTACAAAAAGAGAAGAAGCAGAAGAAAAAAAAATGAAATGCTCATAATAATAGCTACGTACAGCTGCGGCGGGCGGCAACTGTCGGAAGTTGTCAGCCCGGTCGCGCACAAAAGTATGTTGCACAGCAATTGTGTGTGCTGTGCCCGAGTTTAAGACGACGCCGTTTTAAAGCAGCTCAGGCGATATACCGCAACCGAACAGGCTGTCTCTGCCTCTGTCTCTTTGGCTCTCCGCATGTCAAGCGTGTGCCCAATGAGCAGCATGTGGCGCCGTTGTTGAACGCTAATAAGACAGACAGCCAGAGCTGAGCTGCAGCCTCGCCAGCATAAGTGTTTGTGAATGTTTGCCTGTGTATATATATATATATATGTGTGTGTGTTTATGTTAGTGTGCAATATAATGCCTGTTAACACGCTTAACAACAAACACAGCAGCCGCTCAGCAAGCAACAACAAGCTACACGCAACGTGCCAGCCCCAGACACTATGTGCACTATGTGTGTATTGGGCATAACTTTAATGCTCATTGACGCTGGCAGTGAGCCAAATTTTAATGAACTGTAAAACACGTTACCCAAAATAAAAGCAACTGCGCAGAGAATGTTTCGCGCACATAAAAAGTTAAAGTTGGGTTATTAGCTAATTAAACCAAATCCCTCAGCTCCCTCTCGAACTGAAATGTATTTAGTTGTTATTTTATAGTTTGATTTATTTTATTATATTAATTACACCATTAAAAACAACCAACTTTATAGGTAGGATATATTCTAATCCTTTTAAATAAAATTAAAAATCATTTTAGCATCAGGTCGATCAAACTTTAATTAAAATTTAATGGATTGAATTCGCTGTTGGTCAAAAATAAATTTAGTTTCAGGTTGATTAGTTTTGTTAGCTATTATTTATACTTTATGGTTGCAGGTAATGAAGAATAATAATAAAATATTTGCTTATATATTTATATATATGTAAAATCATAATCATGTTCAGGATGAATTCACAAAATTTTAATTTTTTCCATATGCTCTCTGATATTTTGAATAGTCTATTAACATCAACCATTTAGCTTGGGGGAATCAGCTGCAGTGGAGCTAAGCTCATATCGAGTCTGGTTCATCTCGTATTTTATTTCATTTTAATTATTTTTACTAGCTTAAAATCGAACTAAGCGTAAGCTTGAATTTATATTAAACTAAATTTTTTATTAATGGTTAAACAATATAATTTGCTTAGAATATTATTTTATTTGGCTTTAAAACATATTTATTTGTCCTAATTAAATATAGAATATTTTACTCAATTCTTGCAAATGATATGCAAAGCTTCAGCCAGCAATCGTTAACTTCAATATATATGACCAACGTATTGTACAACGTACATTGTATATCTAGAAGTATTTCAAGTTATAGAAACTTAGACTGGGAACTGCAGCAAAGAGGTCAAAAGCATGAAGCTAGCCATCATTCAACACAGCCGCATAAATACGCTTCGAGTTTGTTTATGTGGTTTAAAAACAATAGTTCATTTGTGTGCAAACCGAAGAGGTTGGCAAAGGGTTTGCTAAGAGAGAGAGAGAGAAATGGGATGAGGGGTGTTAGCGCCACAAGCAGACCGAAGGAACTAGCCCGCATGATGCGCTTATGGTCGGATCGTTGGTTTATTGTCTGTAGCTACTGTGGCTTAAACCAGCCAACTCAGCTCGGCACTCTCCGTGCTCTGTGCGTTGCGTTCCGTGTGTGGCTTTTAAATTGCTTGCGAACTGTATGGGAATGTAGTGGGCGCTTCCACCTAAAGCCAAAAATGTTAATGCAAATCATTGGGGAAATCAAAAATGGCGGCGCGCAAGTGCAAGTGAAAACTGTGCCAAAGATTTCAAGCCGCTCTTGGCCATGCAATTTGCAAGGGTTTCCCAAGTGGCCGACACTGTCTATCCGGCCGGTCGGCCGCCTCCGCCACCTTTCAGCGTTGCTGTTCATTGTCCAATTTGCACAGTGGCTTCCGATTGCAGCCTCTCCAGCCCCAGCCTTGCTTCGGCTCGGGCTGGGGCACATGGGTCAGGCTAAGTCATTAGCATAAACGTAGAGCGCCGAAAAATAGCAAATCCATTAAGAGAAGGCTCGGCTGGCACCCAGGCTCTGGCAATACGAGACGAGAGTCTGCCGGAGGCTGTAGTCGTAGTCGTTGCTGTTGCCGCTACTTTTGGCAACTCTTTAAAGATTTATGAAGCGTCAAATATTTATTATGCTCGCTTTGCAATATAAGGCAGTGAAACACGCAAGATCCGGCGCAGCACGAAATAGGACGATGGCCCCGACCAGGCCCGACCCGGCCCGGCCCTGCCCAGACAAGTTGGCTAAGCCAAATCCTTTTGCCTTAGTCTGGGTCTACACGCGAACACTTTTTGAAATTGCAAAGCGGCGCAAATAAATAAAAACCCATAAAAAGTAGGCAGAGTTGAGCCGCCCGGCGGACCACGCTGCAACCAGTCAGCCAGCCAGCCAGGACTCGCACACACCCTTCACAACACACACATTTGTACACGCTCATAAAAATGAAAAGCAGAGCATAAAATAAAACGCAAGACGAGAAATGAAATGAATGAGCGCAGCAGCCGCGACAACGACCACGACGTCGACGGCAAATAGTCGGCGGGCAAAAGATGAAAAAAAAAATGTAAGAAAAAAATCAATGCGAGATACGCCTACTGTTGTGCACCCTTCAGTCCCGATTCCACATGTATATCTTGGCGCACTTTCGCATTTTTTTGTCTTTTGATTTTTGTTCTCGTGCCGAGACACTTCAACCCTTTGCGACGCCGTGAAAAATGTTGCTCGAAATATGAAAAATCTTCGCGTGCGTTTATGTATATATATATTTGGCGGGGCTTTTGTATTTTGGGGCCACGTGACGCCGCTGTAGTTAAACTGTGCAAATATGTCAAACATCGTCGAAACCATTTAATTTGACGCAGTGCCAAATGCTTAGCATATTTTTAGGCACCGTAAACCCAGCGGCCTGTGACCCGCTACTTGTGACTAATGATGATGCTGTGACTGAGCCACATCCAAGGTGATGAGCGCAACTCCTGGGGCTGGACCAACTAATGAGGCGCATAAATTCTACACTAACACGCGCACACACACACACCCACACACATAAAGTCGCACACGAACACGCACACACACATATGCATATTAAAGCAGCTGGCAAAATGCTTGAAACAAGCTGCAAATTTTATGAGCTGCTGGCAAAACAAGATGTCAGCGCTTAGAAGTAGGCAACGTAATGCGACACGTGGGCGTAGCCGTATGTGTGTGCGTGTGTGCTGTTTCGGTAATGTCCCCTTGGGCTCGTCTACGCATTCAAGCAGTTGAGAGACGAAATTTAATTAACGCATTTTAGCTAACATCGTCTGTTTGTCATTTGTCATGTGAGTCAAAACGCCGGAAAAATAAAACACACGCGACTGTTGCCTACTTTTCATCGCCGTTGCCAACTGACAATGCGCAAGATAAATAACTTGTTTAGGCTGAACACAGATTCGGCGCCTCCCAGCTAGACAAGCAGGCTCTGAAGGCCTTAAAGACCGGCTTAAAGATGGAAATTCATCCGCCGTTTTTTGCATTTCGGAGCTGTCGAAATGCATGTCACGCTCCAATTTGCATATTACAACTATCCCCACGCGCTGCCCCTGCATGAACATGCCGACAAAAAGAAGGAAGGAAATCAAGAAATAAAAACAAATCCCGAAACCGAAACAAAAATAGAAGCCGACAAATCCATCCACCAACCAAACCGCAATTTGTTCATGTCCAACTCAATTTTCGTTACGTAAACTGCATCATATGCCCGTGCAGGTGTAGGTAGGTGCACCTGGCAGCACACCGCTCTGCGGGCTGGCCACAAACACACACAGCCGTTAGACATAACTTTTCGTGCCAGCGCATTGACGGCCGGCAGGTGGCGCCACAGAAGCTTGCATGTATTTTTTGTGTTTGGCGGCTAAAAAAATAAAAGTTTCTCCCAAGCCGTGACTCGATGGGCGGCCGAGCGACCGCTCTGGCGCTTCAAATTTAATTAAACATGCACACGTGAGCAAATGCAAATAAATAAAAACTTTATGGCTTTTGCGCCAGTGGATGGACGCGGACGGAACTGACTGGTATGAGTGCTGGAGCGGGAGCCGAAGCTGTTTGGGTGGCTTAGCTAGCTAGCTGACGCTGCCAGCCTAGCCAGCCGTGCGTGCGTCTCGACCGTCAACAGTTAGCGGCCATTGCATACAACGCGGCAGCGTAGCGTGGCGTGGCGTGCTTATAAGTTTTAAATTTCCTAGGCAATGACCAAACTCTGTGTGTCGGTGTTGCTTGTGTTGTTGTTTTTGGCCAAACGAAAACTGAATTTGCAGCTAGGCGCAGCTAAATTGAAAAAGGCGTCCAAATCCAGAGAGTTTCAGTTTGCAATGTGAGTGTGGCTGCGGTGGGTGCGCGGGCGTGTGGTGGTTGAATGTGACTCTGTGTGGGAGAGCTTTTCGCTTAGTTTGTTTCACACAACACGTTTTATATTGAACGGCTTTGATATGTATGTGTCTGTCTGTGTGTGTGTGCGTGAGTGTGTGTTCATGATTTATGCAACGGCAGATGCAACATGAAGTGCAGCGAATATTTTTGTAATTGAAATGCACTTAAGTTCTTAGGTTGAAATCATTTCACAATACCTTTGCAGAAAATAAAAAAAAAATATTAAAAAAAAAAACAATATTGATATGCAGGCGCACATAAAATAAATGTTCTTATTTTCCATCTATCGATGGATTTTTTTCTTTTGTTTAAAGATGCGAACAGACATGAAAAAGTAATCCTCTTCAATTGGGTTTAATTTTCATTAATGAATTCGGAAACATGAGTGAATAAAATTTGTAAAGGTAGCAGCAGTATCTGACTGTGCACAGATCATATATAGTACAATATATTGGACGCTTGAATGTTGAAGCAATTGTTATATTCAATTTCTGTTTCCATAGTCCCTTCAGCTTAGTTGAGTGCAGATAGCAGCACCTGCAGAGCGAGATTCTCCTGCCCGTTAACTATTATATGTAATATAGTATATATCCAATATTTATAATAGATATCTTCAGTATCCTTACCTGAACTGACAATAGTACAAAGATCAGCTATGCTTGAGAGTTGAGAGGCAACTGTTACATACAATTCTTGCTCCCTCTATGTTTCTTCATGCTCACTCTCTAGCGACAGTTGAAGTAAATGTCGCTAGAGAGAGAGAGAGAGAGAGAGAGAGCATGAATCTCCTGTTCGTAAACTCTTAAACAGACCTTATGTACTTTGTTAATTATGCAAATTCCGCGCCATGCTCGCTGCTTCACCAGCATCAACATCATTTCTGATTGCTGATGATGTCATTCAAATTAAACAAATGAGAGAATTGTTTCTAATTTGACATGTTTGGTGCGCCGCAAGAGTTTTGCCGAATAATTGCGCATGTAAAATGCAAAAGCGAAATAAAATACAGAAATTCAAATAAAATTCGTAGCGTCAGCAGCAGAAACAATTAAACTTTTTCCATGTCGTTGCAGCCAGGACTAAGAGGATGTCCTCGCTCTCTCACTCTCTCTCCCTCTCTTTCTCTCTCGCTGTGTAGGTGGAGTAGCAAGCCATGTGGCATTTTTGTTAAAAACTGCATAATTCATGTGCCGAGCTATGTTCTGACCTACGCTGACCGGAGCAACAGCAACAGCAGCGGCATCAGCAGCAGCCGTTGTCGTCATCGTCATGGTCGTCAACATGCTCTCTTCCACATGGCTGCGCCACACATATTTCATTTAAAATTTACAAGTTAACAATATTAAATATTAACAGTTATTTATGCATTTTTCGGCATAAATCCCAAAAATTTCGCATGCAAAAGCGCACAAAAGTTTCTGACGTCCGACTCGTTCGCCGAGATGATGCTGCACAAATCTGTAAAGCCCTCCAGCCCTCTGACCTGTGCTTCTAATCATTGTGTGACGTGGACTTTTTCATATGCATGTGTAAGCTTCTCACTAGCGTACGTGTGTGTGTGTGTGTGTGTGTGTGTGTGTGCTTATGGGTAAATTGTATTTGCCTTTTATTTTATTCAACAATATTTTGTGATGTTTCTGTGAGTGATTTAAATAATTTCAACTTCAGCCCTTTGTAAATGTCGCATATTATTTACTTGTTGTCCTGTTTGCATTGTTTGTCCAGTTTGTTGATTTCGTCGAGCAATTCAATTTCGATTCATGCATATTTATTTCTTTTCATCTTTTTTGCCTTTTCAACATTGTCTAAACAATGAAATTTAGCGGAAGTCGAGCCAAATTTAGCTCGCAATCAGAATTTAGTTTGCCTACCCTTTTGAGGGCTTTTATGCACTAAATGGCAAGCTGGAGGAAACTTTATTAGCAGTCGATCTGGCCATGAACTCAAATGGTTCTCTTTAGTATAGAAAGAGAACTTTACCTCTGGCGGCTGGTAAACTTTATGCCCTCAATGGGCAAACTCTTCCATAAGCTTCTGGCAAGGACGCAGACGTCAGACAACGGAATATAGTAAACACTCAGAAGGCAGCAGTCAGCGCGTCTCGCCGCTCAGCTATGCAAATGAGGAAGCCACAGACTCCCCTGGTCCATTGCTGACAGGCATGTAAAGTGCTCTAAAAGTGGAACCAAACAACAACAATGGCATTTAGCCTAAAAAGTGCATTGCCTGTTGGTTGGCAAATGCATTTGGCGCAGCAGCCGCCCAAAGCCCTTTGCGACTTGCGTGTTAGATTTGTTTACACAGCAAGCCAGCCAAAAGGAGTGAAAAATAAATGGAGTGTAACAAGCAGCAAGCGTTCGAAAGTGAGTGGGGTGGTGCTGGGCAGACAAGTGTGCTACCTAGGATTACATTTACGCAGAGCAACCTTTGGTAATGCGATGACGTTGCTAGTGCTCCTGCTCCGGCTCATTGTTGTGGTATTTAGACAACGTTCGCTGACTGGCTGGCTGCCAGGCTGCCTAGCTACTGGCCGCGCAAAAGCCAACAAATCATTGCCAGGACAACCCGTTGGCTACCCGATGGCTAGCTAGCCGGCTGGCTAAAAAGCCAGCAACGTGCTGCAGCAGCAGCAACGACATCATCATCATCAGTTGTGCGCCTAAGTAAGCCGCATTTTGTGGATTCAAATGACGCCCCTCAGCGCCTCGCACGATTGCTGGAGTACAACCTCAACGCTCACACAACAAACGACGTGGTGCAAAGTGATTTCTGGTTTAATGTTTTTTAATGTTGCTCATGTTGCAACTGACCAGCGCCTCCGCTGCTGCTGACGCTGATGATATTGTTGCTGTCATCAGCAGTGGTTGCCGCTATGGTCAACTGTTGGTGGTCGCTCACTCTGTTTGGCAAGTCTAACATGAGCCATGTGTGGCATGCTCGTGTCCGTTACGTAGTCCTTGTCGCTTGCACCACGTCTCCCCCCATCCCCTCTATCTCTTCTTTGATCCCTCTCGGTCGCTCTGTGTCCACCTCTTGCTATCGCTTTGGTGCTTCATGTCATGTGGCCACTTCTGTTGCTGTTGCACCTACAAAAAGTGCGACCAAGGCTAATTTTTCTCTTTCACTGTGTGTATGTGTGTGTGTGAGTCCATTAGCTGTTGACAAAGTTGTTCGCCCGGGCTCGTCTGGCGCTGTCTTTGTGCGGTTGTGTGCTTTGCGGCTGTGTAGCCGAATTTGACACAACATTTGTCAAACCACAAAATGGCAGCCACAATGTTACTTTCATTATGCAAAAGGTCAGCAAAACAGCCAACGCTCTTTTGTGGTAGTTGTTGCTGCTGCCGCTGCCGCTGCTGCTGCTGTTGCTGCTGTGCCCCCAAATGGCATTTGACTTGGTTTCCCGGGCTTACATAGTTTGCGTCCGGTCAGCTTCGTAGTCAATAAGCTGCGATTTATCAAATAGTAACAGCAAATTTGTCAGCAATATCAGACCACCTACCAGAGCCACCCACCTCGTCTGGCCTCTGTCTATTTCGGTCCCACTGTCCGCACAAATATTGTATTAGCATATGCAGACCGAAGCACGAAAATCAAAAACACGCATATGCATAATCTCATTGCATGTGAAAATTTGCAAATGCAATCGTCACAATACAATATTCAGTCAAATGAGCTCTCTCTCTCTCTCTCTCTGTCTCTGTGTGAGTGTTGACTGCTGGCTGAATAGGCTGTATAGGAAATTAATTAGTGCAAACATATCTAGCTGCGGCGCCCTTTTGCTTCAGCCTGACTAATGATGATCGATAATTCAGCAGAGCCGCAACACCCAGTGGACTCTGAATTGTTATACCCTGTAGCTATAAAGGGCACGGGTAAAGTGAACCTATAGGAAATATATGCACTATATGTTAAACATATAAGTGCCGCCTTTCTCTGCAATTCTCATAGAGTATCTGCCGTTTGGACATTTGCTCTCGTCCTTCAGCGTTTAATTTACTGACGTCCCACATTATTAATAGCTCCGGCAAGCATATGCCCTCTATACTTAAACCGTATCGTATATAAATGTTTAACTCTGCTTTTATGTGCGTTTATTTAACAACAATTAGCAGCTTTAAGTGCAAGCTATTGATTTATGTGAATGGTACATGGGCTCTTTTAGTGTATGTGTGCGGGTGTGTTTGTTTGCGCCCCATTAAGTATGCAGTATTTCTATGAGTGTTTGTGCGCATAATTAATAATTTAATTGCTTCTGTTTATCTCTTAATTAAAAGGGATTTATTTGACCTGCAACGCACTGTGAACCACAGCAATTTCAATAGTAACAGCAACAAAAACAACAACAACAGCAACGGCTATAGCTATAAGATTAGCGGGTCAAATCGCTGCACTTTATTTTTTATTACTTTGCTAATTAAGTTCATAATTAATCGCATTTAATGCGGTTTTTGTGGCTATCGCTGATGATGACGTTGTCGTTCGTGTTGTTGCTGTTGCTGATGCTGCTGATGCTGATGCCCACCACAAAAACTGATTAGGGCCGAGCTTAATTAGAATTGATTGCTCAAAAGATTTGTACACACACAAACACAGCAATACACACACAACAGCAGCAAAAATAATAATTATGCAGGATTAAACACACTAATCGATTCGATTTGCACTCTTCTTCCTCTTCTTTACAGGTGAGTCCACACGTTTACTGGCAAATGAGAACACAATTAGTAAGTAAGAGAATTGAATACTATTTAGCTGAAAAGCTGTCAGCCGCACGCCTTAAATTGTGCCTCGATGACTCGTTTCGTTTTGAAAGCATATTTCGCGCTGCGCCACATCTTTTCTGTCTACTTGGCAGAAACTTAATTAGCCGTCAAAACAATGGCGGCTATAAGAGAAACCAAAACTCTCAGCCCCACCCCACTCCACTCCAGGCCACGCCACGCATCTACTCGCTTCGCCTAATTTTCATAATTGTTATTATAGAAATTCAGCAGCCATAAACAAAAGGTTAGTTACTTGCCTAATGACTTGAAGTGCTGTCTTCTCCACAGCCAGCCAGCCAGCCAGCCAGCTAGACTGCCATCCAGCCGGCTAGCCCGCCTGCCTGCCTGACAGTGAGCAAAAGTTTTACGGACCGAATCGCCTGACTTGATAAACAAGCAAATGCGCTTATCACCGCGCCCAAGTTGCCTGGCAGCCCGTCCGCCTCTATCTATCAGTTGATTTGCGTGGGGCGCTAACTCATAACCAAGTAGCGTTCAATGCGAAAATGATAGCCGTCCGTTCCCAAGTTCACAACTTTTCAACTATTTGCCTAGGTGGTGGGGCTCGTGACCGACCACCCATCCACTCAGCCAGCCAACCTCCGTTCCACTAAGTGGGGGAGTGGCTAAACAGCCCAGCACTAATTACAATGCCGTGGCGTTGATTTTTATGTGCCTGAAATTGAAATGGAGCACAGCACGGCACACTAAACGCTTTAAAAAGATGCCTTTAAGCGTTGCCACAGTCAAAAACTTTACGAGCCAGCCGAAGAAGCTGTGCCCCCGCCCATTAGCCCACAACGCCTCGCACCCGGACACTGAGACCACCACCAGGCGGCGGCCTACAAAGTTGCACGTTGAACTTTACAACTTTTGCGCCATTTGAGTTGGCAATGCTATTTCAATGGCTCCAACTGTTGTTTGTTTGTCTGTTGGCTGCCAACAAGTTTGAGCCATGTCCTCTGCTGACTTCAACCGGACGCCTTTCTATTATTAATGTCACTGTTGTTATTGTTGTTGTTGTTGTTGTTGATGTCGATGCTGCCGCTGCTGATGTTGCTGCTGCTGCTGCTGCTGCTGTGCTATGTAGTTTAATTAATTAATTTGACAAAAGTTTTCAATTGAAGTTCAGCTGCGCAAGTCGCAGAGCTTTAAGGTCGCCACTAGAAATCCTAAAGATGTCCAATCCACAAATCAGCACTCGACAATTACATTTTCAAACAACAATGCGCCCGATGAAGCCAATGATTAATTTATTTTTAATACCTGGCTTCCAGGAGGAGGTCTATGCCCATTGCGGAGAGCTCTTCAGGGCTTTCTTTATAGTCATAAACAAAAATAAATCAGGCTAAAGCTGTCGAAAAACAATACCAAAATGCTCAGTATTCAATTAGGTGAAAGCATAAATACTCTATGATTTCGTATGAATGATATGTGTAGGTATCCTTATTAGAGATCTTATTGTATGAATGTGCTGAAAACTTACCAGCTTTATCTGTATTTAAAGGTGTTCAGCTCAAGCTTTGCTTAGTTCGACTTTATCCGCCTTCCACACTCTCCTACGCATCTAATGCATTTATTTGAGCTTCTCTTGGTTAAACAAAAGCCGCACTTTATTGGCCTGTATTTCATTGAGAACTTTGTGGTTTTCCAGTTCTATGCATATGTGCGCATTTAATCGCAAATGTCTTGCACACGCAGAAGGACATTGTTGGAATTATGAATGCATGACTGGGCTAATAAATTTATAGATTTGTTTCATTGATTTTAATGGCTGACTATTAAAAGTAACAAAATCTCTGGCTGCACCAGATGAGAGCGTTTAAATTTTCATTAACTCCCATTAACTGGCAGGATATTTGCCCGAGTCTATGCCTATCGAATGCATAGCAGCAGTGGTTGGCGGTGGCAGCAGCAACAGCAGCAGCAGCCGCACCAGCAGCAACAGCAAAAAGGCTTGCCCTATGACCTCAAAATTGTTCATTCCACACTTCCGCTGCTTACGTTGCTTCCGCTGATTATTGTTGTTGTTGTTGTTGCTTCTGCTGTTTGGCTGCCCGCGCATGAGTTGGCTATAATTAAAAATGCTATTACTGCTAACTTCATATAAATTTTTAATTAGCAATTTTTGCTATTTTCCTACTTTTGTTGTGCGCCCCAACAACAAAAGTAGCTGCCGCCTTATTGTTATGGTGGTCCTCCCACCCATTGTTGTTGCCGCTTTGGTGAACTTTTTAAATTAGCACTTTGTTAAACACTCTGATGAAAAAGGTAGCACACCACCAATACTGCCGCCCTGCCAGCCAGCGCCCACCGTCGTGCCACAAAAATGTTGGCATAAATTGTTTTTTTTTTTTTCTTTTTTTTTATAAAGGATTTTGTCCGTGGCTCAGTACTCCGCACTCCGTAACCGCCTTGGCGGTAACCCGTGACACGGCAGCTGCTCACACGCATTAAGCACCACAGAACCGCAGTGGCTGTCATAAATTTTTAGATCTGGCTGCCAGATAACTAGAGCTACACGACTAGGAGCTACCCTGTAGCCGAAGCATTTCAAATGCATTTCAATTAAAAACCTCATCGAGCTCACCAACCTGCGGCAAACTCACCTTGCGCAGCCCATAATCCTGATGAACTCCCTTAAGCCCATTTATACCCTAACAAAGCTTTTGCCCCCTTTTCAAAGTCTATTTGCATTATTAAAGAATTTTAAAAAAAATTGTGTTGCCTACTTATTTGCGCTAAGCGCGCAAGAAGTTGATTAGCATGGGAAAAGGTTTGTGTACTTTTTGTAGCTACTGTAATTATTAGATTTTATGCATGGCCCGACCACTGCTCGCTGTTTGTTGTTGTTGTTGTTGTTGTCGTTGTTATTTTGCTTACCATAAAAAGGCGCAAATATTGACAATTATGGCCTATAATTTGACACCCATCGGAAGCAACAACAGCAACGCGCCTGTCAGCGCCATAAAAGTGACAGCCAAAGGGTTGACAATTAAAATTAAACCAACCACGCATCACACACGCACACACACACACACACACACACACACACAGCTAGAAGTCCTGCTTGTGTGTGAGCATCGAGCGACGCTTTATGATTCAGCAGTTATCCCAGAGAACACACACGCATTCGCACTCGCACTCACACTCACACTCACACGCACACGCACGCACTTTTGTCATGCATTTTAATTAAAATTAACTTCATTTTTATGATGCTGATGTGTGTGTGTGTGGCATGTGTCGCTCGCTTTGTCTGTTGCTGTTGTTGCTGGCTGGTCGCTGGCTGCTTGGTTAGTTGCCACAATTTATACAATTAAATAAAGATTTTATTATCATGCCGCTGGCTTTTAATGTCTTCAAGCTTGATGTGTGCTAGTCTCTAGTCCCTGTGTCTGCGTGTGTGTGTGTTTGTAAATATTTAAGCTGCAAGCATATCAAATTTACTGTTGTAGGTGTCGCGTCGGCATATTTTAAAAGCTTTTCGTTATACAGTGCCGCGTTTACTCAACACACAAGGGCAACAGCGGGGCTGGCGGTTAAGAAGGGTGCTGCATCCTGTCGCTTACTTTCTTCTATATAAATACATATATATAATACATATATATATGTATTTACATGTGAGCATGTATGCAAATTTATGTGACGTTGTGCCAAGCACGCGCTCACTCTGGCTTAAGGCTGGGCCCCCGAAAGAAATTTCCTGGCAACGGCTTTTGTTTTCTAGCTGACGCTGCAGCAGCCGTGCTCCTTGTTGTTGCCAAAATGTATGCAAAGCTGTGTTTAAAGTGTGCCAACCACATCACACGCCTAGCCCACACAGAGAGAGAGAGAGCGAGTGTGTGTGTGTGTGTGTGTGGCTTGTTGGCAATTTAATGGGCGCGACCCGCCGTCGCGTCGTTTATGCATATTTAATAGTTGCTATTTTTGCTAAGTGCTTGAAATTGTCAGCGCACAAGCCCGCAAGAGGCGGAGGCAGACAAAGATGTTTGAAGAGCTGCAAATCCGGCACAAAGCTACCTTAAAGCCACACTAGATCAGGTCTAGCTGCACACGATTCCCGCTCCTGCTCTCTTTCACTCTTTCTATTTGCTTAACTCTCGCTGATTCTCTTTGTCACGCAAACTAATTACATTTTGCTCAATTGGCGCAAGTTGCTCGACCTTTTGCTGACACTCAACCAGCCAAGTTATACAATTAGCAAAGAGAGCGAGAGACAAATAGAGAGAGAGAGAGAGAGAGAGAGAGAGAGAGAGAGAGAGAGATAGCTAGACCAAAAGTTATACTGGCGGCACTTCAATGCATTTTGAAATTTGAAACGAAAAAGTTTGCCGAAACCCCTCAATCTCTGCGCCCCACTGCGAGTCCCTGCAGTCGCTAATGAATTGCTGTAACCGACTTGGCCGGCCAGATTTATGCAACGAAAATTAAACGGTAAATAGCAAAGGCACGACTGGCTTCAGCAATGCCAAAGCAAGGATAATAGTTGTCAGCCTCAAATTGTGCCCTCGCCGCCCGTTCGCTCCTTGTAAAAAGTTTAATCAAGCGCTATTCTGTTTGCCACGCCATGCCCGACGCCCTCTTCGTTGCTTGAATCAACTTTGCATCAATTTCAATATTCCCACTGTTTTCATTTAATTTCACCAACTTAAAACTTAATTGTTTACTTCCTGCGACTGCGACTGCTGCTGCTGCTGCTGTTCGCTGCTCGTTGCTCTCTTGCAGTTGGCTGCTGTCCTGGCAGTCTGCCCTGCTCCGCCCGCGTACCGAGTGGTGTCGTCGGAATGCTGCGTTTTTTGCATTTAAATTTGCAAAAATTAAAGTCTCGGCGCCGGCACCCAAGCGCGCAAGCAACAGGTGGCCGCGCAAACTCATTTAGGGTATTTATGTAGGGGCGGACTTGTGCACGCTTTTGTGGCCGGATGTCTGGGTCTTGTAATTTGCACAGCAGCAACATCAGCAGCAGCTATAGACAACAGCAACAGCAATGATAGTTTCCCAGTTATGAATAGCAAAGCTGATGCTGTTGCTGCTGTCGTAGTTGATACGGCTCCTGCAGAAGGAGGAAAAAAAGGAAGGACGATAATAAAAAATACAGCGACCCCACCAGCAGCATCATTTAAAAGCGCATTAAAAACTTTTTAGATTAATTTCACTGCTGCTGCGTTTTATTTTTGCCTTGTTGCGTTATATACTCTTGATGCTGCTGCTGCTGCTGTGACCTCCGCTTCCGCTTATGTCGCTGTTGATGTGGACGCGATGCTGCTCCTGCTGCTGCTGCTTCTGGTGTTGTTTTTGTTTAATGTCGCATATTTTCATTCAAATTGCAGCAATTTAAACACTCGCCTCGCACATTAAATGCAACGGAAGCGCATAACATAATTTTGTGTACACCATAAAATATTCTGCTCACTTCTGTTTGCCATCTCGGATTACTAATACGTTTTTCGTGTTCCATTGTTGGCTGGCAACAAGTTTGGGCTTGAGCTCTCGACTACATGGGCTAACATGCAGAGTGCTGTGCTTGTTGTTGCGCTTGGCAACTAACAGCAGCAGCCAGCATATTGCGCGAATTGGATGACTGCCTGCCTGCCTGCCTGCCTGCCTGCCTAGCTGACTGCCGCCTGCTGCTACTGCAATTGAATAGATTCAACCTTTTCAATACACATTTGCCAAATCATCAATATTTTTGTAAAACTTCATGCATGTTGCATAGAAGCGCCCCGAGAGCAAAGACTGCTGCTGTGCGTTATAAAAATATGCACACACTCTGCCAGTTGCTTCTACAATCATTTTCAATAAATTTATCTACAATTCGTGTGTGCGCATATGGGTTGATCGTACACAGGGCTCTTGGCATATCTCAAATAGAATACACACACACACACACACACACACACACACACACACACATGCATACACTCATTCACATATTTTATTCAACCTTTTTTTCATTATTGCTGTCAGCAGGCAGTTTGGCATTCAGGCTGCTTAGATTTGGCTCTAGCTCCAATTTCAACTGTCGAACGGTAAATCTTTTTTCAAATATGATTTTATTTAAGCCACACGTGAGTTGCTTTCAAGGACTTATCAAAAGCTGGTGAAATCACTGAAAGGGGATTTGCGAATACATAAATATGCTCGGAGTACGATTCCAAATTGATTTCCATGGTAATATGCACAAATCTGTGGCTCTGACCCTTTTCCGACCACAAATTATACGCAATTAAGCAAATTCGGGTGAAGGGCCCCAACAGCAAAATCAAAGACTGTCCGCTGATTAACAACTAAAGACACAAAACCATAAAGCAAGCCAGCCGACCGGGCAATGGGCAATGGGCAATGGGCGATGGCAGAAAAAAGAAGAAAATCCTAAAGAACTCGACAGAGCCACAAAAAATAAAATACGAGGAGAATAACAAACGACATGTAAATAAATAAACGAGCTGAAAACCACTCGCAGCAGCGGAGGCGAACGAACGGAAAGACAACAAGGAAGCGAAACGACATGAAACGGGACCAAGCGGAGTCCAAGACAATGGGGACGACGTCTGTGGCAAGTTCATTTAACTTGCGGCGCACTTCCGATTTACCGCAAATTTGAAAACCAACAAGCAACCAAAAATTTGCCCAACGGGCAACACACAACAAACGAAAGCGTAAATGAAAACGAATGCCATTGCCAACAAAATCCTACAAGTAAATAAAAACACGAGTACACGGACATAAAGGCTAACAGGACGGCCAGCAGACGGAGCGACGGACCTTCGTCAAGGGCTGGCCAAAACCAAACAAAATAAAAATCAGAAAAAAACAAAACAAAAAAAAAAAGAATCGAAAAATTCAATTTGAGCCCTTTTGCTATTTTTAACACTTTTAACTTTGATTTATGCAAAAATTTTCCACTTCAATTTGTACTTACAGTTTTTTTTTTGCCCCATCCATGGGCATTGGAGATTTCTGAGTCGGTTTGCGAGGATGATGGTAGGACTCTACTCTGAAAGCATAAGCTTAGTTGACGCAGTTAACTATTTCAGATTTAATTCACATCTTAAAATATAAAGATCAGTCTTAGGTTCAGCCTAGATCATCACTATAGTAAGATGTCTTGGCTTAAACACCAAAGGGTATTCGACTGTCGACGTGCTTCTCCCTCTACGACTTCTCTCTAGCCACAACATTTTTTGTCGTCCTGTTGATTTGTTGATTTCCAACAAATGTTTGTAAGCTTTTCCAATAAAACTCCATTGGCGCTCAGAGAGCGAGCGAGAGGGTCGTTGATTGTCAATGTCAGTCGCTATGTCTTCAATAAATCATTTCATCAGTTGGTTGTATTCTGTTCTTCTTCTTTTTTTTTTTGTAGTTATCCTTTTTGCTAGTTTCAGCTATTTCCTGCTGCCTTGACCGATGGCAGCTGCAGTCATTCGTCATATTTTCGTTAACTGTTTTTTGTTGCTATTGTCGCTGTCATAGTCATAGACGTGACGGCAAAAGGTAAAACACTTTCGCTTTGTTTTCGCCTCTATCAATTTTTATCCATTTACCTTGGCCACGTGGCCCTCCACACACACATGCCCGAAGAAATCATTAATCAGCCACTCTGGCTGACAGTTTGACTTTATTAACAGTCGATTAAATATCAATTGAAATTTCAGAAATTTAATATTTGCTCTGCAGAGGCGAGGGCCGTGCATAATGCATGAAATCATAATTATGCTTGTTCAATTTCTTTTTAATTACCAATGCTATGAATATTGTAAAACTCTTGCATGATTGTCACTTTTATTAATGGTCTCGTATCATTTGATTTCCAATTTTTGCTTGCTTTTTATTTTTTTTTTTTTTTTTTTTGTACCTGCTTTGCCGACGGTCTGGCGGCTGTAATTGGTTCAGTTAATTTAGTGTCCAGAGCCAGATACATAATTTAATTGCAAAAAAGCGCATTGCATACTTTTGGCCAGCAAATCCACAAAAAGAAAAAAAAAGCACGGGCATTAATAGATCGGAAGCACAGCGCAAGTCCGAGCGGAAATGAAGCAAAAACAGTGGCATGACGGCGGACACACATACGCAGACATATGACTGTGAAATGTGGAGTGTGGTGGGTGAGGGGTGGGCTATGAGGTGTGGGGGACAAGTGGCATGCGGCTGTTGATGCATTGCTTAATACGAAGTTGCCCGCCTGGCCTCACCATTCGCAGTGCTGTTTGCTTATCTGTGCGCGAAAATGCATTTTTGCATACAACATAACCGCAACAGATGCGGTCGCTTCAATATAAATGCAGTTACAAATGATGCCGCCAAACCAACAGTAGCTCTGTCTCTCTGTGTGCGTGTCTGTCTGGCCGTGTGCGTGCATTGTGGTCATTACAACGAAATTCGTTTGCAATTTAAGCGGCCAACGTCGGGTCCTCTGGTCATTGCGCACTTTTTATGGCCATATCTGCGATATGGCCCCACGATTGCCATGTTGTTGCTTGTTGTTTTTATGCTTTGGTCATTTCCGTTTTTGTTGCTGTGTCGCGGCCGTCGCTGTTTTTGTCTGCACATTACGTTCGCTGTCATCGGCCTGTCCGCAATTGCTCATCACTGCAGCGGTTATGCCTGTGTGTGTGGGTGTGCCTTTAACGTCCGCCATTGCCAACTGCAGATTTGTAATGCCAAATTCTGGTGATCAGCTTAAGTTACCCATATTTGGCAAATGAAAGCGGAAGCTGCTTTTCGGCTTTGCCCAGCGACAGTCAAACACAAATCAGAGTGTGTTTGAAGGGGCTAATGAAGAGCAAATGCAAATCGGCCAAAGCCAGCGAACAGCCAGTCAGCCAGTCAGCCAGTCGGTCAGTCCCCCAGTCAACCAGCCAATATCCATTCGCTGCCATAGAGCAGCGCTCATTAATTCGCATAATCAAAGGCACGCAGTAGTAAGCGGCAAAGGCAGCGCCTGTGCCAGCAGCAGCAGCAGCAGCATCAACATATTTGTCACATGATTAGCGTATCCAATCACACGCTGTATGTTTGAGCCTTGACATGGATTACATAGCGTCGCGTCTAGCCGCAAAACTTTGACCAGCAAAGGCATCGCTCAGCCAACATTTCGCGCACGGAATTGCTGCGCCCAAAAAACAGTTGCCCATAATACAACAAGCAACATCAGCAGCATCGTCCACATTGGTGAAAAAAAAAATGCGACAGCATCATTTGCAGCAGGCCGGTAGCAAGCACGCGCCAAGCCGAGGCATTCAACCGGGTGGACCCCCTTGGCCAAGCGCCAATAGACAATGTCCTATGCATATTTGTCAAAACGCAGCTGAGAGCTAGTTGCGGCCACCGCAGCAGCTGCTGTCGCTTTCAAATGATGCCAGCGACAGAAGCACAAGCAAAAACACACACGCATGGAAAATTGAAATTGAAACTGTTTAGTGTTGTTGTTGTTAGTGCTGGGTGCCTAAGCTCTCTCTCTCTCTCTCTCTCTCTCTCTCTCTCTCTCTCTCTCTTTCTGCGTTGTCCTCTGTCGCTACTCGCTACTATGCCATGGAAAGCAGATAATTTGCTTGGAAATCCATTTTCCGCTTGTTGTGGGAATACAATTGTGGTCTCTGTGCCAGTGTGTGTGCAAGTGTGTGTGTGTGTTTATGTGTTTATCGGCACACACATCTTCATTGTGGCAATAAGCGAGAGACAATCGAAGCAATGCTGCAGGCAGCTTCAAGTTCAGCCATTAACAGCTTAATGAATGCCAATCGAAGATACTCTCTCGTCTCGATTAACTTTTTAGAAATCTCTTAAGCTGAAGTTTCTGTTATAAGTTTCCTCACATCGCACGGAGCTGCTCAGTCGCATTTATGGCCAACACGTTTTAGCCTTGGCAAGCAACGATTTTCGCGATATTTTGCGATGCCCCACATCAAACGAGCCCAAATGCGGCTCGGCATAGGCAACTTCATGCTCAATATCCTCACACATATATGTAGTCGTCGTCATCATCATCGTCGTCATCATCGCTATCATTGTCGTTGAGGACGGCAGCAGCACTTAGCAACATCGTTGCGAGCGGCTTAAGTAGTCAGCGTTGTTGCCAGTGATTACTGGGACTACTGCTAGTCATGGCCTAAACATTGCCATTCCATATTCATAATTGCTAATGGAATATGCTGCGGCGACTTTGACAGCGTCGACTATGATGACGACGATGGAGGGGATTCTGGGCATGATGACGATGATGATGATGACGTTGACGTTGAGACTGTGGCCGCCCCGGTGATTATGCGCAGCCCACTGCAAAGTGCCACTGGCCATGTTTGTGTGTGTATTTGCCATCATTCGACTCGGTGTGGGCGTCTCACTTGGAGGCGAAAGACCAGTGGCTTGCGAGCCCGAAGCCTGGTAGGCGACTGGCGGTGTTTCTGTTCCTGGGAGAAATTAATTTGCAACTAGCGAGACATTCGGCGTTGGCGTCTATTTACATTGTATACATTACGTATACGCCCAGTTGGCTGGCAGTGCTTTGAGGTTAGTGTGCACAGCTGTTGGCTGGCGCTAGTCGCGGCTGTCCTGATGGTGTCTAGTGCTCTAGCGCTTTACCTTAAAAGCAACAAAAAAAATAGAAACAATATTAAAAAAAAAGAAATGTGTGCTAATTTCGAGTCGCTCGTCACCTGCAGCAATTTTCACTTTTTGCCGCAATGGCGACCGTTGCTGCCGTAGTAGTCTGGCAGCTTTTTGTTAATTGGTTCAGTCACCTGTCTCTTGATCTGCCAGTCAAGCGTACACGACCCGAGCCGACGGAACGGAAGGAACGGTGGACGCGCCGTAACGGGAAGGAAGGAAGGAAGCTAGCGGCCGTCACCCAACGCCCATTGCTCTATGCCAGTTGCCCAATGAACGTTTTAGATTACAATAGTGAACGGCCTGGCCGACCGTTAGACGACACATTAGCCCTGTGGGTAGCCAGACCGCGCTGTGGTGTGAATGTGGAGCGGCTAGCCGCCCAGCGAGCTGGATCGACCGCAAAGTTAGCGCTCGCCGTCGTTAACTTAATTGGCCATCACCACCCACTTTGCGGGTTTTTATGACTACAGTGACGACGACGACGGCGACCCAGCCCGGCCTCTGGAAAACAACAGCAATAACGTTGACTTTGTTCAGCGGCGTCTGCGTTGGCGTCGTCGTCGTCGTCGTCGGCGGCGTCGCCTGTCACATTTTTGACATTTTTATTCTACATTTTTGTTGCTATTTAGTTGTCGCTGCTGCTGCTCTGTTCCTGCTGTCGTTTTTGGCTTGGGCTATGCGAGCATTTCCTATGACTTTTTTTTTGGCTGTCACCTGGGCCATAACACTGTCCATTGCCTACTTTTAAGCGGCACATTTCGGCCAGAACAGAAGCGACGACGTTTGCGCTCGGTTTGCCATGGCTTTCAATTTTTCTTATTTATTTTTCTCTTTCACCGGCTCGCTGTCTTGCTCGGCGGCTCTCTTTCTCGCTCTTGCTCTTGCTCTGTGATTAATAGGTGTGTTAATGGATGTCATTTTGATGTTTCCGCCAGGCGCATGTCCGCCCAGCCCCGTGACGCTCCCCTGACCCGCCTGACCCGCACGGCCACTCGTTGGCTGGCCGCGACTGTCTTTATGTTTAATTTGAGCATTTCTCGCTAATTTTTAAGGCTCGTCATTAAATGTAGATAATTTTTTATATATTTTACGTTGGTCGTCGCCCGTCCATTTTCTATGGGCTCTAGCTTTTACGTCCCTGTCCCTGTCCGCCCCCTTTTTTCATGGCCTTTGGCTCTGGGCGCGTCGTAAAACGTAAATGTAACGAGGCAGCTACAGGACGACTGACTGATTGTGGGCAGGCAGACAGACAGGCCTAGTGGGGTGTCTTATGTGGGCCCGAATACCGCAGTTGTTAAAACCTTTTATTTTTTGCTGTTGTTGGGTGAGAATCGTAAAGGTATTTTTAATTAGTCTCAAAATGCATTTTTAAAGCGGCAGGCACACCTGAAACTATGCACCAGAAACTGTGGATAAAAGCTTTAAAAGATCTTATGCATGTGTGTGCTGGTTTATGTGACAGTTGCTATCTATGTGTAAGTGTGTGTGTGTGTGGGTGTGGGTGTGGGTATGGGCGTGAATGTGTGCACGCATATAAAATGCAACATGTTTTTCTACCGCCTCCAACATCAGACACGCCCCGTCGATTTTATTGCCACAGCCGCAACGGCATGCAGCAGCAGCAGCAGCGGCAGCAGCAGCGGCAGCGGGCGCAGTAATCGATATGTAAACATGCCGGTTCACTACGCTTTCGCATGCGGCTGTTGCGGGTTGTTGTTGCTGTTGTTGCTGTTAGTCAGCGACTGTATAAATTTAGAGGCAAACAAACCCAAAAAGACAAGTGAAACAGCCGGGGACAGCGACAGCGACGGCGACAGCTACAGCGATAGCAACAAGCTGCATGTCGTTTGGCATGCAACATGTTTTTATATAAATCAATTACATGCCAAACATGGCATGCACACAGAATGGTTTAAGGGCGCTAAGGCGGCGATTCCTGCACACACACACACACGCACACACACACACATGCAAATCAGCTGGCTAACCACATTAAATCCTTTTAAAATTTGCATTCCATTATAATGCAATTACTGAAGCCAAACAAAAGCAAGAAATTCGCTTTAATTGGGATCCTGGAGGCATTTGTGATTTAAATTCTTTATGTTTGACTAGTGTGCTGGTAAATATAATCAATGCCAATCATTTAGCTGTCGAGGCGCCTAAATTTGACATATAAAATCGAATTATGCGGCAGGCAAATTAATTGAGATTTGCCAGCAAAAATTGAAATTGACGCGCGAAAATTGCGAATGGTCACAAAATTGTTTGCAGCTGGGCCGAGGCTTTGCGGGCATAGAAACGGACATCAGCAGCAGCGGCGAGAGCAGGAAATTTGTCACAACAATTTTCGGGGACCTGAATTGATATAAACGGTCCGACGGACAGCGGCGCGCCTTCCATCCGCAGCCGCAGCCCCCGCTAAAAAATAATGCGCTAAATAAATTGCGAAAAATTACATAAAATATTTAAGCGCATTCAAGTGTGGCGCCATAAAAAATGGCGTGGCATTAAAAATTTTGGAGTGAAAGCAAAGCGAGCGGCAAATGGCAGGCGGCAAAGTGGTTGAAACGCCATTTGCCTGAATACGAAAGAGGCTGGGGCTGGGCCTGGGGCTGGGGAAGCGGCGGCTAGAGGTGAGGCAGCTAGGTCTTGGGAAGTTTTGGTGTCTGGGTTGACGGCGTGTCAGACAGCCGGATAGACAGCCGCAGCGCGGATGAAAGCAAAAGGCACTAGGCTAGAAGGCTGGAAGGGGGCTGTTGCACAAAGAATAGACAGCGCAAGGATAACAGCAACAGCGGCAGCAGCAAATTATATGTATAAAAAGATATAGCAGCTGAATATTAGACATTTGAGAATTGGCATCGCAAATTTTTCATTGACTAGTAAAAAAAAAAAAAAAAGGAGAGAAACATACCAACAATACCACCTGCCATGCAAATGTAAGACATGTGTCCTGGAGCGGCGCCCCAGCCCGTTTTAAACTTGAGCAGACAAATACAGCGAAGTCGCTGTTGTGCCTTTTGCTTCGGCTCAACTCGAGTCGACTCGACTCTAGCTCAGACGTTTTTAATGCATTTTTTATTTGACTGCCGCAAAAAACGACAAGCAAATAGATGCACATAAAAATAAATAAGAAGGGACACACACACACACATACACACACCCAAATGTATATATGCAGGATATGAAAAGGTCGCCCATATTAACACTTCGTCTTGCCCTCCCACAGACAGGAAACGCGAACGCAGCATGTATATTTTTTTTATTTTATTTATTTTGTTGGTATTGAAGTTGTGTGTCCAGCCGCCATAAATTTCAATGCTGCTGAATTTTGTATGAACCCCGATGGCCCCAGCCAGTCGGCCAGCCAGCCAGCCAGCCAGCCAGCCAGTGAGCAGAGTAATGCTTGACCCCGGCACGACCTAGGTCTGGATGGGCAAGGGGCAGCAGCGATCACATACGTTTGTCTACGTGCTTCGCCTTTGCTTTAAAAACATATAATTTATTTTAAAAGAGCCCCTCAACACACAAGTCAAATGGCCAGGAGCAGGACCAGGAAGGTAAACCGAGTCAGGGCCACTCCTGCCCACAAAATCAATATGAAGAGCAAGATTTATGCAGCCGGTAATCGCTGCTCAGCTCCGGTCCACAATCTCTGCCCCGACTCCAGTTACCCTTGAGCCGGGGCAGAGTCCGTATCTGGCTCTAGCTCATTACAAATGCCAAACGGCGTATGCCTGCTGCCATTTGCATACACCCATAATACACTCACACGGACACACGGCAAACAACCACTCACGCACAACTCTTTATGTATGATGTCACATTACGGCAGAGTGAATATCTTAATAGACACGATGCCACCGTCGGCTGGCGGGAAAAATTGCCAAACTTTCCGGCCGTGCATGAGGGCCGCCCTGCCAAAATATCAATGAAAATGTCATACACAAGTAAATTGCCGCAGCCTAAGATAAAAACACACACACAAACACACACACAGAACGATGAAGAAAGAGGAAGGAAAAAACTGTTGCCTACCATTGGGCGCAGAGAATTTTTTCTACTGCATTCGCAGTGCTAAGAAGTCAGACAGACAGACACCGGGAACACATGTTTTGAATAATTTATGCGGGCGAGCGCACGAAATGTGCCCGCTAGGAGTTGAGCCTGTTATCCTGCCGCCATCGTCTCCTTTTCACTTGGCACTAGGCCAGGCAAACTTTTTTCGCACACACACACACACACACACACAAACACACATACTGACTCGTGCCAAAGCAAAAAGGTGATAAATGCATAAGCAGCGAACTTTTTTCGCCCTTCCACTTTGCTTCTCGATTTGGCAGTCTATATTAATGCGGCAAGTGCGAGCGAGCCAGAGAAGGAGGTAGAGAATTGTACTAATAGCGAAATTGCTACAAATCGTTTTGGCCAAACTTGCGCAAGTTTATTATGCCTCACACACAAACTCAAACACACACACAGACACGAGCAGTCACTCACACAGCTATAAACGTTTGGGAGTCTACCCTTCGCCTTTCACATTGTAATTTAGCAGCGCTTCAAATATTTATGCAAACAAATTGAAATAAAAAAGAGGTTTCTAACTCTCAAAGCAATAAAATCCAAAATGTAAATATTTAGGACCCTCGCTTCAAAGCGAACACTAGACGATGCTGCGCATATGGATATAGCTAAGCTTGCTATTCTCTGAAAATAAATGCTGGAAAAGTGTACATTTCCGTATGACATGGGCAATACTAATTGGCATACCTCTTATCTATTATTCCAATTGAGCATTGACAATAGCAGAGCATAAAGATTACACGAATCTCTCTCTCTCTCTCTCTCTCTCTCTCTCTCTCTCTCTCTCTCTCTCTCTCTCTCTGTAATACCTGCAGCCAACACATACTCTTAGCAATTGTAAGATTATTATATTTTTTTTTTTTTACATGGATCTTGACAGCTGCTAGGCAACCCCTCGCAGCTCGGTTAAATATGTATCTGAAATGAAATGTAAATAAAGTTTGCCATTCGCTTCGCTTTCCCTCTCAATTTCACTATCTTGCTTTAGTTATAACGACGCCAAGTGCTCGACTCTACATAGTAAGTGTTTTGGTATTAAACTTGCCGGCTCCGGCTTGGGCTCGGGCTCGGGCACGGGTTCCGGTTATTGCCGCCGACATCTCAGGTGTTTTGTTGCTGCCATTGCTGTGGCTGGAGTTTGGCAGCAGCCACAGCTGCTCCACTTTAGCGCCATTCTCATATAATTTATTGCCTCTCGGCCTGCCAGGCAGCGACGTCAGGTGGGCCTTGAGTTGGGTTTGTCGCCTACTCACACTCTCTCTCGCTCTTCGTCTTTATATCTATGCGCCTATTGGTATATCTATGGCTGTGGTTCTGGCAGTAGCGGTTAACTAGGCCGCAGCCACAAGTTGCGTTTATTAACTACCACAAGAGCAAACAAGTGGGGGAAAGAGGCTGTTCCATAACAGCTGCTTCTGCTGCTGCAAAGAGGGGCCTGTCTGCCTGTCCAAATACAGTTTCTAATTAGAATTTATAAGCTGCTTGACAGTGCCAGCTTAAAGTGTGCACCCTCGCTTTAAAGCCAGCAGCACGCGTCATATTTTCCGATTTGGCTCCAGCTGCTGCGGCTGGTGCAGCGATGCCCAACAATAATTGTTATTTCAAAGGCTGCAGATCTTTATTATGGCTGCGGCTTTAGGGGTACGAGGGGCGTGTCGAGGTGCATCGTCATTTTTCCGCTGTTGTTATTTTTACCTACATATGCAATTTTTTGCACCATACGCTTGCTATTTCAAGGATGCCACCATCATCATCAGCATCATCATCATCGGCATCATCATCGACATCAACAACAACTGTTGTGCATACAGTCATCGTCAATGGACCGATCCATAGCCCAGCATTTGCCGCACAAGCGGAAATGTCGACTCGTATCTGTGTCGTCGCTGTGGGCTGAGCACACAACACACAGTGTGCGAAGCGGGCAACGTGGGTGTGTGGGTGTGCAGCAGAGGGAACAGAGAGACAGAACAAACGACCGCAATTGCAACGGGCTGGCTCTGCTGCGGCAGCTCGTGGCGGGGAGTGCACTCCGGACAAAAAGCCTTTAATCGACAGCAACATATTCGATTTTAATATTCATATGCCACCATAAATTCACAACAACAAAGGCAGCCGCACGCTGCTGGCCCGTGCAATATACGAGGGCGTTGATATGGTCACACATATGCAGAAATACGTGCATGCCATGCCATGCCGCATATTCTCTTCTGATATATTGGGGTCTTTTGGACAGCTGTTGCTGGCACTTCATGAAATGTACTTTTCGACGGTGGCGCGTGCTTTTCGGGTGGACGCAATTAAAGCACGGGTTGATTTTGTTGGCATTATAAGCAGCTGGGCACGTAGCTTAGCCAGCTCCTAAACACAAATACCTCTGTCTGACTGCATTTGAATGTAAATTGAATGTCGGAAAATGAACAAATATTTTCTATTTCAATCCAGACTATAGTCAGGGTCTTTTGTTATTGGTTATATTATAAATGTATGTAGGATATGCTGTCAGTTTAAATATCATATATTAAAGGGGAAAATGTGTAGAAAGTGGAGCAAGAAATTAAACAAATGCCAACGCTGTGCTACCCACTTCCAAATTGGATCAGCCATGTCAGACTGTGACGCTCATTACAGCAACAACAACAACAGCAATAACAAAAAGCAAAAGGGACACAAACACATGGGCCGGTGCTGTTGCTGATGATGCTGACACCCTCTGCGTCCGTTGGCGTCGTGCACTTCAAAAACTTAACCGTTAGGCATATGCGTGATTATCTCTCGAGCAGCGACTGTCCGACCAGCCCCCGCTTGGTGGCAACAGAAGTAGAAGTAGAAGAAGCAGCAGCAGAAACTGAAGCTGAAGCACTGGCACCACTAGCAGGCAGCCCTTCAACAATTGCGCGCTGACCCAGTTACCCGGCAACAAAGGCGGAAGCAAAGGAAACATGCTGAAAGAGAAGAGGCCGCTGAGTGGGTGGGGGTAAAGAATAAAAAGGCACATGTCATCATAGAAATCAGTGTGTGTGTGTGGGGCTCAGTATCAGTATCAGCAGTGGCAGGAGCTGAAATGGCCGCTGGCAACGGCTTATGGAAAATAGAAGGCAAAAAGGCTCTGGGAAAATTCATTAAAACGCACCAGAGTGTCAGTGGACGGCAACAATGGACAATGGTCCAGTTGGGTCTCGGGGCTTATCAGCTGGGCCATATGTGCACACGCACACTGGTCGCTGGTCGCTGGTCGCAGACGGACACAGTTCATAATCAAATATTTAGCATACTTTTTAGCAGGCCATACGAGGATATTACAATAACATTTCCGGTCAGCTTGGCAGGGATTCTCTGAGTGGGGGCGTTGGCCCCGCAACGGCCCCATGAAGCGTGTAATGCAATGATCCGCAGAGAGAACCCAGCCAAATCCCCAGCGAATGCCAGTTGGCCGGCATTTGGGAGCGTTAATGTGCCATAACGAATGCATTAGAGACTTTCCCGGCATTCCAGTGCCGTCGTAAGCGTTGCCAAGGGAGGTTATTTTAAAATTTAATTACTATACTCGTGCGCTGTGCACTGAGTGTGCACTGCCAGAGTGAAGGTTAGCTGTGAGGAGCTGCAGCCAGCACAAGAGCGGAAGCCGCCCGAAAAAGTATGCTACAAATCCCTTTAACCATATGGCACGCACAGACAAAACATATGTTGCTGCCTCCGTGTCCGCATAACAATACCATGCGCAAGACAGACGGGCGGGAATAGCAACAGCTTCTCTGATATCATTACTCAACCAACAAGCCACAAAAAACACGTACACACTCACACATATATATTTATATATGTACATATATACGAAAGCATTCGCGTTTTCGTTTTGTTCAGCTCGTGTGTGCGTGTTATGTTGGTTTTTTGTCTGCGCTTTGCGCGATTTCACTCTCCCTCATATCAATCTCTCTGTATCTCTCTCTCTCTCTCTCTCTCTCTCTCTCTCTCTGTCGGTATGACTGTCTCTGCTTGCGATATTATCAAGTGAAGTGCTTTTGCGGTTTTTGCCGTTGCTTTGTCTATCACACACACACACACACAGATATACGCGCCCACCTCTGCTCGGGCTGGCGCGCAGGCCGCCGTGTTGCACACCGCTGATATATTTGTGTGTGCGTGCGTTTTGGCTTTGTTATTATTACTATTACCACATGTTGTTTTTGTATTTAAGCTAATTCTTTTATGTACATAAAACGTGCAGTCACATAAAAATAAAAACCAAACAGCAAACAGCCAACAACAAACAGCAAACGACAAATAACAAAAGCAAGACAACAACAGCAACAAGAGCGAAGCCAAGCGCCGCCTGATGATAAGCTAAGTGGCGAATTCAAGCGAAGTCAGCATTGATAGCAGCCAGCAGTCAGCCATCTCATCCAGCAGCCAGCTAGTGCACCCCACTCATGCCGTACGCCCCTCACCTCACCCTCTTCTCCCGTAATCGTATAAAGGTGCCTACTTCACACAAAATTACCCTTTTCAATTTGCCAGCCGTGTGCTGCAGGAGAGAGACTTCCCCTTTGTCTGCGCTGCTCGTTTATTGACTTTTTGTCATTGCTGCTAATGCATAGCAGTAGCCAGAAACAGAAGCAGCAGCAACCACACACACACACACATGGCAGTGGCAACAGCAGCTTTATTTTTATAGCTCGCATTACGTTTAATGTTTGGCTTAACTTAGTTACTCTCGATGCTCGACTCTGACTCTGGCTTTCACTGTGGCTGTGACTCTGACTACGACTACGACTCCGGCTCTGACTCTGGTTTTGTCTTTGGCATTGTTGCCGCACTCATGAGTGTGGTAATTAAGTGTCACATGTAATTACAATACACTTATGCATGTGCTGCATGCAACATGGCTTTCTAATTAGAGTTTAGCGCCAATCTTAGCAACTACAAACCAAAAATAAAAACTAAGCCACCGCTCGCTTACCACTTGCTTGGAGTTGCCGCACTCTCTGGTTAATTTCAATGAATATTCTGTGTGCTTTTTGCAATTATTTGCCCCTCGCAAATCCCAACTAATAACACAGAAAATCCACAGAAAAAAGCTGAAAAAATGAGGAAATGCGCGCTTGTTTATCCAAAGGCTGCACCCGGGGAATTAGCGCAAACAGCTCTACTTAAATAGAGCTTGGGTCTATTTGCGCAACAGCGGAGTGCGAATTTTGATTAACTAAGCGCGGGTTGCTTCGTCAGTTCTGATAAACAAAAAAATAAAACGAACTTTTATCTGACTTTGGGTATGATTTTGGCTTCTCTAAGCTCTTGTCAAACTAGCAGAATTTTTATTTGACTTAAGGAATTCATTTAGTAAATTATTTGTATACATTTATTTTCTATTTCAGTGTCAATAATTTCATATAACAGAATTAAAATTTGCTTATGTTTTATTAAAAACTTTATATACATATAAATATTTATTTTTACTTTTAAACTTATAAAAAAGAGTAATATAATTTCCATTTAACAATAAGTAAATGCGTGAATTATGCCTAGTTGAAAATATCTTATTCGAACTTATGTAGTCTGTCGTAGCAAGTAGTTTTAGCTTTCCTTTCGACACTAAACTGCCCTCGTCTTCTGTTGTATAATATTATTTAATGAAATTTAATGCGCACCCACTTATGTTGACTTAGTTAGCTAAACTAAACTAAAACCTGCCCAAGCGTACCCAATTTACTGAACACAAAATGCAAAGCTCGCTTCTGAGCACCACTCAAATTTCTCTAAATTCTGCAACAAAAACCCACAAGAAACTATAACAACAACATCTAAAACAATAACAAGAAGCAAAAAAAAAAGTAAAGCTCATCTGAGCTGATTCGCTGTAATTTACTTAACTTGCGTAAATATTAAATATTTATATTGTTCTCTTCTCTTTTATTTTTCTCTTTTTATGTACCGTAATCGTATATACTTCATCTACTACACACACACAACTACAAACTTGCCTACTTGCCTACCATTCAATTCAACTCAACTCAACTCAACTGAATAAACTGAAACCATCTTTAACTTCTCTGCTGTGCTGTGCCTCTGCATCATCAACTACAACTACAACCACAATCTATTAACATAACAACTACAAAATATACCAACCGCTGCCTGCACCAAAAAATATAATCTCGTGTCTCCACTGCGAATGCGAATGCGAATGCATCTGTATCTTGTTGCGCATAACCGTGAATCTGTGCCCGTGTGGCCGTGCAGCGCGGAAGCGACGAACTTTTGAGTCAAGCTGCAGTCATGGCGCCCGCTTCCGACAATAATAATCAGGATCTGGCCACAAAGAAGGCCAAACTGGATTCGAGCACCGTGCTGGCTGGCGGAATTGGTAAGTTTTATATATTTCTCTGCACGCTCTCTATGCCTCTATCCCTTTCTCCCTTCCTCTCCTTCCTTTCCCTATCACTTTATGTCTGTCTCTCTCCCTGTTGCAACTTATCTTTAGCTTCAGCTTAACTATACCTTTACCTATTATGCCTCTACCACCCGCCCCACGTCCGTCTGTGTTGCGCCCTATATATAAACCCATTTTATGGCACTTAAGTGCACTCTGCAGGCATAGTTTAGGTCAGGTTAGGTTGCCAATTAGCCGCCGCCGCTGCCCCCGCTGCGTGCATTAGGCAATGGCAATGGCCTAAGCTAGCTTAAGCCAGTGTCGGCCGGCCACTTGGCTGCCGTTGCGACCGTTGTGCAGGCTTAGTATGGGCCTAGCATTCGCGACTGTTCTTATAGCCAATTAACCCGCTAATTAGCATGGAAACAAACATTTCGACGCACGCTTTGTTTTTGGTTGCGAAATATGAAAAAGTCTAGTAAAGCCAAAGCCGCCGCGCTTCTGTAATAAGTAGACCCGAGCTCCTCCACGCAATTCGAGCACATTAATTAGTCCTACACACACACCACCGACAGCACCACCACCACCTGCATCACTTCCACCAGCAGCAAACACACAGGGTACGCGTGTCGGCGCTGCTGGCACACAGTAATAAAGCTAATCAAAAACCGCTCGCGCCAGAAACCAGAAACCAGAAACCAGAACCTGAACCACACATTAGGCAAATATTTGCCAAGCGGCCGTCAACGTCACTGTTTAAACCGAAAGTCGAAACCAAAAATCAGTCAGCCACAAAATGATTTTAAATATCAACAAATTCATGCGAAAGCATTTTCCACAGACGACGCACACGCAGCAGGACTCAGAGAGAGAGAGAGAGAGAGAGAGAGAGAGAGAGTGCAAAATGCCAATGTAATCACAAAATGGGCTAATCAAAAACAAAAACTCTTTTGCTCTTTCAATTCTTTATGATTCCATTAGAATTGTGCTGAAAATTTTCCAATTAGCAGTTCGGAAAACCTCGTCAATTATCTGCGGCGGCACAATAGGAATCAATGGGAACATGTGGCTAAATGGGAAGAAAAAATGTACAAAGTTGTAAGCCATTCAACGGGTTGCGCAGCTGCGCCCTTCACCCTCCAGACAGCAGATAGTCAAAGGGCCCAAAACCTACTTGTATATATATATATATATATATATATATATATGTGTGTGTGTGTATATGTATGTATGTGTATTTATATATACGTACCGAGTGGCAATCGAGAACGCAACGAAAAAAGCGCAAAAGCAAAAGCATAATATTTATTTATTACTCTACAAAGGACTTTTCTATTAATTAAAAAGCAACAAGCTCTATCCTACACATATATATACACACACACACACATACATACATACGCACTGTTGACCAGTTGGTAACTGGCAAAGAGTTGCAGGCGTTCATTGTTCGAATGCTTGGTCCAGACACAGACGACCCAGCGGCATTTGAGTGCCAACTCATGCATACAAACGCAAGAGCAAAGCAGGCTGATCAAGCTGGCGAGAGTGTGGTTGGCAGACATCGTGGACGTTATTCGACTGCTTGTGAATCAACCGTCCCCTTGACACCTGCCACCTGCCACCTGCCACCTGGCATACGGCACACGCCACATGCCACACGCCACCTGCGGCCTTTTTAATTTGCCACGCAAAGTTCATTCGCAAACACAAAAGCATCCCAAAATTTTTAAAGTCATGAGCAGCTTAAAGTTGCGAAGACAAAGAGGAAAGCAGGCTCCGGGTGAACGCGAGAGGTGCCATTGGAAATCCAATGAATTCATTTGTGTGTTCTCTGTCTGTGTGCGAGGTCGCTTACATGGCAACCACTTAAAGCTGACGCACAAAAGCAAAAATACGCTGCTGCGGCCAAAAATAATAACAAAAGAAATTGCTAAATAAATGTGTAAGGACACTTTTATTGCATTGCAGCATTGAGCAAACAACAACAACAACAACAGCAAGAACAACAACCACAAAAGCCAGACAAGTAAATAGGCAGCATCCGACAAAAGCAACAAAAAGCATTGTGTGGCCAGCCTTAGATAAACACACGCACACTTATACACACACACACACACACAGTAAGCCACTGCCAAAAATTGTTTTTTTTTTCTTCACTCTCTTATTTTTGGTGGCTTGGCACGCCCCGACTCAGGGCTGGGCACTCGCTGTATTCATTCAATGTCCATTGGCCGCTGGCCGTTGGCCGTTGTCAATTGTATTTGTGTGCCATGCTAAACCAATACACAGAGCAAGGTTTCCGTTACACGAGCTTAGCCATCGAACATGCAACAAATTTTGCACGTAAATGTAATAAAAACACTTTTGGCCTCATGCCACGCCCAACCACTTCAAGTGAGTGGTGTGCGTGCGTGTGTGTGTGTGTGTTTGTGTGTGAAGCACACTTGGAGTAAGTGGCCACGCTCCGTTCGGCTCATCTTACAATGCAGAGCGCACACTGCTTACTTTGTTATATATACTCCATATACTCTACCATACTGTATATACATATATACATATATATTTCTTTATTTTTCCCAATGTCCCAACTTCCGCTTGGCCCTGTAATAAATACTCGCATTTGCTTAGCGGCGTTTGATTTATTTTATTTTGATTATTATGCATATTTTATGCAGACCAAATTAGACCCCGGGGACTGAAGTTTGAGACCCCGTGCCGGCTAATTCGAACCACGCCCAAAACGCAACGAACCTAACCAAAAGCCCAAAACAAATCGAGCTGAGCTGAGCTGACCTGAGTCGAGTCGTGTCGCGTCGCGTCGCGTCGCGTCGCGGCGATTTAAGCCGAGCCAATGTCGCGTGTTTGGTCTGGGACAGCAGCATGTGTAGCCATTGTTGTTGTCGTTGTTGTTATTGTTGCTGCGTGTTCGTTGTTTATTGTTACAGCAAGCGCGCACACACATGCAACACACACACGAACTGGCTATGTTTGTCTAGCCCCGCCAATATTTGTTTGTTTATTGACCGATTTGAGGGTGACCATTGGCTAACAAGCAGCGTGGTTCAAGGTGTTAAAACGTAACATTGAATAAAAAACAAGTAGTCGGAAAGAAAAAGGCAACCACCCGCAGACATGCAACATACATATATAACATGTATGTGACAATTTAAGCAACTAGAGGAGGTAGTCGAAGAAGGCAGACGATTGGGCTACCTTTAAAGAAACTGACCCAGCTACATGTAACAGATTGTGTTTAAGAGAATATATGTCGTATAATATAATATTTGTATATGTAAACAGAATAAGAAACTCTCCATAAGTTTGGTAGTTGATCAGGTGAGGCTTGGCGCTAAATCGAAATCATTTCATAAACTCAATCCAATCAGCCGCTGAAGCACATAGATCAAAGCCAAGTGAATCACTTGAGCGTTTTTATAGCCAAAGTGCTTGAAGTGTGACAACTGAGCTGTGAGCTGCAAACTGCGTGCAGCGTCCTCTGCCTGTCGCTCGTTGTCCTGCGAGCGTCTCTCGTGTGTCTGTGTCCTGTTTGGGGCGGCGCGCGTGCCGCCTTGTCTCTGATACCGCAGCGTGCTCGCACGTCTGTTGCGTGTAAATATTTTCACAGTCAATAAAATAATATTGTCATATTTATTTGTGTGCGGCGCCGTCAACGTCTGTGCCAATATTGAGAGAGCACTGCAAACCAGAATAAAAATCAGAATTTGCACTTGGTCAGCGGCAACAACAGCTGGAAGCTGAAAGGCAAACGCACACGCACACTCGTGACAGTCGATGTCAATTGGATATGGGCTATGCGCGTGGTCCACTCTGATCAGTTATGAGAGCGGCAGAGGCTGTGCGTGTCGGCTAGTTGAACGTGCATTTATTGTCATTATTTATATGGTTTCACTTTTGACTTGCGGCGGCCGCATGCCACATGCCACATGCCACGCATTTGTGTTTACATATGGGTTACTTCATTAAGCATACGACTCGCTGCTGCCTGTTTATCCAGGCGAATCGTAGCATACTTTTCAGCAGCGTCTTTAAACAGTTGCACATAATTATAGAGCGCAAATGAAGTAGAAAACGCGACTCAACTGACTCCACTCGCCCCACTCGGCGCACTTGTAATTTATGCAATTGATATGCTTTACAGAACTTCAACCCATGTTGTTGAAGTTGTCGTTGCTTCGGGACGCCCATTCGATTGCTCTACTTGACTGCGCACACAGGACAGGGAATTTGCATCTGCTTCGCCTGCAGACTGCATTCGCCTGCTGCTACTCAGTCTGTCAGCATTAGGTAAAAAAAAAGAATATGGAAACTATTCCCGTAATTGAAATGCAATTAAAATTTGTAAACGTCGTCATAGCTTGCGTGCGTTGACTTCCCGCTCGAGCAGTCTCTCTCTCTCCCTCCCTCTTTTCCTTGTGTCTATGTGCTAACAAATTTTTAATGAATTACATTACTTGCGGGTGTTAGGCTCGTGTCTTGCTTGTATCAGCAGCAGCAGCGGCAGCAAGAAAAAATCGTTATTTTCAATTATGGCTGGCCTGAAAACAGAAATATTGTGGGCCAAAAAAAAAAAAAAAAAATGAAAATATGAGGGAAAATAAGAGGCTGCGCTCGAACATGGCTGCTGGCGTCGAGTTTCAGTTGATGCAAAAAACTTGTGCTATGATTGATTATACAGAAAGAGATGTTTAAATTAAAGACGCGGCGCAGGCAACGTAAATATCATTAAGTCATTACGCATGCACGCACACAGACACACTCCGGCTGGCCGGCAATTTAAAATTTATGATGTGTGAGCCTGTAAAAACCTAATTTGCTGTGGCATAATTAAATGTGAAGCGTGTGCGCGTGTGTGAATATTCAAATATTGGGAATAATCAGACTCAGACACACACGCACAACGCACGTGGGGCGGACAAACACTGGCGTCAAGCCTTTATTAAATGATTAAATGCCGCCACGTAAGCACAAATTTAATTGTTATTAACAATCAGCAGTCCTTCGTGTGGGGGCGGCTGCTCTTTGTGAACGAGGTGTTTGGGGCGTTGACCATTTATCGGTTATTTTACGTGGCTTTGTTTCGACTGTCGGTGCTCGGCGCACTTTTCCATTCATTTTCATTTTCATTTACATTTACATTTACATTGCTCGTGTGGGAGTTTTTGTTTGCTTTATGAATTTAAATAGTCATTAATTAACTTTGCGCATGTTGCGTCCGAGCAAGTAAAGAAAAACGATATTTATACATGGCTCTCAAATTATCACGCATACGCCGCATTGTGCACTAGCAAAAGCAACAACAGCAACAACGACTGCCACACAGCCACACATATGTGCAAATGGAGCATGTAACAGCTGACCATCCATTATTTTCATGCCCACACCGGTGCCGACTCAATTACAGTTTGTAAACTTTTCAATTAGCCATAAATAGTTCATATGTATATTTTTCGTGCAATTCATCGATGGCTGGAGCGTGGCCGGGCATGACAGGGCATATGTGCATGGGCTTAATTGAAAGGAGGTGGTGCTCTTCTCCTGCTCCTCCTGCTCATGCTGCTGCTGCTGCTGCCGCCCCATCAGAATATAGTGCGTATCATTAATACGGTTGAACTTTAGTCGCGCCTTCCGTTGCAGCGCGTTTTAAACGTGGTGCAACCGTGCGTATGATTGTTATTTATATATCAATACGACATCGTGGAGCAAGCGCCATTATTGCATGCAAATTTTATGGCGCGCCCACCTCTTATTTTTCGCCGTGCTCGTCTGATTATTTTGTCAGCATGTTCTGCAGATTAAGAGGTTTTCTTCTGCTTGCAGCTGAAGCATTTATTCAAGCAGCTCACCCGGTACAGAAGTCTTAAAGAAACTTTAAATGCCATATACTGTCAGAGGTATATGTATGTATATAGGAGAATATGCAACAGATAACTCTGTAAATACTTTGAGCATTCAGTAAATCCTCCTCACTTTAAGCAAAAAAAAATTAGCCGCAGGACATGAGGCAACAGTCACATCGAGCATGGCTGAGCGAACCGAAATTTTTTTATTTCAGTTCAGTTGCTCGTTTTCGGTTGCAACTGACTGCTCCAGGGCCTTGTTGGCTGTGTTTCCGGCCGTCGTCGACTCGTCGCCATCTTCCTTTTCAATTATGCCCCTGCCGTTGGTATTTGCAGGTCAGGTGGCTGGTAAGAAGAGGGAGCTGGCCGGGCGGGCCGAGGATAGCTCGCCGGCAACACTCGCCGTTGAGTGAATGTCGATGGTTGTCGATTTACTCATCGCGCTGCTGTAGTTTCTCGTTTTCACACCATCAAGCAGCGTTTGTTACGATTTGTTACAAATTCTCCTCTTGCTGCCGAGCGATGCGGCACCAACAACAACAACAACAACAACAACAGCAGCAGCAGCAACAGACCTCGACTACAACGTCGCAGTTGCAACTGCCAGTGGAAAACAAACCCAAATTGAGTTGTTGATGGAGAACGTCAAAAAAATCCACAAATTTTCGTTTTGCGCGCTTTCAGTAGATTTCATATTTTCAGTTTGGCTTTTTTTTATCTTTTGCCAATATAGTTTTTTTTTCTCCTGCTGCTCGTTGACAACGTCATCATGCATGATAGATAGTTTTACATATTTTCAGCGCTGTCGTTTTTTCCGGCAACTGCCCAGCGGCACTTGATTTGTTGTTTGTCTTTTGCAGCACGTTTCCGGCATTCTTTTTTTAGTTTCGCCTATACCCTAACTCAACTGGGCTACGGCTGGCTGGTATATAAATGAAGCAGTGATTGGAGCTGCTCTACTAAAATATGTTTGCTTTAAGAACTATTTTCAAATGAGAAGAAGAAAAACAGGTCAGCCGGTGCTAGTATATCGGAGTCGCATAATTGAAAGCAAGATATTTCTTATTATGTTATTTATGGGCAGCAGCATCAGAGCCCGGCCCGGCACATGGCCATCGATTTTTAATAAATTTGTGAGCTGCCAAAAGGTTGAGGGCGGCAAAAGTGCCGTGCACTTTGCCTAGCCGCTGGCTTGCATAATTTCGTTTCAACTTCATTTCCGTTCCGAACTAATCAAAAAGTGTAATTTCCGATTAGTTGTATTCAGCGTCGAGTGCTGTGCCACTTTGACCAAACTGCAGTCGAGAGGTCGTGCCGTGCCGTGCCGAGCCGAGCCCTCTCATAGTTGGCATGACTTTTGCCTCAAGTTGGCTTCAATGGCCGGAGCCAGCCTGTTGGCTGGCCCAGCGATGGATGGATGGGGGGCTCTGCGCCTATTTTTCATTTATTTCCACTTTTATTTTTTTTTTGCGCATTGTTATAAATTGGCACATTGACCCATGGCGAACCAAAGTTGCGGGCTGTGGACAGCTGAAAAGGGTCAGTGTGGATATCGGGACTGGGTCGGGTAATGACCCTTTTATGTTGTAAGTTATTAGTAAGGACCTAGTGAAAGCGGTTAACAACTATGTGGCAAAGACTGCTGACAAATGTAGTTAAGCCATATCGCTTCGGCCAGGAAACCTTGTCACAAATCTTGCTTAAGCAGCGCCAACGGAAAGAAAAACACACAAAGGCTGATCAGTTATAATTACATTCTTCGACTAGGCAGTTAGTTACAGTAGATAAAGAAGGTAAGTGTTGCTTGATCGTCACTTGTGCTCTGAGTACCATGTGTATATAGAAATCTATTGCTGACTCTGTCCAAATTAGAGACACTTTAAAAATGAGTTGAATTCCGAGTGCAAAGTGCACATTCCTGCCTGCTAACTGGCATTGGCATTGTCGTGGGCTATCTCTTGCCATATTCTGTTTGTTTGCTTTAGTAGATGCGGTAAATACTGCAAACACATACACATGCTGCGAGCCAGGCAAGGGACAGGCAAAAAAAAAGAATCTTGCAACATTTCATTTGCATATAAGGGGGCACACACACACACACACACACCCAGACACAGACACTCACTCATTCACACAGTCATGAAAAAACAAAACCAGCACATTAACAGGTGTTGACTAAGCACCAGCTAGACAGGCTGCAGCCAGCCAGGACCCACTGCCTGTGCCGCGCGGTGTCAGTTCTCCCAACAAGAACAACAATATTTTATTTGTGATTGTTGTTGCTGTTGTTGTTATAAAGCATGTGGCATGCCAAAAAATTTGTTTGCTTTTGTTTATAAAAATTTAAGGCACTTTGGACAGATGTGCAACGGGGTCGCAGCGAAATCCCTAAAATGCTCTCTGCCAGCCAAAAACAGCAACAGCCTAAAATCCCATTTGTGCGGCTCTGCTGCAGCGGCGTCCACTTTATTTATGCAAAAATAACAAACGAAGCACCAAGCTGCCAAACGAGCAACTACAACAAAGACAAACGTACTCTCTCTCTCTCTCTCTCTCTCTCTCTCTCTCTCTCTTACTCTCACTCTTATACAAATATATATGTAAATATATATGAGTGTGTGTGGGACTTGAATCTGACTGGACCAGACCGGACATTGTCGCTGTGTGGATTATTCACAGTCGTTCCGAAAGAGAGTGCAATGAATGAATTTATGTGCTAGGCTATTGCCGCGACCCCGCCTCCGTCTCCCCACCTGGCATCCCCATGCCCATTTAGTGCTCATGCAGTGCCGCTTAACTGTGCAAAATGTATACAAATGCCGCAACGTTTGCCATGTTATCGGGGCCTTATTTCACAGGGCTTGTTTCAGGTGAAATGCAAAAGAGAGACAGAGAGACAGAGACAGGGAAAGACAGACCGAAAGAGAAAGAAAGCTGAATGCATGAAAAAAAAACAACAATAGGAACGTGCAAATTAAGCGACTTACGGAAGCGGAAGTGCAGACAGCGAAGGATACCAGTTGGCCTGGCAGCTGTTAATATTTTAAGCGGCTTATTAATTAGTTGACCCACCCACTCAATAGAATAGCTATTTTATTTGCCTTTAAATTCTTGTCACTAACTTTCTTAACTCTTCTCTGGTTGCAGCCAAAGCCTCGAAAGTCGTCCACTTGCGCAACATTCCAAACGAATCTGGTGAGTCGGACGTAGTTGCACTGGGCATACCGTTTGGGCGTGTGACAAATGTCCTGGTGCTGAAGGGCAAGAATCAAGCATTTATCGAGATGGCCGACGAGATATCCGCCACGTCGATGGTCTCCTGTTACACAGTGAATCCGCCACAGATGCGTGGGCGCATGGTCTACGTGCAGTTCTCCAATCATCGCGAGTTGAAGACGGACCAGAGCCACAATGTAAGTATATGGGGCAACAACATATAATTGATACCAAACTATTTAAGCCAGAACCTATAAGCAGCCAAATCTGTTGGCCTTAAGTGTTATTAATGTGGCAATTAACTTTGGGTCAGACGCAAACAACGATTTATATGCAAATGTTGCTGCTGCTGTCTCGTTATTATGTGGGTCGCTCTCTGATTAATTACAATCTCTAAGGCAAATTAATTCCCAACAAACACACGCACACACACACATGAGTTGGCCATTCATAAATGCTAAGGGATATTTGTCAGCGACGGTCCAAACCAATTTCTAATTTTAATTTCGTAAGCCACAAAGTCAGTGGCAAAGTTTAAAAAGCTTTCAAATAAATACACAAATGCTCACACAAAGACCAAAACCAACTACGAATACAGTTGCAAATATATATATATATATATATATATATATATATATATATATATATATATATATATATATATATAAATGTATGTATATTTATTTCTTTGCCTCAGACACACGCCTGACAAAAGCTAGGAAATACATAGTTTTTGGGATTTTGTGGCCAAATCGCTCACACACACACGGATAGACAAACCGACTATACACAAATGAAAACCGCAAGGCTCTAGCCACATAAATACCTACGCATACAAACGAACGACAGCTGCTTAGCACAAAGTCAAAAGCATATTTTGATTACTTAAATGAAAGCAGCAGCAACAACAAAAACAACAACAACAGCAGCAAAGTGCGCAATAGTGTTGTTGCTAGCTGAAAAACCCAAAACGACGTTGTCACCTTTTGTGTGTGTGTGTGTGTGTGTGTGTGTGTGTGTGTGTGTGTGTGTGTGGGCACCACCTGCCTCTCAGCTCGGTTTACGGTGCTAGCCTTGTAACCCAAAATGACCCCAAGCAAAACTACTTAAAAAGAGATCGTCAGTCATGTGCTGCAACAACGGCAACAGCAACAACAATAACAAAAAAGGTTAAGAGGCTGCAGCAACTGAGCAGCAACAACAATGCGAGAAGGCGTGCCTATGAATAAGGTGACATCAACAGCAACAACAACTACAACAACAGCAACAGAAGTAACGTCAGGCCAAACAATACAGTTACATTTCACTGATTACCTTTTGGCTGTGCCAGTATACGTGTGCGTGTGTGTGTTTGTGTGTGCGTGGGTGTGGCCAGATTTCTCTTGTTAACTACTAATCCTGGTAAAAGGCCTTGTTGCTGCTGCTGCTTCTACTTCTGCTGCGGCTGCTGTCGCTGCTGTTTCCCCCAACCCCAATGACAACGCAGACGAGTGGAAAAGTCAACGCCGCTGTCGTAGCTTTTGCTCTAGTGGAAAATCTCTTAAAACGCATGAGTGTGTGCTGTGTGTATATATGTGTGTGTATGTGTATGAGCTTAATATTGTGTGCAGAGCTATGCTTGGCTGTCATTGTTGCTGTTGTTGTTGTTGTTGTTGCTGTTACTGTCGCCTGCCCAACATATTTATACAATTTCTCATTTCATTCACTTTCTTTTTATACCTTGACTCCCTTGAAAATCGAGCTTTAGGGTATATTGCTTTCGTGGTAAGGTATGTAACTAGCAGATGCAGTCGTGTCAGAGATCATTAAGAATATATGTTTTAGATCACAACTATCTAACGAATACTATAATCGATTCAATTCCCATTTTGGAATACAGTCTCTCACATGCAAATTATGCTCAATTCATATCGAAAGACGATCGTATATTATGAAGATCATGCATCTAGTATAGCTGCTATTCGAGAACTCCCCACTAGATCTTCCTTACTTGCTTATCTTTCTCTTAGTATTATTAATATTTGTTTGTATGTGTATATTTTTTGTGTCCTGCTGCCCATTGTCAACATGTAATGTTGATGTCTGCGTGTCCCCTTGTTTTGTCTCGTTGTGCCACTGCTGTTTGGCCTCACATTTTCACAAGTGTCTTCATTGGCTTTTGTATGGAATTGTGTGCTTTTCCCCCTTACTCTAACTCTTAGCATTGCTAAAGCTCTTCAACGTCTTCGCTGACAGTCTTGAGGATTGCTTTCGTCTTTCATTTTCTTTATGCGCCGCTGCAACGTGCTAAGTTGCAGATAAGATGAGCAGCCCAGCACACAGTAGCAACAGCTTTTCATTAGCCAAGACTTTCTGCCGAGCATCATTGGCAAGCCTAAAACTTCCAATTGATTCTTCCAGTGTGCATATGCAGTCGGATTGAGTTACGTTTGCTTAAGCCTCCTGCAGTACAGGTAACGGGCCAATTGGCCATATGAATCGTTGAAATAAGTGAGCTTTAAAATTTGTCTTTAACATTTTTGGGGCTAGGCGGGGCTGGAGGCCAGAGGCAACAGAAATCCATTGCATACCTTAAGGGACTTAACCCCACACGCACCTGAAAGCAAAGCTGCGACGACAACAGCAACAGCAGGAGCAGAAGTAGCAAATCAGCAATACAGGATTTTCAAATCATCTGCTCACACACATACACATGCACATACACGCAACACACGTGCAGGTTTCAACGCCTGAGTGATTGCGTCGTATAGAGAAGCAGAACGAAAACTGAGAAAAAAAAAATAGAAATAAAACAAAAGTAAGGAGAATGAGCGTACGAAAACCGAGATGGCAGCATCAGAAATGAAAAACCCTCTAGCCTCTAGCCCTGCGCTCCGCTGACATTTATGTTGGCAATTTGGCAGTTGGCAGTCAGGCGGCGTGACTGGCTGGCTGTGTTGTGCTGTGTCGAGTTGTGCTCGCATCGCAGAGATGTGTAACAGGATTCTAATATGTCATGTCGGTTGGGACGTCCTTTCACCTATGCCGCTTAGCTCCCCAGTGCTCGGCAACTGCTGCTGCTACTATTTCTACCGCCAGGCACTTCAGGCAACAGTTGTTGTGACTATTTTCGTTGCTATTTACGTTGATGTCTTCTTATGCTCGAGCATCTTAGGAGCGGCTCCCCCATGCTACGCACGTCACTCGCTTCAGCGACCAGAGCACGGAGATTGGGACTGGGACCAGAACTGGGAGTGGGTCAGGGAACTCTCGGCTAGGATGCTGATTTTGCGGCTGCTGCTTGGAAATGAAGATAAATGCACTGGAAGCTCGCGCGGCTACAGCCACAACACAAGCTGGCCGCAAATCCACCGAACCCCAGGGCCCCCAAGCGGTCCCTTGTCTCGCAATGGCCCCTGCCCCGTCCCGCCTCTTGCCTCTTGCCTCTTACCTCTTACATTGCTTAGTGGCTCGGCGCAAATTTGACATGTGATTGTTTTGTCTTTGTCTGTGGCTGCGCATCTGCCGAAGCTGGCTCTATTGATGTACATATGTGTGTGTGTGAGTGTTCGTAATTTTGATAAATTATTTTTTTAGCCGATCCCCAACAAGCGGAAAAGGGTTACCATCCACTTGGGACCAGGTTCCGGGTGCGAGACCGAATTTCAAACAAAACGAAATTGATTGAAATTTAATTTCAGAACAGAAACAAAAACAAAATCCCACAGACAGAACGAACGGGCGCATGTCTCCTGTGTAACATTTGCAATCGCGCCTAAAAGTCGGCAATGTGTTCATTAGACACAAACAAATGAAGGCGCAAAGCCTGTGGGCAATCTGCACAAGGCTCACCAAAAGGTTGCCTATAATTTCAGGAATCTACGTAATTGGCACTTGTGCGGCAGCAAACAACAACATCAACAACAACAACAACAACGAGAACAGCTCAAGCAAACTGCAAACTGCAAACTGCAAACACAGGACACATACGCAACAGTTACAATTCAATCGAAGCGTTTGCATTACACCTGTCGTCGCTCGCGCTTTTCAACGCACCGATTACAGGCTGTGACGCCTATCAGATAAACCTGCAAATATGCACGACTGTGTGCGTGCGACCGACTACTTGCTGGTGTCTGTGTGTGTATGCGTGTGTGCGGTTGGACGTCGGTCCGTGCTGGCCGTTGCTTGCAGCAGGTGTTGAGTTTCCACTGTGATAAGGTTACCTTGTGATTAAATTAAATTGCCGTCCACAGCAAAATACCCAGAGAAAATACCCCGTCGATTTGCATATATCCTGCCTGCATTCGGGGCTGTGAGGAGGCCCGTTATGTACGGTTACGCTTACAGCGTAATAGGGACTAACTGAACTTCTGACCAATTCCAAGTGCTACAATACGCAACTAAATTAGCTGCACAAATACTTCTGAGAACGTAAAACAAAACTATGAGTAAAATGTCATCTCAAAAACAAAATGTTTTATTTTAAAAGCTCTTTAAAAAAAACTTAAGTTGAAAACAAAATCAAATTGTAAACATCTTGAAAACATTTTATTCAAACACATTGGCCATTATTACATTCTGCTGATGTTCGATCAGTAAATATTAATATTGTTTTAGTAGCACAGTTATTAATTTACTTAGTTAAAGCAAATAACATCAATACAAGGAGAAAGTCTGGTTACAGAGAAATTCTTAAAGTTGAGCCCAAGTTTTTGCGAATAAAGTGCAGAGTGTCAATTAATAGAATAAATATCAGGGGAAAAATCATGTCAGCATTAGTGCCCAACACAAAACGAGATTAATGTGGACAACATTTGACGTCTTGTTTCCGTGTGTCGTGCGTCGCGTGGGGAGTGCGTTAAGACTGTGGCGCAGTTAACGCAGTTTGGGTGTTAAGGCGACAGCAACTAATACAAATGTCAAGCGATTAAGCCACAAAAAGGATCAGGCTGATTAACAAAAGCTTAACCATGTTGCAGTTACTGCCAAACTCAGCAACTCCCCCTCTCTCTCTCTCTCTCCTTCACTGACCCGTGTGGAAAACTAAGGAAATTAGGCAACAGCGTCTACTCATTCGATTTGTCGTTAATAATATGAGCCGTGCTCGGATGGCTCACTGTTTATTTAATTTGTTGCCGCCGCCTGACAGCCGTTCCTCGCTCAGCGACAGCTAGGGGCTTTCTATTTTCTGATGCCTGGCTGGAGTGAGTCAGGGCCAGCCAGCAGCCAGGGGCTGGAGCTGGGGCTGGGGCTTGTTTTCAGGGATTCATATAAGGCATTTTACCATGGCAGGCTATTTGTTCAACTCTCAATGCTGAGGCGTATACAGTTAAAGGATTTCACTGCCGCAAATAACTTCACGCATGTATTTGTGTGTCCCTGTGTGTGTGTATGTGTGTGTGTAAGTAAGCGGCTCTACTCGCACGTTGTTTATTTTTCTATGAGTTGCTTTTGTTTTTCTTTGGCGCTGCCTGCTGCTGTCGTGCGTTGTCGTTTTCTCATTTTATTCCACATTTACTTTAGCTAGCTCTAGCATCGTCTGTCGAAAGCAAAAGTGAGCTAATCTTATTGTTTTCACAAGAGCGTCGCGAACGCGCAGAGCGCCGCTTCTACAATAGCTTGTTGATCCTTTGAGTTATGCGGCAGTGTGCTGCATGTGCCCTCGTTCCATTCTGTTATTCTGTTACAGTGTTTGCTTACACTCCAGTCGGTTGCCAATTTGATTGGTGACGCGCTGGCGTGCTGAAAATGGATTTAAATTACATTGTTTCACACACTCGTCAGGAGAGTACGTGAGCAAATTTGCGAGCATCAAGAATAAAAGGAGCAACAGCACGAGAACAGCCATAGAAATATCAACATCAACAATAGCAACTGACAACGTACTTTACATGTGTCTTGTTTGCAGTGACTTTTCAGCAACAATATTTTCCTTTTATTGATTAGTTCTCCTCTCTCGGCAGATGTTATTGCTGCCTAAAAGTGTGCAGCGTATATTTACATTCGTCTGCGCAATGTTTCCCTTTCGGTTTGTGTATTTCTGTTTGTTTGCTTAGTTTTAGGCCAGGGATAACGTGGGATTTACTCTGCTCCTCATTTTAGCATATTTTTGTATGCTAAGTTTTTCGGTTAGCTTTCAACGCATTTCGGCCGCAGCCCATATTTGTGTTGGCCATAAATAAGACGTACACAGAGTTTGCTGCGGCTACGACTTTAGTAGCACTCAACTAACCACGGGTTTTTTGCTGTGGTTAAGTGAAGACTCTGACAGAGCTCTGCTTCGAGGCCAGTGGCCACAAAAAGTATGCGAGCTGCTCAAGAAGCGGGGCTGGCAAGAACTTCGCCAAAGTATGTGGGGATACATAATCCGCAGCTTAGCTTTAAAACTTAACTGTACAAGTTCATAACTTGTGCTGGGCCAGGCCTCGCCCTTACCCCAAAAAAGAAGGATGGGGATGAAAAAGTACACGAAGCTATTTGGCAACCGCCCAAAGTGGCAACTCACCGTTCAGTGCTGCATCCTTGTTGCATGCATGCGGGCGCCGAATGAGTAGCTGCAACTGCCACTCGCTGCCAGCCGCCTGGTATTCTCACTCACTTGGCTCGCCACTTAAGCCACCAACTTGCTTAGGTTTGAGCCACTTTGCCACGGCGTGACCAGCTTCTCAAGTGCATGTTGCCCGGGCCCTGCACACCTCAAGTGTCCCAAAAAAAATAGAGAGAAAATGTCGAAACGCTGGTGACACAGTGCAAAAACGAAGCTGCAGGTTGACACTGCACGCGTCTATTAAACAATAATATTTATGCAGAGCTCTCAGTGCAAGTGGAGCCAAAATATAAGAATATTTATTTTCAGTTTTCTCAGTTCTTTGCCAGAGTTTTTTGTTTGCCATCGACTTATTTCTTATGCAAAGACCAGAAGCCGACAGCTGTCACAGGTAGCCTGTCCGACACGGGCTAACTGAGCCACAACTGGCAGGGAGCCCCTTTCTTTTTTATTTTTTGTTGTCTCGCTTTATTTTATTTATTTTTTGCTTAATATTGCAAAAGTTTGCTTAAAAGCTTTTATCAGCCTTTCTGCGTGGACCCCAGCCAGCGTCTTTTATTTTTATTTTCGGCACAGTTTTCGCGTCAATTCTCTGGAGAGTTGGCAATCGCTTCGACTTTGCATTACATATTTTCTCTGTCAAATATTTAAGATAGCACAAGTCCGGCGGGAAATGTCAAATTTTAACATTTGATATGCAGCGCACCACACACACGCACACACGCAGACACGCACACCTAGAGAGAGAGAGACAGAGAGAGAGAGAGAGAGAGAGGCATATTTACATAGACAATGGATCGATAATTGAGCTTATCAGCAGATTTGGTATTTTTGCTTATCAAAGCAGTTCAGTTTATCTGACTTATCATATTAAATTATTACAATGTGCTGAGTAGGCCCACTCGGAGCGTAAGAGTGAGTGAGTGTGTATGCCATATACGGCAACTAATCAATGCCGCAAGCCACCCACAGCCACAACACGAATACAACAACAACGTGAACGAGCACAGAAATAATAATGGACAATGCACAATTGACTCATTAAGCGACTAAACCGCGACAAGGGAAGGCGAACAATCGAGCATACATACACACACACACGCACACACATTTACGCACGCACAAAATGTTTAATGATGTAGCCAGCTGGCGGCTGCCTTTGTTGCCAGCGCATACTGGAGCAGTAGAGGCATGTGTCAAGTGACTTGGCCTGTTATTAGGAGGCCATAATTGTAGTACAATGTTTGGACGCAATTATCAGTGCAGTCAATTTGCAATTGCCCACTTGACATTCAGTTAACATGTGCAAAGTTTAAGTACATCCACAAGCGATAGCAGCATGCACGACAGAGAGAGAGAGAGAGAGAGAGAGAGCAAGAGAGCGAGAGAGAGATAGCTAGACAGAGAGTGGAAACAGCAATGTTTGCTCTACAATTACATTACAATTTTTACACAATCAACGTCATCGTCATCGTCTCATCGTAATAATAATCAGGCAAAGTGAAGTATCAAATTACAGTCATAGACTACGAGCCGAACTGAATGGCAATTGTAACGGCCGCAGCATCATCCACTTTTCTTCCGCCACACTCCACGCACATTCCATTACACATACGCCGCGTGTGCCTGCCAGCCAGCCTCTCTGACTGTGCCAGAGACCTCACACGGCGCAATTCTAATCAATTTTTATTATTTTTATAAACCGAGGCAGAAGTCAGCGCCCAAGGCGGAATCTCTGAGCCGAGTTCCCTGCCTTTGGCTTTGTTTCGTCTACGAGAATTTATCTAGCAAGAGGTAGCAAAAACAAATGGGTCGCCTGGGGGGGATTGTTGCTTCACGTGTGCCTAGAACGTTGATGCTGTTGCTGACAAACACAAAAAACGCGTTAGGGTGCGCAGAGGGGGCCAGGCCAGTGTGCGGGGTGGCTGACTGCTAAGGACGGTCGAATGTGTTTACGTTATGATTTTCGAAATCAAAATTCAGCACGAATAGGAATAAATTTACTTCCGAATGTCATTAAATTGTTTTCCGATAGAACGTGTATATTTCACGCAAGAAGTTTTGCCGCGCAGCATGGGACTGACAGCGCTCTAACGGCCTGACGTCGTCCTTGCCTCCTCTCACATCCTTAGCATCCTACCACTCTGCGTCTCTCTCGCTCACTCTCTCTCTCTCTCTCTGCACTCTTGATTTCCTTTTATTATTACGGTACTTGATATTATTGATTTTGATTGAGATTTATGTTGCTGGGCCGGGCTGGTTCTTCCTGTTTCCATTACATAGACTACACTACCTGTTGTTGTTGTTGCTTCTGCTGCTGCTGTTGCTCCTGTTTCTGGTGCTGCTATAAATGTTTAGCATATTTTCGCCTAGTTGCCTTTAATGCTGAACGACATGCATAAATTGTTGTTGCTGTATGTTGTGTTGCAAGTTTTTTGATTAATGCACAAAGTTTTGCCATGTGCATCGTTTAACCAATAAAAACTTTGGCAGACATGATTTTTTCCGTCAATTGACTTAACAGCTCTCTTCCATACTTCCGTTCATTTTAGCAGAACTCGTCGGTGGTGCAGAGCGACTATCGCATTCAGTCGCCAGCCGGTGGCTCGCCGTTGCCCCTGTGCGCCGCCAATGCGAGCAGCAACAACGCCAACAACTCGGGCGAGAACAACTGCAGTACCGTGGCCATCTTGCAGAACAACACAAGCGCTGTAAATGCCTCGGCGGGCAGCAACAACACCAATGCAGCCGGCGGACCCAATACTGTGCTGCGCGTCATTGTCGAGACTCTGATGTACCCCGTCTCGCTGGATGTACTGCATCAGATATTCCAGCGCTTCGGCAAGGTCCTGAAGATCGTTACCTTCACCAAGAACAATTCATTCCAGGTGAGCGCAACTTTAATGAGTGTATATTAAAAATATATTTAATCTATTTATATAATGTGTGTGTTCCTCAGGCTCTCATCCAGTATCCGGATGCCCACTCCGCACAGCAGGCAAAGTCCATATTGGATGGTCAGAACATATACAACGGCTGCTGCACCTTGCGCATCGACAACAGCAAGTTGACCGCCTTGAATGTCAAGTACAACAATGATAAGTCTCGCGACTTCACGAATCCGGCGCTGCCACCGGGCGAGCCGGGCGTCGATCTCATGCCCACCACCGGCGGCCTAATGAATACCAATGATCTGCTTTTGATTGCCGCCCGTCAGCGGCCCTCACTAACAGGTGATAAAATAGGTAACACAAACAGAACAATTTCCTTCTATTATCATTTTATGTTTAATGCCAATAACGCCTGCTTACATGATTACTCACACACACACACACATACACACCCATACACACACGCGCAACAAAATGCTTTGATTTTAGACTTTTTGCCTTTGACACTCGCTATCGATTCGTCTAGTATTAAGTCGCATGCAAGAGTGCAACGTGTCTAAAGACCTATATTACTATATATGTATCTCTTTTTCTCTCTCTCTCCCACTCGCCCACTCTGTGCTTTCTCTAGTCAACGGCCTGGGTGCACCTGGTGTGCTGCCGCCTTTCGCCTTGGGCCTAGGCACTCCACTCAGCGGAGGCTACAGCAACGCCCTGCCTAATCTGGCAGCCTTCTCGCTGGCCAACAGCGGCGCCCTGCAGACCGCCACCCCAGCTATGCGTGGCTACTCGAATGTGCTGCTCGTATCGAATTTAAATGAAGAGGTAAGTGCTTCAAACTTGAATGAATGTAGCCTTCCGATTAAATATCAGTCCACAGTGATACAAATACAAATTCAATTTTTATATATATGTATATATATATATATATATATATATATATATATATATATATATATATGCTCCTCAATCTCTCTATTTAATCACAAATAATATATTTATTGCCACAGTACTCGTACATAGTCTGTAATTAGTTTGCATTTCGCCTATCAATATTTTCACAAAAGCCGCATACTATTTATGTTTAAATATTTTTATTTACATTTGGTTTCACCCGAACCTTTTTTGTGCATAATTAATTTCATAATGAATCTAATGAAACTGAAACAACATTGAATGCAAATTGAAACTACTGTAACTATTTGGTTTTATTTCTCCTGTTTGTTATTTATGATTTATTTAATTTGTAAACATCTACGACCAAGACTTTCGCTAACTGACAACAAACTTCTATTTTCTCTTTTTCTCTGTAGATGGTCACGCCTGATGCTCTATTTACCCTCTTTGGTACGTCTGCACAAAACAAAAACCAAATACAATATACATGCTATAAACTATTTATATACTATATATACTCTTAAGTAACCAATATCTGTGGCTCAGCCAGGCAAATGCAAGGCAAATCTTAAAAATGCATCCAATCTTTAGTTGAACTACTTCTCTCCCCCCTCTACCACACTGACTCTTGCCTTGCCTGGCTGTGCCACTGCCTTCTTAGCCGCAAATGTAATTCTTGACCACTTTATTAGTAGAACACTTGTTTATTCATTGAATTTAAACCCCGTAGGAAAGTGCAAAATAGCTGACAGCTAGACACACATTGTAGTTGCCGTGCCGTATTGCAGCTGTGAAAGCCCTAACTTTAAGCCAACACGACTTTCAGCGTGGAATCCCTCGGCGCGAATTGCTGGCGCACTTCCGTTTAAAATTCACGCCATCTACGTGCAATCAGGAAAAGTGCGATGAATTATTTATACGAATATCGAAAAGTCCCAGAATCGCGTGGGTGGGAGCAAAATAACAAAACATTGCGAAGCATATTGAAAACAGCCAAGACAAACGGCCAACAAAATGCTTGAAATGTTGAAGACTTAAGTAGGTTTAGTAAAAGACTGTATAACAAACAGTAAGCAGTCAAACATAATATAATATTGTTAAAATGAAACGTCGCCTCGAGTATGCTGGCAATCTCACCTAAAGTCGGGGCCAGATTGCACTAGTAATTGCTCCGTATTCTATTACAATCCAAGTTGTTAGTAAAATAAAGTCCTGAGTGCATAAAAATGCCACTGCCAGAGCTGCAAGCAGCAGCGGAAATTCGCATCAAATAAAAGCATACAAATATTGTTGCTACAATTCCTCCATATATACATATATAAATATATTATATAATTATATTTATCGTATTGCGACCACGCCAAATGGCTTTCTAATAGCTTTTAGCCTGGAGCATGTAGCAAATCCATCAGCTTGAAATTGAAATAGTCTAAGCGTTATCTCCAGATGGTGGACAACGACAGCGCAACGACGCAACCAAACGCCCTGGGCTGGAGGGAGCAACATGAGAAAGAAAGACAGCAACAGTTGCATATGCGGAGGCTGCCTGCTGGCAGTTATCCTGTCATAAGTTGTGCTTACAAATTGTAAAACAATGAAAATGAAAATATATGCACTTGCATAAATCTACACTAACCATACACACACTCGCACACACAGACACATGCACGTCCGCTCGAACACACACATACGTAAACATTAAAAAAAAAAACATTCAGTGGCAAACGGGCAACAAGTGAAACCGCACTCAGGCACACACTTGCACAGCATCCTGTTGCTCCTTGGTTGTCGTTGTCTGCGACATGCTCGTGTGCATGTAAAATTACATGAATTAAGTGCGCTCCACTCTGTGCCCCGTGTCCCGAACAACCGCCTGCTGCACCCATGTCGCGTGACCGCCCGCCTTCCAGCCAGACAACCAGCCAACCCACCCGACGGCAACAGTTGCCCATTGTTGTACAAGTAAGCGGCTCGCTCTCAGCTCAAATGTGCAGATATACAGATATACATATATATATATATAGAGGACACATGATTTAACATTGCGCTCATCCTGCAGCACACGCACACGCACACACACACACACGCGCGCGCTCGCACAACAAAAGATTGAGTGCGGAAGTGCATAGCTATAAAAATGTCCATTTATTTAGTTATCATTGCGCTTGTTGTTGCTGCACTTGTTGTAGTTGTTGCTCCTCTCGTTGTCATTGGGTGTGCTGTCTCGCTCACCCGTTCACCCTGTCATACTATATGCATATGTGTGTGCATTTAATACTCTCGCACACACACTGACTCTCAGTTTTTGCTGGCTTAACAATTGAAATAAAATTTACTTGTGACTTTTCGTAGTTCGTTGTTTTGGATAGTTGACTGGTGGTTGAGTGGTTGGGTTGGGTTGGGACGCTGTGGTGGCTTTTTAGCTACGTTATTGTCTTCTTACTGCCTTTTTGTCGTCTGGCGTATGCGGCATGTCTGTTTGCCAAATGAATTTAACTAACTTTGTAAAGTTAATGGGGTTTGCTGTTTGAATTGCAACTTCAACTCGCCTAGCCAACAACGATTTCGTTTCCCTGTCCACGTGGGAGTGTGTGCGTGCGTGTGTGGTTTTGTTGCTTAACTATTTTATAGCATTTAGATTTGACTTTTCACATGCGCTGCATATAACATGCTCTCAGTGCCAGCCCGAGGACAGCCCTAGCCCTCGACTCGAGTCCCTTTATCTGTTTGTTTTATTTAATTACCAAAATACTTCGATTGTTGCCACAGCCTGCAGCCCGGCTTGCTGGCCAAAATGCTGTTGCTATTGTTGCTGCTGCCAAGTGTGGCGCATAATTGCAGCATAATGGATTTGTTGCCACAACACAAAATGGCGCTGCAGCCCCCTGCTGCCCTCTGTTCCGGCCGGCTGTATCGCATTTTTGTGCTGCAGCAGCATAAAACGCACAAAACTTGCCAACCACAACAAACACACTTACATCGTGCACAGAAATATGCAGAGCAATGTTAAGTCTGTTGTCGCCTTTGTCTCTGGTGTCACAAAACGGTTTGTTGTTGCGGCTTGTTTACCCACAGCGACATGTCTCTCTCTCTCTCTCTCTCTCTTTCTGTTGAGTCTCTTTGCTCTTTGTTTGCATGCAAATGCATTTAATTTGAGTTTAAATACCCAAATATAAACTTTTGACAAACACACGCAACCACAGTGCAAAAGGCTCAGGATGTAGCCAGCGTGGAGCGGACCCAACAGGCTGTGGCTTAAACCGATTGTCTTTAACTACAAATGAACACGGCTAGCTACGTCACACAGACACACTTGCTTGTGTGGTATTTCTGCACAAATTGCATTGTGTTCACTCTGTCAGCAGTTCGGACTTATCGCTGATAAAGTAAACAAAAATTTGCCAAACGAATTAATTGCTTAAAAATGATTATTGCTTTTGTTGTGTTACCAGCTGTTGTTGTTGTTGTTATTATTGTTAGATGTACTGTAATGCACATAAAAGCAGACTGGCCTGGCCTGGCTTGGCCGCATAACCGCACGGACCGTACAACTGAGGGCAGCTTAGAGCAACTGAGCCACAGTAAATCCTATCAGCAGCTCGTTAGCCACAGTTAAGACTAACTGCAACCAGCAACTGCCAGCAGTTGCCTTTCGCTTGCCAGTTGCCAGTTGGCAGTTGCTAGTTGGCAGCTGACTGCAGTGCTAATAAAGCTTCGATTGCTGATTTAGCGCCAGCAGACGGCCAGGAAGCGAGCAGAGTGAAGCGAGTGAAGCGTGGAGCAGAAAATTGTTAGATGTACGAGTATCATACGCCCCGTTGCACACAGCAAGCGAGAAATGTCGATAAGCTGAACGCTCTAAAGCGTCTTACTGCTACCCTGGCTGGGGCTGCTCTGTCCCTGACTCTAAATGGCGTGCCAATAGATTTAGATAAATCGCCAAGCGACATGACGGCTGCGCGGTCAGGCAGTCTAAGAGGCCAATCAACTAAATGGCAGCGCTAAAATTTTATGTCATAACTTATGAATTTCCAAGCAGCTCGAACGCAGCAACGCACACGAACCTCGCCAGGAGTGACACTCGAAGCAAATTATACGGCAAACAAGCCGCCGATTGGCCCCACACACAGAGGGCGCCATTTGTTATGTTAATGACAGCAATGTGTGCTTGCTGCTTAGCCACAATTTTCACACATGACGCGAACATCGAAGTCTGACGGCCTCGCTTAGGTGGTTCAATCGTGGTTCGTGGGTCACATTTATAGCTGGCATTTTCGCTGCCGCTGCCGCTGCCGCTGCTCTTGGCTTTAAGCTGTTTGCATATCAAATAATCAAAGTGGCATGCGCAGATCTTGCAACGCCCCTCGCAAATAGCGCACTTCAAACGCTTGCGTTTAGATTGATCCCAGCCAAATAGAAAAAAGGCCTATTTTTAGGAGCTCAACCCTTTCTAAAGCAGACATTTTATTAGTTTTGACAGCGCTTTGTTGTTTGTCCAGCCCCGAAAGAGTCAATTGAGCTGGCGACCCGGCAGCAACCGGTTGCCCTTCTCAATGTTACGATGTCTATCACACGCTCTTTAGACACTTGACACATGCTGCTTTCCATATGCCACATGCCACATGCCACATGCCACATGCCGCATGCCGCATGCCAGTTGGCCTGTCAGACATTCGAATCGAAGCCCATTTCTGGCATTGAAACTGTTGCCTACTTTTTGGGCCATTCACAGCTTTTGACCCTCATTTTGCATACACAATAAAAACTTAATCAGTCTGCAAATCGTTTAGTCTAACATATTGAGATGCGAATGTGCGTGTGTGTAATATGGGTAATCGGCTTATGTAATTGTAATGGCGTGCTAAAAATTTATATCACTGCCGAAAATATTGTTGAAACGTGTTTAATTGAATTTTTATGAGCTCGCTGCGAGCCGTGTGCGTGATTTTTGTTGGGCGCACAAATAATTTCATAAAATTTTATGTGCCACATACAGCAGGGCAGTCAGACGCATAGGTGTGCGTGTGCGTATCCGTGTGTGTGTGTGTGCCGCGATTTGATAAAGTGCTCTGACCGGAAAAAGGGAAAAGCATGTGCAAATAATTTCAATAAAACTTTCATAATTTAACAAGTTTCGTTTAACTAAAACGCCAAGCGTTGAGTTGGGTATCTAAAAGTGCTTTGCCCGCCAATAAAATGACTTTAAAATCTTTCCCAAAGAGCCAACCCCTAATGTTCGATTATTGAATTTTACTACACAAATTTCAGTGGCGCATCGAGGCGGCGACTTTATGGTAACTTAACTAGAGTTTCACTTAGCTTGATCATTGAAGTCTGCAGGCAGCCTCGCAGAGGCCACAAGGCACAAGAAAATTTGCATTAAGCGACGGACAACTGCTATATTTTTTCATCTAAAATATACGACTAATGGGCCGCGGGGGACTCTGCCCGAGCGCCAGAAAGTATGCAAACATATTCAAAGTTAGCCGCATGGCTGTACAAATATAGCTAAATCTTTTTGCGATAATAAATTATTATAAAGTCTGACTGGGAAACTGGCTGACTAGCCGGAGGCGGCCTGCCTTCAGCCACTTTGCATGGCAACCGGCTGACAGAGCCGCAGTTGCTCACACGCCCCGCTGGAGTCGGACTCGAATGCTGCTGTCTGCTGTCTGCTGCCAGCTATTGCTAATGCTGGTGCAATGCTGGCTGGCTGGCGGCCAGCAGACTGACATTCAATATGCTCCATGGCCGATGCCTGGCAGCAGATACGTCCGATGCTTGCCCGAGTAAGTTGGCTCGCTTGGCTTGCTTTATTGCTGCAATTGTTGCTACGGCAAGCCAATTTGAAGCAAACGAAATTTTTCGGTGTTTGGCATAAGTCAAGTTTTTCAGTTCACAGTTCTTTCAGGTTTGCGCTCTGTGCAGTCAGCCAGTCAGGCAGTCAGCCAGTCGAGCAGCCAGTCGACTGTATAAAATGGATTTACTGCCAACTGTTGAACTATGTTCCCGCACTATTTACTACCTGCATTTCTATTGCTACTTTTGTAACTTGTTAGCGCTCCTTCCCTCGCTGCTTCCACTCAGTTTTACTGCCACTGCACTGCGAATGTGTTTTTTTCGCTCTGTTTTAGGAGAGAGCCGCTTGGGGGCAGGGGCGGGCAGTTGAAAATTTACTTTTCGCATTATTCGATTTGTTGTCTTGGGCAACCGAGGGCGCCTGCACTTTACATTGTTTGCATTGGGTGTGGTCGAGAGCGTCAGGGCGGTGCTGCGACCTTTTAGCCACTGGCCACTGGCTACCGACAACTATTTTTTATGCTTGATGGCAATTTGCGCCCTGCTGCAAATTTGCCGCTGATTGGCTACACACGGACTGCTGGTCAAGGGTAGCATCGGGTAAGTGTGTTTCCACCTCCCCTCCGGGCAGCTGTCAAAGCAAAGTCCATTGCTCGGGCGAGGCAAATCTGCACTTAAAGTATCTTAAAGTTTGACGCCACAAGATGCTGCCAGGCAGCGAGACCGAATGCATATTGCACACTGGCGGAGTCACCGCGTAAGTAAAGCCATAAAATTCAATTCAATAACGCGGCCAGCAGCGAAACTCGCGAACTCCCCAGCGTCACACTTACACCTTGTCTGACAGCTGTAAAATCAGCCGCGTGTCGCAGCCTTAAAATGTATGCTGCCTGCTGCCGGCTGCCGGCGGAGTCAAGCTGAAACCAGGATGTAGCCAGAGTTGGGGCCTTGCCTTGCCGAAGCCGAAGCCATGGCCTGCAGTCGGTCGTAAAAAATAGCTGGGAAAACTTATTGAGCTAGTTATGAGTTTCGTACATGATACTAACGGCTTCGTTCCGGCAATAATACGTAGCTGCCTCAGCCGCACCTGCTAGACGACAGATCAGGGCGGGGAATACAGCGGAAGCAGCGGCTGAGAAAACCATCTTCGTACACGTTATGGCTTTTTGGTGGTGTATAAAACTTTCGTTCTTTGACGGCAGCAGCACTTGCGCGTTGCATAAAATGCTCCGCGAGCTGTCCGAATTTTCCAGGCCCGCCATTCGAATTGAGCGTCGCTTAAGTCGCCTCTTATGGCCGCGCTCTACTTTGTAGATTGCATCGTAAGAACTGGCTCGTGGGCTGGCGCCAGTATTTATTGTTGCCCAAAGCACAGAGACTCAAATTTTTGGATATATTCATTAGACAGTAGAAGCTGCGGCTACAATGTGTGTTCGTAGGACAGCGAATAGTGGATTTTGTTATTAATGTTAACCCTCTTTGCCACGTACTCTTAACACCATTGCAATAAACTGAAATCCATATTAATAATCCCAACCATTTCGCAATTCACAGGTGTATACGGCGATGTGCAGCGTGTAAAGATATTGTACAACAAAAAGGACTCGGCACTCATACAAATGGCAGAGCCGCAGCAAGCTTATTTGGGTAAGTCAAACATTCCGGAACAGACAACGCAACAGCCCCGCCCTACTATGCGCCCCAAAAGTAATGAAAAATCTGCGCTCGTTTTGGCGGTGAAAGGTGCATCAGCTAGCATGATGGGGAGTACCTAGCTGGAGCATTCCCTGTAATACACCATCGCACATACACATAGAATACATTTATAGAGTTGCCAGATATATACATATATATATATAATGATTCGTCTGGGAAATGTAATCTGATAAATATAAAAGAAAAGAATGGCACTTAACAGCCTCAAGTGGATGACTGCAATCTGAGACAGCCTTTATTGCGTAGGACAAGGTACAGGGTATGCAAACAAAAAATAAATGAAACGCGACCAAGGGCAGCGGCAACTGCAATTTGCAGCTTGTTTAAAATGAAAAATTCCAACATTAAATTCCAAACATTGCATATCTTTGATAGCCGTTGTTGCCCAATGTTGCTGCTGTTGTTGCCGTTGTTGATGCTGCAGCTGCAAATGCAGCAAACAAAATGTATTAATAATAAAATTTTTTAAAGCGAAAGAGATGGCAAAATGGACAGATATGCACAGTTGAGTAGAGCATAACAACAGCAATGCGAGTAGAGCCGAGCCGAGCGATTCGTTGCGCTGCAGCCTGTGCGCATAAATGAAATTTTATAAGCGCTTTATTGCCAGCGCCTGCCCAACACCTGGTCCGTCCTGTTGCTTCTCAGTCCAAGCTGTCACATCTCTCTCTCTCTCTCTCTCTCTCTCTCTCTCTCTCTCTCTCTCTGTCTCTCTCTATATATATATACATATGTCGCTCTCGCTCTTGCACGGCTTGGGCATCCGACAAAGGACTGTCCCATGCTGCTCGTTTTTAGCTCCTGCTCAGCGGGATATGCCAATCATTTTATTGCATTTATTTGTGTGCACTTTGCCATTGTCAGGCTGCCGCAGTCCCCATCTCCGCTGCTCCACACGGCGCTTTCCCTTTGGCTGTTTGTGTGCGCATTAAACGAAATGAAAATCGCCGCGCATTGCGAGGCGTTAAGAGCACCCAACCGACGTGCCAAATTCCACTTTATTACGAAAAAAAGACACGAAAAACAAGCAACGCGCTGACAGCGACACCTTTTCAATTTCAATTTGGTTTTATTCCATTTAATACTTCGACAAGCAGTGGCCCTGGTCCGGAAGACGGCCAGGGGTCGGCCTGCGCCAGCTCCTGCTCCGGCTCCTGCTTGATTCATCTACAAAAGAACTCAAAAGCAGTCAAAGTCCTGTTGCCGCCGCTAGGCGCCTAATTGAAAATTGAAGGTGCAATATAATTGGGTATAAATATTGAAGCATTGCGCATACGCACCGTCGTGCGTTATTTCTAGCAGTTTCTGCTCATTAGCCGGCGACCGCATATGCCTTGCACTAAGCCGCTGTGAGGCATGCGACATTCCATAATTACACAAGCTGCTGACGCTTAAATGCTTAACAAATAATTTTCCGCATATTGCATATATATAAGCACATATACTATATGCATCTGTAATATCGAACGAATATGCCGTTTTCGTTTGTTTAAATTAATTAAATTTGTAATATAAATGCAGTGCACAGCAAGTCGGTTAAATATTGCTGCGGAAATTGTCAGCAAATTGCCCGATGGAAAGGTGAAAGCCCCCCGCCATTCACGAATATCCACTGAAAAAATAAAAGCCACCAGGGACTATTCCAGTAATTTTTTATGCTCGCAACGAGTATATTGGCTTTGCAGCCTTTTCTATGCTCAATTCCCAATAAAGACAGACTGAGCTCGGGCTGAAAAAGTATTGGTTTCTTTGTTTGTTTTTTTTTTTTTCGATTTTATTTATTTATTTAAAATAATTGTTGGCCGCAAACGAGTATTACGCAGTCGTTTGCATTGCTTCTGGTTTCATTAATTTCTATTAAAATATTTTAAAATGGAATTTAAGAGAATGTCAACCAGCAACAGCAACAGCAACAACAACAACAATCATTGACCATTAGCTTTGATGGCCCGTAAAAATATGCTTTGTGCTGCACGCAATTACATTTTTTCAATTATTATTATTATTATTTTGCTGCTGCATATTTGAGCTCAAAGCATTCCAGCGTTAAGCGGATAATTGCAAAAGTAACGCGAAACTTGTCTCTGCGCCATTCCTCGCTTTTTTCCGCTGTTCATTGAGTTTGGACTTAAATATCTGTAGTAGTTGTCCTTTATTTATTTTGGAAAGTTTTTCGAATGCTGGCCAACCTGCCAGCCAATGAGCGTATCGTGTCGCGCATATTGTTAATTGTATTTGTCACTGAGTTGACAGCACGGATAAACCGCAGTGTGTGGTGCAGTTGATGAAGCTATTGTAGATACACAAACAGAATGCCTCCTCGCTTTATTTGTGGCAACAAAACCAATGCTATTCGACAAGCAAATTATTGTACAGCCAAAACACACACGCCAACGACACACACACGGACAAAGCCTTGCCTCTGGCATGTGGAAATATTAATGGCGTTGCGTCAACACACAGACTACTAATGTGCCGCGAGGGCTGCCAAATGGCAAACACTTCCGGCTGAGTTCGGTTGCCACCAGCCTTTATGCCGCCCGTGCTGTGCGTCCGTCCGTCCGTTTTCGTTCGTTTGTTCGTCCGCTCGTCCGTTTTCGTTCGTTTGTTCAGGTGAAGTCGCGTAAGTAAGTTGGTTATTTGGGTGCCTGGGTGTTGGTCGGTGAGTGCGCACTTATGCACTCATAAAATATTAACAAATTCATTCGTTACTTTGCCCAAAACTCTCGCAACTCTGGCAGAACAAAGACGATTACCGGCTCGGGGGCCAGCCCAGTCTATAGCCCAGGTAGCAGATGTCCTATCCCCTGCCCAGCGATCCAGCCCACACCATGCATATCAAAGTGTCTCGCAAGAGGACGACCGACCGACGACCGACGGTGTTTGTTGTTGCGTACAAAATACGGCTACGATTGCACACTCAGCATACGAATTACAGCGTAAAAGCGAAAAAGCACTTTTTTAGTGTAAATGAAGTCAAGAGAACGATGCGACTACGAGCCAAACAGCCAAACAGACACCCTCCCACCCTGACACCGGACAGATGCAGAGCCAGACCAAGACCAAGAGCAAGTCCGAGTGCGAGTCCAAGAGACCTAACTCGGACCAAACAAAGTGCGACAGCAATCAAGAGGCAAAGCCAAAGCACAAATAGACAAAAACACAAAACACACACAATGAAAAAACAATAAGCAGTGGGCGGGTTCGGTGGAGACCACTCCACTCGAGCAGCAGGTCCAAGGTGTGTGTCTGGGTGTGTGGGAAATATTATAATGGCCCTTTCGGCCGGGCGTTGGCGACGCTGTCGACATTGGCTGCGAATGGCTGCTGGCCGGACGCGCGCCATTTGTTGGCTGCCGTGCCCGGATTAAGTTTGTGCACAACTTATAACAAACTATAGACACAACTCTCATATAAATTGATAGGCACACGCACAGCTGCCGCCCCGCTACACAGCCTTATATAGTGTTGCTCCCCAGCCCGCCCAGCTCTCCCTCCAGCTGTCTCTCTTTCTCTTTGTTATTGCTGTTATCTGGGGAATTTTGCGTAAATAAATTTTTGCTATACAAATTACTACAAAATATTTTGCATGAGCAACAACAGCAGCAGCAGCAGCATACGCATAAAAGTATTTACGATAAATGCAAACAAATATTTCAGCAACACAGGCAGGCGGACAGACGGACAGATAGACGCTAACTCACATTATCACACATGTATGTGTGTGTAATCTGTATACGCCATGTGTCACTTGGCCAAGTTGAGCGTTAAGTGAGTCAGTGTCCAGCGTGCGGCAAATTAATTATGCAGTGTTTAGGCACAGCAAAGTTTATTTTTATGAACTGACTTTGGGCGAAGTGCGCACCATCTGTCAATGTTATTACATTATTATCAAATTGTAAGACGGCTACTTTTTTTAGATCAATTAATATCAGCTGAGCCAAGGTTCTTCATATCTCAGGCTCAACTTGACATAATCTGGGTGTATTATTTTAATTATATACTCCATTTGTTGTTGGCTGAAAGAACTTAACCCATTTTGACACAGTCACAAATCCTGTCAGACACTTCTACAAGTCATTTTGGGGTTGTGGGCAAACTTTAGTAACTCGCACTTTTATTTCTGGGATTCTCTGGTATTTCCACGGTGCTCAGCTGTGCGTGCACTTTATACATTTTTTTTTTGTTCTTTATGTCCTGTAAGTTAATAATGATTTGTTGTTGTTGTTGTTGGTGCTGTTGGTGTTGCTGCCACTGGTCAGGCTGGTAATTAAAACTTTAAGATACTTTTTGAGTTGGGGCCCCTGGCCGAAAGCCACGAAAGCCACTGCCTCAGCGAGCGCAGCTGCAGCCCGTTTCAAAGGCGCTAAGATGATAGGCAAAGTTGGTCCTAACATTTTGGGCTAGCAGAGACCAAGCTCTCTCTCTCTCTCTCTCACTCTCTTTCTCTCGGCTCTACATTAATCTTTATTACAAGTGTTTGTCATAATATATATATATACATATATACATAAAGAGTCGCATGTGGAAAAATGGAAGAAGCGTTTGTCACTGCTGCTGCTGCTGCTGCTGTTGGCTCGTCGTCATTTCGCTGTCCTCTGGCAGACAGCCTTTTATTTTACAATTTATTATATTTTCAAGCCTTATTTTTTTGTAAAATCATTTAATCCATTAGGCAAACAATAAACGGCTGAGTAAGCATATTATTTAACAATAAAACATAAGCAACCCAGCGCGATGTCATCCACTTTCCATGTAACCAGTGCCCAGCCCCGGCCCCACTGCTCGCTCCTGACAACTGCGCAAAATGATAAAATGTTATATATAATTTATTAAAATAATGTAAAAAGGGACAAGTGCTTTCTTGGGCAGCCCAGGGCAGGCCAAGTCCTAGTCCCAGCATGACTTGACAGCAAATTGAATAAAAATGTAATCGAAAATGAAATCGTAATCGTAATCGTAATCGTAATTGAAAACGAATATGAAACTGGAAGCAGCAGTGTTTACTCCGTTCGAGCGACATGTTTTGTTGCAGTCGACTATTTGCAACTGAGCCGCAGGTGTTATGACTACTGAGACCATGAGTAACAAATGACATAGATAGGAGCTTCGGGTCCGGATCGCGAGGGCAGCCAAATAGTGAAAAAAGCAACACTGAAACAAGCGCAAACTTTTGTGGGCAATGCATTTTATGGCGAGTCATTTGCCTGTAAATCACCAAAGGCAGACGACATTGATAAAGTTGCAGTTACGTTTGAGTATGTAAATATTTGCCAGTACTTATTGCTGTGTCTCAGTCCCGACAGGCGAGGGTGGGCTGGGAAAGGATGGTGTGGACTGGGGGATTCAACTTTATTTTACAGCTTGTAGAACAGCATTTATATATGTATGTGGGTCTCGTGTATAGTAAATTGCATCTATACACATATGGAAACACATGCTGTATGTACAAGAGGAACGTGAACAAATATTCTATCACCCGCACAAGTTGGGTGAAGCTGGGCTCCCTCGGCGCAACTTTCGCCACTAAATTCATGCATTGCCATTCGTTTTAACGTTTTAACATTGTGTTTTATTTGTTTTTTGTTTGCAGCCATGTCTCACCTTGATAAATTACGTTTATGGGGCAAGCCAATACGTGTCATGGCCAGCAAACATCAGGCCGTGCAGCTGCCCAAGGAGGGCCAGCCGGATGCGGGCCTCACACGTGACTATTCACAGAATCCATTGCACCGTTTCAAGAAGCCCGGCAGCAAGAACTATCAGAACATCTACCCGCCATCGGCGACACTGCATTTAAGTAACATTCCGTAAGTATCCTTTGTATAACATCGCAACTAACGCTTGAAGGCCCCCCTGCGTCCTGCGTCCTACGTCCTGCGTTTTACGCCCTGCGGAACGCATGCACAGCTGGAGTTGGTTTTTTCATCAGCAACGCCACGCGGGCAATTACAATTACCGCTATGAGCGGCAGCACCAAAACTCGAACCTCCAAACCCCACAACCCGAACCCCGCACCCGAGGCTCATTCACAGCCCCAGCCACTGCCAAAGTCGCATTCACAGTCGCAGCCATTGTCAGAGACGAACGCCCCGCGACGCTTTGTCTGCCAAATATGACAAAGCGCCCCGCCAGGTTTTTGTGGGGGCGAATGGTTTAAATTTATATGCTCACGGCCATCCCAGAAGCTTTGCCTGTGACCGTGCCTGTGCCTCTGCCTGTGGCTGTGTTTATGCCCGCTGTTTTCGCTGGGGGAGGGACGCAAGGGTGTTTATGCGATATCTATAGACGCACAGCATGAGCATTTAAATCGATAGGTGTTAATTTAGCGAACGAACGCTCTTTCTCTTGCACATTACAGTTCATCCTGCACCGAGGATGACATCAAAGAAGCCTTCACCTCCAACAGTTTTGAAGTTAAAGCATTCAAATTTTTCCCGTAAGTAAATATTTAAATAAAAATGGACTTTGAATATATCTAATTTGATAACTTAATGATTTGCAGCAAGGACCGCAAAATGGCGCTGCTGCAACTGTCGTCGGTGGAGGAGGCCGTCCTGGCACTGATCAAAATGCATAATCATCAGCTGTCCGAGTCAAACCATTTGCGCGTGAGCTTCTCGAAGTCGAACATCTAGAATCCGACCCGTGGTCAGGTTCACTGAACTTGACTAAGTGCCAACAGCAGCTTTGCACTACGGCAGTTCTTTTGGCAGCAACAGATACAATCTATTATTCGTAGTACAAGCGGCATGCAAGGCAATCGCCACCACACCCACTTCAACTGAGAGGGGAGCCCAACACTCCACAATACAAACAACCCAGCCCATCAAGCAACAGCAGCAACAATCGATGCAAGAGCTATAGCTACTTATATACAAACAAAATCTAATATCTAAATACTGTTCCCATTATATCAAACAAAATATGCATAGCACTAACCACAGAAATTCAAAAACTTAATAAACAAATCTTTACAATGAATATGCATATATATATATATATATATATATATATATATATATATATATATATATATATATATATATATATATATATATATATATATATTTATATATATATATATATATTGTATATGTCTGTTATGAAGAATACATTTGGAAACAGAACATCAAACAGCAACAGCAGAGAAAGGGAAAATACACAAACAGCCCACTAAACAATCAGCGATGTCGTATAATCATAAGCTTAAACTTAAATCTTAACTGTAGTCCGTAAGTTGCATTGCATAGAGAGAAGGAAGAAACGAAGCGAACTTAGATTAACTTAATTGCACTGTACTGTGTTTTGGTTTTAAGGAACAGCAGAGAGTCGAGTCCTGCAGCAGGAAGAGGAGGAAAGCTAAAGCGAAAAACAATTTATGTTTAACAATGAAGTAAGCAAAAGGAAAGCAAACATTGTTTTATTATGTATGAGTATTTACTGTTATTATTATGTTTTAAGTGATGCAGCAACTTTCATTGATAACTGATAACCCTAATTTTTTACATACAAAAACAAAAACAGAAACAGAAAAAACGCGATAAATTTAAAACAAAATTAACTTAAATTGCAAGAGCCCATTTTAGCTGTTTTTAAACGATTTTCATTGTGTAAGCGGTACAAGTAACGTAAAAAGTAATTTACAAAAAAAAAAACAAACAAAAACAAACAAAAACAAACAAACAAACAATATCCCAACAGTCTTTAAGTGTAATTGAAAGCCAAGAAGTGAAGGCGCTGAAATGTATTTAATTCGAATTAAATAATAAATAAAAATAAAGCATCTACCGCATTATAAATTTAGTCGATCGGTTCGTTCGTTTAGCATTAAAATACAAAAGAGAGAAAAACAAAAAAAAAATAATGTTAATACTTTTAAAAGCAGTGTTAAACAAAAGAAATACAATGTAAAATGCGTACGTAAAACCTTCTGTGTGTGTGTGTATTTGTAAATGTTGTTAAATTATCAAAATATATGTATGTACACATAAAGAAAAAGTTAAGATAAAAAATGATATATATATATATAGTGGATATACATATATATGTATATAAATATATGTTGAACTAAAACAAAAACATGAAACAGGAAATAAAACAAATTTTAAGCTATGAAAGTAAAATCTCAAAAATCATAATTATATTTAGACTTAAGCATACCAACATGAAAGACATATAGGTGTTTTTAGCGAAGCAAATACAAACAAAAGAAAACTCAATGATTTTTTGATAATTTTACAAAAAGAACCCCAACACAACCATTAAAAGGAGAAACACACACACACACACACACAAGCAGACAGGCACAACTAACTATACACACATCAATGTTTATATATATTTAGAAAGTGAAATTATTTATACGTTGGCGCAAAAGAACAAAAAACAAAACAACAAAAAAACAAAACAAAACAAAAGAAAAGAGAAAATAAAAAGAATATTGATTAATAAACTAATTGTAACTGTAACTGAATGATATGGATTTAGCTAATAAGTATAAGTAGCAGTGATCGTAATTTAAAATTAACAATTAACTGAAATGGTAAATTTGAAGCATAAAACGTGTACGAAAAGCAACAGTAAAATAATGTCAAATGTAAAGTTTAAAATGCATACGGTATTTACAATTATCAACCAAGTCGCAAACTGCTAATTACCTAGGATAGAGAAGCCTACATACATATTTCACATATGGTTGAGTACGGTTTAAGCTAGGGACAAATTTGCATGTGTGTCGGAGTTCCTTTGAAGCTCTACAACAGGAACAAAAACAAAAACAAAAAGAAAAGAAAACATACTTTAGCCATAGACTAAGTATACACACACACACACACGAACCACTCCCACATATTTCTCATGTAACTCAAATGCTTAACGTACATACATTTTTAAACAAACTCTAGCGTTTCATGTATACATTCTATCCTAATCTTAACTAATCTACAAACTAATTTATATATATACATATATACATAAACATATATGTGCTCTATGTCTATGCCTATGTCTATGTCTACTATATGAATACATATATAAATATATAAATATATATATGTATATACATATATATATACATATATATATGTATATCAAATCCACGACTGCTAGAATTTCAAATGAGAACTCTTGACAAATCAAAAATTTCATACAAGTATTTCAAAGCCTATAATTACTTACAAGCAACAACAGGAAATCTAAGAAAACAAAACAATTGAAATATGAGAAACTAAGAAAGTAAAGTAAAGTAAAGTAAAGTAAATATGTGTAAAGTCGAATCATTAAATATTTATGTGTTTGTGTAAAACAATCTAAAGACATACACAAAAGATACTTAGCCACTGAAACACACACACAGACACACGCACACACTCAGTCACATATTTACATTCACACTTACTCGACCGAAATCAATCGAAATGCATTATGAAATGATGTTAGTGCGCCGGCGTTTTTGGTATGGAGCGTTCAAGGCGTAATCAAATATTTAGCCCAACGATAATATACATACAGATAGATACAGATACACAGATACAGATATGTTGATAACGAACAAAAGAAGGACACACCGAGAAAAGCAGCATGCGAATTAATAGAACTATATACATATACATACTTAGTACATACATCATAACGAGTGCAAAATACGCAATGCAGCTATTTGAGAAACACTAAAAAGTATTACTTTAACAAGTAGAGAAAAATATAAATGAAAAACAAAAAAAAAAAAAAACAAAAAAAAACGAGAAAAAAAATCTATAAGAAAAGCAACAAACTGAATACATAGTTTACAAGTACATTGAAGAATTTAATAATTAAAAATTTATCAGATTAACACTTACATTTAATGAACGAAGCCTGCCCAAGGTAACAGTCACAACTCAGACGCGGGACTTGAGGGGGAGCTATAAAGATATGAAGCAGAAATATTTAAAGAAAAACAAAAAACAAGCATAAGTATATTTAAAGTAAAGTTTAAACCAAGCATAGCGAACAGAGTTATAAGTTGTACGTGTCGAGCTGCAGACGACGTTCTACCAAACTGCATATTGTGAATCTAAACTAAATTCAAGACTAAATAAATATGGATTGCATATGCATACTACTTGCTAGCATACATACATACATACATACATACATACATACATACTTACTGACAGACCCTTGCGTATGGGTGTGCATCAAATTAGTTACTGCATTACGTACACGCTATATCTATGTACATACGTGTGCTATGTGTGTAATTGTAGCTATAATCTATGGATTATTTTATCGAAAGCATAAGCAGAAGCAGAAGCAGAGCAGAGGCAACAAGCCCTTGAATGGAAAAGGTATGAAAGGTGGACACGTTTTCCTTAAAACCAATTCACATCGATTCACAACATGCGCAACATACCTATACACATATGCATCAACAGAAACATATCAACCATATTTGTCATACAAAGGCCTATTTTGTGAAGTCACATGAATCATATTCTCAGTACAATACGATGTCCCCTCATTTCCGGTCTGAGCGAGCATCAGCACTGACCACAGCAACCCGACAAAGAAGAGAGCAAAGAATTTGAAGCGAGTTTGTTTGGGTTAGAGCAACAGCAACGACAACAGCGTTAGAATTTAAGTTATATCGGAAATGCAGCAAAAGCGCAATTATTGAAAATTGAAAATTGATTAAGAAATCGAAATTATTTTAAGATTACGGACCGATGCCGAGCGCGAGTCGTTGTGGTCGTAGACAATGACAATGAATAGATGAAAGCATAGAGAATTTGTTAAATATTTTGCCAACGAAGAAAGACAGAAAATTAATCATTAATTTTATATATTAACGTTACAGTATACTTTTTTAAGAGGTTTATTTCAAATGTTTTTGGTACAATATTTTATAGATTTTATAGATTTGTGTGCTCATTAGTATTTTTAGTAGCCAATAAATTTTGTGTGCGTGGATTTAGCAGAAAGTGCAAGGAATTCAAGAGGAAATGAAAGCGTTGCTGCGCTCGAACTGCATTAAGAGATTTTTCTTGTTTACTTTGGCGGTCGGACAAGCGCTTGCAACGTATATATAAAATATACGCATAATATATACACACACATATATATATATACGTATGTATGTATATATACAATCGTACATACCTATTATAGCTAGCGAAATCTCTGCTTACTTGCTTTATTCTGATTGACTCGTTTCTCGTACACTTGAGTTCAGTTTTTGGAAAATCGACACAACATGAAAACTACAATGGAAACTCAAAAAACAGTTTATAAAAGAAATGAAAAGAAAAGAAAAATAGAAAACAGAAGACAGAAGACAGAAGTTCCTACTTTTTAGTGAAATGATAAATACATGCTAAAACACAAAACATAAACAGAAATAGTAACCGAAACTTACCAGAGAACTTGCAGCAGTGAATTAAATATTCATTTACATGTTGTATGTTGATCCATTCGAAAATTCCCTAACCTTTTGAATCGTCTACTTTGATCTTTTACTTTTGCCTTCCTTTTCCTTATCCTTGGTATGTCTATAAACTTTGTGCTCGTTAGTCCAAAATTATGGCAAAATTCAACTAGGGTCCAAGTTTTTAAATATAATCAATTATCTTAAAGAACTTACATATTTAAACGAACTCCAACGGACGGGGCCGGATGGTAGTCTGGCAGTTTGTTGCACTTTATTGGTACCCAATATTCGAGATTGAAATATTTCAAAACAAAATTAAAAACTGAATGAAAAAAGAAAACAACATCTCTCTCTCTCTCTCTCTCTCTCTCTCTCTCTCTCTCTCTCTCTCTCTTTCACACACTCTTTCTCTCTTTCTCTTTCTGTCTGTTTCGCAGACACTCGGTCTTATACATACTCACGAAAACATCACAGTTTTTACAGATATTGCCAAGAAGCTTCGAAGCTATATTCTTGTTTCTAACATAAATATTGCTTAACTTACCGAAACTTAATAAAACAAAACACAAAAAGCGATAAGGGAAGAACAAATCACGCGAAACAATCAAAAATCGAACTTGAAGGTATTTGTCAGAAGAAGTTTTTTAAATTTAAACCACGATAAACACTTTTTAACATTTGTGCTCTCTAATTGTACAACTTACTCTCATAACGGTAAACCAATAAAAGAAATTTAATCATTTTACGCTCTAAACGAAAGTAAACGAAACAAAACAAGATTTTCCTCACCAAATTTTACTATAAATCTATTATGTGTATTGTATATATATAAATAACAAAAGAAATACAAAAGTATATTGATATATATATACTATATATATATATATATATATATATATATATATATATATATATATATATATATATATATAAATATATATTTATATATCTACTTAATTGTATTGTGGTTGCAAATAGAGAAAAAAAATAAGTTAAATCCAACAGCAGCTAAGCGATCGCAATTATACATTGAAAGAAACTTAAAATTAAAATTGAAATTGAAACAAAGATAAAAAAAATGACGTAAAATCAACTAAATTATACATTTTGTGTTTTCACGTTATTCGAAAAGCCGCCGAGCGAAGTTGAGTTGATTCTGCTTGAAACAGAGGTAGAAGGGCGACTTGGTCCACACTTGCAGGTGCGCAAGGACGTGAAAATCTTTGAAATTCAATGAAAATTATAAATCAATCTAAAACGATGACATTCTGTAGAGCATGTGAAAAACTGTCAAAATGAATAATGCGCAGAGAAAAAATTTCAAACAATGAAATAAGTGAATATTTGTTATGTTACAAGCATTAATTAATTATTATAATATTAATTATTATTAAAAATATTTGAGAAATAAATACAAAATAAAAAAATGATTTAAATCATTTAAAACTATAATTTGTTGCATTATCCATGGTCTTTTCATTCTTAGTGCCGAGGAGATGATAATGTGGAATTAAGTCACTGCAGTGAAAAGGGGAATTTGGGGCATGGGGTTTCAGGGAAAACGAATCTAGCAGCTTAAGGAGGGATGGCAGACAACATGACCGATAATATGAGTGCATGCTTGAAATTTTAAATAAATAAAATCATTCTTCGAAATTCCTCCAGCTACCCCTATTTGGAATAACAGAAATTAAATTTGTTTGGCTCAATCGACTTCACAAAAATATTTCATAAGAATTTTTGCTAGAAATTAGTTTCCTGAAAGTCGTTTAGCGGAGACAACAACCAAGCAGCAAGCAGTGCTTCGCTGAGTTCTGGACGTAACCGTCAACTGCTTCTTATAAAATCAGCAGACGATGAATTTTAGAACTTTTTTAGGTTTTGGTATTTAAAAGTACTAAAATTATTTTCAAAAATTCGTTTAGCGGAGACAACCAAGGAGCAAGCAGTGCTTAGCTGAGTTCTGGACGTAACCGTCAACTGCTTCTTATAAAATCAGCAGACGATCATTTTTAGAACTTTTTTAGGTTTTGGTATTTAAAAGTACTAAAATTATTTTCAAAAATTCGTTTAGCGGAGACAACAACCAAGGAGCAAGCAGTGCTTAGCTGAGTTCTGGACGTAACCGTCAACTGCTTCTTATAAAATCAGCAGACGATGAATTTTAGAACTTTTTTAGGTTTTGGTATTTAAAAGTACTAAAATTATTTAGAATGTTAAGCGAACACATCAACCAAAGGCAAGCAGTGGTTGATGTACTGCTTGACGCTGCAGTAAACTGCTTCTTATAAAATCATATAAGTAGTCAATTTTACTCTTAATACTATTCGTTGTATTTTAAAAGTTCAAAATACTAAATACGGAATTTAAGAAAAAATAGAAATTGGTCAGATATTTGAAAAAGAAACACAGTTTTTGGTTTATATTTTATTTATATGTATATATTTTCATTAAATAATGTAACATCGCTTTATTCTCACGCAAAGAACTATGTTGGGTTTAGTTAATGCTTGTATAAGATAAGTTTTATTGTTATCATTGTTATTATTCTGGATATAAATAATAAGTTTAAGTTGACTTATGCATTTATATGTATTCATATAATTATTCATGCTGCCTATGCGGTTGCTGTATGAATGTATGTTTTATGTAATTGCAAGGAATTTCCTCTTGTATGTTTCTTTATCTATTATATATATATATATATATATATATATATATATATATATATATATATATATATATATATATATATATATATATATATATATATATATATATATATATATATATATATATATATATATATATATATATATATATATATATATAATTCATTTTCCTTTAACTTTGTGGCAGTGGTAAATTAGAGTATTATCTGTTCCTTGCTTTAGCTGTCTCGCGCGAAAATTGCATTCAATATTTTTCCAGCTTGGACTTGGATTCGCTTAGATTCGTACTTGGATTATAGTTGTTAAGCTTTGTGACTGCGCTTATGTACATATGTGTTAGTATGTATATACATATGTTGATTTCTAAATATACTTTATTGAAATATTGCTGTTGCGAATTGGTTTTAGATTTTGTTAATATTTGAATTTGGAATTAGAATTGGAATTGGAATTGAGATGACACATAGACGTAAACATAACAATAATAGGAAAAATTGAGAGTTTCTAATTGCCTTTCTTCTTCTCGTTAGTATTCAGTTTTCACTTTCTCGTGGTGGGCTTCAGAATCATTTCCAAATACAATGCTTCAGAGTAAACGGTTTATTTATTTAATTTGTTATCCATTGTAAAGTTTATAATTCTACTTGAAAAGTGTCCGCTAAAGTTCGCAATGTCATCTGGTCTCATTCGACTCTTTAACTATATTTTGTAAACTATTTGCTCTTATTATTGCATTTTAGTTATGTGTATATTTAGTTTCGTTAAGTAGCAAAAATTCTGGTGGTAATATTTGAATTAATTTCGCTATATTTGACTATTCATTAAGGACCTCGTAATGGAATATTTTTGGTTTTGGATTATGGACTTGTCTTGCTAGAAAAGGTTTCAAAAGTAAGATGCGAATTTTACATTGTTTTTAAAGATTCAAACTTATAACTTTTGCTTTGGGGATTTTTGGAAAAACGTTTGCCATTTGATATGAAAGTTGTCCCCTAACTTGGGCATATATAACTTTTGTTTTTGTTGTCTTTGTTGTTGTTGTTGTTTGTTTCTCATTCAGTCTTTGTAACAAAATTGATTGCTTGGATTTGTAAATTTGTTAGCTGGATTGTTCTTGTTCATTTCGTTTTTGTTGCTTGTGGGTATTTGTTGACGATAGCATTAGATTTGCAACTGAAGTGATTTGTAATTGGTAATTGGTTAAGTTTAATGGAGCATGCTCATGATGTGTTACATACAATTAGTTCTTAAATACGGTTTGCCTTCTTATTTTTTGTTTTGGTTTTGTATATTACGTTAATAATAACTCGCTAAGCCCTGAGCATTTGGTCTCCATTTGCTTGTTAAGTTCGACAAAAGAAATCGTCTGCACATGCAAGCTGCAAGTGCTGCGAATCGTTTAAAGTTCATCCCCAACTATTTCCCAGAGGGCAATTACGAAGTGCCAAGAGTATTCATAACGAAAAACAAAAAGAAGGAGATGTATAGCTTTAGGCACACATTCAATACAAATTACATATAAATTCACACAATATCTCGCTTAAGTTTATTCACTATTCAACTAATTTAACTGAGCTATGCTGTGTGAGTGTGAAATTTCTGATCTTGGAAACAATAAAGTGGGGCACATATTCAAATCAGAATACAATAAAAAACATGGCTGGGAACTAGATATATAGATATATATATATATATATATATATATATATATATATATATATATATATATATATATATATATATATATATATATATATATATATATATATATATAGATATATATATATATATACCTATATATATATATATATATAGGTATGTATTAACTACAATATATATTTCGCTAGCGCAGCTGCCTTCCTATTCGTTTCTATTAAGTTTTAGTTACTTTTTTGTTTACTAATATTTATAAGTGTACAATATTGTGCAATACATTTCAATAAATTAGTTCGTTTTTTGTTTGTTGTTGTTGTTGTTGTAACTAACATTAATTTCAAGTGGCTTCTGTGTAATAGTTTTTATCAATTCATATTTGCTCACTAAATGCCTTTAACATATGTATTTGCTTTGTATTTATTCAGCTAACGCTTATTGTTTTTTTTTTATTTTTTAGTTATTATTATTATTATATATGGTTTGTTTAGTTCTTTAGGCTAAATTAAATGCATATACAATTTGCTCTTGTGGTTGCTTGCCAATCATTTCAGTTTATTTAACTATATGTAGTTGCTGCTTTGCTGCTATTCATTTAGTTATAATTAATTTTTGTTTTGTTTTGTGTTTGTTTTTTTGGTTTTTGTATTTTGTTTTTCTTAATTTAAATACTTTGGTTTGTTACTTGCCACTTGGTATGCTTTACTGCTGTATAAATGTACGATATGACACAGTGATATATTTCATAACATATTTTTAAAAGTACATATATTCAATTGTCAAGCAAGTTCAAGCCACAGACCAGATCCCACACACTAAACACTCACGCAAGAAGCAGTTGAAGCCCACACGTAACAGCCAACATTTCAACAACACCACCATCACCACCAATCACCACCACCATCTCCAACACCACTACGACCACAATTTGCTAAACACTAACTAGGCCCACTGGCAACTAGTGGTATCTTATCTAAAGCTCAGCTATAACTAAGAAGCCATAACAATTTGCAAAATCAATTCAAATGTTCTTCCGTTTCCCTACGAATATGATTATGAATCCATAGACTTCGATTAGAGCTCTGCTGAATCAATCGAAGCATATGACTCGAAGAGCGCTTGAAGTTTAACAATTTACGCATGTGAGTAACAGAGAGAAAGAGAGAAATGCAGACCCCCAATGGAAATGGCTGTGGACCCCAACAAATGAACATTTAGCAAATGTTGGCAAATTGTTATCAGCTTAGTTGTTGCTTTTAAAAACACTACGCGCTATATATGTGTATATATGTGTATGTATATGTATATGTATAATAACCAACAATTTACTATACTCGTCTATAAAAAATTAATTATAGCATCAACTAGGTTAAGGTTTGTTCTTGTTGCTTTCAACTCTTTGGTTTGATAGATTTCTATGTATATAACACTTAAAATGTTTTGGTTTCTCATCTAGCCTCGTATAAAATAAATGTGACAACAATTAACCGAATAATTAGCTATTTAAAATCTGACTGCATGTCTCTTCCATAAAAACTTGTTTAATATCAAATAATGCACTGTTTTGGCTAAACGCGTTGATTATATTTCATTTATGATTTGGTTATTGATGCAAATTCAAATCTGAGTTGGAATTGTATATATATATATATATATATATATATATATATATATATATATATATATATATATATATATATATATATATATATATATATATATATATATATATGAGTTACGCTTGCTCTGCTTCTTGTTCTTGTTGCTGCTAGAAAGTTGTACTTTGATGAAGACGAATGATTATGCTAGTGTTTCATTAGGTAACTCTAACTTAGGTTTGTCGACCCGGTACATACATACATACATATATATACTAACAAACATTTATTATGACTCTAGGTATGATTCTGCTTTTTGGTGTTTTCCTTTCATCTTTCTATATTCGGTGTCTCTAACTTGTGGGTATATGTTTTATATATTTATTGCTTTCGATGCTCCCTGGCTTTCTAACATATGTTTTAAAACAAATAATAATATTTCACTTTGTTGCACTACATGTGGATAGCAAAAGCCTAACTTAAGTACGCTACTAAGCCTAGTCGTAGAAACTAACTACATATAAGAACTGACAAACATTGACTGGCTAACTGACTAACGTTATAGTATTCGCATCGATCGGCCAATCGACTGACACCAAAGCACATAAGTCTTAAAGTACATTGTGGGTATTTACAGTTTAATAGGAGATTGTTATTAGATATAAGTGGTAATAATACATAATTAGTTATTATAGTTTCCAGTTAGTTATGCATACTTATGTTTAAGTATGTTTATATGTATATGTATATATATATATATATATATATATATATATATATATATATATATATATTTGTTTATAAAAAGCTGTTACTAAAGTATTCAAACAAAATGGCTGTAAAATTTGTAGACTCTTCTCTTGTCATAGTCGCGAAGCGTGTTTTAGTTTTGTCACTGTATATGTATGTATATATTAATATATATGTATATTCATATATATACATATGCTTGTATATTAATGTTTAAGAATATTTAATACCGTATTCTTGTATATTAGTGTGTATATCAGACTTTGTTTCATACAAAAAACTAAGCACATCGATTTGTCAATAAATTCATGTATTCATGTATGTGGCATGCGTGTGTGTGTGTGAGTTCGTATTTGTGTCAGGGAATGAACGAAAAGAAATGGATACGTAAGCATCTCTGCACTATGTATGTATGTACCTGCGTCTACATCATGTATGCATGTATGCCAACTTGGTACCCGATATATATTCATGTATATACATATATGCAAGTTTTGAGTGTATGTATAAGAGGCTTAGGCAAATATATTGCTCGAAAAGTTATCCAATATTTTTACGAAATATTCTCATCTTTAATAGTTAAGAGTTTTGGTCACCTTAAAAGAAGCTAGAGTATGCATAGAAGTTGCAAGGAGGTTTCTTTGGGAGAAAATCGGCTATTCAAATATCTCGAATATTTGATGTATTTTTGCTTGGAATTGACGCAAAAATATCGTTTTATGTCTTCAGCAAATCTGTACGTTTCAATATATGTATGTTTGAAGATAAAATTAAATGCGAGCTCAACCTCTTGTTTAGCTGTTAAGATTTGTGGTTTGAATTTCTTATTCCATATGTAATGTATACTTCGCGTTTCGTTTCGTTTCGTTTATTTTACTTTAACTTTTATTTTTGCTTTTTCATAGGGTTTACTTTTTGTTCGAATACTGTTCGTTAGGGTTCCATGCCCTCGATTTCAAAATGGCTGCCAACGGTTATATAAATGCTGCTAAGGCAAAGCTTTTTGGCATGATACACACACATACAACACAAACACACACATACAACACAAACACACACATACAACACACACACACACACACACACACATAGACGAACACTTAAAGCTTGGCAGCCATTTTGTTTTGCGTATGTATATAAACCACTTCTCCTGCCGTCTCTGTCCTGTGGATTGCCATTATAAATTGATGTGATCTTAAAAATTCGTTTAACCTTTGTTGCTCTTTCAACTGTTCGATCATTTAGTGTAGCTTTGAGTTGTTGTTTATCGATTTATATATTCATATTTTCGCATAATTTGCTTGTAAATTTGTAAACTGTAAACTGTAAATACTCCAAAGAACAATTTTAGCATTTGATATCGCTAACGACATTGATATCAGTTTCGCTTCTAAGTCCCCTCTAGCCCGGCAAACTAGCTGCCCCCAATTACGCAAGCCCAGCGCACGGCACGTGACACTCACTTGAGATCGTCGTACTCGTCGCTGCCGTTCTTCGAGTCGCCCGATGACTGGAAGGCAGCCACCATTGCGGCACGCTGATGACTCTTATCGGCGCTCGATGCAAGCTTGCTATCGGCAACGTGATGGCTGTTGTGGCCATTGTTGCCTCCATTGCTGCTGGGCTTCTCATCGAAGGCATCGAGAAAGGGATTGGTGGCTGCGTACTGAGCGCGATAGGTGCCCAGTGTATGGTAGTTGTTGCCACCATTGGCGAAAGGGCGCGAGCTACTGCTGCTGCCACCTGAGCCGCTGCCCGTGTAGAAATCATAGCTATTGGTGGAGCCAGTCATGGAGCTAACCCCACTGCTGCTGGCTGTTCCACTGCCCGAATGGTACGAGGAGCTCGCACTGGCGCTGGCGCCGAATAGAGTGGCACCCGCGCTGCTGCCGTTCGCAGCCCCATTCTTTGGCAGCGTGCCATACAGATTCATGGCGCTGTGATTGCTGCTGCTCTTGGCATTGCCATTGGTGCTGGCAAAGGGGCTGTTGCTAGAGTGGACGCCATGGTCATGACCATTGCCTATGGCGCTACTGCCGAATAATGTGCTACCAAAACTTCTGTGCTCTGAGCCGGAGGCCGTCTTATTGCTATTGTTGGTGGCTGAGTTTTTGGATTCGTTCGTGTAAGTTGTGGTGGTGCTGACTGAGCTGGCCACTGTGGTACCGCCTATGTAGGTCTTCGTCTCCGTTTCCGAGGATGACGACGAGGCTAGACTGTCAAACAGCCGCCTGCCGCTCGACACCAGGGAAGAGGAGCTACTTACCGCGCCGCCAGACTTGCCATCCTTGGCCAGCCGCGACGGCGACGACACTTTGCCGCTGCTCGTTGGATTCGTGCTGCTGTCCGCCGAGCTGGGCGATGATGTGGATGTCGTGTACTTGCTAATCGCTCCAGTGGTGGCGCTGGGTTTCGCCAAGTTGCTGGTGCTGGAGCTGGGCGTGACCAGCTGGTAGGTGCCCTTCGGCAGTCCGTCCCCGCCGCCGGGCGGCGAAGGCGAGTCCGGCGACTTGATCGGTGTAAATTGCACTCGTGGTTCGCGCTTCAAGTATTTGGACATCAGCTGGCTGGTGGTCATTGCCTGAGACTGGGCCAGCAACGCATTAGTAGAGGCCGACGACTTGTACGAGACCAAGTCGTCTGAATCATCCGAGGAGGTGGTTGGCGCCGATGTTGCAGTCGACCCAGCACTCAGCACTGTGGCCTGAGACGAACTGGAGCTCGACGTGGCGCTCGTCTTGTTGCGAATGGCCCTGTAGTCGTCGTTAGTGCTGTGATTGCTGCTGCTGGCATTTGAGCTCTTGCTGGGCGTGTAGCCACTGGCGTAGCTGCTCTTCTTGGAGTCCAAAGTGCTGCTGCTGTATTTAGATGTGTAGGGGTCATCACTGGCCGAGCTCTTTGAATGCGAGTTGTGCGGTTCGTAGAAGTCGACGCCTTTGCGGTTGGTCGAGCTAATGGCGCTTGCGCTAGCCTCTGGGGGCGTAATTTCTTCTATGGGCGCATCCTTCTGTAGTGGAGGTTTCTTCTGCACGACGGAGTACGGGCTGAGCGTGTCTACTATCTTAACTTGCTTGACAGACACGGGCGAAGCACCACGTTTGATGGTATCAGTGCCTAAATGAATGCATTACGATCAGTCGACATTAGTAGATATATATTGATGGCTTTACTTACTCTTGCCCGATCCCGAGCCCGAGCCCGACCCCGACCCCGAGCCGGAGCCGGAGCCCGTCGATGCCGAGCTACTGCCTGGGGAGGGTGTGCCTGGAAGTGGCAGTGGCGATTGGTCGGGAATTGCCGAGCCCGCTGAGCCCGCCAATTGATAGGGCTGAAAGAGATCACAAAAAATGGAAGCAAACACAATGCGTGTCATGGGTTATTGCATTGGCAAGTTTCGTCTCGTCTTATATTGGGAGTGGACAAACGCCATACTGTGTGTGTATTCCTGGGGGCCTGTATCAGGGGTCTGAGTGCGTGATGTTGAAATAATTTTGAATTTCTCGATATCATGTTTTGTGGATAGTGCGAGTGTGGTCTGTGGGCTTGGCAAACATACAATAGACATACACTTTACACAAAGAATCTGCCAAAGGGCGGCCAATAGAAAACCAATTTTCGTAACTTATTGGGATGTTCTGATTGATGGATTAACTTAAAGGCGGGTGGACGGTGAGGGCATGCAAACAAAGTGCCTTGGAATAGGTGCAGTTAACAGAGCAGAACTTAAGAGTGTATCAATATTTTTACTGTTTATCATCGTAGTCCATCCATACGCTTCCCCTTGCATTTCATGGCAAAATGTCGAGGGAGCATTTGGCATCGTTAAATTAACCTATTTGCGTACTTTGAATACTCTGTTGTGCTCTTTGATAGTTACATATACATATATGCAGGTGGCTGTTCTTGGAATTGACTACGATCTTTGAAGAGTTTTGCGGGAAGTGGGCGTTCGTTATACGTTATACGGGCGATGATTCATGAACTTTGTACAATGGAATGTGTGGGCGAGTGTTAATATACAAATACAAATGTTGAATGAATGGACATTGGTATTCTAGAACATAGGTATATATGTATGTATATGCATGTATATTCGTCATGTTACATTTTTACCAGTAGTGGGCCAATCATGCTTAACACGCCGTTAACATTTATCACATCGCTCAAATCATCATCATTGACAGTATAATCACAATCATTATCATTATCAGCACCATTATCATTATAATTAAGAGTTATACATAAATATCACAATTACAACGTCGATCAAAGTTTGACGGCAAATCAATGACTTGAATTCATATATCGTTTATAAGAAGCACAAATCAAATCAACACAATAGCAAAGGCATATATATATATATATATTGTATATGGATATATAGATTATATATATAGCTGATCAGCTTTTACACATATAAATATATATATTGTACATATCGTTACGCGTTTACAAACGGTCAACAGGAAGACTTAAAAGATCAAGAAAGTTGTTTTTGAAAATATGTTCTGTGTATGTGTGTGTGTGTGTGTTTCAGTACATATTGTGTGTATATATGTATATCGGTAACCGAGTTGTCAATATAAACATTTATCATTACAGCAGAAAGAGAGAGAGAGAGAGAGAGAGAGACAAAGAGAAAGCTACGACTAAGTAGCATTGTCAAAATGAAACGGAAACGGACAGATCGCATATTGGAATATTGTTTAATATGTATTTATGTGTGTATATCTGTATTAATATGTATATGTATATATACATACATATATACATACTTGTATATATGTATATATATAAAGCACATGTCGTGTTTTGTGGTTAGTGTTAGAGACTTGCTTTGATTTACTTTCAAAATAACTCTGCCTATTATATGTATTATGTTAGGTTTGTTAGTTGTTGTTGTTGTTGTTGTTGTTGTTTATGTTTGTTAGGTGTTGTTACTGTTGTATCTGTTTGTTTACCTGTTGCACCGCTTGTTGCAAGGCTCGATGCGATTGAGCTAACTGACCCACTACTGATTGATACAGATGACTGTTGGCTGTGGCTGAGAGCGGATGATGGCCTTGGGAGAGTATGTTGGTTACCGAAGTGGACGAGCGCAGTAGGTTGCCCGCCGCCATGAGCTGCTGCTGCTGCTGCAGTAGTATTTGCTGTCTGTCCACTGGCAACGCACTGACTTTGCTTCCACGCTGCCCTGTTGACTCGCCGCGCCGACCTGTCTACATAGGACTCTGTATTAATCAATATTAATGTGAACGATCATTTTGTGGCTTGGGACTGGGGCTGATCATGTGTATATGTGGCTGTGTGTGTATATCTGTGTGTGTGTTTGTGTGTGTGCGTGACAATTGAAATGGTAACGGTTTCTGTGCCGCTATTGCATAGACACGAAATAAGAGGAAGAAACGAGGGCTGTTGTTGCTGCTGCACATTCAAAGCGGAAGGAAACTCTTGCAAGTGTTTGTTGTGCCACTAGTAAAAACACGCGACTGTCAGTTGAGTGTGTGTGTGTGTGTGTGTGTTTGTCAGAGTGTTTGCTGTGTTGTTGGCGGATACTGGGCACTGGACAATGGTGTGAGCTGCATAATTGACACAATGATTACGTTACCTGAAGCAACACCTGCCATATTGCTCATACTGCTGGCTGTGGCCATGCCGCCCATGTGCTGAGCCAGCTGCTGATGCTGCGCCTGCTGGGCTTGCTGCGGCTGCGGCCAGATCTGCAGCAGATACTTGAGCACCGCAATCGGCTGGGCGTGATCAATATCAGCGCCAGGCTGCGCACTGGCCGAATGCAGCATCAGCGGGGGACCCATCACAGTGGCCAGCGCCTGAGCAGACATCTTGTTGCGCTCCGCATTGGACACAACCAGAGACAGATGGTCGAGCAGGAAAACCAAAGTGGCCTATTAGCAATGGATTTTCAATAATATTTAAACATTTATCCAGCGGCGGGAAATTATATCAAACTTACCCTATTCGCCCTGGGCAAACAGTCAAGTATGCTAAGCATGAGTTTCGCATTTCCCTCAGGATCATCGGGCAGGCAGACAGCTGAAATTGATATAGATTAGGTACGGGTTTAGCATAAGTTTACTGTCAGCTTACCCAATGCATCGACTGTCATCTGGAAGAGACAGCGTGTAAACAGTGGCTCGGGCAGCTCCCTGAGGTAGTCCTTGAGGACGCCGGTAATAACATTAATATCAGGAACGTGTTCCGGGCTCAATTCCACAGCTCGGCTGTTGCGCTCGAAGGCCTCGCGCAGTAAACGCTTTTTGGTCGCCGATCCGCACAGGCGATACAGCCCGATTATATCGAGGCCTCGCCGCTCCACCTCCTCCACGCAACGTCGCAGAACGATTGGCACTGGTGCACAGCCGGGCGCGTTCTTTGACTCCCTGTTGACCACCGTCTCCAGATCGGCGCCAAACAGCGTCGGATAACCCGCACGCAAGCTGGGCAGTCCGCGACGCTTGTACAGCGCCAGGGGATCTGTGTGCCGCATTCGGATGTAGACAGTGCCACGCGGCTCCACTTTGAGTGCCAGCTGGTGTAGAGGCGATTGCCGCAGCACCGCCGACAGCGATATGGCGCCGCGATAGCACAGCTTGTGTCTGTGCTGCGGATCCCAGGAGTAGACGAGCACGTCCAGCTGCTTATTGCCCACTAGGTCTAATTCAAAGGACTCGTCCCAGTCAAACTGCAAATCTCCCGACCGCACCACCGTGCGCGCTTTATGCACGCGGTCGCACTCAATCACGCAGTAGAGATCTCTGCTCTGTGGCAGAGGAGCTCCGCCGGCTGCGAGCTGTGCGCCCTGCTCTGGAGTCGAGCGCAAGCCACGACCCGCAAGGAGATGGATCCATAGCATGCCCGAGACACCGCCAATGTCCACAATGGGCTTGTCCAGCTTGTACTTGGCGAACTCCGCCGGATTGATGTCGATCTGACGATGCGCCCGTGGCATGGTTGCACTGGGCGTGGGCGCCGGACTTTGGTGGCCGGCTGTGCTCATGATGCTGCCACTGGGACTAGCTGGGCCTGCAGATAGTTCCAGAAGCTGGCGCATGCGCCGAATGCTAGGTGAGCGTATCGAACCAGCGCCACCTATGTGCTGCGAGGACATCGAGCGCACGGGCAGTGCTGATATGGGTCGTTGTAGACCCAGATTGCGGTCCAGTGTGCCAGCGCCAAGGATGCCAGTTCTGCTGGAGTAGATGCTCTCGGTCTGTAAATAAGGATAAATATCAGGATTAATATCAGCTCCGACGTCAGCGAGTCCCCCTGATTGACTTACATTGCGCAGAGCGTCGTGGATATTCTCCGCACTGCAGGAGAAGCGATGAGAGCGCGGCTGAGCGAACATGTCCCGAGTCATGCGCATTTGCTCCGCAATCGCAGAGCTGCTGGGCGCTCGCCTCAGCCACGCACGGTACTCGTCCGCCGTAAAGATCGAAGGGCCGGGACTTGCCGTAATGCGTTGGCGCAGGTCACGGCCACGCCGCGCATCGTACTCGGGCGCCGAGATGTTGCCATCATTCTCATCCAGAATGCGGTCTCCGATGCGCGCCCGTATGCCCTGTAGCCTAACGCCAGGTCGCTCCCTTGGCAGTGAGTTGAATTTGTTGAGATCTGTGCCACCGGCCAGCATAGCGGCTGCCGCTGCCGCAGCTCCACTACCGCCCACACCGCCTGCGCCACGCGGCATGCTGCCTATGGCGGGTCGGTTATAGTAGTAGTAACTGGGTCGAGGTCCAATCGTGGCTTCGGTGTCGCTGGAGTAGTCCAGATTGGGTCGCGAGCGACGGGTGAGCGACTGGGCGCCCGCAGCGGGCGGTCCGTACTTCGGAACACCACCACGTTGCTGCTCATAGCGGCCATAGCGACCCAGCGTACCACCAACGCCCACAGGCATTGGCGCGCCCGTTCCCGGCTTTAAGCTAGAGCGCAGCAGGGAGTGCCGGCCCAATGAATTGGAATAATCAGAGTATTCCACTCGCGGTAAGTGTTGGTCTGACCCAGAGCGCGGGAACCGTGCATGCTGCTGGGCCAAGCCCACGTTGCCCGTGCCCGTGGACATGCGGCGCGAAGGGCCAAGCGGCTGTCCAGGTGCGCCCGGATAGAATGCATGCACCTTCTCCGCCAGGCTCTCCAAGGTGCCTGCGTTTTGGTAATAGGCGTGCGAAGGCGCAAACGCATGTCCCTTGGTGGGCTGTTCCGTTATCACCGAGGATGGTGGCGGCGGAGGCTTGTAGCCCCAGTTTGGCGGTTCGCCCATGACGTTGACGCCAGCCCTCGTGTTGTAGTACATGTCCAGCTGCTCCGACTGCGGGCTGTAGTTGTTGAGGCCCAGCCCGAGTCTGGAGCGCGACTCGGTCATCTCGCGGCCGTCACCTGCGAGCGGGCAAGAGAGAAAGAGAAGGAAGACCGATTAGCATTTTAAACACGGCGCTCACTTTAAACTACCTGTACGTCTTTCACGTGATGAACGCGGGCGCGGCATTCGATCGGGTTCGTCGAGGTCCTCGTCTCGGATATCACGCTTGATGACCACCACTGGTGGCGGCTTCTGCTCGGGCCTCGACAGGGTTGGCGGTCCCGGTGATCCAGCTCCACGATTGCCCCGCCTTTGCCGTATGGCCAGTACCAGGCGCCGAGGAATTGACATGATGATGACCACATCATCCAGCGACATGTGAGTGACATCCACCAAATTGACGGCCAGGATTTCATCGCCCACCTGAAAAAAAAATAATTAATTATTATTTCCATAAATATAATTTGCTTCAAAGTATTTCTTAATGCAGTAGAACTAAGTTCACGGAAGGAACGATTCCAGTTCGTGAGAATTTTCAAATCAACGTAAACATAAATCGTTTCACTTTGAAAACAGCATCAGACGAAACTAGTTCGTGTTATAATTAAATGTCATAGACCTCCAGACGAAACATTTTTTGGAAATTCATCTAAAACAACATAAACTAAAATGTCTGACGAAAAGAAGTCCGATGGTACGTTGAAGAATCTGAAGAATGGAATCTACTTGGACGGGCCCAATGATCCGGACTTCAATGACTATGGATTCGTTTCGCCAGAAACAGATAACTTTTACCGCAAGTACATGGAAAATGCGCAAGTGGCACTCCAATTGGCGAATGCCGCCAAGGCAGCTAAGGAAAAGGCACGCTCGAGTAAGTCGAGGAAGAAAGGGAGTGACCTCAACGGCGACTCCACGGTGCATGAGGATACGGAAACTGGCTCCAAAATGGACTGTTCGAAAGAGAAGCAGTCGCCCAGTCGATTGCTGACTGCCCGAGAGAAGCTGGAGCAAGAGTACCGAGCTAAGCGTCAGGCAAACGGCGATACCATGAAGTCGCAACAGCCGATTACAGACAGCGGCTATAAGGCTAGTTCCAGCATCAAGTTCTTAAGCAAAAAGCCAACTAGCGGCAAGCCAGGTATGGTGGCAAGTACCCCCGCATTCCTAAAGGCAGCGGCCGCTAGGCGGGCGACTAGCCCCGATGGCAGCATGTCCAAAATTGCCCTGGAGCTAATCGCGCAGAGTAAGCGGGAAGAGTCTAGTTCGGATGAAAGCGAGTCCGACTCGGATCTAGACGAGTTTATAGACGACAACGAGTGTCCGCCGGACATATCTGAGTACATACGCAGCATATTTGGCTACGACAAGCGCAAGTTGGATGATGGCTGCGTGGAGTCCAGTTACGCTCAGGTGCAGCACGAGGAGCAGATAGGAAAGAAAGACTTGGAGGATATGCGCTTAGAGACAATGGAAAAGAAAATGAAGTTCAATGATAAGGAAGAGAAATGAAGCTACAAAAACCTTTGGGTATCCAAATAAATGTTTTGGAATTCGACTTATCGATTTTTCTTACCCTTAAGCAGCCGCTGTTGTAGACTGCCGACTCGAGGGCTATGCGGGATATGAAGACGCCGTCAGTGCGGTCGGCGCCATTGCCCTCGCGTATGTAGAGGCCGAGAGTTTGACCGGGTCGCTTCACAATCTCCACCAGCTGCACGGTGTGCCGACCATCGGCCTTATTCATCAGCTTGTGCGCCGCGTCCACGGCGTGTTTGCTGCCCATGGAGCGTGGCTCCAAGATTCGCACGATCATCTCGCCACGCCGCTCCACCGCCTCCAGAGCCGCAGCGGTGTTCGGGTCATGATCGTTCTCAACAGCTTCTATCTGTCTAAAGATCTCCGAGCTGATGCCGCTGACCTTGCGAAAGTCACCCTGCAGCAGCACCGGATCCTTGACGCCGCCAGTGCCATTGGTAGTTCCGCTTTGGCCGCGACTCTGCTGCTGGTTGCCATGGTGTTGCTGCTGCTGCTGTTGCTGCTGCTGGTTGGCATGAAGGTGGTGCTGCTGCTGGTTGCCCATGCCGGACAGCTGGTTGGCGGGCAGCGGGCCGGGCGGTGCTCGGCCCGGGCTGGCTGTAACATCAGGAACTGATCTTCCATTTTCCTGCAAGGTAAACAAAACAAGTTTCCTATTTAGTCTCCGTTCAGTTAATGCATGCTCCGAGAGCTTAATGCAAATGCGACTCTAAAGTGCAACGCGTCGCTGCATAAATTAAGCAAATTGTTGTTGCTGCTACGACAGCCAGCAGCTGTCGCTAGTTTGCTAGTCACTGCTGGCCCCCCCCCCCCCCCTCGCACCTCCTCAGCTGACAGCGACTTAAGCGTCGCTAAAAGACTTTGCTTTGCATTAATTAAGTCAATTTCGCAGTCGCAGCTTTGCCGAGGCTTAAATTGCCCGGCACAGCGGGGACGCTGGCGGACTTCAATCAAACTCGCGACTCTTATCGGTGACATTTTGGCCAAATTGCGCAAGACTTGGCCCACAAACTGTGCAATAATTATTTCGTTACATAGTCGCTTTTCCCATTTCTGGCAACTGCAATTTCTGTCACTGCCCCGTCACAGTCAGCTCGTGTGCAGTCGGGTCCGCTGACCGGATGGCGTTGGGGCGTCATGCAAAGAGAAGTTCGAGGCAACTGTACCCCGGTGGACTGTAACCAGGCGGGCGGGCACGTGACGTTGATGATGTCACACGCCAGCTACAACAATGCCAGCAACAACAATGCACAACTTTGATTTTTCAGAGAAATGGCTATGCAGAGCAGGGGCTGAGATTGAGGTCTGGGTTTGGTTACAGCAAACAAAAATTCACTTTAAATGAAGTTGCTTCTGCTGCTGCTGCTGCTGCTGTTGCTGCCATCGACAGCACACAACGAAGTTTTTAATGGGCAAGCAACTTAGCGTTGACTGTGGCCGGCTACCCTAAAGGCAAATCTCTGCACCACACTCTGAGCCAGGGCCACGGACAGAGCCAAGTGTACACTTGAGTCTTGCGCTGCGGCTTGCCAAAAATCATGTTCGCCCACAGCAAAAAAATGCTCGAAATTGGCAAAGTTTGACATATGTTGGGTTCGCTTCCCGTTCGGGTTGCTGCCTAAGCTGTGCATCTCTCTAGAGCTTCTCTCTTATTATTATTATTATTATTATTATTATTATTGTTATTATTATTGTTGTATTGCTCTTGGTTCTCTGCTTTTTGCTATTGTTGCTGCTTTGTTGATGTTGTGCAACTTTGTCAAAGTTTTGCAGCTGTCGCCAAAGTTTTGTGCTCAAACGCCAGCTCCACTTGCCCATTCTCTTGGCCAAATAGGCGTTATTATATATACATACATTTTCGCAGAGCCCTCGAGCGTTTTGCTCTTTGTTTATTTCTCAAGTTTTCGCCCGCTGCCATTCAACTATAAAAGTCCGTTTATAACAATTTTATTTCATTCCTCTGCTGTTTGTTTACTATTTCTATACCCTGCAATAACTGAATTTCTTCAGAGGACTGCCTGGATACTCTGAACTGTGCACAGAGAGTCTCGGAGTCGGGCATTGCCATAGCCTGCAGCACTCTTAGTCCCTGCTCCTTCTCGTTGGTCGGCCTTTACGAGTGCATAACCAAATATGACTACACTCGTAAATAATTTAGAGCTCCACAATACTTGGGGCATTATTAACACACTTATAGCTCTTGTTGCCGCTGTGCCCGCCCCATTGCGTGCGGGCACCAATAGCTAAAAGGGGGCGTAGCACAGCCCAATGCGCCGAGCTGAACAAGTGTATTCAATAATGGCCAGGCCGCTGTGCAATTGGCGTTAACCGTGTTGTTGCTCCTTGCCCCCAAAAATATTTCTTCCGCTCAAATATGTATTTATGTAGATTCAGTTGTATTTCGCCCCGTCTGTGGGTAAATGCATTGCGTGCCTACGGCTTGGGTCAGCACAAAGTGGATTCATGAAGTGCCAAAAGCAACCGAAAAAAACCAACCCAATTACGGCGAATCCCTCAGCTTAGTGTGTGTGTGGTATGAAATGTAGGCGACTTTTTTTGTTGTGCCCAGGCTCTGTGCGATATGTGGTGGCATCTGCCAGCATGGATATGCGGATGTGTCAAGTTCAGTGTAATAATTTTAACGCTGAACTCTCTGTCACGTGTCCCTTTTGCATTCAATTATTCGCCGGGCCCGCACCACTGAGAGCTGACTGACTGAATGACTGGCTGGCTGTCTGTTGCATAGCTGCAGAGCCTGTGGCAAAAAATTAATTACTTAAGGCGCATCGTGCGGCTAATTACGAGTGGCAAGCACATAGTTTGTTAACCGGCAAATCCAATAAGTTTAAGTAGTGGCTAACAACAGGGCTAAGTCGTTGCCACTGCGTAAATGGAGCGCATAGCAGTCTCCATCAACCATCCCCCCTCTTACACGAAGATATGCAAATTGCGGAGACGCGCCCAGCCACACATGTGTGTGAGTCAGCCTTGCTAGACTTTTAAGAACTCACTTAAACTTCATGACGCTGTCATTGCGCTTAGTCAGCGGCAGCAGCGGCAGCTACTTGCAGACAGACCCCATCCCTGCCTAGTCCAGCTCCCAGCCAGTCTTTGTGTTATGCCTCATGTGCGACGACCTAATTGAAAATAGATGTGTATGCGGTGTGTGTTTGTGTGGGCCTCTAGCACTATAAGAGCTGTTAAATATTGATGATTTCTGATAATTATTAGGCAACACATTTTACAGCCACGTAGCAAAGGACTCGAGGCATTCGCATAGCTGCCCATCAAGGGAACTTGCGTGACTCCACAAAATCAATAAAACCATCAAAAACTTCAAACGGAAATTGACTCAATTTGTAATTATGCCCGCCAAGGCGCCATTAGCAGGCACTGTATGTGTGTGGGTGTGTGTGCACATATTTGTGGACAAACTGTTAATAGGAAAAGGCAATAGCGGTCAATATTAAAGCCAAAGCAGCGCTTTAGCGTGTGTCATTTGGGCTTGTGTGTATTGTGGCTTCGCCTAAACAATCAAATCGAGCTTAGAACACTTTACGCAGCATACTTCTGCCTCTGATCCATTTGATTTTACACTTGCCACCAAAAACAGTTGGGCCGCCTAGTCTATTGTGCCCGCCCGCTTGATTGATTGATTGTGAGACCGATTGATTGATTGCCCGAATCTGTGTGTGCCTTGACATGTACAGCATTTCGGCTTCGTTTGTTTTTGACTGGATTGAGTAATTGCTTAGCATTTGTTATATTGTTTTCATTCACATTTAATTAAAGCAATTAAGGCAATGCCCGAATCCCTCCGATATATGCTAACTCATGTTATTTGTCTAATGTTCCCCACGCTGATACAATCGCAGAATGTCTAATGACACGTTATTAAAAGTCAAAGCAGGGATTTGATACTGAGCAGATACTGTCGAAGCACATCGCATCATTAATAACACTCAATGCTAATTAATAACTAAGTCTAGATGTTATCATCCGACTACATTTTTTAGCTTACCCCAAATGTTAATTCATGCAGGACACTGATTGAAGGATGAGTTTTAGCGATAACAAATGTACTAGATACCAAAAAAGGTTTACAATTTTGCATGATATTCTTTTAAGCTGACTGAGGAAAAGTAAAAACTCTAGTCGGGACTACCAACTCTAGTCGTGAGATACCCTTAATATGTTTAATGTTTCATCTTTTTCTCAATTTTATGAAATTCCGACAACAGCGAGCTTAACATTTAACTTTCTCACTGTCCCGCCAAATGTTTTAGTTGAAAACTATAAACCAAACAGCAGTGGAAAATGAAAGCCTTGAGCTTAGGGCAACATTCAAATCAAACACATTAAGAGTGACATCCTAACGTCTTCTAATGCTATAATAATACAAATCAAATTGTCATTCAAAATAATGAAAATCCTTGTATAACCCCAGCTTTCTGTTAAGGTAAAATGCAAATTTAAGAGACATCTTCTCCTCGTCCACGAGTTATCTGCTTTGGCATTTCAACAATGCACCGGCCACAATTAAATGGGTAATGCAATGTCAGTTAGAGTTTGTTATTAATACTTGTCAGTGGCATCTGCGGCAGTCGTCGCATATATATGTGCGTGCATTTATGGGGGCCCCTGTGTAAGCACACGCAAGGGACAATGATAATTAAGGCCCTGGTAACTGAAACTATTGTGTAGGCTCAAATTGCTTTAGCCGCAAATTAAGGCAAACAAAGCAGCAAGCCAGATGGGCCCGACACATCTGTGTGTGTGTTTGAGACTACCCTAAGATATACGTGGCGTATCCTTGATTTATTGATTACATTTAAAGTGCGAAGCCTGGTGAGCGATAAGACAATAAACTGAATAAAATTTAAGTGAGCTGCTACGTAATTAAGCGCAAAGTCAATTTCAGTCCAAGTCTGAAGTGAAACCGGCGACAGGGATAAGCGTCAAAATGCCGATCAGCAGGAAAAGGAAAAATGTGAAAAATGTTCAGGCGCTGCCTGGGATTTTTTTGTATACTGGCATAGTTGCTCTTTGCGAGGAGGGGACTATCCACTTGCTGGTTAGCTGCTTGACTTCACTGACAAACAGACTCTTTCATTGAGCTGCCAATCTAATGAAGCAGTTAACATACTCTTCGTGGGAGCGTAAGAGAAGCCAGCCCGATTGATTGACTTGACTACGCCTGCTTAACACTTGAACAAACGCTTGACAGTCGATGCATTATGCTGCATCCGAGCCTGGAGGACTCATTAAAATGCCGCTGTCACGCAACCACACCCCAACTCCCGCCCCCAATCTGCCAGAGCAAAATTTAATTATGGACCCAAATGGGCGTGCGTGTTATGGGCGTATCTGTGTCTGTGTGTGTGCCTGAGTGTCAAACGAGAAGCGCCCAGAAAAACAAACAGAGTCCACAAACACTTCGGCTCAGCCATTATCTGTGCAAATATTGTGCAGGGCAGGCGTCCCTCGCTGAGAGGCTTAATGAAATTTTATTTCAGTGTTTGAAGTGCGCTTCAGACAGCCGGGAGCTTCGAGCTCTGAGCTGGCTGCCAAAGTTGCCGAAGCTGCAGGACCTAATAAAAGCTCCCTTCACTCTACCTGCAACATTTTTGTTTTTTTTTTTGTTTTTTGGCTCTTTGCTCTTTAATGCAAAACTCTTGTAAGTTTTAAATATGTTTTTTAAGTCATTTTCGGTTGGGCTGCCGCGTTTGTGTGTCTATAAAAAATGCATTTTTATTTATATTATACAAATTTTATTTATGCATTCATCCGTATAAATAGCACATAAATTGTTGATGTAACAAAAAATTACAAAGGACGCAAATCGTTCAAGGACCTCGCATCAAAGCACAAGCATCGGAAAAACAGCACACGCTGGAGGTGGAGCTGGAGGCGGAGGTGGAGGTGGAGGTGGGACACGGAGTCACAAGTGGAAAATAGTCGCAACTCAAAGTGCGCACAGGAAAAACCATATTTGCATAAAACTCACACACACATGCGCACAGTTATTCATCCACACACACACACATATAAATATATATAAATAAATAAATATTAAAGAGGAATAAAAAATGGCATGCAAATTCGCTGGCGAGTTTATTTGATGTTAAGGTGGGTTCGCCTCTGTCGGGCTCTGGCAGCAAGGTTGTGCGTATATTATGCAATGTCATGGCGCTGCGAGGTACTCGAACTTGCAGTTGAGGGGCTTTGACTGTGTCTTGTGTTATCAGATGCTATTTTTGTAGAATAATTGCTTTAGATGCTTGATGTGCAAGCGCAGTGAGTGGCATTTGTTTGTCGTGTCATGCACAGAGCTAAGAAAACGTCTTATTTCAATTATGCCACTCGAAATCCATTTGAAAATCTCATTTGTCAGATTTGCCAACATGCGAAATCGAATTAAATTGCTAAGAGCTTATTTCCGCCAACAAATGTACTCAGACTCTATAAGAGTTTGAAAGCCAAGCCAGCTCCAACTTTTTTATTGTGTTGCCTCTAAAGAATTTTGAAGTTTCTCTTTCGCACTGAATATTATTATGCCACACCCGCTGCAACCACAAAATAGCGACAAACGAACTAAAAGACGAAATGCGAAACAATGTGAACGGCGAACAACATGAACTTCTTGCTTTGATTAAAGTCTGTCTCAGCATTATATTATCTAGAAACTTTGCATTTAGTGGATAAATCAAACTGCACTCAACTATTTTAGTGAAATTTAACACAGCTCATACTACTACTTCATTAACAGGTTCAAATTTCCTTCAATTTGACATATTATTTCAAAAATATTTTGTAATCGATCCTAAGATAAGGGTCATTACCATGTAAATATGGATATGGATAGACATAAGATCTTACAAAAACTAAGTAAACTCCCAGCTTTAGTAATCTTATTTCATATTCGAATATCACTTAAAACCTATATACCCTGCTCGATCTGTGAATTAATTCGTTGAATATTTATGTAACTTACAATTTCTGAGTTTCATAAATAAAATGCAAATATTTCTTATCATTCATATTCATTCAACAACTCAATAATAATAACACCAACAACAATAAATGTACGCAAAAATGTTATAGCTTATGCATATGCATTGTATATTCATTCTTTAGGGCATACTTTCCATTATTCTTTAAGCTTCCACATAAGCTTTTTGCATATGAGTCAACAAATCATCGTAATGGCTAGGGACTAACGCAGCGGCGTCATTAGCTAATGTGTTATTAATAAATAAGTTGTTTGAATCAAATACACTCACACATCCACACAGACGCACACACACACACATCTATATATGTTTGCATTGTCTGCAGGGGGGAACTCACCTTGCGGCCGCTGTTTCTGGTCAGGAAACATCCTGTCGTAGCCCTTTCACACATTAATTTTGCTGCAGCCAGCGTAACTGTTCCCACGCAAATGTCAAAACGTGAAAGAAACTGAACTTTTGTACACCCTCACACAGCTACACACCCACACATACATACACACACAAACTAACACTCACGCACAGGCCACCCGGGGCTATGTTTCTAATTTAAAAGATAGTTTTGCCTCCCTCGCTTGAGGCGTCGCTGTATTCGAACTCGTTTGTGTTTGTTTCGCAGTTAATTTATTTATTTTTCTATTTTTTTCTTTTTTGATTTTCCTATTTCGTGCTGTGCAATTTTCGCTTTGGTTTCTTTTTTATCGGGCTAGCCTTAGTTATTGTTCCTTTGTTTCGTTGTTGTTGTTGTTGTTGCTCCTTTTGTTCGGTGGTAACTTGTACTTAAGTTATAATTTGATACATTTTTGTTGCTCCTGCCATATACGCACACACACATATGCCCACGTCTTATGGCTTAATTCGAAATTCGCTTCGCTCCGCTTTGGTTCAGCTCGGTTCGCTTGGCTTGGCTTCAGTTCGTTTCATTTGATTTCGTTTGGTTTATTCGTTTTATCCGCTTGCGACGACGACTCTATTTTATGAGTATACAAGGTTTTGTTAACTGTATCTATTTTCGAGTGTCTTTTCTGTTGATGTGTGCGTGCACACGTATATGAATGTATTTTGATTTCCTTTCGCCTGCCTTTTGTTGCCAGGCGAGATATTTATGTTTGCTTTTCACGCTTCACTGCCAGCTCGACGGCCACCTTCAGGTGGGCGGGCGGCAAGCGTTTTGAAAATTTCTACACAATTGATTTAAATAGCGCTTGAAATGAACTTTGCCCCTCCAAACTCCCACTCACACACTGCTGGAATGTGATTTACGTTAAGTATACGACCGCTGGCCAAAGAGCTTTCCGCCCCAGCAACAGAAGCAACGTCTACCACGTGCAGCTCTGGTATTTGAAACTTCGCGTAAATAATTTTCTTTTCACGCGTAAAAAATTTCATTAATACGAAAGGTATTAAATTCAAATGGCGAGCGAAAAAGTTGCACGATAGCTCGAAGCTACAAAGCTTAGCTAAACTCCTTCATATTATTTATGTTGGGGGGCGGGTAAAAAGAAATATAAAAGAAACAGGAAAATGTTGCCAAGCAATTAAACTGGAAGTTCAACTACAAAGTGGTAGGAAGACTTGAGCACAGCAGCTGCACGAGAACTTAAAAAATATGCTGACCTAAGGCAAATTAATTAGATTCTGTTGCCAGTTTAGAGCGCAACTTGGTAATTAACTATCCCGGCTACATTTTATTAAAAATTCTATAATTTGATTGGGTTAAGTCAAGAGCTTGGGAAACAACATGAAATTCTATAGCTCTTGACTATGAGTAAATATTGATATACATAGAGTATTAGCTATATGAATATCGAATGAATATCTTGTCTGCGCTTTGATGATAAGTTCTAATTTGCTACTCATTTTGTGTGGATACACTCATTTGATATTCATTCAACATTTATCATCTGAGTACAGTTGAGAACTCTTTGCTATGCAGGCTTCTGAATGCATTCACTGTTAATAATGTGGGTTTTCCGCCAACAAATTAAAAGTCTTCGATAGTCAAACTGACCAAGCAGGTTCAATAAGCCACGAAAATATTGGTAATAGAACATAAACATATATGACCACTTCACAATGAATATATTCATAAATAAAGTCGTTAGCTTCTGTTACATCCCTCAAGAGACTGTTTGCTGATTCGAGCGTACGCCAATAGAGTTAAACAAACGGGAGCGCACAAGTGGGAGTGGGTGCTGCGGGGGCCCAGTTGCGTGGGGCGTGTTGGCAATGGAAAGGTTATTTCATGTTAGCTGCTGCCTTTGGCAGACGTGCTAAGACTGTCATGGCAGTAGCTGAAAATGCCAAAAATTACATTTTGCCACTTTTGCAGACAAAAGATGATGATGCTCAAAGGCTGCGCGAGCGACGGGCCACGCGGCGTATACACAATATACGCTGCCTGACGCGTCCGAGGGGCTGTGGGTTGTGGAGGGTGTGGGGTGTTGCGTTGTCGAAGATAATGGCTGCTTTGGGGCCTAACGGCGACACTGCTTGGCTGGCAATCGTCGGGCTGTTGAACCTTAAGTGTATGCGTCTGCTTTGCCATGCGCCTTTGTGTGTATGTATATGTGTGTTTCTCTGTGTCTGTCTGTCTGTCTGTCTGTCTGTGCGTGTGTGTGAGTAGGCACTGGAGGCGTAAGCGCGCGCATTTAGCAATAGAAATTTTCTGTATTTGGGAGGACTGTCCCAAAATTGAAGGGAGACGGCTGCCGAAAACCGATGCCTCGTGGAATCGCCTCCGTCAACATGTGCGCCACGCCAAATGCAAAAATGATGATGAGTTTTCTCATTTTATTTTGCGTTCGCAGACGACACTGCGTATACGCAACGATGCCCAGCAGTAAATTGTCTGCGTATAATGCGTTTATTTTATTATAAATTTCATGAGATTTGTGTAAGCACGCGTGTTAAGCGGACCTAAGCGCCCAAATGTATTGCGAGTCGGCTTACCCAGTGTATACGCGTGCTTATTTAGCTATATATCTACATACATATATTGCTGTTTGTTTAAGGCGCTTCTAAAAATATACGTATATTTGTATGTCTGTAGATATGTCTGTTCTCTTCTTGGTGTGTGTGTATTCCCTAAAAATATATAATTGACTGCCGTAGTATATACATATATAGTGGGTATTGATCGAGCGCCCGCCTAGCCAATTTAATGCAGCATTAAACTTTTATTGGCAATTTTATGCGCTTTTCTGCAATAATTTTAGAGACACGACGATAATGAGTGCAACTTCTGTACCGAGAAGTGCGCGCGATTTGCTTTCTGCTTGTGTTGGTGCTGCTGCTCCTGTGTGGGTCTATGGCTGTGCGTGAAATCCTATTGAATAAGTTTTTAATGACTTTTACTATACGCCAGGCCACTACGTCAGCCGCTCTGCAGGTATTTATGTACACACGTCTATATATATGTATATATAGTTGCGGCGGAAATACTACTACGCACACACACACACACTCGCTACTATATACACACACACACACACACACAAAGGCACCACGCACGATGTTGCCTGCGACGTGTACGAGGACGAGAGCGAAACACGACAACGTCCGACGCGCTCAACTGAACTTTGCGTATTGAAATTGTTGGCTCTTTGAACGTCGAACAGAAGCCGACCGAGTGACAGTCGACGAAGGCAGCCGAAGTTGCGAACTCCCGAACAACTTTACTCGAAAGTGGAGCAAACGCAGTAATGGACACATATACAGGCACACACTGTGACTAACACACACACACACACACACACACACACACACATACACACGCATGCCTGAACAGACGGCTCTCCTACAGTGTTAAATACATTCTTTTTTTTTTTACAAAAAGGGAGCACAGGAGCGAAAGCTTTTTTCCAACAAAAGTTCGACAGGCCGACATGCCTATCACTGATTATGTATGTGTATGTGTGAGTGTAGCGTCCTGTGTATATATGTGTGTATGTATTTAATAAGAAAAAAACTGGCAGTCGGGATTTTGGGAATTGTGTTTGATGCGCCGACGACGACGACGCTGAGCTAGTCCCCCGCTTCGATGAAGGGACAGGACTGACAGCGTTGCCAGATGTAATTTCTATGGCAACGGACTTGAACTTGTTCAAACTCGCACAACACCCCAGCGGACGGAGAGCGTTGAATACTGAACACAATTCCAAAAATCTTAGCGTAATCCGTTAAACATTTAACAGTTACGTGGCGTATGAGCGATATGGAGACTAGTTCAATGCCATCAAGAGGCAAGTGTATAAAATGAATTAAATACTTTAATATATATAAAATGAATTAAATACTTTAATATATATTTTAAGTTAAATATTAAATTATATTATTATTAATATTATTATTGTTATTATTATTATTATTATTATTATTATTATTATTATTATTATTATTATTATTATTATTATTATTATTATTATTATTATTATTATGATTATTATTAATTATCGAATTATTTAATTATTCAAATATCTGTTTTGATACCTTCTCAAGCACTTCGAATATCAATAAGTACCTGCATTATCTTTGAGTTAATTAATTATTTCGGCTAAAGTGTTTTATCTTGAGCTTATTATACATATATATATATATATATATATATATATATATATATATATATATATATATATATATATATATATATATATATATATATATATATATTTTAATATATATATATATATATATATATATATATATATATATATATATATATATATATATATATATATATATATATATATATATATATATATATATATATTCAGTCACTTTCCCAAAGCTGAATTATAATTAAATTGTTGTACATGATCCCCACTCAAGTATTAATACCCAAACAAGCCCACGCACAAGTCCTGGCAATTATGTTCGCCACTTAAATAAACTGACATCGGTATCAACTATTCGCATTAGGCATGGTCATAGGCGTTGGTAGTTACACATTAGAGTCCACAGAAATGCCAATCACAGTGTATAAAGAAATGATAATCATGCGTGTGGGTTTGCGGGAGAGTGTGTGTGGCTAGGGAAAACCTAGCTCAAAAATAGCCAGCTTGTGGCATGACAGACAAGCATTATGAATGATTTGGGTACAACAACGACAATAACAATAACAGCCAACAGACAGCGACAATAAAAAGACTCAACTCTCGGGGCCTGTTTTTATCAAACAATTCAAATCAACAAAATGAAGCGAAACAAAGAGCAAAGTGAAAGGAAAGGGCATTATCACGGAGCAGACAGGTTAAAAGGACCCCGCCACTCCAAAGGGAATTATGAATAATTTTAATAACCTGGCCTCGATGACATAAACAGATAAAGCATTGCCATTAAAAACGCATTACAATTGATAAAGAGTGGCCAAGAGCCAGTCAGCCAACCCGCCAGTCAACCAACCCGCCAGTCAGCCAACCGGCCAGCCAGCAAGGGAGTATAGCAAATGGAAATCATGGCTGAAACGTAAACTTTGCCTGACATGAATGACATGTGTAGGTGTAGCAATAGCTATAGCTATATATAGATATATATCTTTATATATATATATATATATATGTGAGTGTGTGTGTGCGTGGGTATATGTTACGCCCAAAGCAAAGACCACATCATTCACAAAACCATAACACACTCACACACACACACTCGACGACGCATACTCACGAGCTGGTTGTAGTCACGGTTTAATCGACAGGCCATTTATGTGGGTCAGTTTGGCGAATGCCGCTGCTGTCGCAGCACCCGCGCGCTGACAGGCAATCAACTGTCAGGCGTGCTCATGCAAAATGAATGCATTTGAAATGGTTTTCAAGGCGCAAGGCGCAAGACGGACCCCGTTTTGTGTGCACCAACAAAGCCGCTGGCAAAAGCAAAAGCAAAAGGCAAAGGCAACGCTAGAGCCACAGCCAGAACCAGAACCAAGGCAATCGCTAAACTACATCCAAAAGGCAGTAAATGTTGCGTTACGTATACGCAACGTAGACGCCTGCGCGGATAAGCGGCGCAGTACGCCAGCCGTAACACACACGCCGCATGGCGTAGTCGGCATCATATTTATCCGCCGCGCCGGACGTGCGCGGCTAATAACAAACTTCCGGAGAGGAAACATTCCTCTTCTATTCTGCTGTTTTTATTCTTCTTTTTTTTTTTGTCACTGGACATTTGTCAAGCGAAACAAATTGAGTTCGCAGCTCGCAGCGGTCGTCGCTTCATGCAACTGAAACGAAATCACAAATCGAAATCCCCCGGAAAGCGCTGTCATCACCAGCATCGATGTGCACAGAGCAAATGCTTTGATACTCTGATAGGGTTAGCAGAATAAAAAAAATATATATATATAAAAAAAACAAACAGAATATAACGAAAAAGGAAAAACCCACAAATGCCCATTCAGATTTGATGACAATTTCGTGTCGCCACGCAAATGGGCGGCAAATATTCCCGCTGGTGTGGGTGAGCTTTTATAGTTGGTCGGGAATCAAATAAGCAGCGAAGGCTAGTTTTATGTGTGGCTTTAGGCCCGCCTAAATTATGCATTCAATTTGTAGCAAGCCGTTGCTGTAGTCGGGGTTGTTGTTGGTCCGCTCTATGGGTAAGCTGCTTAAAGTTCAAATGTGAGCCTAGTTTACTAAATTAGCTTTTAAGTGCTTTCATTGACAATTAATGCCACAAGCATTCACCTTGGCACTTAATTGCGGCTGGCGTAAAAAAGGCCGCCGCAGTAAACGCTAATAGCTAGGCCAGGCAAACCCTACTCCGCCCCACCTCCTCTTCCTTTCGGAACCTTTTCTTCCACCCGCGCAGAGATATCATTGCAGTTGAAATGTAAGTGACAATGCCTGCGTACAATGAACCTTGGCACAATTTACTGCCTTTGAGGTGTGTGCGTCTGATGTGCGACTGAGTGTGGCGTTCACTTGCCTGGCCTGAGGCGTTCGGCACTAATTAATAGTTTCCATGCCCTTTTAAGCTGATGGCATTCTCAAAGCCATTACAAGTTGCCTCCATGAATGCAAATGCCAAAGTTTCACTGACCACACAGCATGCTCAATAGAGCTCCGACAAAAAGTCACGCAGAAGCAAGAAGCCAACAAAAAAATAGAAAAATATAAAAAATAAATAAATAAATGATCGAAATAGCAAGTGTAGCCAAATAAAACTTTTGCCCAAGTCTGGCCACTCTAAACTTTGCGAGCATTCCGCAAAACCCGAAAACGTTTCATTTTTCTCTACTACAAAAGCTCTTCGCTGCAGAGAGCGAAGCGGAGATATGGTGAGCGCAAGTCGAAGCACACAAATACGCACTGAGCAAAAGCGCAAATGTCGGCAAAAAGCAGAGACCGCATACAACCACCCACACACCCACACATACACACACCCACACATACACACACACCACCACACACACATACATACAAATGCTCAAATTCACAGCAAATGCAAAATACGTTAAAGTTAAAAAATGTTTGAAGCACACTTTCGTGCGCTGCGAGCGTCACGAGAGCCCAAAACGTTGCGAAAATCCTCAGTAAAGCAAACAGCTTTTAACCACGCTCTGGACGGCGAGGGGGTTGATACGCCGAAATGCTAAGGTAGCAGTCACGGCAAGGCTGCCCAGCCCGCACAACCTCCGCATACCACCCCCGCAAACTCACACACACACACACATCGTGCTAGAAGCGGGCCACAGAATGAAAGCCACGACCTATCCACACAACAATCGTGTGTGGGCGTTTTTGGGGCAGTACAAAACACTTGGAGCTGTGTGTGGGTGGCTAGCCTGTTTACCTGTGAGTGGTGTAAGCCGCTTTTAGTACAGTCAAGACGAACACCCGCAAAGACGGAGCAAGATGGATGCTGCAGTAGGTTGTGAGGTTAATTTTGTTTTGGCATTGCATTTGCTTTGACTCGCTGTGTGCTAGTATGTGTGTGTCTGCGTGTGTGTGTGTGTGTGTATGTGTGTGTTTGCAACTGTGTCTGTTTACCTTTGCACTCGACTGCTCCCAATAGAAATACATATGTGGAACGTGCAGCCGCCGTGTGCATGCAGCATCAGTTGACGATTTTATTTTTTAACCAAACAAAATATGGCATACGCAGTGTCAACAGTCGGACGGGCGCTAAGCTTCCCATGGACATTCCGTTGTCGCAACATTCTTGTCATTCATTTCAGAAACGTTTCGGTATTCCAAGGAACAGCGAAACTACCCTGCTGCGAGGTCCTTCGGAATGCTATGCAAATATAAGTTCGCCAATCAATAAGCGAGCTGTCGCAACCAGCTACCACCACTGGATGCTATAGGGGCACTCAACTGACGGCATCTGACTGCTGGCCGGAAATTATAAAAACGTTCTTTGAGAAGAAAATATAAAAAAATGCGACATGTTGTGTGCAATGACAGGCAAATATTTTACGTGCACAACAAACAGTATACGAAGCGAACAGCAATGCGTGCGACTACCAAATACCTGCACCTAACTCTATATTGAGGACATGTCAGAAATACCAGCAAGAAATGTGTCATCAAATATTTGTGGTCTGTTTTAGTTGATTGACTGCATACCTACAGTATAAATATATATAGAACTATGATCAACTTATCACAAAGTTTTTTATATAGTATAATAAATAATTAGTCTCAATTCTTTAATAGACGCATTCATATATAAGGATGGACGGGCGCATGCACAGATAGGCAGGGTTTAATCTACACAGCATGTTATGCTGATCAGAAATATATGCACTTACGGAGATCCACCATGCCGCCTTCAACCCTCCAGATGCGGGGTATAAAAAGGACTTTAATAAACTTGTCTTAATGAAGACTTTCAGCCGAGTTAATTAAGAATATAATTTTTTCTTTTTAAGTCCCAAATAAACTTGAGCCTACACAGTTTAAATAGATCAACAAATTAAAGTAACATTTGTTTACCCAGAACAATGAAATAGATATAGCCCATAGCTCAAGACATTGGTTCAGGTATAAAGTAGATGTCAGATAAAACAGCAAGACAACAGGCGAGAAAGAAAATAACTTTTTATGTTCGCTTTGCATAGAATTGAGCTGAACATTTTCGAGATAGACACATTATTTGCCTGTCAAGAGAGAATATGATTATTGAGCAGCAAGGTGTGGAGAGAGCTTGTGAAGGTATCTAGAGGAGTCTATACACATAGCTGCTAGCCAAGTGGTAAACACGTATCATCATGATATGAAAGCAAAATGAAAATAAGTTAAAATAGAGACAGGGAAGTAAAAGAAAATAGGAAATGATATGAGTAAAGAGCAACTCACCCAGCTAATGCGAATTAATTAATATCAACTTAGAGGATGCCTGCAATCTGTTGAGCACATTTCAGTGATTGGTTAATTGAATGCTGGTTTGATTGATGGATTGTTTGATAGGTAAACAGATTGCTAGCACAATTCAGATCTTAATTTGCGCCATCAGCCGTGCCATTGTCCTGGCTGGAACAGCTTGCCAACGGGCTGGGCTGTGCTTTTTCTATCTTCGATTTTCCCCCTTTTCACAGTCATAATCAGTGACTTTTCCTAGCTCTGCTATCATCGAGTTTTCCGCTTCAATGCACCCATATTACGCTTTCCTAACGCGCCAGCTGCAGCACCTGCAAATGGCAAATGGTGAGCAAAACTTTTGCGCTGCGTTCGCACCAATTAAAAATCCTGCTGCACTCGTGTTGCCAATTAATAGTTTTTCGAATTATTTGGCAACAACAGAACCGAAGTAAACGCAGCTAATGATAGGAACAAGAGCAACAGCAATGCGGCCACTAATTTGGTTCTGCTTGTGCTCTAGCATTAGGTTTCACAATGTAACCGAATACCGACAAAATAATGAAAGAGGACAGCTTGCTAATGGACACTGACTGGAAAAGCAGCCGCTGCACCCGACTGCACAATACTCTGCCACAAGCAATTAATTTGATTAAAGGTATATATTTTGAGTTTGGCACTACACAACGGACGGATCAAATCAGTCAGAGATGAATCTCTAGAGAGATTCAGTCAAAGAGAACAACAGAGACTTGACTAGCGTTGAAACTGTAGATGATTGGCTTGGGTTTCGATCAAGACTTTTAAGCAGTAGAAAAGTTGCTGCTCCCCGATACAGATATTTTACTCTTCATTTATTTATTTTATTATTGATCTATTCAAACTTAAGCAAGAGAAAAGACAACATTTGTATAGAGCTAGCATATTTATGCCATACACGAAATACCCATTCAACTGGTTTGCCTCAATTTATCTACTGTCATTTTATTTTATGTAAAATATGAAATTTCTCGTTGTATTTCATCTTTAGAATACTTTCAGCTTGTCATAAAATTCGTAAGCTGTTTCTTGTAAAATTTACTTCGAATGCGTTTGCTTGTATTCCCCTGCGTAGTCGAATCGGAAGTAGCTTAAGAAAAAAAAATTAAAATAAAAACTGAAATTGGAGCAGCTCCAACAACTAAAATGTTTCCCAGTGTTTGTCTTGGCGAATTGGTGTCTGTGTGTGTGTGTGTGTGTGTGTTTTCAGCAGCGCCAACTGAAGCAATATTCTTATCTGCATTCAAGCAAACATTCAGCAAGTCTCTACTCTCTCTCTCTCTCTACCTATCTCTCTCTCTCTCTCTCTCTCTCTTGCTCTCTGTTTGTATGTGTCTATCTAGTGAGCTGCTCGAATGCACCCCAAATGCACCAACTGCTGTTGGCAGCGCTCTAAGAATCAAAAGGAACTGCTCTCGCTGGCATCGCCGCTGCTCTTGCCTAAATGTCCGCCATTTATTTGTGAATGGCACTCGAGAAACACACAGAAAACTTACAGTCGGATAGACAGAATGGCGCAGTCTGCGCCATCTTGAAACGCGGTCCAAAGCGGCAACCAGCCGAGCGGCAAGTTGATAATTGTCTATAGCGACTATGGAGCGTGCCATCCAGAAGATGCTTTTCCATCAGCTATCATAAAGCGCACAGCAATTTGTCAACTAATTGCACGGATCAGACAGCTCGCTGGCAGTTCTGAACTTCATTTTTGGTAGACAGCATATCAAAATCCATTACGTCTTTTTATCCGTTTGTCAGTTGGCATCGTCGCTTTTAATTAAATGCATTGAGATACTGGGCTACGTTCGCATCACGTATACGCCACATTGTTCGGTCTGGTATGCGAATATATCAAAATAATTGACTGCCGCCAGAACGTTACGTAATGCAATTCAATAAATTCATCGGCCGCCTAACCCCACCAAAAAAAGGCAACTTGAAATTTTTGAAATCTCCATTGGATGCTGGCACAGCAGTCGAGCAGCCAAATGGTGTCAGTTGCAGCCACATGCAGCCGAGTCCCAGCTCTCAGCTATTGTAATACAATCCGCTGCCATGTTGTGCTGCCTTCATTTGCCTGTTGGCTGCCATTCAACACCCGTCATCATGGCATGCAGCGATGCCAGCCACGTATGCCAATAGAAATGCCTGCGCATTTCACTTGAGTAACTTTAACTGTTTACAAGTGGCATGCCACAGGCAGCAAACACAGCACACACGGCACACTGCAGGCGGTTGATGCCATCAAACTTCGACATATTGCCTGGTGCTGTTGCATTTCAATTAAAAATTGCTTAACAAATCAATTTGCACAGGCCTGCCTGACGTGAAACTTATCAAAGCAAAGCAAAAATAATAAAAATAAATTGTGGCAGCAACCGCAGCACCACCAGCAGCAGAAAAAGGAGCAGCCAAGAAAATGCAATTTAAAACAAATGCAGGCAGAGCTAAATATGCCACGAGCGTAAATTCAATTATTTATCCGCCAGACTCCCGCAGGACGATCATCCCAACTATCGACCAAAGCCAGCCGCGTGCTGGCAAAGCCCAGCTCCAGCCAGCTCCCATGCTCGATAGCGCGGCAGCGCGGTAGCTCAGCGACTAAATTAATTTATTTGTTAAAGTTTTTGACGGCTTCGCCAAGTCAAAGTTTATTCGTGGCATAAATGAAAATTTCAACAATAACCAGTTTCATGCGAGACAAAGAATATTGTATACTCTTATATATATATAAACATATATAGACAGACTTAACTTAACTTTGGAAACTCCTAAAAACTTTCAGTTTTATGTCCAGATTGCATATTTTTCTACTCTTAACTCGTTTGTTGTTTGCAGATGAATATAAGAACTTGAGGCAGATATATTTCTATGGATGATAATATGGAACAACTCTCAAGTCTTATACAACACCCAACTCCCTTCAGCTTTTTTGTTAATTATTGCCAACTCCAGGGCCAAGTTAATGCACCCTCTTAAAATAATCGATTGTGTGCAGTGCTTGCGGGGGCGGCGGGTGTGGGCTGCGGTCTAAATGTGTTCGCAGCTGCATCTTGAGGAAATTGCAGGACCCAGGACGCAACGCCTTTGACTTTGTGAGTGAAACTTTTGTTGGTTTTCCTCTAGCTGCTGGCTGGCTTAAGTAGAAACGATTTCTGCCGCTTGGTTTTGGTTGGCACAGCTTGAAGGCACCGGGTGGCAGGCAGCCCAGCGTTTGCCTTAGCTTCGTTAATGCCTTCAACTGCAGCCCCTCGGCTGCTCATAGTTGACAAATTCACTCGAGGAACTGACAACAAATCGTCGACTCGAGTCGAGTCGAGTCGAGTCGTCTACCTGCTTTCATGCTACGCTGCATCCAGTGCACGTTGTGGCGTGAGCTGGCGCCTAGAAGCATTAGCAAAAAGCTCTTTTAAGTGCTTTAATTAGAAGTCGGTCGGATACAGCTTGCTGTCCTGAGATGGATGCCCTCGATGGACCCCTGCATTACAGTTGCGAAGTCATGCTTGGCCCTTAGCGTAATTTGATCAGATTTAGTTTCACTGAACAGGTTTATCAATTATTTTCACAATTACCCTTTCATTAAGCATATCGATTGAAGTTCAGTTACATGCCTGCCTCAAATTAAGTTGTGCAAGCCAAAAATATCATTTTAAATCGACGCAACTTCAATTAAGTTCCAACATGGCCCACGGCGCACCGCATATTATATTGACACACGGCACGCGTTACACGTGTACGTAGTTATATATACGTAATTACATTAAGTGGCCCCGCCTCACCTCAGGCGCGACCCCAAAGTATGTAAATCACATTTTGCAATCAAGCGACATTCGAAGCCAACTGAAGCATTCAATACGTAATTGACAATGAAGAAGTTTACTTTAAAGTCTGTTGATTTACTGACTGAACTACATGCGATAGTAAGTGCATTAAATATATAGACAGGAATGAAAGAAATTAAGCAAATTAATCAGAGAATAAGCGCATCGAGCAGTTGGGCTTAACACACAGATGGCGCCTAGAGAGTGAAAGAGCTTTTGTTAGCTTTAAGAAAATGGACAAAAAAGGGAATTTCGTGTGCACATGAAGCATAGATTTTCGGCAACACAAAATAATGGTGAAGCCAAAACAGACCTTGACTCGATAAGACATCCTTTGAGTAGTTCTTTGCTATGCTTTAATCTAGATACAATACAATGAGCATTGCACTTTGTGTAAATTGTTACTGCACATTTTCTTAGATATCATTATAATGTGAGTCTATACACTAAGCCAACATACATATACTCTGAATACAATAAAATCTATGAAAATGTGTGTTTAATCTAATAAAATTTATCGGGAACCTGCATACACATATAAAATCCTAAATTAATATATGTTTCTGACTATGTTTAATTGTATAACTATAAAATATAACTTCTATAGGAATAATCGTGCTATCTTCAAGTATTTTATAACATTATATAAAAGGTGTACAACTTTTCAAATTTGATCCCCTCAATTATTCCTACTTTAGATTCCTTACTTAAAAAAATATAGAAAATTGCTTAGACAAGTATGGAATGTGGGGTAAACTCACCTTTCTACGTCCACAACAAAGCATTCTTCGCACACGCGAATTTCCAGTAGCTGCTTTCAATCGAGTAAACTTCTTCTTCCACTGCATTTATGAGTGGGGATCCTTATGGGGAAAGTCTTTCTTCTGCTGCTACAGTTGGGGCATTTGTAGCCCTGGCTGAAGTCTCGAGAAAAGTGCCCAGCGGCGAGATCGCGTTATCGTCTTAATTTTACGAAAATTCATTAGCTTAGTCTATTTATAAAAAATGCAAGTTCGATTCATTCGTTGCTCGTATAGTGTGCTGTAAAGAGAAAGAGAGAGAGAGAGAGAGAGAGAGAGAGAAGGAAATATAATTAGTAAAGTAGGAAATGTGTGCGTAGTTTCAAACTATCAAACTATGATGGCCTTAGGCTAAGACAACATCACATCCGTATAACTAAGAGCCTTGGGCTGGAGCCCGCACGCTCTGTCGTCTGAGCCACTCAGCAGGAGACTGTCTCAGACTGTGAAAACAAATGAGAGTTGCGCCTGACAATGCCAAACTCATCAGAAAGTATTTACTGTCACCTAATTGTCAGCAAGCAAACGCAATTTGCATGCCTTTGCGGGACGGCGTTGAGCGGCGTGTGCTAAACTTAATGAAGCTCTGCCATACTGGTGCTGGCAGGCGCCAGCTGACAGGCAGCAGCACTTTGAAACACTTTACTTTTGAGTTGTGGCTGCTCCGACATGTGTCATATGCATTTGCCTGACATCCATTGAAGCAGTTTTGGACAGCTCCACAAACGACAGATCCACAACTTGCCATCTGCCAGGCACCCAGTACGAGCAGCCCAGTACAAGACAGCTCTTACCTCACAGCCCACAACCCACAACCCACAGTCCACACACACACATCGAGTAGCTGTCTGATTTCACAGCTACGATAATGCGTTGTTTGCACAGCTCTCAAAGTATTGTAATCAAATTGTGCCACGGGCAGCCATGGTGCCTGCAACTGTTGCACTCTTAAGCTGCGATAAGAAGTATATTTTTAATCCCAATAACAGCGCAAAAGCGAATAAATTCTAATTGCAGCGAGGCAAACAAGTTAATCATGCTCGAATATCTGCGCTTAAGTAAATTTAATTTAGTCCCTTAAAATAAACCTAATTTATTAGCAGCGCGTAGGTGTGAGTCGCACATCGATAAAGGCAAACACAGCAGGTGGGGGCTTTAACACCATTATGGGAATGATTGATTAAATTTTCGTTTTTTTTTTTCAATCTGTATAAAATCTTGGCAATCGGCTGTCTATCATTAAAATCTAAGACAACTGAAATTCCTTTAAGAGCTGAGCAAGAGATAATCTATAATGAATATTTTTTCGTTTTACAACCAATGCGCTAGACTATCTAAAAGAAATTTCAGGTCTCGAGCTGTAATGGCTGTCGAGCATGGGTAACTTACGTAAATATCGACAATATTGATCGAATTCTTATCTATGTAAATATATGTAGATATATTGTTTACATATAAATGTCTAAGCCTTATCAGCATGTCCAATTACTATATGAATATATTATTCAGCACCTGACAACGAATTCCCGGATTGCTTCCGTCTCTTCACAAACGTGCTCTTTCTCGCTTTTTTTGCCCACTGACAACCGCAACGACCCTATCTTGAGTAGCTTCAATAGCCATTTCGCTTTCACATGCAACTCTTGAGACTACATTTAGCGGCAGCTACTAACTTTATCTCGCTCGCGCGTAGTGACAATTTGAGGACACTGCGAAGGGTGCTGCCAACTCGGACAATGCCTCCTCAACTACTCTGTATCTGTATCTCCCTTGTCTGATACCAGCAGATTCTTTTTTCGCTTTGTGATACACTTTTCGCGCTTTGTGATAATGCTGAAGCATGAACATGGACATTAAGAAATAAAGTACATCTTCGGAAACTTTGTTGTTCTTTTTGATAAGAAACAAGTAAGAAAACTCTAGTCGAGACCGCTCGACTAGGGTATACCCTGAACCCTGCGAAGATCCGCTATTCCAAGCATTCTTCATTTCTTTTATATACACATGCATATGTATTCATTACAAGCAAAACATACACACACACATACACAGGCGCACGCATACACAAGCGCAAGTCGTTGCGTCAGCTGTTCTTTGGCTGCTTTGCATGGCAATGTTATGGGAAATTAAATGTTTAATAACTTTTTTTCTAGACCAACGATTTTGATCAAACTTGTTGGGCGTAATCATGTCATCCATATGTATGTATGTGCCAAAGCACAAGTCTCTAGTATTTGATATACGGGAGTTACAAATTTGAGGCGAAGAGGGCGTGGCACCCAAAATTTAACAAAAACCGAAATTGCGTAAGGCTCACATAACACTAAATGCAAAATTTGAAGACTCTAGCAAGAAAGATGAATTATATAGAATTTTATTGCTTAATTTAGATTTTCGTTTTTAATCGATAACAATAAAACGATAAAAGTTATCGAATTTCTGAAACAAACTCGATCTTTTCGTGCTATACAGGAACCTACATAAAAAATTTCAAGTCTCTAGCTCTTGTAGGTTCTGAGAACGACGCGTTCATACATACGGACAGACGGACAGACGGACGGACGGACAGACGGACAGACGGACAGACGGACGGACAGACGGACAGACGGACATGGCTATATCAACTCGGCTTGTCATCCTGATCAAGAATATATACTCTTTATGGGGTCTGACACGCCTCCTTCTGCCTGTTACATACATTTCAACAAAAACATTATACCCTGATTTCCCATTTTCAATGGGCTCAGGGTATAAAAAGACAACGCTGCCTGAAGAGGCATTCAGTTCAGCATGAAGTCTTATAGTTCCAACATCTGAGTGCAGCATAACTCAGTGATCTGAGCTAAATACAGATCAATGTAGCTAAATAATAATCTGAATTCAGAGTAGATCTATATAATTTAGATAGCTATACCATCTCAAGACAAGAATCTAAATAATCTATATCATTGAAGCCTTGGTAACACATTAACCGTTTTCAATGGGTTCTATCAATGCAGAGCATAAGCTTTAGTTTAAGTCAAATACAATTTAAGTCACAAACAAAGACAAACATAAGTCATATTTATAAACACAAGGGAAAAAAATATTGTTACACAATCATTGGCTAGTGCTCATTGAACAGAATTCTTGATTATTTTAGATTTCCCATCAAATCAGCTCACAATTAACTTTTCCACTTGCCTGCTTTTGTTGCAACGTTGAGACTCGATTATTTTAATTACAATTTAGATCGATATGGCAACTAAGTGAAATGTATATATTTATTATCCTTTTCTCTGTCTGTATCCCTGTGTGTGTGTTTGTTCTTGGCACTTGAAATGCTGTTTCATCTACATAACAAAAGATTCATATTCATGTTGCTCTAACAACTGTTATCCAAGCAAAAGCAGGCGACGAGCTCTCCTGGCGCCCCCAACTGTTGCCATCGTCGGGCAGCTGGAATGAATGTTGATATAATTTTTAATTAAAAAGCATTTCCAGTTGCCTGGTCGAGCCAACGAATCCAGAGACCAGAAGAAACACAAGGGCAACAACGTTTAGCTGCACAAGAGACAAGGCTGCAACGACGCGTCCTTGCTGAGAGCTTCTGCAGCCGTTTATACACACGTAAACTGTGCTCTGTATGCGGCGATTATTTTACTTATTTTAGTGACGCTACAAATCCTCGGAAAAACACAAATACACACACTATTAGCTACAGCAACTTAGCCGATTAGAGTGCAAGTTCGGATTATGTTTCTGCATATGATTTTGTCAAAAGACTTGCAACCGCCATGGCAACGCCATGCAACGACGACGACCACGAGCAGCGGCAAATCAGCGTCAAAGAATTTTTAATTAAGTAGTATTTCCAGTAGTGTAGTAATAGTAGCAACCACGAGAATAGTTTTTCCCAGCAGCTCAGTTGCCATGGCTAGAGCTAGCTACTGAAATGATGATGACGTCTGCCAGCTTCGTCGTCGTCGTCGTCGTCGTCAGCATGGCGGACACGTAGTACGAACTGTGCCAATGGAGCTCTGTGGCTGGCACTTAGCCTACGACTCCAACTGAGATTTTGTTGCCATAAAACAGTTTGTACAGAGAGACTGTCCTTAATCCTCCATTTTCTCATTCCCCCTTTTGCAGTTTGCTATGAAAAATGTTGCAATAGTGCAGAGGACATTTAAATATGCTCCTCGTATGCCGTACCTAACGCCATAACTGTCTCTGTGTGTATGTGTGTATGTGCGTGTGTGTGGGTATGAGTCCAGCTGCGCTATGACAACTGACTGCTGAGCAGCATCCGTTGCAACAGTGCCAGCCAGGCACCATTCAATGACTTTCAGCTGCGCCCGTTGGTATGCAACATTTTTGTTCATAATTTCTAGACAAGCACTGACTGCCGCCTGTACGAGTGTGTGTGCGTGTGTGAGTAATAGCAACGGCAGTGATATGCAAATGGAGCTACACGATACTTTGTGTCACAGCAGCAACAACATGGCGACAAAGTGCAGCAATCAGCCAAGAAAAATGTCTTCGGGTGTTGATGGAACCTACAACATTTACAACAACAACAACAACAGCAGCAGCAGCAGTCACAATAGGCTCATTTATTACAACAACTCTTTTAGTAGACAGACATTCACGATTTTGTACACGCATGCCAAATGACATCATAAATTTCGCCAACTGTGTTTTCGCTTTCGCACAGCCCAAGTTACTTTCAAATGTGGTGGTTGTGCGAGTGTATGGGTGTGTGTGGGTGGGTGCATAACTGTTTGATAAAGCACCGCCCACGTGGACCGTAACGAAAATAGCAAAGCATTTATCATATAATAAAACACAGCTACGAATCAATAGCAATATTTGCTCTGACCAAACATTGAAAGCTCTTAGACATTGAGCTGTGTTTTTATACTATTTCACGTAGTGAACTAGTATATTGGGTTTGTGCAATGTCCGTCATGCTGTCCGTCCGTCTGTCCGTCTGTCCGTCTGTCCGTATGAACGCAAACCATTTCCACGCTATTGAAGCTAGAGACTTGAAATTTGAAATATATACTCGTGTATACCCTCGTCTGATAAAGTGTCAAGATTTTCCCGATACGCCCACTAGGGACGTGGCAAATCGGAAAATGCATTTTCCTGTATCTCAGAAACACTACTTCTAGAAGAGCTAGAGAGTTGAGATTTTAAATGAACACTCATGTCGACATCCCAAAATCAAAAAGCTATGGCGGATATATCTACGCCCATTGGGGGCGTGGCAAATCGGGTCAAACTGTATCTTCTACAGTTTTAAAGCTAGAACGCCCAAATTTGGCACGTGGGTTACTGTTACGATTCTATAAGGATCGCCCAAAAAATTTTACGGCCACGCCTACTAGGGGCGTGGCAAATCGGATCTGAAGATATAGTGATTTTACTAGTTTCGTTATATTTTGAGCACTATTGATGCTAGAGACTTGAGACTTGGTATATATACTCGGGTTAACATCCCACAATCGAAAAGCTATGGCGGATATATCTACGCCTTCAGGGGGCGTGGCAACTAATATCAGCTTATATCTCCCACAGTTTTAGTGCTAGAAGCTTCAAAATTGTCAGAATGTTAAGTTACTGGAGGCCTCCTCTATCGATTCCCCAAAAATTATTGTTACGCCCCAAAAGGGGCGTGACATACAGAAAAATACCCTGTAATTTTCGCATTTTTCGAATGTAAGCATCCAAACTTTACAGTTATATTCCTGAACGCCCACTCTATGCACATGCCAAAAATTATTTGTCTACGGCCACTGGGGGCGTGGCAAATCAAAACTGAAAAATGTGCAGCTTCTGAGCCAATAACGCGCCAAATAATGACTTTGTGACCTTTGACCTTGTCTTTTGATTTGTTAAATTATATATATATGTTTGAAAAGAATATTTTATTAATACAAAATAACTAAATAAGGAAAATATAACAAAAATATCAACATGACCGCACCGGGGTTCGAGCCCACACCTCTACGCTCGCTATTTAAATCACATGTTCAGAGTTGCCACCTCTCTCATTTTGAGAGATGCCATCTCTCTCGATTTAGGGGCGTGTTTTTGCTAAGGTAAGGGTTCGATCCTAATTGAAACTGTCTGGCCACCTCCAATGAAAAGTTTTAGTCTGCAGCTAATTTGAGCGGCAAAAGTGGGGATTTAAGGTTAAATTTTAAAAAATATAATGTGATAGATGCCCCTGTGTGCTGCTGGGTCGTGAAATAGTATTTCGCTGTCGGTTGCGTCCGACAGCAACGTTCTTACTTGTTTTTTTTTTGTGTTTAGATAGCAATAAAATTGTGTTAAGTGAATGTGAATGAAGAAACATACGAAAGCCAACAAAAGGTTTTAAAATGCTTAACAAATATTTTAAATGTATACAATTCTGTTTTTTCTCTATTTAAATGGAAATAAAATTGTTTTAAGTGAATCGTTTTTGGCTCTTGCGGTAAATGAAAAAACATACGAAAGTATTTAAAATGTTTTTAAATTGTTTTAATTCTGTATTGCAATTACGAACTCATTCTCAGAAGTTAGTTACGCTACTAGATAACTGTAATATATATTAGTTACATTTAAGTTGAAAAATAGTTTATAAGGTAACTGATGAGCTCGATCTTAAAGAGTGTGTAAACCCACAAGGGGTATATGATAGCAATAGAATAGACTATAAACAATTACTTTCGACAAATCAATGCTTCATATACTCTCCGCTTGCATGGATGATATACAAAATAAATATAAATGAAATTGATTTGCTAACTGCACAAAATAAATAAAGAACTAATTGAACAATTGAAATTGTAGATGCTTGAGAGAAGTTGTTGAACTTTCTTTCTGGGTCTGTCACCTGCCAGCTGCAGAAAGGTATTCATTGCGGGTACTTCATAGAACATACTTCAATATATTGATAGCTCTGCCCAACCCTTGCACAATATTAGCCTTGCTTTTAGCGCGTGCATTCTCAAAGGCAGGGGTCATCTGCTGGCTATGCTTGCATGTGGCCCCGGCCTGAAAGCTGAGTGACAAACAACCGCCCGGTCACCAAGGGACGACACTGGCAGTGGCACACCCGTCGCACATGCACCATGGTTACATTGACCGAGGCTAGACTCACAGCGGACCTGTGGGAATTATCACCTTGAAGTTGGTCCCTCTGCAGGTGTGTAGAAACTGGCAACCACAGCAACCGGCCTAATTGGTAGCAGACAGTTGCTAATGGAGCATGGGCCAATGGTCAAACTAATTTCAACCAATTTGTGCACTAATACAACGTCTGCGGCTGGAAACGCATCCCACGAGGCTGACATGTCTGGTCCAGCAACAATGTAAAGGCAAAATAATGAGCGGACTGCGGTTAGACAAAAAGAAAATAGGGAAATGAATTGAGATTGCATGTGGGGGCTGTTGCTCCTGGTTCAAAATGCAATTTTTGAAAGCAATTTTAAAATGGAGAAACCAAATTGAAATGAGTTTCTGAAAAATTGTACATGAATAGATGGAATGTCTTATAGTATATAAACGGATATCTATGATGGCTGCAGATACTAAAGCCAGGGCTTGAAGTATTAGTTAATTGAAAGCCCATTTTCTTTGCATACTTAGAAGGGCAAGCTAGATCAAAAGAATAGTTTCTAATGCAAGACAGAGCTGTACAATATCAAATCTCATGTTAAACTTAAATGTGCCTACTCCCCATATCCCAAAACTTTCCTGTACATACAGCCTATACCTGCTTGCTTCCTTTAGTATTCAATTTTGTAATTGCATTTAATTTTTGATTAGAGTGTATATAATTAAGTTCAGCTTAATCGGTCAATCTATATATCATTCCATATACATACATAGATATGTCTAGTTTAAAGCCATTACGAGCTCCATTATTCTTCACTTATTCCCGCGCCTTTCCATCAAAACAAAAGTTTCTAATGCTACTTAAAATCAAACATATATATTTTATATCTGCCAATCTTAAGTCTCTAATAACAACAGAGTCTTTAGCATCTCTAATAATATGAGCTGTTATAATTCCCTTATACATTGGTTTTGCTTTCCCCCTCCCCTTGAAAGTCAGCAGACAAAAACTTTTCAATGGCCGATTACAATGAAAATATTTTGATTCGAGTTACAAATGTTGCAAATGTTGTATAACATTTGAAATCATAACTTTGTACTTAATGCTCTGGGCGTTAAAGTTTTTCTTCCATTTTTTATATAGAATTTTGCCTGTTTTGTTCAAATGATTTTTCCGCTTTTCTTGTAAAATTGGAGCAAAGCTCTCAACTTTTCCAATGTGCTGGGGAACTACAGAGAGTTGGGTGGCGTCGGCTGCCCTGGCAAATGAGGCTGAGAGCAAAGCACTGGAGAATTAAAAATGTTCCGTTGATTGTTAATATCGTGGACAAAGTTTTTCCTCCCATTGTTTTGGCGAGATTCTTATATATACGATGGTTCTGCTCGATATAGATACTATAACAATAGTAATTATCATAGAAAAAGGTTTCTGTCGAGGAGTAAAAACACAAATTTGTGTAGTTTATGTGAGTTGAAACTAAATTTCGTTCAGGTTTAGAGATGAAAGATAAAGATATTAAAGATGTTTCCAGTCAATAGTAATTATATTAAAGATGTTTCCAATCATTAGATGATTAGTATAACAGGGTATATGTAAAGTATATGATTATAATGTATTAAATTATTAGACAACAAATAGACAACCAAATGTTTTTAGCTTGATGTAGATCTACCCATAAACATTAGCTTTTACCTTAAAATATATATTATTTATTGAAACAGAACTAAGAGATATATTCTATATTATCAAGAGTCAACTCTTTAACTATAAGATCGTCTCCTGTCCCATTTTGTATAATGATTTCTTGGTATGGAATGTTCGTTCAGCTCACCTAAACTGCGCTGCCTGGTCCGATGGATGCTGCCTGGATGTTTGGGTGACCGGATGCCTGGATGCTGTTCAGTTATGGAAACTCCCAATCACAAGCAGCAGCAGCAACAACAACAACAACAACAAGGACAGCTTCTGGGTGGTTGCCGGCGGGAGACAGCGTGCGTTGGCGAGGCTTTTGCGGCTATGTTGCAGATGCAGATGCGAATGCAATTGCAATTGCCGTTGCTGTTGCTGTTGCAGTTGCAGTTGCAGTTGATGGTGCCGTGGCAGTTGCTGATGTTTACGTGGGCGTTAATGACAAATTGCTGGTTCGGCGTTCAGTGGCACTCGGCTGCATCCGTCGATCCTCTTCACTTTTAACATTGTTCGTTCGCTCGTTTCCGTTTCACATTTTGCCCGCTGCTGCTGCTGCGGCTGCGATGCTGCTGCATTTTTTGCGTAACTTGTGAGCTTTTTTCGCTTTTCCACATTTCACAGTCAGATTAAACATTATTTTGCAGCCAGGGCCTAAAAAACAACGCGTTTCTGCCCAAAAATCCCCTTTAGTTTACCGTTTTTTTCTTTTTATTTGTTCTTCTTTTGCTTAACTGCGTCCAATTGATTTTTGCGCGTGTGTGTGTGTGAATGCATGTAGGAACGGTTACGCGTCTGTGCCAGTGTATGTGTTTGTGTGTGTGTTTCTTTTTCTATGTGTGAGCGCGTGATAATGTGTGTAAGTGGGAGCAGGCAACGGAATGCGTCCGAATGGCAGTGCGGAGCTTTTGCTTATGAGCCGCGTTTTACTACGAGCGCAATGCTTTTGGCCTGAATATGCGAATTTCCTGCGGTGCTCGTACGTTAAAAGAGCGCAGCTCAGCACGCACATATATACATATATATATATATATACATATATACACATATATACATATATACATATATATATATATATATATGCTTGTGGGTTTTGTGTGTGTGTGTGGGTTTGAATTTCAGTATAATAAAATATCCTGTTTGGGCAATGAGCGAACCAGTGAGCGTTTCAGCGACTGGTTCCCACTGCGCATGATCTAGAAATTTGGAGCAAGTTGCCGCTGCTGGCTATTTGTGGGCGAGAGCGAGCAAAGACGATAACACTGGCCACCCACCCCACGGTAATCCACCACCATCAGAATCGTAACCGTCCAAAGTCCCTCACGCTTAGCTCGTGTGACTTTTTTTTCGTTTTACTTGGGGGCGGCTGACGGCTTTTTGTTTAGGGCACTTTTGGTTGTTGTTTCTAATAAAGCTATTTGGATCACTTCACTAGCGTTAGGTTTTTTTTTTTCTATTTGTTATATGTTTTATTGTTTGTTTTTTATTGTACTATTTTATCTATTTGGTTAGATTTGAATAATTTGAATGATTGATTGATTGATTGATGAGCGGCAATGACTCACTAAACTGAACGAACGAACTGAGTCCCTGATTGTCGTTCGTTACAACTTGCTTTTATGTTATGTGTTTGGTCTCTGCGTGTTTAACATTGCGCTAAACTGTTATTGGCAGTGTGCCTGTATTTTATAATCGTTAAGTTCGTGTGTTAAATTCTCTGAAATTAAGAAATATTAGTCGTTACTTATTAAAACGTTCTCTATTTATATAATATTATATTTGTCTACTGTCGGATATAATCAAACTCATATTAAATTTGAATTATAGCAGAGAAGCAGCTGTAAGGAATGCTATCAGAATATATACAGAAAACTGTTAAGTAGCATTATTCGATTGATTGTTTAGCAGCAACGCCTTTCAATACAAACACGAAATGGGGATGAAGTTAGGAATCATGTGTTTCAAGCTGTTATCGACCAAGTCAGCTGTTTATCAGAGACCATTCAAGCATTAACGGCAACCGGTTAAGCATTTGGAACATCTGGCAGCTCTGCTGGAATGTTAAGAACTTATCGTTAACAGAAAAATACTACACCGGTCAGTATTTACTAAGTTCGCGCTGTTAACACAAATCTAGTATATGTAGTTGTTGTGGCCACTGTTAGATAAAATTTCCAACTGGACGGACTTCAATATTAATAAAAACAGTTTCTTATTGCAAACTCATTGTAGAAATTACAAATTGTAGGTAAACGAAAACTTGAAAAAATTATAATTTATTTTGCAATTCGACACAATTTATATTAAATACTTTATACATATTTTACAAAAACAAAAAAAAAACCCTGCCGAAAATAGTTCCGGTTGCAGTTCGCCTGAATAAGTTGCATACAATGTTTTTGCATAACAGGAGTCTATGCAAGCTGGCAAGTAAGTACTTCTAATACCCTACCCAGCGCACGAAATCAACTATTCCAATTGCAGGCAATGCCGCCAATTTCGCCACGAACAACGTTCGTTTCAACAGCCAGAAGGCGAAGACTGCGATACTCATGCTGAACATGGGCGGACCACAGCACACCGACCAGGTGCACGACTATCTGCTGCGCATCATGACGGACCGCGATATGATACAGCTGCCCGTGCAGAGCCGGCTGGGTCCATGGATAGCGCAGCGTCGCACGCCGGAGGTGCAGAAGAAGTACAAAGAGATCGGAGGCGGATCGCCCATATTGAAGTGGACGGAGCTGCAGGGCCAGCTAATGTGCGAGGAGCTGGATAAACTGTCTCCAGCTACGGCACCGCACAAGCACTACGTCGGCTTCCGCTACGTTAATCCCTTGACGGAGGACACGCTCGCACAAATTGAAAGGTCCGTTGCGGCAGCAAATATCAAGCATTAATCTTGGATTTATATAAATTTATATATATATTTTAGTGACAAGCCGGAACGGGTGGTGCTCTTCTCACAGTACCCGCAGTACAGTTGCGCCACATCCGGCTCGAGCTTCAACTCAATCTTCACCCACTATCGAAGCAAGTAAATGGTCAATGAATCAGTGTGATAGTTAGGATCTTAACCCAGTTTCCCAATTCCCAGCGCACTGCCCACGGACATTAAGTGGAGCATTATCGACCGCTGGGGCACACATCCGTTGCTCATCAAGACCTTTGCCCAGCGCATCCGCGAGGAGCTGGCCAAGTTCGTGGAGACCAAGCGCAATGATGTGGTAATACTCTTTACGGCACACTCGTTGCCGCTCAAGGCAGTGAACAGGGGTGATCCGTATCCGTCTGAGATCGGCGCTAGCGTGCACATGGTAATGCAGGAACTGGGTCAAAGTAATCCCTACAGCTTGGCCTGGCAGTCAAAGGTCGGACCGTTGCCCTGGCTGGCTCCAGCAACGGACGACGCCATCAAGGTAAGCCGCAAGCTGAATTCGTTCATCCGCGGCAGACGCTAATGACAACTCAATTGCAGGGGTATGTCAAGCAGGGTCGGAAGAACTTCATACTTGTGCCCATCGCCTTTGTCAACGAGCACATAGAAACGCTGCACGAGCTGGACATCGAATACTGCGACGAGCTGGCCAAGGAGGTGGGCGTGGAGGAGATCCGTCGCGCTGCCGCGCCTAACGATCATCCGCTGTTTATTAATGCGCTAAGCAGCATCGTAGCCGATCATCTCAAGTCTGAACAGTCGGTCAATCCCAAGTTCTTGATGCGCTGCCCCATGTGCACCAACAACCGCTGCCGCGAAAGCAAAAAATGGTATCAGCAGCTGTGCGGCCACTGAGCTCTAGTCTAAATTGATATTATACTCACATAATGCGCCGACAGCAATGCATTTCAAGTGATTTAGCTTCAAGCTATCATTGCAATTTTCATCAAGTTATCAATCGTTTCGCTTATAAGCATTTCATTAAATGGGTTCCGAGATTTTCGACTGCAATCGACTGCGAGTCCATTTGGGCAATAAAAAGACACTGCGTAAGCAACAAAACTCAACTGTTTTCTTTTTATTTCGTTCGCACGCGCTCTCTGTAACACATTCACTCTCTGTCTGCGCCGCTCTCACATGTGCGCTGTTATGCTATGCACAAGTAACACTGTCGAAGTATATCTCTGTGATGTCACAACTTCGAAATTCGTTGTGTTCCATGGAGAAACATTTATATTTATGAATCTGATTTATTAGGATTTATTTATTATAATAAATACATAAATTGTATTGCACATATTAAAATTAACTTGGTATTTGCTGCAGCTCTGCACATACACTTTACAATTGTGACGTCACTTCGATACTCTTTCACTTGAGTATCGAAGTGCGGCCAAGCTCAATGCGCTACATTCTAGCTGCCTGAACGACGGTTAATTCTGATCAGCTGTTCATTTGTCACTTTTGTCAGATTTCAAATTCTTTATTTATGGTGGGCGCATCAGCATTTAAATTCTAATGGCCAACGGAGCTCTTTTAGCTCACACGCGCCCTGCCGCAGTAGCGATTGCCCGTAATTTTGGTTAGTTTGGATCGATTTGCCGCTTGACGAGTTGCATAACGGTACAACTTCGAATGCACGACGAGTGCAGCATGTCCATCACAGAAATTCGAAGGTATCAGCAAAACAATAATAACAGCAATATTCCCCCAATTGGAATTGGATACATGAGAAGAGCGCTCTCGGCAAGCAGCTGTACAGTTATACCATAGGCGAATGTATTTGAGAGCACGCCAATTAAACCACGCTCCGAATTGGCTGCCAATTAAAGCTTTCTAATAGCGTTCAGATATTGACGAATATACATATACGACTGTTCCCGCCGCGCCAGTGCCCAATCCAATGCATCTGATGTAGCATACGCCGTGCAATCTAATCTCAACATCAGTATATTGATCGTAAATTAATTAGCGAAGCCCAGCTATAATTCCTGAGTATTTTTAACCAGCGTTATGACTGGAACTAACAATGTCGACCATGCCGGAGCAGTATACGCGGTGCTCTCGACGCCAAACCACGCCGGAGCGGAACGCCACGATTTCGGCAGGTAAGCGTATGGCTTTTTTACTTTTTTTCTATATTCTCAATGTAATACAAACCTGTTTCACCACAAATACACAAATACATACATGCATACATATATACAAATGTTTAGTGAGCTGAGCTGCGTTTCTGCATATGTCATCTCTTCTAAGTATTGTTTATACCCAGCGTGACGTCGTGTGGCCATATAACAAATCAGTTGTTATCAGCGAATTTGAAATACGTGAAGGAAACCAAGTGGGAACTCATCCACTTCAGTTTAAAAGCTGGAGACGATCACGTTCCTAATTTCATTGATTAGATCTGATACGTTCCGGACAGTTTCCGAATAAGCAAACTGTAATATCGATTAACGTACAAACATTACTGATTAACCTAATTGATATATGCACATATGTAGTGTATACATTAATGTTACACCGATCTAGTTGCAGTTATATATATCGATATACATATATAAAGAGAAATTGCTCTCAGAGCTATTTCGAAATTGGCTTATAATATTTCAACAGAGGTCAACAGTCTAGTTTAGGTTTCTTATGGTACACCTCTATAAAACTGCCGCGTCAGACTTATAACAAAGTATTTATTTATATATACAAGGGTATATTTGTATGTATATATATAGCCGTTAACCACAAAGCCATAAGTTTTCACTATCTTTAAGCTTAACAAGCATGTGAAAGTGTAAATAGAAGCCACAACGAAGCCCGAATACGCTTAGTCCCAAATACTTGAGATATATATAGAAATGATATTATCCCGTTGGGAAACCTTTTAAAAGAGATCTTACAACTCTTGGAGCAGTTGAGATATCAATTCACATATATTTTCGTTTTGTCTCCTCTCTTCCTTATCAGCGAATACCCTTTCCATTGCCTTGCATTGTGTAATTTCCCAGCGACCCGCTGGCCCCATTTGCGTGTAGTTAGATCAAATTGTGAGCACAATGTTGTAACCGGGTCTTATCTTGGTAATTTACAGATGCGCCCTCGACGAGCCCAGTGAGCTAAGCGCGTTCCTCAACTGGCGCTTCATTAGCAAGAAGATGGAGCATAAAACCGGCGGCGTTTTCAGGAATCGCAATTTGATTGTCGATCTGCTGGCCATATGCTTCGGGATCGGCACCTGGCTGGGCGTGAATGGCACCTTCATACAGCTGCCGCTGCTGGTGAACGAGGCGCCCGAGGGCTGGAGTTTGCCCTCATATCTGAGTGTCATGGTCCAACTGGGCAATCTAGGCCCGCTCCTCTACACCTTGTATCAGAAGTGCTCACCAAGGAAGCTCAACGATGGCTGGACCATACACGCAGTCCTGATGATCGGCACCCTCTCCTGCCTGTTCACCGCCTTCTTCTACAACCGAACGGCCCAGCTGGGGGGCGAGGACCACAGCGTGGCGCTCTTCGTGCTGACCATCTTTACGGCGCTTAACGCGTGCACCAGCTCTGTGCTCTTCATGCCCTACATGGGCCGCTTCAAGGAGCAGTATATAATCACCTACTTCATTGGCGAGGGCCTTAGCGGCCTGCTGCCCAGCGTTACGGCTCTGGTCCAGGGCATCGGCGACACGGGCACTTGCGTGCTGGTCAATGAGACTGAGACGGGTGAGGGCATCTACGAGTCGGTGAAGGAACCGCCCCTGTTCGACACCAAGATATTTTTTCTGATATTGTTTGGCCTGATGGTGGTCAGCTACATTGGGTACACGTTGCTCAATTACCTGCCACTGGCGCGGCGCGAGTATGCCCAGGTGACGGTGCGCAAGGGCAACAAGTATGAGTACGGCCAGGAGGATAGCCAGGAGGTGGAGAAGCTCAGTTCCTGCCAGTATGTTGGGCTGCTGCTGCTCATCGGCACCATTTCCCTGTTCAGCAATGGCATGTTCCCCAGCATCAAGTCGTACTCGAGTGCGCCGTATGGAACACGCGCCTACCACCTGTCGGAGACGCTGAGCGCCATTGCCAATCCGGTGGCCTGCTTCTTGGCCATGTTCCTGTACGTTACATCCCTGCGCATAATCTACGTCCTTTCGGCACTGGCAGCGCTCCTCACCAGCTTTGTATTTACCACGGCGGTGCTCAGTCCGTATCCACCGCTCTACGACGAGACCATCGGCTCAGTGTTGGTGGTATGTCTGCAGCACGTGAACTCAGCCTGATCAACCCATTAACATTCTGCTGCTCTTTCCTTTGCAGGTGGCCGCGTGGACGCTGCTCATCGGAGTGGTCAGCTACACGAAGCTGGGCATCACAACGGTCATGCGTGGCCAGGGCGGCCAATCGCTGGTTTGGGTGGGCGCCATTACCCAGCTGGGCTCGGCCATTGGAGCCATCTCCATATTCTACGCCATCAACTACACGCGCTTCTTTGAGGCCGCCAAGCCGGACTGCTGACATCATACCTCATCCAGCTGATTTTACTGTATATAAGATTGCCTATATATGTATATAGAGAGACACCTTTATTTTTATGGGAGCCTTGTCACAAGATTAGCAGATCTGAAACATTTACCACGTAATACAGAACTAAGTGTTTGATATTTAGACTTGAACAATAACTCTACTCCGGTTTGCTATCCTGTTCCTCAGTGATTTGATCGATTTCGCTCTCCTCATCCACGTCTACATCCCCACAGCTGGAGCTGGAGCTCGCTTTGACTTCCTCCACAGCCGGAATATTCAAGGTGCTTAATTTGCAGAAGCAGGTGGTGAAGTTCTGGAGCATATCCTGTCCATCCACCGAGGCCTCGTTGAACGCCTGAATCTTCTCTCGAAGACTGCGGCTGTTGCTGCTCACTATCAGCTGGCTGTCGTTGGGCGATGCTTGGGAGGAGTCGGCGCTGCCTAAAGCGGCCCGGTTCAGCAAGGAGTCGACCTGCTCGAAGGACTCCTTGGCCCGCTTGTAGCACATCAGGCTGTCGAGCAGCAATTGGCTCTCGTGCAGGCGTCGGAAATCCGCAAGTAGGTCACGCAGCTCAACCGCCTCGAATGAGGTCAAATCGTTCTCTGCCGTGCTCATGTTCTCGAATTCCATAATGAGGCGTTTGATTTTAGTAGGCGGCTGTTCGGGCTCTGACTGCGTCAATCCGAGCAGTGTGGATACATCAGTCATCTCCTTGACGAGATTCACCGAGGCCTGAATTAGGTCACTGTGCTGCTGCACAGTTTGCCTGAGGCGTTGCCGCAGACTTCGTAGGTAGATGCATATGTGCTGCGTGTTCTCTATATCAATTTTATCGGGTGCAGCTTTTGGAATCGAGATACACTTTAATATATGTACATAGTTAACATATTTCTATAACTCCATACCGATTAATTCTTTATTGATTTCCATTTAGTGTTTGTTTATCTGATTTGAATACAAGGAATTTCATTCGAAAAATAATTTGAATTTTTCACTGCAAATTTACATTCTATTGAAATTTTCTTGAATTTTTAAACTGTTCAAAAAAATCATAGCAACCCAGATTTAAACACAAAAAAATTTATATCGAACTAAGAAAATTACTTCTTTGAGTGATTCATTTGACGAAACAATCGACAAGTTAAAAATAAGCATGACAATATATTTTATGTATTTTTTAAAGCAAATAGAATAGTTGATCAGATTTCTGTTTAACATAGTAGCAAAATCCGAAACTAAACTCTGTTAAACTCATCTGTATTCTGTATAAAAGTAATTCGAAGGACGCTGGGAAATTTCGTTAGTTTGAAATTCGTTAACAGTCGCGGGTCGTGCGCGTGTCTGGCACGCGCCCATCCCTAGCATAAACATTCAGCTCGGCGAACAGCTGTTTCGAGGCTCGTCGTATGCTTTCTGTTTTCATTTTGATTAAAGCATATTCCGATGATTAAACCAGTCGAGAGTGGCAGTCGAAGTCGCAGTCGTCGTGAGAAAATCGTTGCGGGAGTTGAGCGCTGAAAAAGTCAATCGAAACGCCATTTGGTGTAAAGAGAAAAAAAGCAGAAAATTCGTGGCAGCCGAAGGAATAGAAATAAACAAATAAAAAGAACGATTTGAATTACATTCGCAGTTGTCGTGTGTGAAGATTTACCCATTCGAGTTAGCATTTTTTCGCAGAAAAACTTTCAACGCCAGCGCTGAAAATCTGAAGGCGACGACGTCAGCAGCGACGTCGGCGTCGACGTCGACAAAATGTATACAACACTGTTGCAACGACAACGAGTGTAGACCCGAACAGTTGATACCAGGAAAACGACAGGGTGCACAAGTGCAGGGGAGTGCAGCGCGGAGTACGGGGGTGCAAGCAGTGTCTAAGTGAAAATAAGTGAAAAATCGGATTGAACAATCGCAGTGCAACATGACCTACCTACGACAGGCTGTGCCTGGCAGCCTGAACATGGACAATGCGCTGAGATTCCGGGAGCTGGGTCATCGGCCAACTAATCTGGCGAAAGTCATCTTCGGCCAGCGCCTGCAGACCGCTGAAAATCTGTACCACCGCAATCTGGTTGCCCACTACGGCTGCGTCAATGCGCTGGAGTTCAGTTTCAACGGAAACTATCTGGCCTCGGGTGAGTTGTTACCTGTTGCTTCGTTACCTAGGAACGCCAATTGCAATCCTCCCTGTTTCACGCAGGTGGCGACGACAAGCGCGTCCTGCTCTGGCGCATCAACAACTACCTAGGTACCATTGCCGATGAGACACCAGAGGCCATGTATGGTGAGCACGCGAGCAACATCTTTTGCATTTGCTTCGATACGCAAAGCAAATACATCTTCTCGGGCGGCAACGATGACCTGGTCATCCAGCACGACGTATGCACGTAAGTGGCCTTGATATCATTGAGAGCTCGCCCCCCTTGACCCCACCAATACCAATACCAATGCAGGGGCAAGAATCTGAACTACTTTTCGCACGAGGGACCCGTCTATGGGCTCAGCATCGACCGCACCTGCGCAAATCTCTTTAGCGTGGCCACGGAGCACGGCGAGGTGCTCGTCTATGACATGCGTGTGGGCAAGAATGACCCTTTTATCATTGCCAACTTCCGAACGCCCTTCAACGCTGTCGACTTTCATCCGCTGAATGGCAACTACTTGGCCACAGCCAATGCCAGGCGCGGCGCACAGCTCTGGGACATCAGGAACAATACGCAGTGAGTCGACTGGGCTCTGCCCTTGACACAGCATACAGTTTAACGAAGTTTCTCTCACCCTCCCACCCTCTTCCCCTCAAGGCCATTTCGCCAGTTCAACTACATATCGGAGTCTCCCAGCTGCATGAGCGTTCGCTTCAACTGCAACGGCAGTCTGTTGCTCACGCTGCACCGTCGCTTGCCGCCGATTCTGTATAGTCCGGCCACATCGGACCCGCTGTGCTCGTTCTACCACGATGAATACTTCAATTCCTGCACCATGAAGAGCTGCACCTTTGCGGGCGCCAACGACGAGCTGGTGGTCTCCGGATCGGACAACTTCAATATGTTCATGTGGCGCTTGGAAGGCATCAACTGTAAGTGTCGACGGAGCAGGAGGACGAGGACTGTGACCAGTAAACTAATCCCTTTTCTTATATCTAGTGGAGAAAAAGAACCAGTGGATCGATGCACCACCTGTTATCCTGAGTGGTCACCGCTCTATAGTCAACCAGGTGCGCTACAACCGCCATCGCTGCCTGATAGCCTCGTCAGGTGTGGAGAAGATCATCAAGGTGAGAGGAGCAGCTGTTCAGTTTCGAGTGCGGTTAAAAATTAAAGTTTTCATTCGCCTTTAGCTTTGGAGTCCATTTGTGCAGGAGGGCTGGGAGGGGTCATTGACGGAACCATCGGATACCCCATATTGCACTCGTCCGCTCCATCGGAACGCCACGGAGAATGTGTCTCAGGACTTCAGCATGCGCAATGTGGACGAGGACGAAGTGATGCTGGCATTTTTCGACACGCTGGTGCAACGCGAGCTGGAAACCTGGTCGAACAACAATAGCAACGTGAACGCTATGGGCCAGCAGACCACCATCGGCAGCAACAGCAGCTCGGCCTCGTCTTCGGCAGCCAGTGCGACCACCACGCAGTCCTCGGAGCAGAGCGAAGCGGACACACCCAATGTCAGCGAGCTCAGCTGGCAGACCCATCCGAACCGCATCTTCTACTTGATCGCCAAGAAGCGGCGGGCACTGCTGCAGCTGGCGGTCAAGGGCACCGGGGGTCAGCACCGGAATGTGGAGCAGCTGCTGGCCCGGCTGCTGGGCGAGCAGCGTCAAGTGGCCACACAGGCGCGCATCAGCGAGTGGCTGGAGGAGACCCATCGATTATTTGGCGATGACGAGTTGCCCACCACATCGGCAGAGGCGGCATCCAGAGACCGGATGCGTCGGGAGACCATTTCCATGGCCACTCGCCGTAGTCCCCGCAAGCCGCCCGAGCAGCGAATGGGTGAGTGAATCAAAATGTTTATTTATATAGAAACTCGAGACACCAGACCAATGCAGCAAGAATGCAGCCGATAGTCAGGGCATAGAAGGCCAGTTGTACGTCCGTTAGGGTCAACACTTTCCAGTTCTCCACGCCCAGCTCGGCCAAGTACTCCGGGTAGCGGTGTATACTCCACTTGGCGCGCTCCTTCATATCGCCTATCCAATGCTCCAAGAGTCCTCCAGCCAAAATGTGCAGCAGCACACGGTTGATGGCCTGCACGTAGGGCGAGGGCTTCGGCAGCACGTAGCCAATGTGATAGGTCTTGGGGCACTCGGGTATCTTGTGGACCTTGTGCGTCATAATGTAGCGTCTGTCGGTCAGCTCGAGACTGGCGGCACGTGTCACTCCGGCAAATCCGCCAATGTTAGAGGCCATGCTGATCAAGCGGTCTTCACCCTCGCCCACCAGCTTCATCTTGGTGTTCAGTCGTTGATAGACCTGCGAGTCGTGGCCAAAAAACAGATCGTCCCTGAACGCCGGATGCTTTATGTAAATGGGCAGATTTAAGTCGTCGACTTCAGCCAACGTATTGGGATCCCGATAGTAGAGGGGTCGTATGTACGCCGTAGCCAAACTGGATTCCAGCAGTGCTCCAAAGATCACGCTCACCAGGCACAGCGAGGCCAAGAAAATACGTTCGGAATTATACGGCGGAAATTTACCCACGTTGACCCGCACCCACACAATCCAGGTGTCGATGAAGATGCGCCAGGCAGTCCACAGCCAATGTTTCGCTGCAACGTAGTCCCTCTGCTCGGACAGGCACTCGATGCCCAGGATCCGGTTCAAGCCGCGTAAGCAGCACCAGACGAAGGTGCACGCAAAGCCGACGAGAAGGAAGCAGAGCCAGACATCCACCCGTACGGCAAAAAGGGGCACTATTGACTGCGGAATCCTCTGAGCCTTCTGCACGTAGAGGCACAGGTCATCCATGTAGACGGCGGCGCTGAACTGGATCCGCGTCGTCAGATAGTCCTTTATGAAGAAGCCAGCAAAGATGACGTCCAGCTCATGGCGATGGGCACGGCCCACGCCGCCAATATATGAACCGTTGGGCTGTCGACCACTGGGAAGGGAGACATATTGAGTACAGAATTTGAAAGGATGTGGTGCACCTACCCAAAGAACTCGTCATCTGGCCACGCATAGTTGAGCGTAAAGTTGAGATGCCTCGCAACTGTTTCCGCCGCGATGGCGTCCGGGCCTGTGACCCGTGTGACACGTTCGGTCTCCCCGTCGCCGAAAAGCGCGGAGTACACTGAATCGAAGATGTAGGCCCGTAAGGGATAGCCGTAAAGGTTCGAGTAGATGCGCTCAAAGCTGTCCTCATCCTCAGCGAGCACCGCCATCTGCAGAAACGGATTGTAGAGTAGAACTCGCTGGCCTGCCAGCTGCACGTAGTAGATTCGATTGTGACCCTGTTGCCGCCAGATCCCCTCCATGAATTCCTGCAACCCCTTTTGCTCCTCTCCGGCAATTCCCTCAAGTGCGAGTATATAGAAGCCACCTGGGTTGTTAAACAGCTTGAGGTGCTGCCTCAATTGGTTTACTTTCCCGAAAATGTAGAAGTAGTGATGTGCATCATCTGCATCCACTGTAGCTACGGGCACATCCTGTCCCATGTGCACTCTGATTGCACTCCTTTGCTGTGTCAGCAGGAACTGCACCAAGTTGTCGTCCGCATCGCGCGCACTTCGCAGGTGCAGCTCCAGGGTGCAGTCCAGCTGGCTGAGCACGGGCTCGAAGATTTTCGCATAGTTCTCCGGGTGCCCACTGTCCTGGGCGAGTGTCACAATCGCCGATGCCACGAGGATAAACATAATTAGCTCTGCGCTGAACGGCATTGTGAAAGCAACTGTACTGTTTGTCCTGTGGCAGCGATTGACCTGTAGACATGACAATGGCCGCGTGGGCAAACAATGACTCGTTGACACCTGGGCTGGCATATTTGTTTGCCAACTGTCAGCGAGCTGACAGCCGCCTATGCTTGCTGGCTAACAATGGAGCCTCAGCCACACCCTCGCGGCGAAACCCCCAATTATTGGCAAGTGTTGGGCCTTGGGCCCTGATTAGCTCAAACGGAGTCAAGCTTCCGCCTTATGTACACTTTTGCTGTATGACTTAGCCGAATGGTCACTAAATCAAGTTTGTTTCTCTCCACAGCTGGCTCGCTGCAGGCCAATTTGGAGCAGATGGAGCGGAAGCGTAAGCTAATGCGGCTCCGATTCGCCGCCATTAAGCGAAGGCGCAAAGTCAGACGTCCGCGCCGCAACAGGCAGGAAAACGATAACACTTCGTCCCACGACACGGAGTTGCTTGATGATGATGATGACGACGACGATGATGATGATGACAATGATGCCGAGGCGGAGGGCAATCAGGAGAACAGTGGCGATGACGATGACAACAGCCACAGCAACAGCGATGACACATCCAACACCTCAATGGAAGCACAATTGTCGCAGGCTCCTAGCACCTCAAATTCGGTTCAACTCGGTCGGGAGCGAAACGAGGCCAACAACAGTCCACCGGCTGCGACTACTAGCCACAAGAAGAGGAATGGCCTCATGAGCGGAGCACGCTTCACTGAGACAACCACCTCCTCCAATTCCTCCTCCAACCAGACGAATATTTAAACACATCCAGGAAGCCTTTCTGAGGTTTCTTCCATACTCTATTCAAAGCTGGTGAACCGAACAAAGAAAATGAATGTTTATCGAAAAAAAAAACATATTGCTACAAACCTTTCTAGATCGTAAGCTCTACGAGTAGATAATTGAACTTTGATCACTGGGCTGAACCACATCACCCACTATGGCTACGATTGTGTTATTAAACGTTTTAGATGCATCTTTTTTTTTGGCATGCGATTGGCCATGCACCGAATACTTCTGATAAGAACGTAATCCTAAACTCATTTCATTCAGAAACTGTTGCACCTAACAAACGTGAACTTTGCAGAAATTGTTTCATTATTCTTTCAATAAGCATTCGATATTTGTTTGAAATCTTCTCTTTACTACAATCCAAATTGAATAATTTTTGAAAAATTATCATTTAAAACTCTTGAACTCTTTTATTTGTTGATCTCTGAAACAAAGCAAATGCAGCACAGAAAATTAATAAAACTATTGCAACATTCTGAGTATAGTTTTTGATGTATTCATTAGACGTAAGCTCCATATAAATGTTTTTGCCCTCCAAAACTTGAAAACGAAATTTGAATGTTAAATGTGATTGGAAACTCAAAACTCATTTCATTCTGCTAGTATTGCACTTTGGTTGTATCAAATTAATGTGAACTTTATAGAAATATTTATATTAATATTTTATGGGCATTAAAAATTGATTTTAAAATGTTTTTTATTTTACTTTTACTACTAACCAAATTTAATATATTTTCAAAAATGATCATTGACTATAGCCACATTCCGAGCATAGTTGTCAGCGCAAAAAAAACTTAGAAAATAAAACAAAAAACTTGCAAGTGAAATTTGAATGTTAAATGTGATTGAAACTATATAAGAAGATAATCCAAAGCTCATTTCATTCAGACACTATGAATGTGAACTTTATAGAAATACTTCTATTATTCTTCCCATATGGCATTGAATATTTGTTTCAAAAGGTTTCCCATTTTTATTTTTACGACCAACCAAATTTGAAAAATTATCATCTTTACCTTTTTGTTGTTTTTTTTTTTTTTAATTTGCTGATCTCTGACTATAGCCACATTCCGAGTATAGATTTCCATTTGTTCATTAGATGTAAGCGCAAGAAAACATTAAACAGCAACCAAAAACTAATACATGTTTTTCTCCAAAGCTTGGAAATGAAATTTGAGTGTTAAATGTGATTGAAACTATATTATGAATGTCTAAACAGAACTTAATATAAATGTGTGAGTTAAAATGAAACAGAAATTTGCTAAAAAAAAAAACCAACAGATCTGACAGTTATGAACGATCAATATTGAATCTATATATGTGTGTGTAAATGTTTTATAATAGATGATAATTACTACTCCGAGATATGGACACGCATAAGACGTATATTCATGAATACATATATAGATGTGTTTATTCATTCAAAACATATGGTTACCAGCTGAGAATAAGAAGAATTTTAAATGTTTGCAAGTATCCGGTTTTCATTTTATTGAATGCTAAAATCTGTGAACTCTGTGTGTTTGTCTACAATAATTTATGCGTAATATTAATAATAAATTCTAAAAAGTAATTAAATGCTATATATTATTTGCGATTCGAACGATTATGCTGAAATGCAGACAGAGGCAAATCACGTAAGTAAGTAACATTAGATACACTTGCAGACTAAAGACTGTGTGCTTTATAATGCGGCTGATTATCGTTAAAGTCTTAAACTGATTAATAGTATGCTAAACAATACTGTCTAATAATGTACGCTGGCTTGATCCTTTTCTGTAGCCTATAACTAACGAATTAATTTACACTTTATATTTTTTAGATCTTAGCGATAAGCTTAGCATATGCCATCGGCATTCATGTCACTGGGCCTGAACGGCAGTAAGAGATCCTTGCAGCGAGTTATAACAAAGCGCTCCAATTTGCAGCCAGCACTGAAGAGTTTAAGAGAAAAAGAGATTACAATGATGGATTGGGCATCTATAGAGTGGGTGTTTACTCACTTGTAAATCTCATTGCCCTCAATATTATACCGATCGCAGTTTTTGAACACCAACTGTATATCGTTAAGCAATTCCTCATTTAATTGATATTCTCCCATGTTTAGTTTGGACTTTATTTTTGCCAGATCCATGGGCTCCTTAATTATCTTGTGGTAGTCTGGTACTTCGGAGGGCATTACTGGTCGAAGGAAAGGCCACGCCGCCTGATGCTTCATTGTCTGCTCCAGCAGATCGTATAAGGCGGCGCTATTTAGTGGTAGATTGTCATTGGCGCGTCGGCCTGAACGACGATTGTTGTTGTTAGTGCTGGTATTGTTGTTGTTGTTGCTAGTATTGTTGTTATTGTTAGATGACTTGTCCAGCGAAATTCTAAGCGAGTTGCGCGAGGAACGGGAACGTTTGGCTTGCGGCTCGTCGTTATCCTTATCATCGTCGGCATCGCCATCAGCTGAATAAATAAGAAATATGTTAGTAAATATGAATATAACTGGTATATATATGGGGACATTACCATGACTGGGACGACGTCGAGTTCGTGATGTCTCACTCCCCTTGCACTTTTTGCACACGAAATCCGTGCGCGGCTGTCGCTTTAGCTTTACACACTCTAAATGATACCACTCGGAGCAGCGGGAACAGCAAACCTCGCAGCCGTCGTAGAAACAGCTCTGGCATACCTTCTCTTCCTCGCTAAGGATATAAAACTTGATTAATTAAATACGTTCTCAATACACACTCTATGCTAGGACATACGTTTCCTCTTCTTCGTTTTCCTCCTCCGTATCATTTTCATCAGCTTCCACTGACGAACCATTGTCGGCCTCATCGTCATCATCTTCCTCGACCGCATCTTCGATTTCTTTGGATTTTAGTCGCCGGCTACTACGCCGCCCACTCGAGCGTACAGCCACCTTTCCTTTACCCTTGATGGACGCTGAAGATGCTACGCTTTCATGATCGTCGCTGAGCTCATCTTCTTCAAGGTTTTCGTCGTCGTTCTCCTCGCTGCCGTCGTTTTCGTCATTGTCAGCAACGCCCTCATCGACATCCTCATCCACTTCATCCACAATGAATTTGCGTTTCTTTTTGGCGGCGCGTTTAGTTTGCTCCTGCTGTTTGTCATCCGTGGAATTCGTCAAGCCCAAATTCTTAACACATGTGTGACAATACCAGTTGCCCTCCGGCACAGTGCGCATCTTTGGCTTCATGCAGAACATGTGAGTGCCGCCGTTGCATTGGTCACAGAGCAGCATTTTCTCTGGATCGGTCCTGCGCCGGCAAACCTTGCACAGCGACTTGTTTGTGGAATGGTTCCACAGAATGGAATCGTGAAGAATGCTCAGATGCAAAAATATCTGAGCATAGCTGGTGCTCTCCATGAGAGATATTTCCCATTGATACAACTTGAACTCGCAAACGAACTTCAGCTGCTCCAGCTTAGCATCTTGGCGTTTCTTGGTGACGCCGAATGGTTCCTTGAGAAAACGACGCCCGATTGCCTGCTCCACTTGCAGCAGGGCACTGGCCAGGTTTCGCACCTGGGTCTGTTGCGTCTGGGTTTCTGGGGTGGATGATTCTTCGCTTTCGAGAATGCATTGTCCTGGATCAGTGAACTTGCCATATCTCTTCTTGGTATATTGACTATACACATCCTTGTTCTCGTCGTCGTGATCATCGTAATCTTCGTGCGATTCATTGTCCGAGTCGACCTCCCCGGCATCGCTGTGGACTTGCCCAGGACCCCACTGCAGTTTAGCTTGAGCATCAAAATTATCCTGCAGCAGTTGCTGACGCCACCTCTCCATATCCTTGACTTTCAGTTTGCCCAGATCGCCGGTGTAGATGTCCGTCTCCAATTGCAGAATACAGTCCACGAGATGCAGACGCATGACCTCGTTCAAATCTGTGCCCTCGGGCAGTCCAAAATTGGCCTGGGCATATTTTCGCTGTGTCTCCGACTGCATTGCGCTGATGAACTTACTGCGTTTCTTGTCACTGTCCACGCTGAGCAGCTCGATCGGGCAGTTCTTCACATGCTGCTCGATTAGACCTCGCATCTGGGTGAGCTCGTCGAGTAGTTCCGACTCCCGCCAGCCAAGCGGATTCAGGGATCTTATCAATGCGTCAATCTCATCCGCCTGATAGATATACGACCAGACCTTGCGCTGTGGATGCTGCTCGCTATGGACGATACAGTTGGCGGTGTCTCCACTGCACATGAGCAGCTCGAATTGCGTGGGCGGCGACTGTTCCTCGTCTTCACCACCCCCACCAATTTCCATACTCTCCGCCGATGGCCCTTGTCCATGGCCATTGAGCCGATTCTCCTGGTTCTCCTTGTTTTCCAGCGATTGCTTGTGGCTCGGTTTGCGTCTCTTTTTATCATCGTCGCTATAGAGCTTTACCAGATAGACGCGCAGGTCCTTACGCACCTTTGGCAGCTGCGCCTGCTTGCGCAGTTCGGCAGGCGACTTATTTACCGGCGGCTGGGCTAAGCACGTATCCATCATTGTATCAGGCACATGCTCTATAAAAATGCCCGGCATGGACTCTAGCACATAGTACTTGCGATAGCATCGATCCGTGCCCAAATAAATCAAAAAATTAAAGAGCTCCGAGTGCAGTTTGAGCACCTGATGCTCATGCTTGCGCTGCTCTCGATCCGACTGCGCCACCAAGTCGGCTATGCGCCGATTCAGCTGTTCGCCCAGCGCCTGTTTCTTCTCCACATCCTGCTTAATGTCGTCCGACATGCACTGCTGATGGTGCTCATTGGTTAGCTTCCGTTTGGCTATCTCGAGGGCAGCCAGACGCCTGTTCTCTGTGATGATAAGGGCGCGCAGCTCACTTTTCGCCTTGGACGTACGCTCCATGCGTTCCTCGATAACGTTGATGGTGCCGGAATAGGTTAAGATCTGCGCCATCAAGCAGTTTATCACACGCATTATATCCGCAAAGTCGAGCTGGCCAATCGAACGCGTTCTGAGGGCGCGGAGAATGTGAGTGTGTTGCCGGCGCAGTCGCAGACCTGGATCCTCGATCGACGAATACCCGTTACGGTACATAATCCGCCACTTCTCGGACCTCTCTTGAACAAACGCACCGGAGGCCAACAAGTGCAGGCGTAGAACTTCGCTTAATGTGAGCGCGTCCAGCGGCAGCTCGCTCAGATTGAACGAGAAGTGTCGCTTGCAATAATGTTGAGTGTGCGCGGCGTGAGACATGCTGACGTAGGGCTCTTGCGTAAAAGGCTTGCGTCCAACAGAGTACTTCACCGGACACTCCTCCTCCTCCTCCTTCTGCAGATCAAAGATTGTGCCCAGTAGTACAAGCAGTATATCTGAGAGTGGACCTGCCACCTCGCGGGCGCTGAAAGCGCGCGACATCTCGTAGAAGCTGAGATTTTGGCGGAACACCTCTACGCCGGAGAGCAGTCCGCGGTAGGTGTGCATAAACTCTCGAAGCATAAAGGCATCCCCCAGAATTTTATCTGGCAAAAATGTAACAATCGGATGATATGTGGGCAGTACGGACTGATCAGTGCGCTCCAGGTCGTCTGTCTTGGCAGTCAGATCGTGACATTCTTGGTCCACACGCAACATCAATTCAGCCTTTTTCTGTGCCTTCTTTCGCTCCATCTCGGCACATTTCTCTATCTTCTCGAGGCGGACACGTTCCATTTCCTCGGCCAGCAATTTTGCTCTGGCTTCCGCGTTTACTTTGCTCTTGACTGTCGACTCCTCCCCCTTAACAATGTATTTGTTCAGTGTTGATTGCTTTTTGGTATCCTTAGCCTCGGGTCGTTTCAATTTCGCCGGCGAATAGCGCGGCATCTTGCCAATAAATATTTTGGAGAAGCTGGCATTCGGGTCGCTCACATATTGTTTGTAGGTCTCTGGCTTCGGACGCAGTATCCCATCCACGCGGATTACGCTGTTTTTGATGAACATGGACAAATTCTCCTGATTGAACTCGGCCCGCTGACGCCGCAATTGCTCAAAGGGCGCGCTTATCTCATCCCCATTGGGCGCACGCAGACGATATTCTAGTTGCTCGGTCTCCTCGTATATACCGTTGCTCGGCTCCGGCACCTTCTCGCCAGCCTTGATGCCCACCACTTTGAAGAGAGTATTCTTCTTCGTTGTGACGGTCACCTCTTCGTTAAGAAAGAAGCGTTTTCGCAGAAATTTTGACACCATCATATTGAGGGTTTTGACAGCCGACTGGCGAGCATGTTCGATGACCAGCAGAACAGGAGCACGCAAGCTCTGCTTGAACTGTTCCATCTTTTTGCGTGCCACGCGCTCGCTCTTAACCGCCTCCTCGTAGGTGAGTCCGTCCTTGCCAGTAGCTTCGCACTGCCAGACCGTTGAGTTGATGGCCATAACATGTCGGAAATAGTTTCTGTAAATGTTCATCAATATTATATTTAAAATTTTAACTTCTTTAATAATTATATTTTTATAATTATAGTTAATTAGTTAATTATAATTATTCGATGAATACAGTACAGCCTACCATACGCCTTATAGTTAAAAATGTTTGCATACAATTCAAAGAATTTCGCCTTATTGTTTTTACATCTATTATTATACCCTCTATTAACTGTTAAAAGTTATTGAAGCTAAACTAAACTTAATTGTGCTTGAGTTTGTTTTTAATGTTGGTTAATATATTTAATATCCTAAATGATTTTTATTTTAAAATATTTATTAACTATCCAAAGATAACATCCAAAGATCTGACATCTAAATATTTTGGGAATTGTTAACTATTATATATTTTAAAACTTATTCTCATCCAATTTTAAAAAAAATTAGTATTACTATTATTCAGTCATCGATTTCTATAATTTCTATATAAATTTATATTCTTTATAATAGTTTAAAAATATTCATATATAACAGTAAGATTAAATTCAGTTTATATTTGAAAAGATTTGCGCGAAAGGTGGCAACGCCGCGCACAGCAGCTGGGTATGTAATTCGCGCGCTTTCCACTGACCGCCCTGCTTACCACCTTTTCTACAGGCGAATCTTTCTGCTTTTGCATGTATCGCTTGGCCGAAGCATGCGTTCATCAGCTACGCTTTGTTGTATACTTTAGCGCATGGTCTGCTTTGTCATTGCTATCCTGCTGCAGCACACAGCATTTGATAAAAGGCAACAACAAATTGGAGCCAAGGCATTCGACTTACTCATAATCACGGAATATGCGTTTGGTAATATAGCAGCAGAAGACCAAGTCGTTGTCGTGGAATGTTTCATTTTTGCCCTCTGTTTGGTTGAGATCGAATCCGTCACGTTTGCAAATCGGCATTTTTGCTTATTTGCTGCAGAGCTCGTTTAATTCTATTGTATTATGTTAGTGGGCACAACTTAATTAGCGCGCGCGAAGGAGCACAGGACAAGCCACAGTCTGCGTGGAGAAGCTCAGACTCTTGCCAATAAAAGGCGCCCAATTTTATTGCAAGCAGGCGAATATAGCCGTTATTATGCTACGCGTTAGTATTTGAATTCACTTAACAACTGCAGTGTGGCACTCTTGCTGCTGTTTGCACTCGCATTGAGAAGCGTTTGTATTATTATTTTAGTTATTTCCCTTAAAAATATAATTTTCACGCGCGCCTCGCGAATTTCGCTTGGCGTTTGAGATGCTAATGGCAGTTCGGACTGTCACTATCGATAAGTAGTATGTAAACAAGCACGAGCGTCAACTCCATTCTCTAGCGATAGTTTGCGCGCGATTCTCATTAAGTGTTGGAAAACGCAATTTTTTAATATAATACGATTTCAATCCATTTAATTTCAATATTTTACTATTTTACTTGGTAAAACTAAAATACTCTACAATAATTTGTTCAATTAAACGTGTTAATAAGCCGAGAAAGTATCATAATCAGCCTTCTGTTGTGGGCTGTCGTCTTGATCTCTACAGATATCGATTATCATATATATCGATAAGACATCAACAACTCTACTGCAAAACGGAATAAAAGAACCACACACAAAAAAAGTTTGCGGAAAAGGAAAAGTGCATATGACTGACTAAAAATAATACAAGAAGGCGGCGTAATAAAAAGCGATGTGCACAAAACAGTGTAAAACGAAAAACATGCGCTGCTGCGTATGACGGCTAAATAAGTTTTCATCTATCTAAATAGGTAGGCCTCTGGCTCAGCCTCACTGGCGCAACGAGCAGGCTGCTTCATATCATTCTTTTGCTGTCTTCCTCTTCGCTTCGTGCGACACAAGCAACAGCAGTAACACAGCAGAACGATATTTTTGTCGAGGGGCAAAAACTGTACGCGGTCTGTGTTGTATTGTCTTGTGCGTGTGTGTGTGTGTGTGTGCATGCAAGCGTGAGTGGGAGCAGGAGGGCGCAGCGCGGAGACCGAATAATGTACAAAAGTTTAATGTCTCGTTTTGTTTCTACTTATGCAAATTGCAGTCTGTTTTCCGTTTCTGTATCTTGGTGTGCGTGTGCTACGGACTTTCTTCAGTGTAATTTACTAACTCGACAAATTCCCACCCCCTCGTTTTGTGTGCAACCCAAACTGAACCTAAGCCCTAAATGATAATGGTTCGCAGACGTGCAAGGCCCGTCAAAGAGCCAGCTCTGATGGTGGTTACCTCTGACGGGGTCGCAGCAAATACCAATTCAACGCTGGCCCTGCCGTTCAATGGCGAACCCATCAGCGCCGTGGCTGCGGCGGCAACCAATAATTTGCTGGATGATCAATATTTTGCCAGTCCGAAGCGAAAAGACTGCCGTCTGATGAAGGCCCATGAAAATCACAATGCAGCCCAAAATCCACATAGCTACAGCAAAGACAACAACAACAAGGCTAACGGTAACTCAGCCAAGTCAGAGTCTGACCGTGTAATAGGTAAGTTATTTGAGGTTAAATTGAGCACACTCACAGCCCCTTTCTCTCCCTGCTTAGGTGTTCAATTGGCAACGCGCTCTCAGACTCGGACGATTGAAAATTTTTTCAAAGCAAATGCAGCTGCAAAGAATAAGAAAAAAGGCGCAGTTTTAGCAGAGCCAAGTGTGTGTAAAACAACAATAGCAGAGCAAAAGACAATAACATTGAATGGAGCCTTAATCGCTGAGCTGGAGGAGGAGGAGGAGCTGCTCCTGTATGACGAACACTCCATAGCTTCACCTTCAACCAGCACCAGCACTACCACCAGCTCTCCAGCATATCAAAACGATGATCTCGAAGTCGAGAACAGCTACGACCCGGGCTGTAATTACACGCCCACAGACATAAACCCACACATTCAAATAGATGCACACACGCAGACAGATGCACGCTTACAAGCAGACATACATACACAGACAGACGAACAGATCGAGACATCAACAAACACGGGTGCCTTTCAAACGCATCGCTCGGCGCTGCGTGACAGTCACAGCTCGTCACATAGCAGCAGCAGCAGTGCTGCCACTTCCGATAATATATTTCTGCAGGAGCCAGTGCTGACGCTGGATATTGATCGCACACCCACCAAGGCCTCCACCATTCGCATTAACAAAAGCTTTGAGCTGGCCAATGCCGTGTTCTCATCGCCGCCTTCTGTGCTGAGTGCTTGCGTGCTCAACGGCCGCTTCAATCAAATTGTTACGCTGAATGGGCATGGACATGGGGAGGAGCTAGATCACGAACAAGAACATCATCAGATGCAACAGCCGCTGGGCGGCTTTGAGTTGGACCAACATGACAGCAGTTCCTGCGACAGTGGAGTCGCCTGCAGCGTAACGGCAGGCGCTTCGCCTGCGGGAGTGGCCAACAGAAGACGCAAACCCGCTACTCCACACCGCATATTGTGCCCCTCGCCCATAAAAACAATGCCGCGTGACGCAGCGTTAATGAAGGGCGAGTCTCTGTCGCCTCGCAAATCGCCTCGTAAACTGCAAATGCAGCTGGCCGTTAGCGGCGCGTCTAAGTCCCGACGAAGACTGAATCAGCCAAAGCCACAAGCGCCTTACCAGCAGCAGCAACAACAACAGCAGCCGCACAGCCCACTTTTAAATGATGATGTAGTTTTGGTGGATGATGAAGATGAGGAGGATGATGTGCACGCTCTACTCAAGGCCGCGGAGGAGCGTGAAAATCTGAACAAAACCAAGGCAATGCTCAAACCGACTGCCGTCACAGCAGCACCAACCAAGCCAAAGGCATCTACCAAACCATCTAAGGCCAAGACAATGGCTGCCAAATCCGTGCCTTTGGCTGCTACCAATGGCAACCGCGAAATGACCGAATTCTTTCCGGTGCGACGCAGCGTACGGAAAACCAAAACAGCCGTCAAGGAGGAAATGATGCGCAATCTAGAGCAGGCTGTGCTCGAGGAACGCTGCGATGGTCTGCAGATACGTCATTTCATGGGCAAGGGGCGTGGCGTTGTCGCAGAACGTCGCTTCAAGCGTAACGAGTTCGTCGTCGAATATGTGGGTGATCTCATTTCAATCAGCGAGGCCACTGAACGCGAGCGCCGCTATGCGCTAGATGAAAATGCCGGCTGCTACATGTACTACTTTAAGCACAAGAACCAGCAGTACTGCATCGATGCTACCGTTGACACCGGCAAGCTGGGTCGCCTCATCAATCACTCGCGCAACGGCAATCTTATGACGAAGGTGGTTGTTATCAAGCAACGGCCACATCTGGTGCTTCTGGCCAAGGATGACATCGAGTCCGGCGAGGAACTGACTTATGACTATGGCGATCGTTCCAAGGAATCGCTACTCCATCATCCATGGTTGGCCTTCTGAGCTGAGCTATTATACGGCACCTGTCATTACCTAAATATACATAATAATTAACATTAGCCTAGATATTCTTTAAAGAACACTGATAAAATATTAAAAGGAAAACCAAACTGTTAGTGCAAAATTCCGTAAAGGATTGAGAGCATCATCAACATATTTTTGGATCTGTTAGCGTTTTTCCTTTATGTTAAGGCATCGATTATGAAACTGTTGAACATTTAGATGAAGTTGAAGCGATTGAAGCTGAATATTGATTATAACATTAACATTGCATTCACATTTATAATGAAAACGTACACACTATTTATATAGGACTAGATATATATATATACATGTATATATATATATATATATATATATATATATATATATATATATATATATATATATATATATATATATATATATATATATATATATATATATATACATAGAGAGATATAATATTGCTAATTAATATGTACTATTTACTGCCATAGTGCTATCTGAATACACCCTATGCACCTCGCTCGCCAATCCCTATCCAAATGAAGAAACAAAAGCCCTGACTAGATATTTATAGATATATAATTATTGCATCAACATCTATTAACACGAGCACACACACACACATTTGACGAGGCTTCCTGTAGCGTCCAATAGCAGAGTCCTACTTACTGAGAGAGTGTTAGAGAACGTCTGCGATTTCTCTGAACGCGTCTCCCAATGAGCTTCCTTAAGCAGGTTTCAATTACTCCAATACGTCTCACAGAAAGTCTCCCACACAGAGAAACATGAATCTAATGATATGTGCCGCGGCCCCGTCCCCCAGAACGTAATTCATAAGTGAAACGCAAAATTGTATTGCAACAACAACTTGGTTCAAATAAACGTAAACTGTTTTTTTTTTTCAATTACTATATATTTAACATATATATTTTATTATACTCTGCGCATATATATATATTACACATTACATTATCTATTAGTTGTATTATATAATTTTGTAGCACATAACACATCGATCGATTTGAATTCAAGCCGCAAACCCATATATAATAATTTGTAATTTGTATTTCTTTAATATTTAATTAGCAAAATAAAAACAAAGCTCACACAGAAATGCGCATAATTTACAGTTATGTCTACGTCTACTGCATCGATTTGAAATTAGTTTATAATTTAGATATAATAATTGTTTTACTTTCACACACACACAAACAATTACACTCATTCACCCTTTCACAACACAAAAACAAACATTAAGCGAAAATCAATAAATAAAACATTAACACAAGAAATCTGAAGCCAATTCAATTATTCATTTCTTTTTCCATTCAAGAGATCAATGCAAACTATAATTACAAATGGAATGCAGACGGTTTCTTCGTTCGTTCTTAAATAAACAACGAATTTGATAGGTTATATTACAAACACGCCTATAAAAGTAAACAGGGGTATAAAATATATTCGCTTAGGCGGGTTAAGTATTTGTTGTTGTTTTCCTTTAGGTATATCTCACTTTGGAATGGCTGGGACAATTTTAGAAAATGGAAGGGATTCAACCAGACTCAAGCCAAGTCGTAATGGGTCTAAACTGGGCTACACAAAAGCTTCCTAAGCTGGGCTTTCCCAAAGACATTTACATATATATGTATATCTAATGGACACAATCAATATTGTATTCTAGGCAACTTATTGGATAAGCAAGCAAGTTGAATCAATTCAAAGCATTTTGGGTAGGCTAAACTAAACTAAACTAAAGTACGTTGCCTTAGCTACTAGATGTAGAGGTAATATCGCGTACTACGTCTTATGCAACACTATACAGTCTAAACACATAAAATATTCGTATATATAGGCGCTACACGACTATAACTAGAACTAGTTGCTGAGTTATTTAAGTTTTCGGCCAACTGTTGCAAATCATTTTTTCAGTTATACAATCAAATGAATTTTTACAAAATATATTGCACTACAGCTCATTTTCGACGGGAACAGATTAGCATTGCTTTGACTACAACTATACGCCTACGACTAACAACAATAAGAACAACGACAACAACCACAACGACAAGAACAACAGCAATACACACATTAACAATAACAAGAGCCTCGTTGTCTACATTCGCTCTTACAATATCTTTTAAGCTTATATAGCCAAATATCTAGACGGATTCATAATACTGACTGACGCATTGCCTACGTCAAGACGCTCGTCTCGGCTGCTGCGGGACACGGCGTCGATACCAACAACATTGTTGAAGACTTCTGCTGCTGCTGCCGCTGCTGCTTGGAGCTACGCAGTTTTTGTCATTTCTTGGCACTAAAACTGGGCTTGGGCAGCGAACTCATGAACGCGCCCGCATTGGCAGGCAATGCCGGCGCAACGAAGCTCAGATCGGGTATCAATGAGATGCGCGGCGCCACCTTGGCATTGCTCAAATGAAACTGCTGACGATGGTGCTGATGTTGCTGCTGCTGTTGCAGCTGCTGCTGGTGGTGTTGATGGTGCTGCTGCTGATAGGCCACTGCGTTGCCAGTTGCTGTCGGTGCCGTTGAAAAGTCGTGCATCATGTGAATCTGTTGTGGTATATTATTATTATTGTTGTTGGTATTGTTGTTGCTGTTGCTGCTGCTATTGCTTTGATATTTGGGCACCAGGTTGCTGTGTGCATGCGGCTGCTGCTGCTGCTGATAAAGGCTCAGCGGATTATTATAAAAATTGGCGCTCTGCCAAGCGCCCGAATTAAATTGTGGCGACGCGCGTGCCGGCATCGGCGTACTGCTCACAAAGTCTGACCAGTCATCGTCCTTCTGAGCTGCAGACGCAGTGGGCGGTGCTTTACGCATTTTCTGCACATTCGCCACGTAGTTGTTGTTGTGTTTGTTTTGTTGCTGCTGTTGTTGCACTGGGACTGACACGAAGTCGGACCACTCATCGTCCTCCTGGTGTTGCTTCTGTTGCTGTTGCTTGGGTGACTGTTGCGCAACACTGGCGCTTATCGTAGGCGGCTTGAACTGATGCGAGAACAACTCCTCGATGCGTGCCAGCTCATCGGCATTGATGCTGGCTAGCGCATTGTCGCCCCACTCAATGGTGGGCTTGGCCAGCGGAATTGACTGCGGCAGAAGTATGGCCGGACTGAGTATCATCTGCTCACCGAAAGTCGGCGTGCCATTGCGTGGTGGCTGCAGCTGGGCCATGTTTTTGGCGGCGGGCATAGACTGAAAATCACTGAAGTCATCATCCTCTCCTGTTGGTTTGCCCATGCCCATGCCCGTGCCGGTGAGCTTAGTAGGCGAGTCGAGGCTGTATTGAGGCGGTTTGTATTCCACATCGCGATATTCCTTCTTCACAACCGTCTCATCTATAATAATCCCCGAAGAGGCAATCTCGTAGTCAAAGTCAATGGGTGCCAGTGTTGTCGTCTTGGCCACCGCCGTGTCCGACTTCGAGGGCGTATAAATATGCGTCTCCTTGAGCGGCAGCGCAAAGCTATTGTTGTTACTGCTGCTGCTGCTGCCGATCTCATGCAATTGTTGACTGTTCATAGTGGATGCCGGCGCCAGTGGCGGAGGCGGCGATGGTGATGGCAGAGGTGACTCTCTTAGATCAAGTTGCTGCTGCTGCTGAGGGAGCTGCTCAGAGTCGTTGAAGCTGTGGCCATTGCCGTCTGCTGATAAAGCAGGCGATAGCGGTGCTGCTGTTGCTGCAGCAACAAATACTGATGCTGCTGCTGTGCTGTCATCAAGACCGGAGGCGGACTCAACGGCAGTTGGTTCATCGGAGCTGCAGTTGGCGTCGTTGCTTGAGGCTTGCCCATTAGCCGGGCCAGGCTGCGCTTTAGTCTGGCCTTGCGGTGCTGCTGCGGCGGCGGCTTCAAGCCCTGCGAAGCATATACAAAATCCAGATTAGTATTAGGACCAGCCACAATTGTTATTGTTAGATACAAATGGACAACATGAGTACTAAAATACTGGATTAACTAGTGCAGTTTTGGGAGACATTGGGGGTTTAGTTGTGTTTGGCAGCGAAAGGTAACAATAACTGAGGAGAGAAACAGTTGGAGTTGCATAGACTTAAAAGAGAGTATATAAAACAGTATACACAACTACAACACGAAGCACGGAGCCAAACGAAACTTACTAAGATCCAGCAAGGCGCAGTGAGCAGTTAAATAAGTGTTTGTTGTTGTTGTAGTAGTAGTAGTGGTTGTTATTGCATGATTGTTATTATTGCAGATGGTGGCAAAATGTGTGACAAAATTGGCGTTGTTTTGGTTGATTGTCATATTTTCATTATTATCATTAAGTAGTTCCATTACAGGCAGTGGCGCATCCAAGGCATCGTGAGTATTGTTGTTGTTGTTGATGTTGTGGGAGTAGTTAGAGGTAACAAGATTTATTTTATCAGCATTAGCCACCATCGTTACTTGGTCTAGTTGTTGTGGTTGTTGTTGTTGTTGTTGTTCCAATTGTAAAGTCTGTACATGTGATTCTAAATACAATTTATCATAATGATAAATTTGAGTACAAAAATGGTGGACACAAGAATCAAGTGAAACGGTAACGGTATTTTGCTAAATAATACCCTTGCAGAAGTTCAATTTGCTAGTCCAAATGGAACTCCAAAATTTAAATGTTTGAAAACCATAAAAAAGTATATTTTACAAGCAATTTAATGTAATAATTGAGTAGCTTTAAATAATAAAAATATACATCTTGGTTTCCACTGGTTTCTATTATAAAAGTTTTAAATAAAACTCAAACCAATCTATACTCATGTGTGCATGCCGTTTGGCACGTTAATTACTATTGATTACTAGATTCTACATGCTAACAGAAAGCATTTATTTGTTTATTCAAGAAACAGCTTTTTCAACAATAGCTTGAATTGTTGTTGTATCTGCAAGGGCATAACAGCTTCGGTCCACCGAAGTGATTACAATTTGCAAGTACGTTTTATAATAGGAAAAAGGAAACGAATGGAAATCAAAACGAGAATATAGAGCAGCCAATAGAAGGCAGACCAATTGTTTGTTCAGTTGGAAGCGAAAAGCGTGTGGATCAAACAGAAACGTCTCAGGACAAAAAGAACGAGCGAGAGGCGGTGGAAATTTTGGTTACGAGAATCGTGTGTAGCGGTTAATTTGCAGTAACTAAGTTCTTTACGGCGTGTAATGAGTCCACTAACTTACCCTGAAGTGGCTGCTGAGTGGAGCTGTTGCTGGCGGGCCGCCAGCTGGCGACTTGGGAGGAGTTCGGCCCGGGCGTTGCAGACAGTGGCTTGAGTGGTTTAAGAGGATCGAAGCTTAAGTTCGCCGCAAATCGAGGCATTGAGGAGTTCCACTTGTCGCCGAAGAGCTGTGAACAGAAAACCTCCATTAGTAAAACAAAATAAAAGTTCCACATTTCTACATACAATATTACGCGAATCGATGGCCAGGGAGCGCACTAGGGAATGACGCATCTCCGAGCTGGACCACTGATAGTTTAGAGCGTGTGCTTGTTCAATGGCACCGAAATGTAATGCTTGCGTTTCGGCCAGCGGTTTTTGGTTGCTTGCAGATTGCGCACAGTCCGTCTCCAACTTAGGAAACATTATCTCGAGCACAGGCTTGACTCGCTCGTTGATACTCAAATGGGCAGCAGCTGGCGGTGGTGGTTGTGGTAGGACGGGCGCCGCTGCAATCGGAGCGGACACAAATGTTGGCTCAGCAAAGTCGCCAAAATCGTCATCGTCAAAACCATCCTCAGAAGCCACTTGTGCTGGCACAGTTGTCGCTGCTGGCGTGGAAAATTCCTGAAAGTCGTCAAATCCATCGTCCTGACTAGCCGCCTGTTCAGTTTCACCAACTGCGGGCGCTGCAGAAAAGTCAGCAAAATCGCCAAAGTCGTCCTCCTCGATCTCTGCCTCTGGCTTAGCCTCGTCCATTCCATTCAGCTCCTGCGGCGGGTTTTCATCAAAATCTTTTGCCTCGAACGGCGCAATCTCGGGGTCAGGCTTAGCTTCAGGAGATTGATTATTCAATGCAGGCGCTGGCTGCGTGGGCGTTCGTACGATCTCTATGGCAAAAAAGTCTGGCGCGCCTTCAGGTATAAATAGTTCTTTGGGTTTCTTTGGCGAACACTCATCGTCGCTGTCGTCGGACACGTCTTCCAGTGTTACCTGGTGACATACAGGGGGTGCTTTGGTAGGCTGCTCATCAGCTACAGGTGACAAGGTGCTTGAAGGTGTATCACTGCCGCTGGAGTATAGGCTTAGGCTGTCAAGTTTGAGCGAGGGCACATTATCATTGGTGTTGGCCTCCTCTTCCTCATCGTCCGCCTCCAGTTGCTGATCTACCTCAACTTGAAGTTCATTTAGTTCTGCTACGGGAGGCAGACCATCAATGTGTTTTGGTGACACTTGCTGCTCCTCAGTTGATTTTGAGTCAGATGTTTTCACCTGATAATTGAAAGCCTCCACTGGAGCCTTTTCTGTTTGAGCAGGTTCAACACTCGGAGCGCTGTACTCTGTTGATATGGGCAATTCTGACAACTCGAAACCTACAAAGGGAGTTCTTTATTAATAAATATAAAAGTGCGTGACTACAAAGTGCAATTACCTTTCGCATTGAGCGAGGTGTCGTGTGTGTCGGTGACTAAGCCATACTCAGAGTATTCGTCAGCTTCGCCGTCTTCCAAGTGCAGCGTTGACTGTAGCCCCGAGTCGTCGTCGTCCTCACCAAAGTCGATCGGGGGTGGAGTGCTGCACAAAAGCGGCGGCACATTTACCATTTTGTGTGTCCTTTGTTCCAATTTCGCACTCGTTGTTTTTGTTGTGCTAATTTGACTAACAGCAGCTGCAAGCACTTCAGGAACTGTCGCGCTGGTGCTGTGACGTTTTCAACCCGTTTATCTGTGTATGTGTATTGGTTCTTAAGTGTATGTGTGTGTATATTTGTGAGCCCACTCAAGGTCTGTGCTGGAATTTTCGGAGTTGACTTTATGTTATGCACACACGTTGACTTTGGGCTTATGGTATTTTACTTAAGTGTCACTTGCGCAATGATTTTGGCCTAAAATATATAGTTTAAACGTTTTTATGTTTCAAATTCGCCATGTTTTCAACAAAACAAATTTTTTCCAGGCCTAGTTCTGACATTCACACTTAGAGATGTGTGACATGTAACGAGTGATTACAGGTAGCGAGTCACTGTTGAAAATCAAAACAAAAAAGTAACGGACACACATCATATTCATATAGGAGAGAATGTAAAAATTAATTTCTATATTTTCTATAAATATATATTTAAAATACAATTCTTAGATGAAGTTTTATCAGATATCGAAATATATATAACAATAACACATAGTTATCTCAGCAGAGATATATGCAATCAAATTTTGCTTTTGTGTGTGAAATACATTTTATGTTAAGTTTTTTCCAAAGCCGAATTTATGTTGTGAACTGTGTAATCTTAAACACATATTTTAGAAAAGATTTGTTTGAATTTTAACACAAATATTTTACGCAAGCAAAACGTAAGGAATTTTGCAGCACTGAAAATACCGATATTTTGTATATCGATTGTGTTTTTGTCAGTCTGACAGCTGCTTTAAGGTTATACTACTATTGTAGTGGACTTGAATTCGCATAATTTATTGGTAAATATAATTTTTTGTAGTAGAATTTGTGTTCTATCAGTTTTCGTAAGCATTATGTGCAGCTTTATATATATTTAGTAGCAACCAAACAACTGACACATTAATTTTCCTTGCAGCTATTGGTCTTCACATTACATAACTAACCAGCTATGTCTCAGGCTCCAGTTCGTGTCTCGCCGCTTATCAAGCTCGGAAGATGGTCCTTGCTGATTGTGGGTATTGCCTATGGCGCTGCCCACCAAAGCCGACTCTCGAAGAAGGAGGAGAAGGTGCGTGAAATCGAAGCCCAACAGAAGGCCGTACGTGATGCAAAGTTGGCTGAAGAGAAGAAGCGCAGCGCCGAGGCTGAGGCTAGGGCCCTTGCTGAGCTGTCGAAACCTCGTACCAACTAGAATGCATATTTAGTTTGTCATTAACAGTTAATTAATTGCTTCTACAAGTGCTCGCTCTAACAACATCCAAATTCCATAACGCGCAAGCGATCGGACAGTGTTGCTCCGAAGCTATCGAATTATCGATCGTGTTTGTGTGTTTATCTGAAGTTTGTGCAAATTAAATGATTAAAAATGAAGGAATTATGTAAAACATACAACTAGTGTCTGATATATTGCTTATTATAGATATCCTTCCTGTTTGCTTTCAATAGAGATACGTAGTCATCATATTTTGAGTTATTTCATTGTTAAAGCACAGAAATCTGTTCACCTCCTATGATGAGATGCCGCAGCAAACTAATTCCGTGTGGATAAGTTTTTGTTGAATCAATAATTACTCGCTGCCAAGGCGATAATTTAATAGTAATAGGTGTTGAAACACCTCGCTTGTCGGGGTCACACGCAAGCCACCTAATGTAAGCGTCAGCACACGGCTGCAACGGGCTAGCGATATGTCGAATTTCTTAGAGCAGTTGCCCAAGCATCTGCAGGAGATTGCAGAGCGGGGTAAGATCTCTCATACTAGTGTTGCTTAAGTGATGCCAGCTAATGATCTAATCTAGTCAACGTACTGACACCCGAGGCAATATTAACCACGCCTCGCATTAAGTTTATGGACACTCGCACCTGTGAGTTGAATTCTTGCGTGCATAGCTGCATCCCGGAGGACGTGCGCATTCTGAAGGAAGCAGCTGCCAAGTGGCTGGCTGAAACGCCTGTGTCAGGTAACGCACGACCGGCCAATTGTGTTGACCTTTTAAATATGCAAAAAGTGTGCTCTTAGCGGATTCCCTATTTAAAATACCCGCTCGCCTGAAGTGGTCCCGCGTGACCTTTGGCTGTGCTGCTCTTGATCAGTGCACAGGCGGAGGTGTATCGATTCGAGGCATAACTGAAATCTGTGGCAACTCGGGTGTGGGCAAGTCCCAGGTACTCTTGCAGCTGTCGCTCAGTGTGCAGTTGCCTGTGACGCTTGGCGGCTTGGGCAAAGGCGTAGCCTTCATCTGCACCGAGGATGCATTTCCTTCGCGTCGCCTACTTCAGATCAGTAAAGCATTCGAGGCACGTTATCCGGAAGAGAAGCTGAACCTTTTGGGCAACATCTTTATCGAGCATCAGTACGAAAGCGTAAGATATTCGAAGCATTCTCAAACATTATCATATCCCATCCTCTCCGTTGCAGCAACCCTTGCTCGAGTGCATCAGCAATCGCTTAGCCCAACTACTGCAGGAGCACAGCATTGGCCTGATCGTCATTGACTCAGTGGCTGCCATCTTCCGTTTGTACACCGACTTCAATAAGCGCGCACGGGACATGCGCCGCATGGTGCATGCGTTGCTCAGCTATGCGGACAAGTACGACTGTGCCGTGGTGTGCTCCAACCAAATGACCGCCACTGCAGAAACGGATGACTCGCGTATGGAGGATGTGCCTTGCCTGGGCGTGCAATGGGCGAATATGAGTCGGACCCGCATACGCATATCCAAGGTGCCCAAGCAGTACAAGCAGGGCGATCAGTTGCTCACCGTGCGGAAACTAGAAGTCGTCTATGCACCCGAGACCCCAAATGCCTTTACCGAGTTCTTGATAACTGGCGAGGGCGTCGTTAATGTGCCAAAACCATCGCGGCCAACGGCCATTAAAAGAAAGTAGATTTAATTTGCTGAATTGTTTACTTTATTCTTTGAATTTAAAATTTGTAACGGCTGCTGATACGCTCGTCATAGATTCGGATTTACTTTTGCTCTTCTTTTGTTTTTGTTTTTTTGTACAAACACTCACAATAGACATGTAGGTATTTTGCTTTGTTTGCTATAATATTTTCCATCTATAATATAGTATAATATATAGTAGCGATTTACACTTAGGACTGGTTCTGCTTAAACACTTGTAGTTAATAGTTAGCATAGTTAAATTAAATTTGTAATTAACATGAATTCACCAATTGTTGTCGTTTTAGCTGTTATGCGAGATGCGAGCGCTTTCTCTCTCTCTCTCTCTCTCTCTTTCTCTCACTCCCTCTCTCTTCTAACTCTTTCGTATACTTTATCACATGAAATTTTCGAAAGTTCAGATTACAATAATAATAGTATTTTGCATTTATTTTGTTTTTTTATTTTTGTTTTTTTTTTGTTTTGTTTTTTTAAGTTTTTTAACTGCACATTAAACATTTAAATGCGTTTCTAATGGCAACATTTACAAAGCCTAAACTTAAAGCTAGCGCGTACATTCAATAAATTACATAAATATGTGTAAATGCCTTAAACTAACAAGCACACACACACACACAGAAACACATCAAGCGATCATTGCAAAATAGCAAAACGAATCTTGGGTGAGAGCTGGCCGTGTGCTTGAGCAATATTCGACTTTTTTGGCACAAGTTAATTTGACTGGCTAGGTGTGAATTGGGGGATCAGGGGGCCCGAGAGCAACGGTCCTGTCAGCTTAGTCCATTTGCACATCGGGGTCCTGCGAATCTTGTGCCTCGGTGGATGTGCCCGGCTCGCTGGCCGTCTCATCGTCTTCCGATTCACTTTCGTTCATTTCCGATGAATCCGGCATGGCGCCTGCCTGCAGCTTCGTATTGGCCATGGCCAGGGCAATAGATATCTTGGAGGCGGCTAGCTTGCTCTCAAAGTCCATCTCAGCTAGCAATGCCTTGGACGGTGAGCTGCGTCCATTCTCCTGTGCGGCTGCAGCAGCAACAGCTGCGCGCTGCAAGCTCACCGCTGGCGATTCCTCCAGTTTGATGTCCAGCTTCTCAGTCTGCTCCAAAGGTGCCGCCGGCTCCACTGTTAGCGGTATGGCGTGCTGGTGCAGCCGATGGTGGTGAAAGGCCTCACCAATGCTACTATTATTATTATTGTTGTTGTTGTTGCTGTTGCTGTTGGCATTGCGCTTTTCAGCCGCTTTGTTGCCAGCAATCGGTGTGGAATCGGTGGCATTAGCACTAGCTCCATTGGCTGCCGCTGGGCTGTTTGCGGCTTTTGCGGTCTTCTCCAGCAGAGCATTCAATTGCTTTTTAATTTTGGTCGTCGCGTGCTTTGTTTGCAATTTGTTTTCATTATTACCGCTGCCGCTCTTAGTTGGTGTTAATGTGTTGCTGTTGCCGCTGCTGCTGTTGTTGTTGTTAGTGTTAGTGTTGTTAGTGTTAGTGTTAGTGTTATTGCCGCGTGATTTATCCCCTTGGCCATTTGACGCCTTCTTTGGTGTAGCCTCCATATTGCTGGCCGTGACGGACGTAGGCTGACAGCCGCCATCATCAGCAGAGCCAGTGTTGCTATTGCTATTGTTGTTGTTGTTGTTGCCTTTGGATTGCTGGTCTGTGGATGTGGGCTTGGACGATTTATGCTCGGCTGCCTCGTTGTTTGTGACATTATCCTGCTTTTTCCACTTAGTGCGTCGATTTTGAAACCAGATTTTTACCTGAAATTAAATAAAGAGGGTTTTTTGATTAAATAATATTAAATTAAAATAATAAATTTGGGAAACTATAAAATCAATCAAAGCGCGGAGCTTTAAAGCATTCTTAAATAAACTACATTTAGTGAACGTTTATGGGGATTTAAGATACTTTTAACATTTCAATTTTGTCCTGTATAAATGTTGTATACAAACTGAAAGAGGACTGAAATCAGAAATTAATCGCAAATCAAAGTTAACCAAGGAGAGGCGGTAGCTTCACAACATTCTTTGTATACAAGTTATGCAATAACATTCATTTTTGTTTTAAGATAAGAGCCAGCTTTTGTCTTTCGTTTTATTATACCCTGAACCCATTGAAAATGGGAAATCAGGGTCAACACGAATATATATTTCGAATTTAAAGTCTCTAGCACATTCAAGTCATAGCAAATTGTAGTGTATAGGACGAAAGAAATTAAGAATGAAAACATATATAGTGTTAAAGATAATATAGTAAGAGCTTTAAAGACTACTTAATCTTAATATTAGCCATTCAGTGGTTATTGACAATATTAATCATCTTTGGAGTTCTCTAAAGTCTCTAGAAAATATGTGGAATAATCAAGTGTTATCCGCTCTATTCCAATAAGTAGATGTAACAGATAGCCAACCAATGATAACTGAAAATACTTGTATTTGTTTTGATTTTAGCTATGATTCAGGTGAAGAATCTTTAGCTTATCGCATGAACATGTTCATATGAAGAGCTCTTGGACTACTTATGAGTCATCCGGTTCGAGTTGCTGGAGTCAGTTAGCTATAATTAGGCAATGTTTATGCCTCATTTGCCCTTATTAGTGTGCGTAAGACAAATAATTAAAAATTATGTATCGCATATTCCACTCGCAAACACTTCCGCTACGTCAGCTACAGTTCAAAACAAGCAACGTTCAAATGATGTGGGGCTGTCAAAATGCAGAAGCCGCCTATCATCCACTGCCACTGGCATTCAGTAGGCCCATTCAGTGTTCAGTGAGTGTTGTGCTCCATGTTGCACGGGGCAACGGCGCCGGAGGATGCTGCGGCGGGCAGCGTCAATGGCGCAACATAAAACATTTGCTTCTTATTTCCATTTCATCCAAAATGATGGCCTAGCTAAATAAATGAAAAATCTATTTAAATCGCGCACATAATTAGTATTTCAGCGGCATGTCTGCACACGCACACACACTCACACATACAGAGGCACACACGCGCACTAGGAATATGAAGCAAAAATAAGCGCCAAAGATAGATGCCGTCATATGACATGCTCATTTTGCCGGCGTACCGTAAAAATGATGAAATTAACATGAAAAAAAAACGGGATAGAAAAAAATGAGAAAGAAAATAAACCATTTTCTTTCCACTTAGCAGAGGAAGCGCTCAAGTATACAAATAGAAATTGAAAATGCGTTAAATAATTTCCCATATTGAAAATCAATTAATTGATTGCCAAATATTTCGAATTTCGAGTACGCGCCCAAAATAGACGCACATCAATGAAATGCACTTGTCGATGGATTGATGTGTGCGCAAATTGTTTGTTTTATCGATGAAGATGGATTATGAGCGCTGCCAATGGTCTCTATCTATCTTTTATGGCTGGCAGTACGTTAGCTCGATCCGCTCGTAATTACACTTTGGCTATATACAATCGATCAATTACTCATTCGAATGCCCCGTGCCCGATACCCCATACCCGATGCCTGTGCATTAATTCGTTAATAAACAATAAAACAGCGCCGTGTTTACCTTATGAGCAATTTTAATGGCCATCCAAAGCATCATTTTTGTACATAAAATGGGCTACTTTAATGGGCCATGCACGTACCTATATATACCTGATTATATATATTTATGCGGGCATCTCTCGACCACACTCGCTTTCCTTTTCTGCTTTTCTGCTGGGCACATGCCGCGCACTACTTACATTTAATTATTTGATTATTTTTTAATGTGTGTCTGGCCTAATTTACCCATTGCGTTTCTTTTAATTGCGTGTGGCATTTTTTATTGCACACACATTTTGCTGATTAATTTCCTTGGCATAATCCAAAAAATCCAAAATATTTCTTATATTTGTTGTGACCCATCGTAAGACCCCATTTTGAGCCAAGCAATAGGATTTACATACAAATATACGACTCTGTGTATAACATACCTACATCAATTTCTAAAAATACAAGCCAAAACTTTGTCGTCTAAAGTGAAAAGTTGAGTTCTCCCTCTCTCCCACTCTCACTCTCTCTATCTATCTTTCTCTCGTTTTCCCTAACGTGTTGTCGTTTATGATTTATTGACATTTAAATGTGTGCTCTGATGCCCATTTAAAAAGGGGAGCTTAAGACACTGACAGAGGGGGCGAAACCAACTGCCAGTCAGCAAAAGGCGCCTTCATAACATATTTTGGAAGTGAACTGGATTTAGTAAGCATATCTGTTTAGTAACTATAGATGATTGGACTTGCTGACTTGGCAGCTGAAACTAGAGATATTTCAATCTAATTCTCTTAGCATGAAAATATAATATAAAAAGAAATAGAAAAACAGTTTTGTCATAGAGAAATCATCTTATCTATTAAAGTAGACCAGTCAACATGGTGACATAGGTGTGTGAGAGATAGAGAATTAGGAGTAAATTGAATCGATCATTCAAATTACTTGTTTTATTTTATAATATATTTCTTATATTTGTTTTTAACTCCACAAAACTTCATTAATATTCATAGATCCTTTAATAAACTCAAAATGGCTGCGATTTTAAATGGTCCGCTAGCTGCATGCCTGTGTGTGCATGTGTCACTGTGTGTGTGTGTGTTAGAGTAATTAATTTTCATAACGCATTTGGTGCTTACTTTTTAAAAATAATCACAAACCAGTGTGCCACAAGGAATAAGCACTCCAACTACAGAAGATGAACAACTGAGTAATACCCGCACCTCCCAATTCCTATGCCAGCATATGCAAATAAGATGTTGAGTCCCATGTGTTAAATCTAGATAGTCAAAAGTATTATAATCTATAGTTTCATTCTTGCTCAAGTAGTCCAAGTATTTATAGACCGATATGCCCGCCATGCGCATTTGGTGGCGGTATAATTATGATCCAACAATGAGAAGCTAAATTGCTCATGGTAAGAATTTGGCGCGTTCGCCCCTCACGTTCAAATGCTAACGACTACTTTGCACCACAATTTTGTTTTGCTTTTGCGTGCCAAGAAAAATTCAGCATTTTCTTTTTGCTGCTCCTAACAAATTATGTTTTTATGTGTAATTTAGCATATTTTGTTAGTTCGTGTTTCGCGTAAAAAAAAGTTATGATAATTGCTTGCGGCTTCGCCTGATTAGCTCATTTTTTGGTTGCTGCACAGTAGAGTTTGGCTCAGTCGAGAGAATGATGAAACGTATAAGTCTATTATATAGTAAGTGAATATATTGATGTTCTTTCTCAAGATTAGTCTCACTTTCTCTGCTCAATGCTGCTAATGCTGTCAATCTTAGCCCAACAACAACTGTGGGCCCAATGGCAATTATGTAACTGCCATCGAAATCAAATATGTAGCTAGAACAAACAGACAAATGAAGCCAAACATAGGCTTAATGCAGGCCTCACCTCGATTGCCATATCCCCATCTGTGTGCTCGCATATTGCCGGTGCCGTAAATCACTTTGTTCCAGGCAAATATGCGCATTGCAATGACATTACTAATTAATAACATAATCACTGCGTTGGCTGTCAGTATACCCTGGATGAGGTGTAAAGCGGGTATGCGTGATTGTAGAGCTGGAAAGCTTTATCTTATCTTATTGAGAAGTGGGCTTTCAATTTAGTTAGGTATATAAAATATCTCATCGTAACAATTTGATTAATAATCAATGAAGATCATCATAATTAATTACAAATTTGATCAACAAAACTGTGGTTTACAATATATCTATATCACATAGTACTATCAGCATACCATAGTACTATAAGTGGACTCATGTATTGCAGAAATGTTCTTCTCTTTAAAGACCTATGAAAGTCCGATCGGAATATTATGAAAATATTATTTTACTGTTATCCCTTAATTCGAATTTTCAGTTATGGACCCTTAAAACTTTTGCTGACATGTTCTTGGACTATGAGAATGATAGTTACCATATCATAATTATCTTATCACAATCTTATAAGACTCGTAAGAATATTATCAAGTTCTTATAGTACTTTTACTCTAATGTATTGAGAATGTTAAGAGAATGTTAGGAAAATGTTATAACTATGTTATGAAAAAGTTCGTTAATTTGTGAAAAACTTTTTATACTGGATTGAGCATGTTTTGACATACATCTTATACATACATTCTTACAAGCATCCTTTAAGAATGGTGGGTAACCGTTTATAGGATACGCATAAGTCATCATCAGTTGTTGATTGTTTAAAATTATGCTTATCGTATACATGTAAGTAGTGTGCGTATGTATGGGTGTATTTGACTCGATTTATTTTGCAATTATTAATTAAATAGACTTAAATGCAACTGCTGCCAAAATGCGTAATGGCAACAACAATGCCGAATGCCCCAGGCGGCCTCAGGGCCACGGAGCCCGCACTTCCTGCACCACTCACTGCACCATCCACTGCAGCAGCATCTCCGCCCTAACAATTTATCGCATTATATATTTTGGGCAGCGGCTGTGGCTAATGAACGAAAATGCTGACCAAATTGCAGTTAATACCATTTTATGCAACATATTTTATGTGCAATGTGTAATAATTACACAAAGTCTTGTTGCTGCTCCCCTCCCCTCCCCACCCGCCGCAGCTGTTTGTTTTGGCATTATTATCTGTAGTGCTCATGCGATATTTCAAAGCCAAACTGCACTGCTGCATAGCAAAACAATTGAATAAATATTGACTCTAGCGAAAAAAGAAAATCATTTTGTGTTTCGCATTAATACTGCTTTAGTTTCGTATGCGTGTGGCGGACTGCAGCTAAATGAATTTTAATTGCAGCCACTCACAAAAGCGGAAACTGTTTCTGATTTGAAGTCATGTGTGAAATTAAAAAGCGACCGCCATGCAAATAAGAATGCAGCACAGCGGCAAGGGTAGAAGGAAAGATACCCCTTATGCTGGTATCTGAAGTGAATGACTAACTAGTGTTAGCTAGAGTTAAGACAAACCCACAGCATTAGAATGAGGATTATCATTCATGAGAAATGAACACATATATATATAAAGAGAATATTGCACGATAAACTCATATAGTCTAGACTCTAGACTCTAGAGCAATGTCTAGAAGAACCAGTCACTTTTGGTGACATTAACAAGTGGAAACATAAATCGAAGTTTATTATAAGCTCTGCTTTATGGTTTATTATAATTATTTATTTATTTCACAAATCTGAAGTATTGAAGCTTTTGAGTTTCAGAAATAGACAGCCAGATCAAAAAGCTATATAATTTATGGAAGCGAAATTTGCTTGCAACAAAGTTATATATCTATACTCAAAGGATTCATGGTACAAAAAATGGGAATTTATCAATGCGTGAGTAGAATATGCAAATCTATTGACAGGATTCGCTGAATATGACCTCTCTTTATTGACCAAATATATTTTTTAAGCTCAGCTTTTATACTTTTTGGGAAAATACCCAAAAATATGTGTTACAGTCAGTATAATTGCCATGAGAGACATTCACTACACAGTTATTTGGGTGCAAAATTAGTATATATATTTAAAATATATTTTTAATGGAATCCTTGGTATATACATATATAAATCTATATATACAATTACATATCAGATACTCGTATGAGAGACATTCACTACACAGTTATTTGGGTGCAAAATTTGTATATATATTTTAAATATATTTTAATGGAATCCTTACAATCCTATAATTACATATCAGATACTCGTAAATATTTGGGTTTACCTATCTTCAGTAAAAATCATATAGATTCCGTACAAAAAGAAATTTGAAATTAAACCAACCCAACGAGCAGCTGTCCATCTGAAGAGTCGCATCCATGGAAGCTGTTTACTAACATGCTACATATATATATACACTCTTTATGATATCAAATATATGTCAGCCTGCATTTCATTTTTATGGGTATTTTTTGAGTTTTACGATACACCCCATTAGGCATTTTTATAGGGTGCTCTTTAGTTAAATAGCCGTTTCGCTGTTCACATTTTATGCGTTGCGGTTTTAAAGTTTTTATTTTAAGTTTGGCCAAAACAAATTTCCAGCTGGCATAAATTAAGTTTATTGGTAATCGCAGAGCGAGACAGCTTATACTATTCGGGCATTGGATGGAGGGAATCAGCCCTTGCCATTGCCTTTTTATGTTTAGCGCTCGCCACTTTTAATTGGCTTATTGTGTCGACTGTTGATTGTCGAAGTTGCCGTCCACGTGGCTCTTAAATGAGCTGGTTTGCCTACCTCGTATAAGACTCTCAGCCCGTGTTGCCTGCAGCAAGTCGCTTCAAAGATCTAACGATTTGCGGCCTACTCTTTAAACGTGAACACATGTATGTGCGTGAGTATGTGTGTGTGTGTGTGTGTATGCTATGCACGCCAAAAATCATCTTGAACAAAATAACTCAAAAGATGCCCGCATTGCCCCGGGATGTCTGTCAACTGCTGTTGATTTGCTAATTGCCCGGTGTTTAGCGGCTAAAATGTGCTAGCACACGCCCACCCAAAACCAGCGATCTGCCAAATAGCAAGAGAGAGAGAGAGAGAGAGGGAGTGAGAGAGAAGACAAATATGAAAAATTGAGAAAGAGAGAAACATATCGAAAGGGAGAGCAGTGTTGTCTGCGCTTTTAGTGGCTCCGCCTTTATTTAAATATTATGTTCGTCGCTCGCCAATGAACGCGGCTGCTGCTGCTGTTGCTGCCGCCGCATTCGGGCAGTCAAAATCTGATTTATAAATAATTAAACTGGGGCTCATACACACAGCGGCAGCTGCTCGTCTAGCTAAACTAATTTATGCAAATTTTCAGCCACTCAAAATTAATAATCAAATTTGGTTTCATGCGCTGTCAAATAGCAATAGTTGTGCTACTATGGATGTTGCTGCTGCTGCTGCTGCTGTTAAGCCCCTCAGCGACAACTAATTGAGGATACTTGTTATTGTGTGTAATCACATTACGGCGTACACAGTTCAAATAATTTTGGTGTTATTTGAATTCATTGTTATTGACACAGGGCACTCGAAGCGCTTTGACTGCGTCACGTAAATGCAACATTTTAATTAAGTTGCGGTCAATGGCAATAATGTTTAATTGTGTTTAAATATTTCAAATATGCAAATGGTCATCTGCTCGATTTGGCCTTTTGGCCAGCAATTATTAGTGGCAAAATAATAATTTCACTTCTGTTTGCAATTGATGGCATTTCCGAAAGAGAATTTCAAATTGATAAAAGATTTTAGGGCATTGTTTTGCGGCTGAAAATTAATTTGTTTAGAAATATTTGCCGCCCCTCGTTAAAAATGCACGAGGCAGTTAATAATTTGCGTGTCATTAAATGTTCATTAGTCTAATTGCTTTTCCAAATTAGTCGCATGAATTTAATACAATTGCAATTAATTAATGCATATTTCAGCTTCATCACATATTTAATTCCTCTTTATATACTGAAAAGAGTTTGAACAGACAAATTCCTAAAACATACGCAACTCATTGATTTCTCCTTTATTTCTCTTGGAATTTCTTACGAGCTCAATTTGAATACTTGTTTTAGTGATTTGATGACTTCAAGCAATTTGGGTACAGTTTCATTAAATATCCTGGATATTTAGCAATTTTGCAAGTACGATATAGAAGCAATCTCTAAATGGCTAAAATATTACGCACACGCCACAGTGCCCCAGCTTATACAAGCATTACGCATACGCAGCGTGGACTCAGGGGAGACTATAAGTCAAGGACTAACAGAATTTACTTTGCTCCTCTTTTATTGAACATTTGCATTTATTTAAAAATAAATTAAGAGCAGCTCACGTCAGTTGTTCATTTTTATGACATGAACAAATAGTGAGTGTGCGTCATTAATTTAAATACAGTTTATAACAATGATAAGCGGAGCAAAGGCAACAAAAGCGCACAATCTGCCGTCCAGGTCATCTATATGTAGCTGCAGTGTCCTCGAATGATGAATTGCCATTTGATTTGTTTGTGCTGCTTGTGGCAGCAATTTAATTTAATTATCGTATTTGCCACTTGGCCAAATGCCAGCCATAAGCCGAGTCAGCCTTCCCATTGGTTAAATACACACGCATGTTTGTGTGCGAGTGCGAGTGTGTGTGTGTGTGTGTGTGTGCGAGTATGTTTGTGAGGTCAAAATGCAGATGCAGTTGCATCGCTGCAGCAGTCCTGGCCACCTGGCTGGCAATTACGCCGGATTATGAACGGCGGCAAACATTTAAAATGAAATGTCCAATGCAAATTGTCAGGAGAGCAGCGCTTGGCCCTAAATCGCAATAGCAGCAGGCGTACAACTCATGGAGCGTCGGGCCCCTGCCCCACGGGCACTAAACCCTATTTTCGCTTCCGCTCCTCCGCATGGTCGACTTCTCTGACGCTAATATGCAAATGCAATTTGCCGCGTGTAGCGCGTGGTGTTCGCTGGGTAATCGTAACACAATTACAATGTTGTCAGTTTGCCGATGTATATATACTTATATATATGTACACATGTGTGTGTATGTGTATTTGTAATTGCGCCCCGATGCGTCGCACTGAAGCGACAGACCTACAGGGCGAGGCGAGGCTAAGGGTAGGTGGGCCAGCCGCATGCACGCGTAATTAATTGATTTTTATCTGGCTTGAGGCTATTTTACAGTTTGTTGATGACAGACGATGCAGACACGTGGGCGCAGCAGCCCACGAACCCGTTCGTTGCAACTCTGCTCGAATGAGAGCCACCTTCACCCATGCCCATGCCCATAATCAGTTTTGCGGCTTTCACAGTCCACGTATGTGTGCGCGTCTGTGCGGAGTTTATTTAAAGAGATTTTTATGACTGCCACCACTTTATTTAGGACTCTTGGAGCTGCTGCGTTTTTTTCTCCCTTCTGCTCAATTTATTGTAGGGCTGTTGCTCTTTTTTTCTTTGGCATTCATTGTCAGCGCCTGTTTATTTTCGGCCAGCTCGCTGGTTTAATGAGGCGTATGCGTAATGTTACAATGTTGCGTTATTTGTAGCAAAAATTAAGTTGCATGCGTCCAGGTTATATAGCTATATGTGAATATGTGTGATATGCAGCCAGCAAGTGTCATGTCTAGACTCGCCCAGCTTTGCAAGTGCAATTAAGAGAACTTCTGACAGCTCAACAGAAATAAAAGCATTGTAAAGTTTCTAATAATAATATTCATGTAAGAGGCAGCAATTACACGTACACGAATAAAGATTTTGAGCTACTCATGCAAAACCTTTCCCAGAAATTTATATACATATAACGTTTCCATTACAAATTATATCTTCTTGGGACTGCCATTGACGTATGTATCTTATTATAAACATATCAAAAGCATTATATATGTATTTGTGTCTAAATATGTCTTTTGTGAAATCCAGCTGAAACTGCTCAACTCCCACCTGAAATTGCTGGCTGAATGTATTGAGATACATTTGGTATGTTTCGTATTATGTATCCTATTTTGTCTCAGCCCAAGCTGAGGCTTCTAAACATGTCTCAGACATATGCTCGGGGGCCTCATGTGGATACCGACTGTGGCTGGCCGGAACAACAACAGTTGATGCAGTTAATTTGCAGATATTATTGCTGTGATTAACACATAGATGTTTATGTGGACAGTAATGTTTTATATACAAACAAACACACACGCACACAAACAAACACTGCTGTGAAATCAGTGAGGTGCACTTAAGCATTGGTTGGCTGCTGGCAGGATATACAAATATACCAAAACCACACACACACACACACTCGCACACACACAGACAGCTGTGTACGGCTTGGGTGATAAATGGCTGGCAAGCTTATAATATTAATAAAACATATAAAGCACTTGAGCATGTCGACATGCATAACATGTTGGCTCATACAGATAAGCAAGGACACAGAAGCGGCACACGAACAGTACACCAGACAACACAGCACAGCAGATCATGGCCACGTAACGAACGAATATGCACACCTAGAGAGAAGCCCATGATTGGCATGCCGTGCGCTTAGTGTTTGTATATAAACTTGTAATTAATTGACTTGATGGAAAATGTAATTTAATTAAGCAGACATTTCAATGCGGTTGCCGTTGACTACGGCTATGACTACGACGAGGAGCTGTTCAGGCTTGCAGCTCCTTGTTGTTGCCATAGCTATTGTTGTTGCTTTGATTGTGGAGCTCTTTGCCCACTACCGCTCTTTAAGAGCCAATTAGTCTTATGGCATTCGAGTGCACATGGCGTATGCGTAATCCGACCTATTAATGCAATTTCAAGTTGGCTTTAAGCCACACACAAATAGGTGTCTAAGAAATTGATTTCTCGAAAAGGCTGACATTAAACAGTGCTGACCGAGATAGACAGCATTCATGACAATTTTCCAGCACCGAAGTATATGGCTAGGAGAGGCGATGCCTGTGCTTTAATTGCAGCTGTGCTGGCCGGCCGAACAGTCTCGGCCACATGCAGACTTAATTTATTCTAATTAGTCAATAAGTCTTAATTTTCACTGGACGTATTTGTGTGTATTCAAAGCACAAATGTTGCCTGGCTTCTGGCCTGTGGCAGCTGCAATATAATGTGGCATTATAAATCAACTTAAATTTGCTCAGGCATTAAATGAAATCACACCTTGGCTGCAATATTGTATCACTTAAATTACATTTCAATAATATGTATTTTGAAATGAAATTATCTCGAGTAACCCATTTGCCCGTCAGGCTTAGCAATGTATCTTAATGTTGCAGCACACAATGCATAATTCCTTATAAATACTATGCATTACAATTAGACTGCAAACGATATACAGTTGTGTTAGTGCAAATAAAAGTGCTGCAAGACATAAAACATAAACTATATGAAGTTATTTTGTATACGAAGTTTACGTAATGTTAAATTCTATTTCCATTCTTCTTACTAAGTTTGCAATGAGATCAAAATATTTAAATTAATAACAAAATGTTTCAAACTCAATATTAATTTCACATTGTTTCCAACATATTTCATTTATCGTTCATTTTAGTGCTTATATATTTTTGAACACAGCTGTACAAACTATACTAAACTATACTAAGTATAGTATGAATTCTGTTATTTAATTTTGTATTATATGTGTAGACAAATGAGAACGTTTCTCATTTATTTAGTAAATGTAATTTTCATTTTGATTCTATACTCATTCACGAAGTGAAATGAGTATATTGGCTTTGTGAAATGTTCGTTTTGCTGTACCTCAGTCTGTCCGTATGAACGCAAACTATTTGTACGCTATTCAAGCTAATGACTTGAAATAAATATAAAGTTTCAACAATTTTCTGATATGTTCAATAGCAAATCGGAAAATTCATTTTTCGGTATCTCGGAAATATTACTTGTAGGAGTGTAGAAGTGCTAAAGAGTTGAGATTTGGAGTGTATACTCGCATTGTCATCTCAAGTTCAAAAAGCTATGGCGGATATGGTGCGTGGAAATGCTTTGGGGTGGGTACTGTCAGGACATGAATGAGTATTTTGGAGTCGGTAACGCCCGGACTTATTTGTTTTGCTTTATTTGTGCAATTGGCTTAATCAATTATTTTAGGTGTCAAAGCTTTTCCACAAATTTGTTTTCAGATTTATTAATATTATATATCGCATATATTTTTTACTGAAGCGCAAATCAGAGATATGTATTTGCTTTCACAATTAAGTGGTTATGCAATTGTTTTGGTTGAATGTGGATTATTGGCTTTCGCGAAACTTAATTGAATTAAGAGTGCGTTAAATATGCCATTAATTAAATATGCAGTTGGCGGGCTATTTTATGCACACATTTTTTGCATTCTCTCATTTTAAATGATGGCTAATTGAATTAATAAATATTTGAAATATTTACCTGGGTTTCGGTCACGTTCAGCAGCTTGGCCATTTCGGTGCGTTCGCTCGAGCTGAGATATTTCTTGATTTCGAACTGTTTTTCCAGCTCGAAGATCTGGCGGCCCGTGAAGGTGGTTCGTGCCTTCTTTTTGCGGCGTGCATCCGTTGAGCCTGAGTCGGAGTCGTCCTCGGTGGTCTCCAGGTTGCTGTTGTTGCTCTGCGGCTGGGCGGCGTGGGATGCACTGCTCGGCGAACTGTTGTTGACCAGCAGCTTATCCCGCATTAGACTGTCGCTACTGCCAGTGGGACTTACGTCCGGTGGCAGATCGACCGATAGCTTCTTTTTCTTTGCCGCCGGCTTGCTCGAGTGCTCTGCGGATGAGGAGTGAGGTAGAGAAACCATTAGCCATTGTCTCTTCATGCAGGTGTGTTTGTGCTAACTAAGCTAACTAATTGCGACATGCAGCTATTTAACCTGATTTCAGCTCCATTTTATTTTTACTTTTGCAATTAGCTTGTCAAATGCTATAAAAACTGACATGCCAATCGGCCAGTTTAACTGACTGACTGACTGACTCCATTGTTGCCGGAGTTGTAGTCTAGTGCAGTTTTTACTCACTGTTTCATATGCAAAAGCTATGCGCTGCATACCGAACTCGTTTCTGTTTATACCCTATACATTTGGTGTGTGTGAGCTATACGCGACGAATTTTACATCAACTTGTATGTTATAAAGAATAAGATCATGATCTATACTTCACTTTGCTAACCATGATAAAAATCTTAAATTAAGATCAGAGTTCATAGGTCAATCTATAGTCGTTTTCGACTTCATGTTGTATTTACTATTATGTTGCCATTGTTTGAGATTGTCAGTTGAATTGAGTAAGAATGTGAGACACACAGAGAGAGAGAGAGAGAGAGAGAGAGAGGGCCAGCGAGGAAGACGGAGTAAAAAGCAACATACAAGTGTTAACAACGCCATGTATTTCAGGTATTGGTTGACTGGGGCCAAAACGTGTCTGGCATGAGTCTGGCTGTTTGTCGCCAATTGCGAATGCATAATTGAAATCTAATGACAGTTAAATGCAAGTTGTTGTTGCCGTCGCAGCAATTGCTAATACGCCGCGTGGGCCGCACGGCCTCATATGGCGTACCGCATATGCATGACACTGTGATTAATTAGGCGACCGACTGACAGCCGCCGTTCTTGTCGCCTCCGGCATTGGCAGCGGTCCGAGCCACTTAATGCCAGCCACCCCTAGATACAGAGCGACACACGACAGTGCGCACAAAGGGCACCCCAGTGGCACGAAATCAATAAAACTAAGCGGCAAAAGCGACAACAAGAGCAAAACCCTAAAACAACAGAAGCGAACACACACAAATGTTTGATTAGATGTTGTTTCTTGTTGATGTTTTGTTTTCCTGCGTTTTGTTTTTGCTCGCCAATTGGCAATTGCCATGTCGTTTCATTAGGCCCGGTTGGCGACAACATTTTAATGGCTAACACCCTCCCCCCCCCTCTCTCTCACACGGCTGGCCATTTATGGGGCTTGCAAACAAGTAATTAAGCGAAAATTAACAGACGACAGTTGCAAATCACAAAATGCGAGACTTGAGCATTCATTCATTCGAAATGCGAATGTGAGCGATAAGTACTCTAAGCATTTGTTGTTATTTCTCATTTGTTATTTGCCATTTGTATGTGTATTATTATTATTATTATTATTATATTTTTGCCAAGTCGAGTACGTGATTTTAATAACAATAAAAGTCGAACGCAGCATTGAGCAATTAACGGCAACAATACAACGAAACAACAGGCAACAATTTTCTGCTCAAGTTTGCTCATTTCAAACTGATTGTTATTACTTATTATTGCCGTATGCCAATTGCTAATTGAATTTGCTGTTTTCATACGTCGCGGCCCCCACCTCCAGCCCCAGCCTCAGCCTCGGTCCTAGCCTCGCCCCTGCGCTGCTCTGTCTGAATTAAACAGTTTTAATGCAGCGTAAATTTAGATTGGCAACCAAATTACATTAGCAAAAACAATTTTCACATAATCAATGCGCGGATCGTTCATTGTATTTACAGCTTATTATTTCTGACAAAATTCCCTTTTCGGCCTATTTACAATATATTTTGCAGCTAATAAAGCTAATGCTAATAAATCAATTTAATTTATCCAGTCGACTATTTTGCGAAAATTGTATTTTCATTTTATATATAGATATGAGCTTAAAGTGACCTTTCATGGTTAACAAACGAAAATTGTGATGTAAATTGAAATTTACGTTGTTTGTCAATAAATAAAATCTATTTTTAATTTATTATTTACTTTGAATTTTAGGTACATTTTTCTTGAAGACTTCTTTTATTGAGGCATTTTTAAATTTATTTATTTATTTAATTTTCTTATTTCTATTAAAATTTTTGGAGTTTTGTTTTAAAATCACATATTTTTTTAATTCAATAACGTGTTTTTTTTTTAACTTTTTATTATCAAATATGTATTTTTTTTATTATTACTGGTTTTTAATAAATATATATTTTCTGTATTATTAGTATTATTATTTTTTTAGTTAAATATACATTTTTTATATTTTTTATTATTAATATTAAATATTATTATTTTTTTTAATTTTTCTATTATTTCAATTATATTATTTTATTATATAAAATTAAAAAAAGCTTTTAAAAGTAAATACATATTATTTTACTATTGCTTTTATATACTTTTAAAAGCTTTTCTGAATTAAATATATATTTATTCATAATAATTATTTCTATTGGCAATCAAAATATTGTAATAGCAAAAGAAAACTAAATAGTTGAATTCAAAATAAGTTTTTTTGTTACATGATTAATAGTTAATAATGAATAACAGTTAATATTTTAATATTAAAATATTTTTAGTATTTTCTTCGTGCTGAACCGTAACCCGTATCATATCTTGGACGAAGCAAATCTCCATTTGATTTCAATTATATTTTCAACTGAATATTGATTAAAATTGAAAACTAAGATAAAAATTTAAAAATTTTAGAAATAAAAATCAATTGGGAATCTTTAAGAATGCATTTTATGCGATAGAAGCAGCCATTAAAAACGAATTGACAATTTGGACTCGAATGTTGATGACCCCGCGCATTGGCAATTATCCGTGGCCAAAATGTAGGACCTTAATGCGAATGCTGGCAATTTGAGCCACGGTCTGGCTTCATTTAATTTGGCATAACACGCATACGCCGCGTTGCCTGCCGAACGCTTCGCTGAAGCGTGTTGAGAGCTTCGCGCTGCGCTCAATTGGCAGGCTCGTCGAGCGTTGCTGCATAAATTTGCTCGGCGCCAATACGAAAAACTAAAAATACAAAACTAAAAATCACCGAATTCTGAATACACTAACTGATTCATATTACTATTAATGTATAATGAGTTAATGCATTAGTAATAAAATTAATTGTCTACTCATATATAACTGAAATTATAATGTATAGAGCTATGTATTATTCTAGTTGTTCAGATTCATATAGTGGACAAATTTTTGGTCTTGCTTACCCTTCTTGGCGCTGGTCTTTCCCAGCAGTTGGCTATGCCTGGCCGCCGGCATGGGTGATGTGGTATTGCTGTCTCGCGACTTTTTGGCCACACACAGATTCAATGGCTGATCGAGCGGGGCTGCCGCTGTGACATTTGCTGCAGCGGCTGTTGCTGCTGCTGTGGCTGTTGTTGCTGCCATTGATGCTGCTGCTGCTGCTGCTGCTGCTGCTACTGCTACTGCTGCTGTTGAGTTGACTGCACTATCCTCCTCACTGACATCGCTCATTGAGGCGCTGCGATGTGTGCGCCGTTCCTGCTCCTGGGGCTGCTGTGCGTACTGCTGCTCAATATTTCGCAGAATGCTCTTTGGTGAAGTGGCCGAACTGTTGGCGGTGACTGTAGAAACGGCAGCAGCAGCAGCAGCGGCGGCGGCGGCCACGGCGCCCTCGTACGCAATTTTATCGGCCATGGCCATGCCCAGTATGTCTGCGATTGAGTGAGGAGTGGGTCTATTAGGCGGACGAGCATAGACATGAGCATGCCAGCTAGCTGCATGGCTTGAAGTGGTCGTGGCTATGTTGGTGGGAAAGGGTGTTATGGGGCGTCGCTGCTGCTGCTGTTGTTGCTGCAACTGTGGTTGCTGCTGCTGCTGTTGAGTAGTCAATTGACGACTAGAAGGTGCCTCGAGCTGCTTCTGCAGAAACGTTGTGGGAGAACTGCCAGCTGAGATGGGACTAGCACTGTTGCTGCCACTGCTGTTGTTATTATCGCGCACTCGCAGCATATTGACCAGCTTCTCCTTGCTGCTGGGACTGACCATTGATGCGGCCGAGGGCGGTATTGTCAATGAGCTGCTGTAGACGTACGAGTTGATGGCCATATTGTAAGCCGTGGCTGATTCTGACTGCAGCTGTTGCTGTAACTGTAACTGTTGCTGTTGTTGGTGTTGCTGATGATGATGATGATGATGATGATGCTGCTGCTGCTGCTGTTGTTGGTGTTGTTGCTGTTTGTCTTTGACTATGCCATAACCGTGCGCCAAGGCGCCGCTGATCATTTCTGCTGCCACCAACGATTCGCGTTCCGTTTCGGGCATCATTTAGGGCGCAGATAATTGGCTCTTAAGTGGGCGTGGTGGCTGGAATACAGAGAAGGAGAAAGTGCGTGTTAAACGGGCAAACGAAATTAGCCAAACAGCTGCGCATTTGTTGTCAACTTGTTAATGGTTTTTGCCGCTGGCTGGCGTTAACCTTAAACTTTTTGCCCCACAATCCAGAACCCACAAATGCAATAAAATACAGAACAGAATAGTCCACCATTTAGTGCCGCCTGTGCGGAATGTAGTCCAACTTATTTAGCCCTCCGCCCTCCTCTACCCTCTACCCTCTACCCTCTGTCAGTATTTGTTTGTGTGTGTGTCTGTCGGCCATTTGCCATTTCCTGGCGCACTGCGTTGTGATTTGCATAACAAAATGCTGGGAGAGCCCTAGCAGTAAGCATCGCTTGGTAAAGGATTTAAACAGTCAAGCAGGCAGGATGGCAGGCACATAGGTTCGGCAAGGCCAGGGGTTCCGCTTGGCGCAGCCTTGCGAACACTTGTGTGTGACTGCTGCGAGTGTTGGCATGAATTTATGGCACAACATTTGAGTGTGACACAATTTAACTTAATTTAACGAACGGCGAAAGCCACGCACCGAGACGACAATAAAACGTACGAGCCCAATTTCGAGTGCGGCAAAGGGTCTTAAATTTATTTTTAGTGTGTGGTGTATATGTGTATGTATATGTATATGTATGTATATAAGCTGCTAGTATTTATGATCACAATAACAATTATATCACTTCATGTACAGCGTGGGGATCAAAATCTGTAGTTAATTTGTTGCCAAGAACTTGCACGCCATTTAAATGCCGTCGTTATGTGTCATATTTTATAGTTGACAATCCCAAAAGCAATTTAAATTAATACAAAGTGCAAAATCATACCAACACAGCCACTTATATTCAACACAAAACGCTCACTCACACTCACAGTTGCCGTCCAAATGTCAGTTTCAAGCAGAGCGCGCTCAATAACGTATAACGTAATGCGTGCTTAAATGTATTTTATTGCCAACAACAACAACAACAACGACGACAACGACAATGGGGATGACACATAAAAGGACTAACCTTTGCCTGTCTCCTCGCTCCCCCACCTTCAAGTTGCTCGCACAAATACACGCAAACAACACACGGAGAGTGCAAATTGAGCGCAATTCGCTCTCAACATTGCGACTGGCGCAACATGTTGCCGGGCAACATGCTGCGAAGCTCGTGCAAAATCACTTACAGCCTAACAAAATAAACAACAAAAAAAGCAACGGCAATTCAAGTCTGTTGAGCTTCTCAAAAGGTTATGTGGGCGGGTGGCGGACTGCGGGGCATTGGTATGATTTAAGGGTGGACATATTCAAGCAGCGGAAGCGAGGCAGGCAAGCGGAAGAAGTTATTTCAATTGCCTGCCTCCACGATGACGACGACGACGACGACGACGACGGCAATAGTAGAGCGAGCTAGTGAAGCAGTAAGAGCGAGTGAGCGAAAGATATGACTGTGGCACGTACAGTGGCTTAGTGTGTTAGCTACTCTGTTTGTGTGTGTGTGATGGGGGGTGTTTGTATGTTTGTATGTGTGTGCCAGTTACCTGGCACGCTTTTGCTTCTTCCACCCGCACGCGGCGTCGGGGCGTGAGGAAGTGGCAGGGTACGAGGCCATAGACGAGGTCCTAAGGGGCAGCTACTAATGGCATTTAAGTTCTGCTGGCCTGTCACAGGCAAAAACATGGGCACACGCTCACGCACACACACACACACACACACATGGAAAAAGTTGCATATGTGGCGTTATGTTTGTGTACGAAACTCTTTTCGCCTCCATTATTATCCTTGAGCCTTTGGCTTTCGCTCTGGCTTGTGCAGTGGCCGTTTCAGCTATGGGTAGCCGAACATTTTGCTTCCTTTTATTTCATTTCATTTCATTTCGTTTCGTTTCGTTTTATTGCATTGACATCAGCTCACATTCCACACTGTCTGTATGTGTGTGGGTGAGTGGGCGGGTGGGCACTGTCAGCTGGCAGCCGCCTGTTGGTATTTTAACAAGCTACTGTCGAATGTTCATCATGACTCCAGCCAGTGCCATTGCTTGTGCATAATTTGCCTTGCGGCTGTGCACCCAGCTCGTCATCATCAACGTTGTCTCCCGTTCACTCCCGTGATCCGCACTTCACTTTGCTCTTCAGCATTTGCTGCGTTCTGCGTTTTTAGCTGTGTGTGTGTGTGTGTGTGTGTGCGTGTGTCTGCCTTTCGCTTGGCGTAGAACGTAGCTGACTAGCTACTTCTTTTCCCTACGCTTTGTCGCGCTCTGCTTTTAGCCATTTTTTGCCTTGTCAGCATAATTCAATGTGCCCTATGCTATGCTGGCATTTATGTTTTGTATGTGACTCTCTCTCTCTCTCTCTCTCTCTTTCTCTCTGTGTATGAGTATTGTTGTCAATCTGGCTGTTAAATTGTGTAATTTGTCATATTTTCGTTATTTAGGCAACTGCCTCTGAGACTGACTGAGCTGAAGTTGCTTAAAACTGGTTAAGCTTCAACTGTTTTCGATGAGGTGTTTATAAAGACGCTAATAATGCTGTCTAGCTCTTTTTAAGCCCCACAGACTTCCCAGGAGCAGCTGCCCCCAACCCCACTGCTGCTGCTGGGCTGTCTCGGGGGAATAATGGTTGTCCAGTGCAGCAGCTTTGAAATTGCTTGAATATTTTATCGAGTTATGTGCTCGCTAATTAAATTGATGTGCCACACACAGAAGCTGCCGCCGCTGCCGCTACCGCAGCCGCAGCCACAGGATATTCGTGCAACAGCGTTCGACAGTCTTTGCAACTATGTGTGCTCCCGCGCGCGTGTGTTTATATATATGTGTATATGCATAGGTGTGTGTGTGTGTGTGTGTGTGTTCGTGTGTGTTTGGTTTGTTGGTTGGCAACTTTAATGAATTTACCTGTGTCATGCGCAGAGTTTTGCGACTTGCGTCTCCGCATGCCTTGCCGCATTGTTGCCTGCTTGTTTTAATCGTTTTCATTTTCTAGACAAAATTACTTATTTTATACTTACATGCAACAGAACTGAGCAACTTTTTAGATGCAAACTTATATGATCGAAGGAATCTGCTGCCTGAACTCAACAAATATGTATTTAAATATACATGTATATGTATATACACACATATATATAAATAGCTATATATGTATTTGAATGTAAATATATACCTTCGCTTGCTTCCGCTCACTCAATTGGTTTAGCTTTGTGACCGACACAAGTGAAATTGAATTAGTTTAAAGTAAAAGTTGAAAAACTTAGCACTGACAACTCGATCAAAGCCAGTGGCACACTGAGCCCGGATTGTAAATAAACAAGTCCTCTCCATTGGTATCTCTCTTATATCCTGCTCTTTACGCTTCGCATTTATTTTGTTATATTTTAGTTTTGACTTTAACGCCGCTCCAGCCGAGTGCGTTGTTGTTTGTGGAGGAGTTTGTGTGCCGCCGCCCAGTCAAGTTGAGTTTTACATTTTATTTTGTTTCCATTGGCACCGGAAAGCAAACAAGAGTTGAACACGAGAAAATTGCGTTACTCCTGCTAACAGTATCCCCACTTGGATGCATAAATAAATCATAAGCGCTCCAAATAAGTGCAGTTGCAGCGCCCAAGCAACGGTGTTTAAGAGGGTGCATTAGCCATGGATAGTGTGCGTGTGTATGGGTGTGTGTGCCGAAGGTGGAGCACCAGCTGTTGAAAAATCGTATTAAATTTTACTTCAGCTATGGGTAGCTACACTTGCCATAGATATCAGGCGTTAACTGAAAGTTGTTCGTTGAAAAATGGAGAACTCTCGCAACAAACAGAGCTGAAAATGCTTTTACACTTAGTCTCATATGTATGCGCCTCGATTGAGAGACAGACAGCTGAAGAATTCTGGCTTGACTGTATACTCACGTTTGCGATTTTTCGAATTCCCCGAGACCTGCATACGCGGATGACAAGGCTAACCCTCGCCTTACAGCCGGCTGGTTACACTCTAGTGTACTGCTTAATGCAATACTCTTTACGCTGCTGTTGGCCTTCTTTGTGGCGTCTTTCAGGGGCAAGGTTGAAGCTGTTCTTGGAACTTGCTTTCTGTTTGCCTACCTACAGATATAAGCTACACTGACAGAAAGCACGCACACATATGTGTGTGTATATATATAAATGAAGTTGTTGCTGTGCCACCACCAAATCTGATGTGCACACAAATATTATGAGGCTATTTTGAGTGGAGTATTTAAGCTTTGGCGTAGAAGTTTGGCCAATCGATGTTCCAAGCAATGACTGTTTATGCTGTTGCCGTCTGAGATATAGCGAGGGTCGATCAAACAGTGTAGCAGACTATCAAAAAGTTCTAGTACTCTAAATAAAGGATATTCCAAGGATAAGCAAGGTAATACATAGATTCTATAGAAATAATACTAGATAATGCACAATATATAATGTGTACATATATAACATATATGAATTGTTATCGTATCAATTTCAAGAAATGACTAAACTGATTCTTAACAAATAAACAGAGGAATGAGCTTATTCCCTCTATAATAAAATTAAAGCAGTCGATAAGTAATGGCAAAACTTCGGGCAATGCTTTGGACGACCTTCGCTGAGATTTGTATTTACTTATTTTTATTGACAGCATTATATTTTATTTATTATATTGAATTCATGTCATTGTGCTGCCATGGCCAGGCAGCCGAACTCAGCAAGTGCCAGCAGCACGTCCTTTCAATCCTTCTCTATATATACACACACATATATATATATGTATGTGTGTGTGTGTGGGTGTGTGCTATTATTGTCAAGTCAGCACATAAAGATGCCATCGTTGGGGAGGCCGGGACCTGGATAAACGTCAGCCAGTCAGTGTTTTCGCAACTGGCAAATCTTTAAACGGAAATCGTTATATAAATCAAAGACAGATTATAAATGCTGCGCAATTTTCAAGTTATTTTTGGTTCGATATTCGCACAACGCATCACACTTTTTGAGGGTTGAACTGAACTGGCTGCCCAGATTGAAAAGGTTGTGTGTAGTCATGCGTGCCAGATAAGGCTGACAGCGGACAGTTCGATAAGGCCAACTACTGAGCAACCGCCTCATCGAGGAGCGAATTGTGCGACTCATTAGCAAAAATATGTCAAATAAGAGGAAAATGTTAATGCTAATTATGCGAGCATTATTGCAGTTGTTGTTGTTTTAGGAGGAGGAAACACCACTCGCCTCATTTCCGCTGGTAATGCTTCCCCTCATAATTTTTCATAGATTTGCAGGCAACTTTTTGATTTTCTTATGCGCAGTGAAGTGGGTTGAAAACAAGTGCAAACTTTGCGGCAACTTTTACTTAAAGCCCCCAAAATTGCTTTGCCTCTGTGTCGCTCGCTGGGGCACTTTGGTGCGGGGAGGTTCACCGCTTTGTCATGGCTTATTTCACTTGAACTTTGCAGGCGGCCACTTTGGGTCAGTTGGCCCGGTCAAAGTTGGCGTGCTTAAGCTTTATTTTTAATTTGCCAGCGCTGGCAATTTTTAAACGTTTTCGTTTTTCTTTCACTTCTCTTTGCCTGACCATTAATTTGGCTCGCCTTTATGCGCGCACACACACACACACACAGACGCACACACGCGCACAATTGGCCGCAATTAACTAACTGGCTATGATTGATGATATTTTAAATGAGTGCGGCGGCAAAGGCAACAGCAATAGCAACGGCAATGAAAGTGCCCACCAGCCAGCCAGTCAGCCAGTCAGCGAGCCAGCTAAATAACCAAGGGTTCCCAAAAATTCCTATGTCATCAGCATAATTTGATGTGATTTGATACACAGGCGGCCCTTAGTAACACGCATTCTATTTCAGCCATTCATTTGTGGCTGAGCTGGGGGACATTTCCGACAAATTAAATGAAAGTTTAGATCATCTTTTGGCTACAAAAACAAAGGGAGCAAATCAAAGCGGTGCGCCAGCGAACGTAAGCAAACTCACTCAGAAAAGAAAAGAAGCAAACGAATCAAAACTTGTTGCATGTAAGATATTTAATAAATAAATAAATCAACTATAAACAAAAATGGATCAGAAATAATATAGAAAATGATTGTATTTTTAAATATATATAACAAAAGCTTCAGCTGACGGCAGGCTAGAAGCATGAAGAAAACTTGACTCACAGGCGAAAACGGAAGTAGGTAAAAAGTTATTAATATACTTCAATTAAATTCTCCATTTTTAGCTTTACAAAGTGTCGCTCGTATATATGGCATAGAGGTAAGTCTATCTATCCATTATAGCTGCTAATGCTCGATTTTCGTTAACAGCTTTCGAGTTCAGCTAATTGGAAATTAATTATATTCCACTGGAGTCATTAATTCGGTATTGTCCAGACAGCTGCAATTCGATATGTTGCAAATTGCACAATGAATGCAAGTTGAAATTAATGCATAATGCACATATGGCATCAGTTATGTATGGCTGCTGCCCTGCCCTGCCATCAATCAATCAATCATTTGACGGCAAAATAAAATATTCATAAAGCTTATAAAATATTTATGCATACAAAGTGCAAGTATTTAAAAGCACATTTATGTATTTGCAAACATTGTTAGCCATTGAGAAGGGCAATTCAGGGTATAATGGTTTTCGAAAATTTGATGTAACAGGCAGAAGGAGACGTATCAGATCCCATGATGCTGGTCGGAAGTGCAAGATGAATCGATCTAGTGCTGTCAGTATGTTAGTCTATCCGTTCTTATGAGCCTTATCTGCCGTTTACAACTGTTTACCATACTCGGTCGGAGCTTATCTTTTCGTTCTATAACTCATTACATTTTCTTATTATCTATAAACTTGGATAATTCGATTACATTTTTAAAATGACAAAGCTTGCGGTAAACACACCGATCTTATACACATATTTCAAGCTTTGAATAGCTTTCAAATATTTGAGTTAGTGTTTGTGACAAGCAGCCCAGTGCACTGTTCAGGGTATTTACTAGTCAGGCACTCACTACTAGCGCTTTCTTTCTTGTTTACGCATACTCGGCGCTCATTAAAGTCAGCAGATGGGTAAGAGTGCACTGGCGGAGAGTGTTTGACTAGGGATCAACCATAATCCGTCTGCCTTTTAGAACTTTTTACCTTATTTTTTTCAAGCTAAATATATTTTTTTATATGTACATATGTATATCTATGTATGTATACATGTGTACATTCTAATTTATTCAACTTTTTAGTTTTTTAACAAGAAAAGAACTATCAAAAATATGAATTTGACTGTATGAAATGTAAATCGTAAACGATTATTTTATTGCGTTAAAACTGCATAAATAGAAGCAAATTTTTTTGAACTCTGTTGAATATTTATATTAGGTACATGAAATATAACGAGGTCGAAAGGGATTTTATTATAGCCGATAATAATGTAATAATCACTTTGCTCTTTGATTTATGTAGAATGTCATTCTTAGTAAGTATTATTATGAGTCATTTCACTAAAGCGTAAGCAATAAGCTGATGAAACTTCTAGTCTAGTTCAATTCTAGTCGGAATCGAATCAGAATATTTATTTATTATATTATTATATATTATACATTATTTATTATATTATTACATAATTTTAAGCAAATTGTACCAAGTCCAGACTTTAACTGTATCATTTTCATAGTCGAGTGTTGTAGGTCACATTTATTTGAAACATAAAGTAAAACTTACAAATCACATTTATAAAACAGATTTAGTTTTTTAACACGAAATTAGGAAAGTGCAACAACTTATGTGCTGGAGGTGCAACAAGCAAATGAATTGATTAGTTCAAGTCAAGACAGATGCTCAGCTAGATTGCTATGTTATTCGTAGGGCTAGATTGCTACGTATGTATTTCACAGAGGTCGATTGCTATGTATTTCGTAGCGCGCTAATTGGCGTGGGAATTCGAGAGTACGTAAACTTTGTATTGCAATCTCAAAAATTGTGGCGCATAAAGCCGGGTTCAATGCGCATTTTCAGATGAACTCATCAGTAGACGTAATATTCATTGATAAGATGCTCGTAGAAGAGGGTAAACATATTATCTAACCGCAGGCGGAAAATGCGAGTTCTAAAAATGTAATTACGAGATATCTGGAAACAAAAAGACAGCCATCGCAATTGAAATACGATAACATGGCGAGAGAGTGGTATCTCTCCCTTTCGCTCTCTCTCTCTATCTCATTGGCCCTTTCGGCATCTGGGCTGAAATATGAGTCAATTATACTTTCGTACGCATAAATTAATGATTAATTGCAAAATAAATTGACTTGCGTCACTTAATTACGTGATGCGCGACCAAGAGACTGTCAGTCTTTTTCGCGCGCCCCTTTGTAACTGTCCGCCTGTCAACGCACTCACACACACACACACGCACACACACAGTGAAAGAGAAAGAGAGTAGCATTTTCTGCTGTTGACATTCACAGTCAAACATGCTTAATTAATGCCAACGCAGCTGCCATCGCTCAACCTCACTGCCTCGTCGACCGTCGACCACTCCAGTAACTGTACTGCGAAAGGCTCTGACAACGTTAACGGCCACATTAACGAGAATGAAAAGAAAAGAAAAAAAAAAACAACAAAAAATACGGCTGCTGCTGCTGCTACTGCTGGCGGCAGCCAAAAATAAACACTTGCAGGCATCATAATAATGATACATAGCCAGCCAGTGAGTGGCATTCGGTTGCTCCTTGCTCTTTTCTCTCCTTGCTCCTTTCTCCTTTGGTCCTTGCCTCCAGCCAAGCCCCCGTTTAGCCAGTTACAATGTCAGAGTCAGCCCCGACTCGAAGTCGATTGTCGTTTTCGTCATTGTCTGCCAAGCTCTCATAATTAAACATAATTTGCCAACAATGCTTTGCCGCACAGTGGGTAAAATCTGATGAAAATGGCCATAAAATAATTTAGAGAATTTCTTAAGCGATGCCTCTTTATTAATATTAATAAAATTCTCGAAAATATCAAATAAATGATTAAATAATATTAAATTGTTTTCTTCTTTTTCTAATAGAATGTGTAAATATATAACTTTTATACCTTAATAATAGAATAGAGAATTAATGAAATATGCATGCATTTAGCTTGTATTATTCTTAAAATGGCTTTCTAATAATATATAGTATAATATCTAAAACAGTTTTAATATTAAGTTTAGACTTATGTCAAGATCGACTGAGGTCTGACACGCCTCCTTTTACGTGTTATAGCTGAAAGGAGTTTTTCCGTTCCCCATTCCAATTCCCTAGAAACTTGCGTTATTAAAACTTTTTGCTTGTTAATAAATGTGTTGGGCCCACTGTTCTTGTTTTTGAGGGATGCCCGTTGCCCCCGTTCCACCGCCTCGGGCGCTGTTACGTGTAAAAATCAATAAAAACGCTGCCAAAATGGCTTTCGCGCCTTCACAGTTTATCCGCTTTGGCAGTGCCTGGCTCCGTCGCTGAGCTGGCTCGGCTCGGCTCGGTCGGCACTTAACTTTCACATTAACTGCACCGACTTTGGCACCATTTGGAGCAGCAGAGCAATTAACGCTGAATTGATACGCACCGTGCTGGAGCATTGAACTTCATTTCGTTAACTTGCTTCGCGAGCTGATGGAATGGGAAAGGCGAGAGGCGAGAGGCAAGGAGCGAGCGGATTCAGAGTCAGCTTATTCGTCGACATTAAGACGTAATTAAAACAGCGCCAAACGAGTGCTGCGCCCCAAACCCTTTCGGGCCGACAGGAGTGCGGAAAAAGGAATGAAACGAGTCAAAAGATTATTTGTATTTAATTTCAAGGGCTGAATGCCAGGATGCTTCCGCTGCAGAAGTCAACCCAGAGACGAAGACAGTCGCATGTACTCTCTTTCTGTGCACGGAACTCAATTATAATTAAGCATTTAAGTGGAACTAAGCGGCGCCATGGCAAATGAAGCGAACGTCCAGCCCTTCGGCTGTAACGATGACGACAACGAAAGCGACTGCGACGACGACGACGACAATGGAACAGCGAATCAGACTGTTTGGGCGCTGGACATTTGGGAGGTAGCAGCTGCACCCTAATTGCTAAGGGCGGCCCTCAAACTTTCGGCTGTGGCGGGTATTTAATTAACGTTCACCGTTCATCGTTCATCGCTCAGCATTCGAAGTCAGTTTTATTAGACTTACATTTGCTATTTGCTGGGATATTTAGGTATTCGTTATAGGAGTGTAGCCAAGGCGACGACGGATTAATTGTTACCTCGACTAATGTTACTTAACTGTTTAAGGCCCTTGTATGTATAATGCGAAAACAAATTCAACTAAAACAGCAAAGCCAACTCAAGTTGGCAGCCAGTGAAGTTGACGGGTGGAAATTAAAAATGTTGAAACAGGAGGCAGGCTGAAGAGCACAAAGGATGCTGCTTGTTAAAACTGTTTGCAATGACAGCCTCAACCTGGTCAGCATGAAAGCATCTCAATTAGTGATGACGATGATGATGATGATGGTGTGCTGCTGCCTGACCGTGCATCCGTCGAATGACTGCATATCTTCATACAATTTCCGGCTGGTTGCAACATTCAAAGCAGCTGCTGTCTAAAGGATCAGCATAATTCTTGAGCAGACTTTGCCAGTCAAGTGTCTAAGAGCAAAACAATTAATATTGAGTCAAATTAACTTTTAGTTATTTAAATTTAATATTTTATTTAAGTGAGTTACTCAAATTTAAGTGAGTTACTCAAACTGTTCAAAAAAGGAAAAAGGACTCGTAGCATAGTGTGTATATGGCATATACGGAAGCTTCATGCAGTTAACTGAATATATTAAATTTGCAGGGCATTTCTTGAGTACATCTACCTTAGACTCGAGTTTCAGACTAACAAAATTCAATTGCGGCAAAAGTCGGACTAGTCGAGTGAGCCAGCTTTGTGCATCCCGTCGATGCAAAGGAGCTGAGCCAAAGGCATGCGACCCAGTCCTTACTCTTTTTTGGGGTCGGCGGCACTCAACATGATTTCAAAATGGCATTGAATGTAGCATTAATTTGTGCGCTACCAAGGACGACGACGCCGAGGACGAATACAATGAAGTCATCTTCTTGTTGGTACTACCGTTTGTCTTTAACTTTCATCCTGCTGCCGCAGCCACTGCCTCTCATTTATAACTGTTTATTTGCTGTGCGCATTACTGTCTGATTCTCTCTATCTCTCTCTCTCTCTCTCTCTGTGTCTGTTGAGCTGCCTGAAAAGGATTAATTAAACGGCGTATACCCGTAGATGCTGCTGCCCGCCACGACATTCGCAATCGTTCTCTTCCGTCTCTCTCTCTCTCTCTCTCTCTCTCGCTTGACTCGTTTTTTTTTAAGTCTTTGAAGTTTGGGTACGGCATAATTAGTTTAATGAGCTTTACTAGTATCGCCATAATGATTATCCAGCACGCCGCACTCGCAGCACAAATGCCAGCAACAAGAGCCGTACTTACTTCGCTTTCATTATGACATTCCCGTTTCTTTTCATTCATTTCAATTTGGATGCAATGAAATTAAAGTTACGAATTTTTAATTACCCCGGCCAAAGTCAAATGCAATTAATTAAGTGAGCATCCACAGGCAGCGGGGATAGCGTCAAGGATATGTTTGGCGCTTTCCATTTATTTACTGTTAGTCATTTAGATGTGTTTGCCTTCGCATACACTCACAAAGAACTGCGCTCATTTGCTGGCAATTAAGCGCACATAAAATTTCAACAAGTACATGTGTGCGTGTGTGTGTGTGTGTGTGTGTGTGTGTGCGTGTGTTGTGCGCCTTTACGTCATTTGAAATGGCGCCAGCTGCGCGATGAGTCGAGTGGGCGTGGCTGTGCTAGGCGCACAGTGGGCTGGCGGCTGTAACTGTCTGTCTGTCTGTCTGTCTGCGTGTCTGTCTGCTTGTGTGTGCGTGTGTGTGTGCATTTTAATTAGAAACTTGTACGTTTTGCTTAATTAGACAAATTGTTTTAATATTATGTGCAAACTTTGTTGCACCAAACTGCGACAAATTAGTTTGGCAACACAGCTGCCAGCCCAACAAATCTGGGTCAACATTACTCATACGCCAATCCAAACCCAATCAAATGTGGCTTACATTTGAGCATTGCAAAGCGCAGCACACAAAATTATGCAACACTTTCCATACACCAAGATTTCCAGTCATTCGAGACCATAGCCCCAATAGGGACAAAGCTTATAGGATTAGCCAGTGGAGCCAGATTTATTTTTATACTTATATATATATATATATATACATATTTTTTTACTTTTATCGTAGTCTCCCTCTCTGCGCACTTGACTGTGTATCAAAGTTTAATTAAACCATTACATATTCAATGCAGTGCAACTGCATATACATTGCACGCGGATGAATAAATTTATTAAATACCTTAGTGCCATAAAAAAAATATATATATATATATATATATATATATATATATATATGTATGTATAAACCGGAAGCCCTTGGCTAGCCCTTCATATATATGCCACGTGAAGTTTGAGTTGAGTATATATATATAAATATATATATGTATATACTATATATGTATACCTGATGCTGGTAGGAATGACCAGTTGAAATATCAAACTGCATTGCATTGAAGCTAAATAATTAACCATTTAAATTCTTCAAATTGTTTGATGAACTTCACTTAAGTTGATTAGGCTCGAAAGTGAATACTATTCAGTCAATATACCAGCCATACCACCCATTGATTAACCAAATTATCCATTGAAAACCCCAATTAAGAGTTGAGGGTTGATAATATATTTATTTTATCTAATACTTTTTACAGTTTTTTCTTGATCAGAATATGTTACATTTATTATAAGTATCTTAAAGGCTTAAAAAAATATTTTAATTTATGATTTCATCTGCTATTTTCTTTAAAAAAATGTCAATTTCGAGAATACAATTTTTTTTTTATCTTGATGCATGTCATGTAATGTATATAAAGGAAGATCGTGAGCTGGTGGTCTCTTCTATATAGTATATTTCTAATATAATTATTCGTATTTAAGATCATCTTGAGTGCTCATACATTTCTCTTTCGCAGTTAACCCAAATTTAGATTTATTTGTGCCTTGGGCTGCAATATGTGCCGCCTGCAATAACAATTTTGTTCGGTGCCGCGCGCTATTCACATTTCATAAAGCGAATTCATCAAACAAAATTTTCAGCCGTGGCAAAATAAACAAAATAAATTTTTGGGATTTGTAAACGCTTTAATGCCCGATGCATAATGCTTAATGCTAAATGCTAAATGCGATTCCATCAGTCGCAACGGCACATTTCGCGAGTGTGTTTACAATAATTTGCTACTCAGAATTCGACAGATCGGGCAATTAATGAAGGCGGGCAAATGGGAACGCAATAACAGGCTAAGAATCGGAATTCTACGGAAAACTAGCAGACCACTAAAAACTAATTTAAATCGAGGCATTGTGTGTGTGTGTGCGCCGCAGGGCATTAGCGTTAGTTCGTTTCTGTCTCCGTCTTTGCGTCGTCGATTTTCATCTTGGCGTAGAACTCGACCAACTCGTCCTTGCGCCTGGCCGTGCCCAAGGCGCGTTGGTAACTCTCCTCCCAGGATGTAGGATGTAACTTGGCCAGCTCGATGAGCGACCTTTGGGCAGCGGCTTGCATCTCCTTTTCGGGACTCTCGTGGTACAGCAGCAGAATATCCATGGCGCGCTTGACAAATGCCTCCCACACTTCGCGCTCGTTTTCCTGTTCCTCCTTCGTCCCTGCACTCTTGAATTCTGGACGCAATTTGCCCACCGCTGTGGCCGCTATGACACGAATGCCGGCTGAGGGATCGTCCATGCGCTGCATGGTCGCATAGGCCAGTGGTTTGAGGGCCTCCACAGACATTCCCTGAAAGTAGCACATGGCTTTGATGGCATAATGGCGCGTGGTCACATTGCGATCCTCCAGCAAACTTGGCATGTGGTTGGCTACCGAAGGCAGCACCTCTCGCGCCTCCTCTTTGGCGCCTTGAGCCACTGCGCAAAGTGTGGCCATGGCCATCGAGCGCATGGCCTCCCCGTGGGCGCCAGCCCTCCATGCCAAATGAGGCTCGACAATCTCAGAGATGAAGGTGTTCAGCAGCTGTGTGCTCTGTTCCCGTTCCACGGAAACGGTTTTAGACCAGGAGAGCGCTGCTATCGAAAGTATACTAAAGATGCGCACCTGGGCCGTGTCGCAGCAATGCTCGAAAACCATTTTGATCTTCTCGATGAGCTGCGCCAGATACGTGGATCGTATTTGCCCCAAGTGAATAAGGCCGTACAGCAGCAAGACGGGCTCAGCGTTCTCGTCGAGCGCGGCATCAAGGTTATCCACATCGAGCAGAACGATGCCGAACCAGCTCTCATGTAACTTAGCTAGCGTTGTCTCCTCTAGCTGGACTAGACGCTTCAGAATCCTTTGGCCTCGCTGCACATCTTCGGTGTCCTCGTTGTTCAGGGCGTAGGACAAGGCCATAACATTCATGGCCGTCACATAGATATTTGTATACAGCTCATTAAGCTCCTCCATTGAAGCTGTGACCTTGCTGGACTTGTCCAGCATGGTGTCCAACGTCTTCAGTATATACAACTGGAAGCCAGGCTTGAGGGTGTGCGAGTAATCCGTGCACCTGAGCAACTTGCCCAGGCGCTGTAGATGCTCATAGGTGCCGCCCAGGGAGGCAGTAAACATGTAGTAGAAACACTTGAGGAACGACTCCCGTGCATTGCGCTCCAAGCCATCGAAGCCATGACTGATCCAAGCATCATAGCTCAGCAGTCGGCCCATTAGATCGGCCACCTTTGTAGCCTCCGCTGCGATAGCCGGTTCGCTGTCGCAGCAGGCATGCGCGACATGCGGATAGGCCTCGTAGAACTTGGCCGTCATGGAAGCCTCGGCGTGCAGAACGAACTGATAGAGCAGCTTCAGCGAGTGCAGGCGCACGTTGTCTTTCCAGTCACTGGTCTCACGCGTGATGAGCTGCAGGAGACGCAGCGAGCGCTGCACCAAGCCCCGACAGCCGAGAGTTGGACGCTCCACTCCGGCCGGATAGTTCTCCACGGGCAAATCGGCGATCTCTTGTTGAGAGAGTTCCGCCTCGTTCTCTTCGTAATACAGTTTGCCGCATTGCTCCCAAAGCGGGCGTATGTGCGACAAGACCTCCGGGGAGTCATCCTTAAGGCAGCACAGCACCAAAGGTAGGATTCGCTCAAAATATGAGTAGCGATCCGGCAGTTCGAGCAGCATTAACACCCCCATTTGGCCACACTCCCGACGTACCAACGGCATCGAGTCCATGAGCAGTGGCGAGACTTCAGCCAGAAGCCGGCGCATACCCTCGCCGCTGGGATCCAAGTGCAAACTCACCCTGCCGATGGCCTCTACAGCGGATATGCGGGCCGCCGAATGTCTATGATTGAGCATTCCGTACAGTGCCACCGCCAGAGATTCTGTGAAGGGGCGCAGCTCCAAGGTGTCTGCCACACGAGCCAACTGCACCAGCGTGGCGCAGCCTTCCCGCTGCACCGCCGAATAGGCATCTTTGATGGACTTGATGAGCACCTTGACCACCTGTGGATAGCACTCACGAAAGACGCCCACATTGCCCATGAGCGCGTACTTGCGCAGCATCAGATGCAGCTGCTCAACGTACAGCAGTCGAATCTCCTCGCTCGGCTCCACCGTCTCCGTCTGCCCCATGCGCTCGGCCAGCGTCGACACCACGTTGAGCAGGTGGAAGTCCAAGGGCGGCAAACGCTTCAGAAAAGCGCTCACAGCCAACACGGCGCGATCGCGCACATTCTCATACCGATCCTCATAGCACTTCAGCAGATGCAGATAAAGCTCATCAAACTCGGCTGCGACAGCATCGGTGCTGACGGATTCGGGCGCCTGCTCGCAGAGCTCACGCAGTTTTAATAGAGTGCTGCCGCGCTTGCGATGATCACTGCTCTCCAGATCGGCGCAGATCAACTTAGTGTCCAAGTCGAGGCTCATTTTCGATTATTTTGAGAATTTCTTTCGAACGCTTTTTGAGTTGTTGTCGGCAGGATTGTCGCTCGCTTTGTGTGCGCACTGTAAGACGAAAACGAAACGTAAAACGAGAGACCGTTCAAAGCATCGGTTGCTACGATACACAAATTCGAGTTATTCACATTGTTTATTGTTTATTTTGCAGCAACGGAGTCGTCGCTTAGCAAAGCCAAACAACGTGCGCGAATTTCGCCGGCTAATGTCGACGATCAGCTGTTCGCGCTCAGCTGTTAACTGCGTATAACAGAGTTGTCATTGGCGCAGGGCTGCCAGTGCTGCCAAACGCTCAGTTGGGCGCGCTTTTTCAAAAGCAATTATTGCTGTCGTTGGCGGAGGAGCTTTTATGCTTTATTGTTTGCTCAACTAATTAACAAGTCATAAATGAAATTTCTCTGGAAACTTGGTGCGCAATTTGTGCCGCTGTCTTTTATGAGCGACCCGGGTGGACTCATTAAAAACGGTTTCGCTTATCTTCGATGCAGCTATCTAATTGCGGTGTCGTTCCTTATCAGCAAGCAACTAACTAACGAGCGACAATATCTAAGATTGATTGCCAGCCCAGCCAGCACACGTTGTTATTTTTATTCTCATTTTCTTTTTTTTTGGGGCGGGTGGGTGTTTGACTTCCTGATAAAAAAATCACATAAAATGCCTATTTATATCGAGCGAAACTTAATTGCATTTTTGGGTCACTAAATTGGGTTGTTAAAGTAGGCCGGGCAGTCAAACAACTGAATTATTTGTCTGAATGTTTTTTATGCCCCAAGCTTTGTAACAATAGATTTTGAGTGCTGCCGAGTGAAGTTAATAAGACGAACTATGAAGGTATTAGCAAAGACCTGTTATGCCATATGCTAAGCAAGTGGGTGGCTAAGAGAAGTTTTATGTCCATTTTTGTTGGCCGTAAACATTTGAGTGGCAACATCTGGAAACATTATACTTAACAATTCGTTAATATATGTATTTATGTACGAGAGAAAGAAAAAGGCGACCACAGTAGCTTAAACGGTGTTTGCATCCAAGGTTCTGCTAGTCGACACAACCGTTAATAGTTTTTATTGTACTCATTTGTATCCGATGATGTTTTCCCACAGCAAAAGCTGATATACTATACCATATATATTGTGATGCCCCCCATTAAGGTATTTTTTAATTTCTCTTTCGCCATTTCATTAGTGTGCCCCATTCAGCCGCGTTCCAGATCCACAATACAACATATTTTACGTGGTTTGACTTCGTTTTCTGCTTCATTTTATTTGCGTTGGGCCTGTGTCAGAAAATGTTGTCATTTTTATTGAAAAAAAAAAAATCGAGCAGTCGCTGCACACTGCAGAGGACCGGCAACATTTATAACTTTTGTGCACACAATTCGATTTCATACCTTTTTGTTGGCCAAGGCACGGACAGGGCAGAGGCGAAGGCTGAGGCAGAGCTCGAGCAGGAGAGAGACAGAGTCGCACGCTCCAAAGCAATTAAGCGCATGAATCAGGTTCAGGTTCGTTCCATGGGTAAAGGCAGGGCAATACGACTGTATGTGTGTGTGCTTGGCGTGAGTTTTTCTCTTTTTTTTTTTATATATACATACATACATATATGACCGTGCCGATTCAATAAAAAGTCATACAGACATACAAACTTGCATTCGCACACACAATATGGGCACACATATAGACGCAGACACGGCCACATACCGGCCCAATAAACTTAATTGATATGAAATGAAGTCATTTGGCAAAATCACTGGGAGAGTAATGGACCGCGTTTATTCAATTTGATGTCTGACTGGCAGTCAGCATGCATATATGTACATATATAGTATATATATGTACATTCGCCATTCGCATTTATGTGCTTATGCATATTTTTATCTCTTTTCGAAAATGTGTGCGTGTGTGTGTGTGTGTATGTTTGATTTTATAGCTAAAATGATTCAATTAAAATAACATTTTAGCAGCGGAGCACGGAAGCCGCACGACTGCATTTTGGCCGCAATGGAAACTTGTTTTTTGCGCTCTTGTGATAAAGCCGAAATTGGCTGTGTTGTTAGAGTGCAAGTACACATACACACACACACACACACACACACACACACACACACACACACACACACACACACACACACACACACACACACACACACACACACAAACAGACACACAGAGACACTCACACATTCACAATTAATAATTATACGCACAACACAGTCAATTGCAGCCAGCTACCAGATACACTGAGTTGCGCGAGTCAGATACTTGGCCCATTCGTGCTTGTTGGATTGCTTTTTGTTTTCACGCTGTGCTCTAATTTGCTTTTACCGACTCTGAAATGGACTTGTTACAGCTGCCGTTTGTCGTGGCAGCTTGCAGTTGCCTGGCTAAATGCAAATTTTCCAATTGATTGCAATGGAAATGGGCGTGCTGTAAGCAGCGACGCCAGCAGCGAGCAGCGAGCAGTGAGCAGCGGCGTTTGGCACTGTTGGCCGCTAATTAGTTTCATTTTTCATCGGGCAACAACTGCGTCGATTGCCTGCTTAAGTGACTGACTTAATGACTGAATGACTGACGGCACCAATCAACTCACTCCGACTCGGTCCCTCTCTCTGTCCGTGTGTGTGACTTAAGTGCGGGCTCTGCTCCCTCTCCCTCTCTCTCTCTGTATGTTGTTTGCTTCGATTTCTCGGAATTCAGTTTTGATTAGAAAAACAGCTAATGGGCTGCCCTCATATGCATATGCCGGTTTCGAGCTGCGCACTTGTATAGCCCCCATCACCCTCCGCCCTGTCCCACTCCATTGCTCGCTTCATTTTGTTGTTGCTCAATTTTACGTGAGTTTAAACTCTAAACTGCTCGGCCCAGAACAAATTGAGTGCTTAGCCCCTAAGTAGACGCGTGCTAGCACCGCTAATTGTTGTCGTATCACAATAAATTTCTCGTTTCATTCCATGACTCATCAAAGAGCATAGTAATCCACAAATCTGTTAGCATTCAACGGACTTTGGAAAATTTCTACAAAATACTTTATACAAAGAATAAAAGTGAATTTACCCAATAATAGAATAATAGATTATAATTACACTTTGCACATGACTCAAATTTTGAATCATACTCTAACTCACTCATATATTTTAGAAAATTTGCAGAGCTCCGCACTTATGCTTAAAACCTAACCAAACGTTAACTAAAGCCTTCAGGTTATTCGCATTGACTTACTTATCTTATAACTGTTTTGCCAGCTGTCTAGCTGCCTAGTGCAAGTTAATCGCAGCTTCAAGAAATTTTCTCTGTCTGAGCTATTTCAATCAGTGCAGTTCTCTCCATCTGCACACTTTGTTGGCTCCAGTTGCCCAGCTTCTTAGCTCCGCAGCTGCTCAGTTCTCTGGTTTTTCCATTCAAATAATTACTGCACGTTGCTCCGTTTGCATAGTTTTTGCTGTTTGTCAGCGGCGCTTTGATTTTATTTACTGGCTCGCCGTCCCCCTAAAGCAAAGGCCCCACTAAGCTCCACTCTTTATGCTTGCAATAATTTGATTCGGTTTTGGGCTTTAATTTGCAGCGCGTTCAGTTTCCAGCATATGCTTTTGGCTTGCTTGATAGTGGCTGTGTGGTATTTATTATTCGTTTATTTGTTTATTTGCACTAATAGCTCTCAAATCGGAGCCGACCGAGGATATGGTAATGCGAGACGCCAAATGGTTTTCCATTTTGCGTAATCAGCGGCCGTTTGCATTTGAATGCCGTCAAGAGTATGTGTGTTTGTTTGTACAGACGCATAGTTTGTGGCCATTTCGCTCAGTCAATCAATGCGTCAGTCGCTCAATCAGCCAAACATTAGCCAGTTGGAGTAACAATTTAATTAATTAAAGACTGTAATGCGAACCAGTTATGCGATAAACATCAGTGCGCTAGACGAGCACCTGTTTATCAACGCGAATATGAGCTCAGGTATGTGTGAGTAAATATTTTGTTAATGGCTGTGAATGAAATTCGAATTGTCCACTAATTGTGCATAACACGAATGGCATTCTATATGTATTGCTGGTTATCTCATTCAACAGCAGCAACATATCTACAAATGAATCGAACTGTCTATAGTCTATAATTTATCTGTAATTTATTTATTTATAATGTCCTAAATTGATCAAGCCTAAATACATGCATATATCACATTCTGCTGCACTTGTTGGCTTTGTTAACACTTGAAACAATTGCAGCTGACGACTGCTGCGTTTCTGATTACTAATTCGCAATCAGCTATGGCTGTGTGGGTGTGCGTGTGTGTGAGTGTGCTAACTGGCACTGGCAGGTCACTGCGTGACAACTATACTTAATTAACTAAGATCAACAAGCAGCAGTTGCTTGTAATTAAGTTCAATAACAAATCAAATTGTTTACAACAAAATTTCAGATCGAGCTGAGCTTTGACTACTAATATTGTCATAGATACTTTTAAATTGAGTTCAACTTTGACTATTTCGATTTCAATTGAAATCAAAACTTAAATATATCATTAATAAAATAAATCTCTAGCAGTTACCAGTTTTAGTTTATATTTAGGTAAATGCATTTTCAGGTGTTTTTCTTTTCAATTGAGTTTATAATGTTAATTTGTTGTTTCCATGATAAGAAGACCTTTACTTGGTAGTCGTTTGTATTAATTGGCTGTGATTAATTGAAATTGATTTCATAGTAAGTTGAGTTCGATTAGAAACTGTCAACTTGCCAATTCGGAAGGGTGTATTGAGTACCTGACCACGTGTAAGAAAGTTCAGGTAAACAAGGTTTCGCCTACTGCAACAGATCATCGATGTGATTAGCTCGCGTTCGTACTTGAGCTACATACATACATAAATATATAGAGTTCATGCTGATTTCGTAATCAGGTAAGGGTCGAAGTGCTCTTCGACCCGTCAGCAGCCCATTGATAGATAGGCAATTCTCGGGAATTCCCACTGCCTCAGAGAGCGCACTGGCTGACATGTAATAAAACTACACAATTGACTGACTAACTCGACAATGTGACTTACCTCAGCGCCAAGCGGTTAATTGTATCCGAAAAGCCAAGGCGAACTGAAATCCAATTAAGTGTTTCTCCTTGTGGGACGGCTTGATTATTTTATTTTATTTTATTTTGCTGTTGCTATTGTTGTTGTTGTTGTTGTCTTTAACTGTTTAGCTATTTATAGCGTTTATTTTGAAAGGTCACGTTTTGTTGTCGTTGTTCTTTCGTTCACATATCCTTTGGGTAGCTGCGCTTTCTCAAACAACTTGTGCGCCGATGTTGCTGTTGGCGATAATCCTTAATTAGTCTAACGAGTCGCAAATTAATCCACTTTACTTAATTAAAATGCTGGGCCGCCGCAAAAAAAAGGCACGAAAAAAAGCAACAACAAAGACTCGGCCATTATAATTAAAAAATTGATGAAATGAAATGAAACGAAGTGCAAAAGGCATCATTTGAATACAACGAGAAAGAAAGGGAATGGGAGAGAGAGAGAGAGAGAGAGAGAGAGAGAGAGGGAGAAATGTATTTAATTCATTAGCCAGTTGACAATTATTGATTATGGTTTTGCAATTTTCAGCGACAGCTTTTCGCTTTTTTCAGCTTATTCTCTATTATTTAAAAAATTAATTTGAGTGCATTTCAGTTGCTTTGCTGCATTGGTTGCACAATTCGTTATTGCCAACACGTTGGTCATTTATTTAATTTTTAATTATTTCTGAATGTGTTCTGGTTTCATAATTGCCAGCCCATTGTCTGGGCCTGCGTATTCAATTAAATACATTTCATTATTTGCGCACAATGCACAAGTAAACAACGTGCAACGTCCCTCTCTCTCTCTCTCTCTCTCTCACTCTCTCTCTCTCTCTTTTCAATTAAACTGTCAGCCGCATTTTAATTTGGCAAAATTTAATTTGGCATACACTTAACATTTATATTATGTGCAATGCGTTATTTATTATACTTTTTGACATTTGCCTAAATAAACGAAGCTAATTGCTCATTGAGTGGAAAGCAAGACAGACACAGACGAGCCACAGAAATTTCGAATGAAATCGTTTCTATGAATTAGCTATCTTTTGTCGAACTATGAAGACTATCGACTGCCTACAACGTGAACTAAGCCTAAGGCTAATATTAGTTGAAGCAAACTCAGCTAGTTCATGAATTGTGCATTGATCTTATATCAATTAATTATACGAGATATTGAAACACATTTTTAATACAAAATGAATTCAGGAGAAATAAAAACAATTTGTTTTATTGCTTTTAATATCTGACTTGGGTAATGGGGGGTGGGTCTATAGGCAACTGTGTGTGGGGGCGGGGGCGCAGCTATACAGGTCAAATTCACACAGAATTCGCTGCGTTTTTTAACTGGCTTTCGGCCTGTTTTGTTCTGTTTTGCTTTGCCAATTCGATATTAATTGCGTTTATTTAATTGTTTACTTTCGTTAGCATCGTGCACGTTCCGACAATTAAAGCATGAACTTTTTGTTTGGGCATAAAAAGCAATTTCTGCATTTTTACATATTTGTATGCAATATACTGTTATTTATTTTAAAGTTGTTATTAACATGCGCGCACAGCAATAATAACAGCAACGGCGCAACAGCAGAAGCGACGGGTAATTAATATAAAATGAACACACGGCCGGAGCGCACCCGGTTATAAAGTCTACTTCAATTTGTGACACACACACATTGAGACACAGACACGTTAGCATTATAATTGCTTTATATATAACACCTCGGCCGAAAACTGAATTTAATTGGGTAATTGAAATATTTTGTGTGAAAATTAAAAATTCCATTTTTGCACACGCTCATAACTTATTTACGAACGCAGCTTCGGAAGGCAATTGCCGGAGAGCCGTGATGGGACGGCTGTGCGGCTGCGTAACCTGTCAGCGCGTCAATTGACAAATTGGTCGTCCGTCGCACATAGAGCGTGCGAACCGCACGGAATAAGTGATAAAAGGCAAAAAAAGAAAAAGGAAATCAATCGCAACTTGTTGTAAGCGGGCAACACGGGTTCAAGCACACAACAATAGAGAAGCCTCAAGTGCGACTCTGTATCGGCCAGATACACAGACGCCACACGGCAGCAATTAGCGCCGTGAGCACAAGTGTTTACTGTTGTTGTTGTTGCTGCTGATGATGATGATAATAATTGAGCACAGAAATCGTTGTCGCCGTCTTATAAATTTCATTGCTGATTGCCGGCGGCCAGCGAGCGCCGCACAATATCAACAAATTAATGAAAATGCCAAGCAAAACTCACATAAAAACCAGACAGTCCGATATACATATGTATACATACAAGCATATATATATATATATATATATATATATATATATATATATATATATATATATATATATATATATATATATATATATATAGTCCTAAATGTGAGTATGTATGTAGGCCGGTATGGGCCATATGCATAAGTAAATATATCGCGAAATGAATGCTGTTTGACGTTGTTCAACGCGCTAATTCTTTTGGCCAGCAAATGCGACAATAACAAACAGCCGAAATGCTAATTAGTTTCATGTGTGACTAATGGATGGATGAAACGGCACAAACACAAACATAAGCACACGCACACACAGACACACACGCACACACACACATTCTCATGATACTTTTACACATGCGTGACTGATGTCGCTCTCATTGCTTTTGCTGTTGCTGTTGTTGCTGCTGCTGCTGTTGTTGTTGTTGTTGTTGTTGCAACACACTTAATTAAAATAGTACACTGTGGGTCTCTGAGGGGGTCGCCACATTTGTTCGTTCTATTTTAATAGCCTGCGCCTCATTATAATTACGTTTATAATAGGCCGGCGCGTAAATTTAATTTGACTTTTGATACGTCAACGTCAAAATATGCTCCGAGCTTTCTGCGTCTGCGGCTGCTGCTGCTGCTGCTGCTACGTATCCGGCCGAACCACTTGTGCTGCTATAACGTTAAGCGTTTTGCGCGTACGCGTACGCGTCCCGTCCAGGTTGGTTAAGCGCGGCGACGATGACGCTAGCTGCTTGTGTTCTTTAAATGGGCACCGACAGCACAGTCCGATATCGAATACCGAATACCGACCACGACAAACGATTCTAAACGACTTCTGAGTGAGTGCTATAAAGCACGAAAACGACGTCGTCGGCAACGACAGCGACGACGGCGACTGCGACTTCGACGACGACGACGACAATAACGACGACGACGACGATGGCAACGACAACAACAAGCAACAGCCAACGACCGCTGAGGACTGGAAACTGTTGCTGCTGCTGTGGCTGTGAACTGCGCCGTGCAACTATTTAACGACGACTGAATGTGGCAATTATGTATCTAGATACATTTTGGCCAAGCGCAGCGCCAGCGTCGCTGCTGCCGTCGCCGCTGCTGTTGCCGCGACGCGCTCTTCTGTCTGCCCGTCTGTTCTGTTTGCCTCTGTGTGCGTGTGTGTGTCCGTGTGTGTGTGTGGGGATTTTGTGTGGGGGTTGCTAAACGAGGCAACCATCATAAAACATATTACTATAATTACAATTATGCTGCGCTCTCGCACGCACACAGACACACACACACACACACTCACACTCACACACACAGCGATGGGTACTCAGATACTCAGGCAGAGATACAAACAGTCGCGGCGCACGTGAACATATCGCACGGCTATAAAAAACACAAATACACAAATATTCATATGCATTACAGCTTAATTGTATCTTTAGTTATTGTTGTTGTTGTTGTTGTTGTCGGTGTGTGAACTCATAAATTTATTGCTGGCCGCTGTTTATGTTGCTGCTGCTGCCGTCAGCAACATGTTGCTGCGAGTGCTTGCCCGTTTGTGTCTTATTGCTGTTGTTCGTTGGCAACGCAGCGACGTCAGCGCCGCTTGTTGGATGATTATTAAATGCTGAATGTATTTTATTGCTTTGATTGTTGTTGTTATTGCTCCTGTTGTTGTTGTTGTTGTTGCTGGCTGCGCATTAAGGCAGCGCTCAACGCTCACGCCAGTATCTTTTTGCATTGCAAATTGCCGGCGTTGCTGGCTGGCATCGCTGGCATCGCGCGCTCCGTGAGTTTGTTTTTAATTCTCTATAATTGAGTTATATGTACTTTAATAAGTTGGCGGCGGATGCTGCGTTTGGCTTGGATTGGATTGGATTGGTGATGTTGCTCTTGTTGTTGTTGTTGTTGCCGTGCCGATGCGAGTGCTGCTTTAGGGCGTTCGCAGCCATTCACTTTGTTATTGTCGTCGACGACGACGACGATGGGGACGTTTAGCGCTAATTAATGCTGAGCCAACAGCTTTCGATTGCTTTTTATTGTTAGTGCTCGGTGCTCGGAGCGCGCTGCTCGATCCCTTGTGCTTGGCTGCTTTTGTCTTTCGCTTTCTTAATTGTTCACTCAGATTTATAATTTGATTAATTATATCGATGCCATTTCGATTCCCTACTGCCCCTCGCTTCCAGACTCTTTTCATATACTTATGTATATATACGTATATATCAATATATATTTATAAAATATACTGTATAATTGCTTAGTTGTCGCTGATGTTATTATTGGTTTAGCTGCTGCTGCTGTTGCTGTTGCTGTTGCTGCTGCTATTATTGTTGCTGCTGTTGTTGCTTGTGCAATAATTGGTGTATAATTTCATTTCCTGAGAACTCTGCGCCGGGTCGTGGGCCAACAAATGCTTTCATTGTATTTTAATGTCGTAATTCACAACGCTTGGGCAAATTAGTCAGCCAAGCAATTTGCTATAAGTGTATGTATATATATACATATATATATACGATATTTGTGTACAAATATACAAATGAACATATGCGCGAGTGCTCAATTAGCTATAAGGGCGCAAGTGTTCTCTGCGCTGCGGTTATTAATAGGAGTTATGCTATCGATAAGACCGATTAGTCATCTTCAATATGTTAACCAATCCAATAAGCGTGCTTTGACTCTGCAGAACTATTAATACCCTTCACTTAACTTTGACATAGTAATTGTATTTAAAATTTGTTTAATATTAAATAATAATAATAATTGAGACCCTTTCTATTATCTTTCACTATTGCTGCTTGCCCTAATGTATCTAGCAACTATTCAGTAGTATGAGTCAAATAACTTCGAGTTGAGTTTGCTAACTAAATGAACTCTGTGAACTCGACTTAAGTGATCAACAACAAAAGAAATGAGCGAAGTATAAACAGTCAACAACTACTTTTGCCGCCAAACATCATTAGCAATCTCCATAATAATAACAACAACAATGGCTCCAGAGCGAACGCTGATTGCTAATTTAAATGGAATTACGTCGGATTATAGCGAAGGGCAGTCAATAGCAAATAAATAGTGTACAGCTACAAGCAGCAGCTTACGGAAAATGAGCGAAAGGAAATCAAGAAAACTCTAATGATATGCAGCTATGTATATGTACCTTTGGCTACGATGAAAATGTTGCTCAAGATGCTGAAGAAGATGAGGTAAATTAGGCAAATTAGACACTTGGGTAAACACTATATAAACACACTATATATGTAAACTCACACACACACACACACACACACACATGAGCTCAGTGAGTGCCGCGAGTGGCATGAAGAAGCGATTTCAACTGCATGCATAACAAATTGTGCTGAGCTGTTGACGATTGATGCCAGAGTCAAAGCAACGGAGTCAGTTTTACTTGGATTATTATTAGCTTAGTTTATGCAATAAATACGACGTCGATAACGAGGATGACGACGAAGAGGACGAGCTCAAAACACAGCGTTGCTGACTGCGATGGTCGTTAACGCAAAACGTCAATTTACAACTGCGAATGTGATTGTGAATGTGAATGCCCAACAGCGCCAAACGAGCCAGGCAACATCAGCCAGCGACTGTGGCTGGGCAACGTGGCAATGGCAACATGTTGCGTGTCAAGGATGGCTTCGCAACATGCGGCGGGGTCCAGTGCAAGGCGCTACGAAAAGTACAAGCAAATAAACTTATTATAAATATCTCCACTTAAACCAAGCGACGCTGACGCCGACATTGCTGTTGCTGTTGCTTTTGCTGCTGCTGCCGATGCTGCTGCTGCTGCTGCTTCTGTTGTTGTTATTGTTGCTGTTGGTGTTCGTCTTGCTGTTGCTGCCATCGTCGCTGTGGGGGCCCCATTTATGCTGTGAGCCAACAATGAGATACAAATGCGCACACGCAAAGCTAAATGTGCTCTCGTTCACTAAAACACACACACACACGTTCACGCACACATATTACGAGAGTCCCGACAGCCGGACAGATGAACGGCTGTCAAGTCGCAATAAGCAACAAAAGCATTAAATGATGACAACAACATTGCGCTTAATGGACTGCCACTGCCGCGTTCGCGTCTCAATTCAGAGTGCATTTTGCGCTCTCTTTCTCTCTCTCTCTCTCTCTCTCTCTCTCTCTCTCTCTTTCTGTCTATCTTTCTCTCTCTCACACATACACATTTGCCTTCTCTTTCGGTCTCTGTGGCACTGCTCCTCTCATTCACTCGCTCGCTCTCTCCTTTCGGATTCTAGTGCTCTCCCATTCTTACACGCTGTTCATATGCACTGACTGTTTGCTCTTGGCTTGCGTTATAAATCCATTATAATAAAATCATGTTGTTGGTTTATTAGTTCAGCAACATGTTGCCGCTGAGCAGTCAAGTGCTTTCGCAACATGCTGCTCCGCTTATAAATATTGCAAGTGTTTTCAATTAGCTCACATTCTGTGACTTTCATATTAAATGAGAGCGAGCCTGCATGCTTCCCTTTAGGCATGACTCTGCGACTGCTTAAGTGTGTGTGTGTGTGTGTTCACATGTGTGTGTGCACGTGAGTGTGGCTCTGTGTGTGTGTGTGTGTGTGTGTGTGGGTGTGAGTAGTATGAGTCTGGAGCTGTTTCCAATTATAAATTGCAAGTTGCAAGTGCCGTAATTAAAAAAGAAATAAAATAAAGCTAGTGGAGCTTGCTTAAAAGGTCAAAGCTTTTGAGGTCAGCTAAAGAAAAAAGGTCAATGCAGTTTCTTAGTCGACTTTTAACGGCTTACAATAAGCGCACTGCCGAAACGCGTCCTCCCCATATTTCCAATAAAACTGCAATGACAGCATTCTCTCCGTGCTTTCGTGTGAATGTAATATTGCTGTGTCTGTGCCTGCCTGTGGGTGGGTGTGTGTCTAATTGTGTTGGTGTGTGTGTGTGTGTGTGTGTGTGTGTGTCGCTGTCTCTGAAAGCAATTTCCGCCTGTGTCCGCAATTAAAAAGCAATATCATTCCGAGTAGACGTTAACGCAGAATTGAATTGAATTTTTATGATGTGTTTGTTAAATGCTTTCATAAATGGCAAATTTTCTTGTCCGGCACATACAACATAGAATACATAGACAGACACCCCACTTGCAACACACTCAGTAATGGCTGCATGCAAAAGTCACAGGCAAACAGAAACAACAGGCGAAGCAATGGCTTCCAATACGACGAGCACACATGTATGCATACATCTGTGTGTACGTGTGTAAATGTATCTGCATCTACATGTATGTGCATAAATGTATCTCGATTGAAACGAAATCAAATTTTGCAAAGCAGCGGCAGGGGCCCACGCTGCAATAGGAACATATGGACTTGCCACCCCACACCTACCTCAGCAACGGGTTGGCAATGTGATTTGCGAAGTGTATCTGGGGGCAGTTTACATGGAAACGAGTCCGTACTGTTTGCGTCCATGTGTTTCATTAGCTTATTTATGAAGCTCAGGAATGCTCCTTGTGATTTGGAGTGTGTGAAAAATTCCTGAAAAATGACTAAATGAATTGAATTCTTTGCCAAGAAACGGAGTTCGCTTAGAAAAATGCTGAAAGGATTTCTGTTCAGTACGAATAAAGATAACAATACACAACAATGCACAAAAAGCATAAAAAGTAATAATGAAGTTGTGAAACAGAAACATCTGACAATTAAAAGATTACGATTCGAGTTAATTTAAACTCTGTCATTCATATGCTGCTAATGTAAATTCAATATCATTATCATTACATTATTGACATTTTTATCCACTTTTTGTGCTGTGTACGAGTATATTATTGCTCTCAATTTTATTTGCATTTAATTAACAAAATATGCTGTTTATCAAACGTAAACATATGTATGTTCAGTTAATAATTATAACTGTCCCCAAAAATAAACTTTATACGACCTTTTCTCCGGTTGGTTCGGATCTACATATTGGCAGCTCTTGTCTCAGCTTCTGTCACAGACTCCTCATTACGGCTGCTTCACATTGTATTTTGCAACCCTGTTGACTTGGCCATTGAAATCACTTCAGCCTGCAGCTCCTTAACAGAACAATAAGGGTTTAATTTTGTTCTTTTCATTTGTGCATTAATGTTCAGTCAATAAAACGTCATAATTAAAAAATAATTCTGCCCATATGCAAAGTGCCGCATTTGTGGCTGGCGCTGCCGCTGTCGCTGCTGCTGCTGCTGCTGCCTGTATGACCTTAATTGCTGACATACGTGTGGCAGCGATTCATTTGCAGTGCTCTGGCTCTGGGCTCGTGTGTGTTTGCTGTGTGTGAGTGCCAGCCTGTGTGTGGCAGCAAGTGAGCCTGTGTTGCAACTGTCAAATGAATAAAATTAAGTGTAGCTCTATTCCTGTTGTTGCTGTTGCCGCTACCGCTGTTCGTGCTGCTCTTTCGCACGATGCGGCAGCAACAGCAACGCCAGCTGGCTGGCAGGATATGTTGTTGCACTAATTGAATGTGGCAGGCATGCAGTCGCCGGACAGAAAGTTGAGCTTGTCTTTCGCCACAGCCTGCTGCACTTAGCATCTCGCTCTGACTCGCAATGCCATTGTAGCTCTGTGTCTGTGCCTCGGCCTGTATCTGTATCTGTATCTGTATCTGTATCTATCTCCGCATCTGCATCTGTATCTGTAGGGCTGTGTGTGTGTGTGTAATTGTATCTGTATCAGTGTCGGACACACAAGTAGCTTCATTTTGCGCCACAATTCGTATTCGCATTTTAAGTGCAACAGCACACAGATTGCTATTGCTGTTGACATGGCAATGCAATAAAAGTTTGTCTTGTTGTGCTGCAATTGCACTGGCAGCAAAAGGCGACTGACTGCCAGCCAGCCAGCCAGCCCTGCGGCACCAGCAGGCAGGCAGACGTCAGCCGTCAGGCGGCGGCAATTGTTTCCCATTATTGCTTATGCTGATGATTAAGAGCGCCAGGCGCAGTACTTTCTCCGACCACACAAAAGCCATCAGCTAGCGGCAGATTAAAATGTGTTAATGGCTCACAAGACACACATATACACACATGAATTGCCATCAATTAAGATTAACTAATGACAAATCCATTTTAGTGTTCAGTTGCAATTCTTGACTGCCTGACAAGAGAATTTACTTAATCAATTTTAAATTTAATATGCAATTCAACTAAGAACCAAACATAACATTTCCAGCTATAATTGCAGAAAGTTATTGCTCAAGACAATAAGTCTGAAGTCCCAAAGGACGAGGGCAATAGCAGCAGCAATAGCGGAACAATAACTGGCTGGTATTTGTGCTGCAGCATTAAAGTTTTCGAATATTTTCTAAAATATTTATAAGCATTTTGCCAGTCAGAAATGCTGTTCAGGCATTCTCCTGCCCGTCTACCTGAGCTGTGTGTTTGCGCTGGCTTATTGTCTATTTACTTGAACAACAACAACGAGCTGCCTTCTGTGTGTGTATGCCTGCCTCTCTATTTGTGTGTGTGTGTATATATATCCATTCGCTGCAGATCTGACCATGGAAGTTGTCTGTCTTGTGCATCTTTGCCAAATTCCACCAAGTGCTTGGCTGTAAAGCGCAGTGAAACGAATAATATTGTTAAGGTAAATCAGGTTAGTAAACTTTTTAAAATACCACGAAACTTGATACACAGCAGAGCTGAATTTACCTAGATATTTGTTTAGAATTTAATTTAATTATCCGCACAGTCTTTTTGCTTTTAGTTATGAAATGTATCGTGTGCAAGGCTGAGTTTGCACATAACAAAATTATAAGTTCAGCTTTATTCACAAATTTTGCAGTCGAACAGCAGCGACGAGAGGTTTTGCCAAATTGGGTAAAGGTTCAACTTGAAGCCATGTGCGGATAGATTTCTCATTGGTACTCTGCTAATCCTCCCCATGACTCGATTGAAATGAATATTATTATTATAACTAGTTAAAATTTTACTTTAATATGGTTTCAACATAGTTAGCAACAATTATTAATTTTTGATGCTTATATTTTGACCATTCCTCGCATTACATGTTAGATAACTTTGAGTTTAAGCTCCTGTCTCCCGTCTCCCCTTAAGCTCCCAAAATTGAACTCTGGCTTGTTGTTCATGCCAATCAACCTCTTTTCATTTATTGCACAGGTATTGCAGATGTTGTAATATGATATCATAAGAGCCGTTGTAAATGCATATTTGAACCTTAACATCTTGATGCCTCAGGCAAATTGAATGTCAATTGTTCACTTGCCTTGTTATCCGTAGTTACAACTCATTTTGTGCAGATTGACAGCTGGAATGCAAATGCTTCCTACTTTAAATGCACTCAACGGCAGCAACCAGGACTTAAGAGCGCTTTACTAGACACATAGACAACAGATTGCACAGACTCGCATTTGGTAAGAGAACTCAAGCAGCTCGTGTTGCGTTGCCAACAGATGAAAGTATGGCTCAGGCTGAAGTTCAGAGTCAGTGGAGCTCAGACACTGTTAACTAACGTACGCAGAAGGCTTACTATGCTAGTTATGCTCCTAGTGCCAGGAGTGAGTCTCGGACCATCCAGCGAACCCGGGCCACCCACGCCATTTACGCTGAAAAGCATGTTTAATGTTGCTTACTTTGTTTGCCATTTGCTGTATCCAATTGTTGTCGCTGACTCGGCTGCTGTTTTTGCTGCCGTCTTTACTACATATTTACCAACATATATACATATATGTGCGAATATATATATTCCAGCAATTTGTTACATGTACTTAGGCCCGAGACTGCTTGTATGCGTGTGTGCAATATGCTGCAGGGGCACACACGACTTGGTAATGGCCCCAGTCACAGACTTAAGCTTCGATTCACTAGATGCGCCATCGCCCCCGCCCCCGCCCACGCTACACCCATCTCCAGTCTCCTTGGGCGGCATCGCAAAAGTCAAGGTAGGTATTTTACTTGTGAGCTGTCTGTAAGTGGAAAAGTTTGTGCACACGTTGCTTTATAAATACAACAAATGCAGATGCAAAACAAAGCCGCACTTAAAAGACACTATAAACGTGTTGTATGCATGAAGAACTTAGTTGATGTTTCTGAGTAGAGCTGCAACTTAAATGATTTCTAATGGACTCTCAAGCATTCTATTTTCGCTAATATTATACAAATTATCTTACAATATCTGCATATGTTTGCACTCAAAGCTCCCGAGTTAAGTAAGGGCATTCAAAATTGCTGGGCCCAAAACTGCTTTCGATATTTGCTTTCGCAGTAATGTTGAGCAATTTCTATTGAAAAGCCATGCGAATATGCGAGTTGACATACTCGCATATTTATATAAGAGAATGTTCTGGTAATTGGGTGATATCTTCGCCCATGGCATTGGAATACTGTTAATTGATTAATGGCCGGCTAAGTGGAATTAGCTAACAATGCATGTGAAAGGACAGCAATGGCAACATCAATTACTCAATGAGAGTCAGGTAAGTTGACTCGTCGATTGACTGCTGTGTGTGGAATCGGAGCGGTCGGGAGCGGTACACAGATCAAAAGCCATCAAATAACGAACAGACCGACAGACAATCGAGCAGAAACAATCACATTTCATGCATTCACTGCCGTCGTGCTAACCACCCTGGCGCTAGCCCCAACAGCCCCACCCAATGATAATCCGCTTCTGCACCCTGTCCCGCGCTCTGCATTGACAAATGACTGTACAAGGGAGGCAGGCAGCTGGAGCATGGGGCTGAAGTGGGCAAAAAGCACCACTGTCACAGCCAGATTGCTGCTGCATTTGGTAAATTAATCAACCCTTGCTGAATGACGCAGTTTATGCGAGGGTCGTGGGCGAGAAGTCTGTCGGGCGACAAGCCATAATTGAGCTTCAAAGTGCAACCTTTACTTTCTTTGTTTCCCTTTTTAAATACCCAAACCCTTCCGAAATTTGCCAAACAATTCGAAAATCAATTGCATTCAATTCAATTAGAGATGCTCTGCAATGGGGTTTCAAGTGTCTGGCCTCTAAAATTAAACTACAAATTGGGATTGAGTCCAAGAGCAGCCACAAAAAATATTATGTAAATGAGAGCTCTCTATAGCTGAACGGATCGTGTAATAATGATATGAAAGTGATTTTCGATAAGAGGCTTTAAGTAGGAATTTATGTAGATTACATAAAATGTGTCTATACTTATGTTTACTTTGTAATTATATATATTCAATAACAAATCATTAAAATAAACCACAAAGTTACTATTTACTGTGCATTTACAGGTCATCTGATAACCGTGCTCTGCAACCAGTTGTTGTTGTTGTTGTTGCTGCTGCTGCTGGTCATCTGCAATATGCGTGTAATTTACAAAGTTCATTGTTGTGTGTACCAATGCATTAATGTGTGTGTGTGTGTGTGTGTGAGTGTGTGTGTGTTTGTGCTGCAATTGTGATGTAAAAACGGTTTACCTTCTGTTTCGATTTTCGATTTGTGCACACGACCGACCAGCCATACCCAGATATAGCCAGACGGTGTCTGTGTGGTTATATCTTTCGGTGGCACACGCCCACAGTTTATAAGCCTTTTGGCTACATTTTGTGGCTTTGATTGCAATTATCTTTTGAATTTTGTATTTATTTGCTACACTTTGTCCAATTGTTCGCTCATCGGCTTTTGTATTGTCATTGCTATTGTCATTTGTATCCATATGTGCAAATAAACTGCAAGCCGAAACAGCCATGGGCCAGCCATGGTGTGGGCTTTGTTTTATGCTCATGCTCTGCTCACACACAGATGAGCACTGGTGCACTGCCACGCAGGCGATAGCAGGTGCATACTGATGCATGTGTGTGTGAGCATGAAGTTAGTCAGTTTTCAATTTGGCAATTTGCCGTTTATTAATTGGCAATATCGTGCAGTCTGTAAGCTATGCAGAGGAGCCTCGAGGCTTATGGTACTGACTAATGCCAGGCTTCCCTGGCTGCCTAGCCAGATAACATTCAGAGACAGGCTGAATAATACGGATATCTATAGCTACGTTAGCTTTGAATCGTTTATTGACGTTTAACCTTTCATCATAGGGTCTGATTACAGTTAAGAGGCAATTGGAGGCCAAGGCGACAGACAGTTTAGAATTGACCCCAGCGATTTGGCAATCCCTCGCCATTTGGATAATTTCGGCTATTCATATGCTTGATCAGATATTTGGCAAAGTACTCGCCGCGCTTTTCGGGCTGGACACACTGCACTGCTCTCCAGCCGTTCGAAATGAGAGCGCACCTCTCCGGCTGCACATGAAAGGGCTTCGAGACGGTCAAGAAGCTGCGTTTCTTGCGCGGCCGTTGAGGCACGTTCACCGGCTCCAGCATGTGGTGCAATGCAATGGGCGGCTCCTGCGGGGCGTCCAGCAAGATGGCCACTTGGCGATTCTCCAGACGCATCGCTTGCATCTGCTCATCGTCCAGTTGCCGGTCCCAAGCATTGCCGCCGTCTCCATCGCCATCGCCGTCGCCATCGCCGTCGCCATCGCCGTTTCGCACATGAACCACGTTGACAGCTTGCACCTCAGGTAGCTGCAAGTGGATCAGTTCATCAACTACTCTGTTTTCCATATGGCTGCTCTTCGCTTCTCCTCTCTTGCTTCGAAAGTATTACAAAAAAAAACCCTTTAATACGGCAGTGAAGATCTGCTATCTGAATCAAGACGCTATTTTTGTTCCTTTTCTGTTTTTGTTTAGTGTTGTGATTTGAGACAATTGAGCAAACTGAATTTGTTCATAACAAAAATAAGGCAAATTATTCTCCAGGCCTGCCTAACTTATACCAGAAGTCTCCTGCTTCTATTAGTTGCTGAGAGCATCTCTAAGTGTCGCATTTTCTGATCAAGACTAAACGGTTTTTCGATAACAATTTAATGTGAGATAAGACACAACTGTGATCCGATACACATACCCATATACATACATATGTACATGTGCACATACTACTAAATATCGACAACTTAAATACTATAGAGCAGCAGTCTGGCTGCCCAGCGGCAACTGCTACTGTTGCTCCCCAGCGTCCGGCTACAAATGGATAAATGCTGTCTGACATTTACCCATTGCTCCCCTCTCATCCACTGGCACATACGCTCACATACAAAAGCCGGCACCCGCCCATTGATTGCACGCATTTAGCCCTCTTTAACCCGACGGCGTCTCACTTGAATGTGTGTGGGGTGGTGCTGCCATTGTTAGTGCTGCCACCGTCACCATCATCATTACAAGCAATTTAATTCGTCGAAATGTTGCCATGAGCGCACGCCGCAGCTGCTGCCCCATGTCGTAAGTAGGTGTTGTTGTTGTCGCTGTAATGCGCGCTTGTAATGTGCGATAAATGATGCCATTACGGCTGCACAATTAATAATATTGCTTATTAAAAGTACTTCCATAATAACTGTAGCGCCCAATCACCACATCCGAGTCAACAATTTCAGTTTTACAGCTTAATCAATTTGTTGGGGAGCCATGCGGCAATTGATGTGCTTAAATACTATTTTGGGGGGCTTAATGTGAAGCTTTTAAATAAAAGTCAGCCAAAAGCGTGGCGACCAACGCGAAAACAAAAACACAAGCACACATACAAATACTCATACTGATACGCATACAATGAAGCGCGCATCCAACAAGTTAGCTGTTGGCAACATGTTGCTAGCAACATTAAAGCAAAGCGCCGTCGCAGTTGCTCACGAATAGCCAATTTGGTACTCACTTACTCATTTTCATTGACGTTCTCTTTCTCTCCATCTCTCTCTCTCTCTCTCTCTCTCTCTCTCTGCCAGTCGCTGGCTCGCTCTAAATATGGTGTGTGCGAGTGTGTGTGTGCTTCTGCTTGCAATTTATTAAGGTCTATCCTGTGGCACTGTGTGTAATCACATTGTTGCCATTTTCACTTCATTATTTGCTTTTATATGTGGCAATTTTGTTTTATTGCTGGCGGCCTGGCAGCATCCTTCGGCTTGCGCTCGCGTAAGCTTTGCCGCAGTCTCTGGCATGCCCTCCTCACTGGTGCCTCCCTCCCCCTCAGAGCACTTGCTATTTAGATGGTTAAGCAACAAGGCTGCCTCACGCCACCCATTGGAGTCAAATCCAGCGGCAGTTGGTGCTCAATGTCGCTTATTCGCTTCTGGCGACCTTGTTTGTGTGCTTGCGTGCCTCTGAGTGGGTGCGTGGGTGTATGGTCGAGCATATGCGTGTGGACGGCAGACAGTAATTATTATCCCATGTCCAGCGATAATTGGATTCAATGAAGTGTCTCCATGGATGGTTTGCCTGTGCGAAGTAGCATAAAAGGCTTCGCATGTCAATGTGTCAGCTCCACAGAGCTCGTCCTGGCTCTGCCAGCGTTTGCATACGTGAGCGTGTGTGGGCTCCCAACGATTTCTATATCTATTAAATGCTTGGGTGCCAATTGAATACGGCCAACTAATTTCATCCAGTTGGATAAAGGCTGACATTTTCCCACTACTGAACGTTCGCTTTGCAATTCAATAAGAAAGGAGAGTGCATTTGAGTCCACGATACCAACTTTCGTTTTGTCATTGAAATCGAATGAATAGTTGAAGAGCTCAGAAACAAACTGAATGTCCTGAATAATGAATAATAAAGAAACTAATCAATAAGCGGGTCACTTTAGAAAAACTGCATTTAATGAGGAAAAAGCTGTTAGCCAAGGTTATAAAAATGAATTAAATACTAATTTATTATTGTGCAACTATGGAACTATTTTAAATGCATTTATAATAATTATTATTAATTACATTAAAATAAATTCCAATTTTATCTGTTGTTGTATAATTGAAACAATGTACACAAAGTATTAAAATTATGCTAAATGTAATCGCGGAATCATTAGAGTCCAACTTAATCGACTCCAGAAAACAAGTTCATATTTCCAAAACACCGAATATATCTGAACTATATTTAAAGTTTACAGGTTCTGGGAAGTGCAATTGTTGAACGCAGCATACAAGCAACAGCAAAACAAGATACATTAGTCAGCGAGTGTGTAGGCTCTCTGGTTAATATGCCTTGTTTTGTTGTTGTTTGTGTGCTGTATTGAACATATAATACATTACACAGAGTCAACAAACTGTTGCTTAAAGTTCGGATTTATTTCATTTCGAGCAGCAACAAGTTTCACAAGCGTCTACTGGTTTCTAATCGTTTTGATATTCTTACCTTCTTAGCTGGAAACAGGCATAGACCGCTTTCTGATTGTGTTCCCAAGTGACACATAACTGATTTATCAAAAGAGATCCACTTTGTAATGTCTACCTTCTAGAACTGTGCAATATATAGTCTTAGTTTGATTTCAGATGCATCAGGCAAGCAATTAATTGGGCAGACAGCAAGCCAGACATTTCCCAGAATAGTATAAAATCTAAAATATATTGTCAGAGTGTAATGTTATTAGCTTACTGTTGAGGCTGATTGATTTCAAAACAGGTGTCATTATGGAAGCCATTTGGTGCGATCATAAAATTGTCATTATCAGCTCATAATGAATTAAAGCGCATTAACATAGCCCAAATATTGCACTAATGAATCTTTCAATGTGCGTGGCGTGGCACTAAGCATTTGCCCCAATGGTATTTACCAGCTGCCAGCTAATTAAATTGAAATATTATTGCATTTAATTATCGGGCTACCATTCGGCGTGGCGCATGCTGTAGAACTGCAGCCAATTGGCTGAGCCTCCCATTCGGCTCGTCGCGGCGTGCAGCGACTCGCCTCGAATGGAGTCGGCTGTTTTGGTGCATTCTCTGGCCTAGCATAAAATGTCAACTGCATTAGCATCATCATAATGGCAACACTCTAAAGACTGCCCGGGAGCAGTCTGCCTGTCCGACCGGGCCTTTGATCTGCGTTGGCTGCGATGCCGGCGACGTTTCGCTTGTTGAATCCAATATAGACAAACATATTTTTTATGGCGGGAGAGAAACTGAGATGCGAGCTGCGAGCTGCGAGATGCGAGATGCTAGATGGGAGCACTGACTGTGTGCGTTTTGCTTTTATATTTTCGTTTTTAATTACTTTTGCGCTATTTTTGAGCTGTCTGCGGTACAGGCTATAGCCGTACCCAAACCCGTACCCGCGCCCGTGTCCGTGCCCGTGCCCGTACCCCTACCCGGACTCGAGTAATGCAGAGGCAGCCTCTTTACTAGGTGTTAATTTATTTTTAATTTTTATTATTTATCTGAGCTATGCGATCTCTTGCAGGCTGCGACGACAACGGCAAAGGCAACGGCAACGACAACGACAACGACAACGTCGACGACGCCGTTGACGACATTGCTGCCAGGCCCGTCCCCTTCAAAGAGTCGGGCACACATTTAAGTGGATCTCGCAGTGTGCGCCATTCAATTCCATCATCAAAATGTTGACGTTTCTATTGCATGCCAGTGGCAGTTGGGCTCCAACTCGGGTCTCCGGTTCTCCGGGCTCTGCACTCTCGCATGCAATTAATATCATTTTTATGTTCTAATGACATTCGTTGCGCTGCATTTCGTATGCATTTAGTGGCCCCCAACATCATCGCTCAAAACGGCGTGGCAGGCACGAATCTTTCAAGTTGTAAAAACGCCATTAAATTGGCAGCGAAGTGGATGCCAAGCTGCCATTGCCCCTGCCCGCCGTGCCCATACCCGTGGTTGATCTGGGATGATCACTCAACAGCCAAACAGCCTGGCGGGCTGCCATCGACGCAGATGCCTCGGCCCGCAGTCATAAACTCACCAATGCGTAGGGCGCCCTCCATTAATGGGTGCGGAGCGGAGCGGGCCGCGCCGGGTCGTACCGGGCCTGGGCCTGGGCCTGGGCCCTTGTACTGTATGGCAACATGCCTCTTGTTTATTGGCATTAATTAATTTGTATGTTTTTATTTCGATTTGAGTAAAATTTTCTACGTTCGCTCTTTTGTTGTAAATATCATAAATACTTCGCTGTCGGCCTCATAAACTTGCTTCAAAATCATAAAACCCAAAAAAAATGTAGAAAGTTGCGCCACTGACACAGACAGCCACTGGTGGGTGTTGTACTTGGCTACTGCGTCTCTGGATACAGTTATTGTATCATGACTGGAATCTTAATGGTCAATAAAAGCTAATTAAATGTTAACTCAAAGGAATCTTGGAAGTTGGACAACCCGATCAAGTATGGAAAATTGTTGCATAAATCAAATAAATTCAAAAATCAAAGCTTATGTAGCTTAGACATAAATGCAACCGCACACACAAACACACATATACAGAAAATCACACACATACAAAGTTTCTCACCTATTATGTGTGGTTGAAATGTGGTGAGTGTGTTGCTGGCGTATGCATCACAATTTTCACTTTAGGGTTTGTCTTTCGTTGACAGCCGTCCAAAAGGCAAATCCAAATTGTGGGATGATGCTCTGTGTGGCAACCGCCTGCATCTCTTTAGCAACAACGACAACAACTTGGCTCTCCTGACTTCTTGGCTGTCTTGTGAGTGCCTGTCCCTGTTGCCGGTGGATGAGTCGAGTGGAGGCCATAGTCCCCGTGTCCCTTTCGTCCAACACTGCAACAAATCGTCGTGCGCTCGTCTTACAGACGCGTTTTCAAAATTGATGCGGTGTCTGCGTTTAGGTGGAAAATTGAATTTTCATTTTCAGTTTTCAGCTCTCAGTCTTCTGGTTTTATTTCGTTTTATTTTTTCCCCACCGCCGTCTGCCGAAATGCGTCCCGTTCGGGGTGCGTTAACTTAAATTTGATGAGCCCGAGGTATTTAAATAAATTGTTGCCTGCGCTCTGTTTGACATTTTGTTATTTTCGCTGTTGATTGGTGGAGTTGCCGCCCGAGAGCATGTGAGTCCACATGCCCATGCCCATGCCCATGCCCATTCCCATTCCCCCTTCCATTTCTGCCGTCTGCCACCCATTCCCTGTCACCCACTCATTTATGTTGTGCATTTTGGCGCCCCCTTGTGCACCTGCAGCGGGTGGTGCGCCCACGCCTATGAATTGGTTTTCGGTGAGGTATAATTTTAGATAAATGTCCGCACTCCCAATCCATAAATTTCTCTAGGGTAAGAATGTGTGTAAAACTAAAGTTTTCAAATGCATTAATAATGCCATTCGGTTTCGAATATGCCATGCGTAATTGCCGTAGCAAAAGGTTAAGAAATTAATAAAAACTATTTCTGTTGATCCATAAATAATACGAATAAAACCAAAAGACTATTGAAATAATGCGCTTTTGAGTATCTTTTTAAATATAACCATAACACGAGAGCCCTAGCTCTGGTTTGCCTTGACATATTGTTCATTATTGTTATTAATAAATAAATATGAAGTCCAGAAAGAGCCGAAGAAAGAGAGGGAATTGCATTATTTGACCTTTTATTTATGAATATCTGTATCGATATCATTGCGAGGTATTGCAGTTAAATATAGTTTTCTTATCAACCCTCATCAATCAGCATTATATAACTTGTATTAGGTAACCATTATCAGAAAGCTTAAATACATATTTGATTGGTGATACTAAATTTGATGATAACTATTATAAAAATAATATTAGAACAATAATAAGCACAATAAAGTTTGATACTTATTTACTAATCAAGATGTTTCCGATATGTTGTCATCCTATCTGAAATGAGCTCAGTGGATCTATGTTATAATCTAAAAATAAGAACAGCGACTGTCAGAAATGTCTTAAGTTCTGCAAGATAAAGAGAATTTATTGAGCAGCTGTCCTGACAATGTTTCTCTTGCTTATCTCTCAGCCAGAAATATTCTGTTGGTAGCTAAAGAATGAATTACAAAAGAGGTAAGAGCTGAACAGGCTTCGCCGGCTTCTCAATAACTTTTCTTTCTTTTCAGATTAAGTCCCAACTAAAAATGTTTCTAGGTAGAATCATAATTCTTATTCAATTCTGTGTAATATTCAATCAGTCAAACGTTCTTTGCATGATTACAAGCACCAACCTTTACTCTCTTAACGATATTAATATTAATTGATTTCAATTAGTCAACCATATATAGCACATAAAATACTCTATCATAGCCACAAATCTCATAGTATTTACCAATTAACGAAAGGTATAATTTTCCCTCAGATGTTGAAAATGATATCAACAAAATCAACTTAAGTTTCATAGCTAATTATAGGTAATTTTCAGTAGCTAAATGCTTGATGTTTATTGCTTAAAATCAAGTCTGTTTCAAATCAATTATAAATGATTTGGGAGACTTAAAAAGACATCTTAACTGCTTAAAGGAAATGTCTTGAGTGTCCGCAATAGCTCCTCAGTCAGAGCTGGTGGGTCTAGGCAATCAAGCGCAGACATTGCTAATTGCATGGCACTTTCATTAAGTTATCTATGCCCATACCTGGGCAGTAAATAGAATCATCAGAGTTCGATAAACGTTATCAGCCAATCACTTTTATAGCTGCTGATTAATGAAGTTGAACGTGGAGCCCCGAATGCCGAACGCTGAATGCTGAATGTCGTACGTCGAATGCCGATTGTCGATTGCCGCCGGCAGCAGCAGCTCATTTAATTACTCCGATGGCGGCTTGGCTGTAAATAAGGCAAAGAGCAGAGCACAAACTGAAGCACAAAGAGCACGCAGAGCAGACGTCTCTCAGCCCATCACGAATATCAACAGGCAACGGCAACAGTTGCCGCTGGCTGGCTACTGCTGGTGCTGGTGCTGGTGGCACTGCCATTGCTGGTGATGGTGGTGCGGTGCGTTGTGGCTCATTGTGTCCGCGTGTCTGGCGCGCTGCGTTGCCTGTCAGCTCTTAAACGGCCGACTGCAACATTCTTTGCTGACAACGCAGTAATTAAAATTCAATTGCAATTAAAAGTGCGCACGCAAAACGGGCAACGACAAACGAAATGAAGTGCAATGTCGAGAGGGGCGCACCAAGCAAAGGACGAACAGGACGCAGAGGGCGCAGAGTGCGCATTGCTGCAATATGTGTCGCATATCCAGCATTTTACCTTATGTTCGATATACATATGTATGTAGTCTCCTGCTGCCCGGCCCTGGCAACTGCGCCCTTCCACTTGCTCGCACACATTTCGCGTAGGCGTTTGTGGTGCCGCTGATTAGCTTGCAGTTTCCACGCTTCATATAGATGCCGCAAATGATGGTCAAAGAATTGTATGTATATGAGTTATATGAGATGCTCTCGCATCTCTAAATATTTGTTAAAGCAAAAGTGCTTAGCCAACAGTAAAAGAGCCGGCGGCGCCTGGGAAATGTTTTCTAATCAAGAAGCTTCGTGGAAACATTCGAAATATTTAATCATAACGAATAAGTGAATGCATTATATTACTTCGAATGATATCATTGAATGCAAACAGAAGAAGCCGAAAACAAAAGCAGCCAATTCGTAATTAACTTCTGCCAAAGATATGCAAGTGCCGATACGACCCTTCTGTGGCCTTCGCTTCCATTGCTGCAGTTCGCGTGAATTCTCTACGTTGGCTGTCAGCAAAAAACTGAAATTATTAATAAGTGCAAAATTAATAGGAATTATAAACAATTATTGTCCAATGGCTGGCTCTTTGTTGTTGCCTTTGACTCGACACTTTCGTGTGCATTTAAAGTTTTTTGTTCATGAAGCTAATGACCGTTAAGACAGGTGCCAAAAGAGCTCAAATCCAATGAATATATGGGATTGCAGAGTGGCGACTGTTTTAAAGCGCGAAACTTGTATTCATTTGCCGATTTATCAGTCATTATCACATGCAAATTGCAAATACAATTCGTACTCATATTTTTTTAAATACCCATAGACATATGCACGTTTGGTGGTTGTCTACAAATCCAGTTCATGGCAAACTCGTTGCGAATGTCAGTGCATGAGACATGCCAATCGGCTCGTCTCCTCTCGTGATTATTATTTAATGTTCATTAAATAATTGGAGGCACTGTACGTAATATGATTTATATACACACGCATACCGTATACGTACATTATGTGTGTGAGTGTGTGTATATGTACTTGGCTATTTCGGCGGATTGAGGCTTATCCACCCCCATTATGTTCAACTGAACATAATTAATTGCAAGCTGTTGTTGAAACACAATACAAATACCCTGTGCCTGACCCACAGATGAGCAGGGCATATCAGCTTCAGCTGTTACTGGCTATTTTGTTCAAGGATTATGCCAAGGACTCTGTCAAACGAATTCTTCGCCTTAAGAATAGAATTTCATTAATAGACTGCCTTTAGAGAGGGGGAGGGAATCTGCCCAGGAATAACTCATTTTTCATACACTATCGCTGTCTTTAGAAATTGATAATTGATATTCTGTTAATTGTGCAGGTCGGTGCGGATATACTATATACTTTATAGCATATTCATTTAGCTTTATCTTCACAGTTTATCGAGATAACGTGTGGCTGCTATAAATTTAATTAGTTCTTTTAACAGATTTGAAAACCGATATGAATAATATTGATTATGTGAGTTAATGACGAATCGCTGTGTTCGGCTGATTAAATAACAAACTTAATTAGTTAGTCAATAAAAAAATGAGATAATTTCCATAGGTTCGGTCAGTGTCATTACTCATATACGCAGGTTGGGCTTGTCCCGCATAATTGTCACGGAATATCTGGAAAATAATTCGCAAATAATTTCATCAATTATGTAGCTCAGCTGTGGAGCGCCGTTCGCTGGCTGCGCTGTTGCCATTTCAATTATGTTGACATTAATTTTCATATTTAATTTAACGCGAAAATAAAATGGCAGCGCGATTGACCGCTGCCAGAGCAGCTGAGAGGACACGCGTGAGTATGCATTCAAACAAACATGTATTCAGACATAAATATATATATATATGTATATGTATATACATATGTACATACATATATTCATGGGCTCACGTGCGAGGCTAGCGAAGAAGCATCTGAACATGCATACATACATATAAGGACGTCCAGAAGAATACAGCATTTGCGAAATCCATTTTGCAGTAAAAACCGCATGCATTATTTAAATTTTAAGTGAAATCAATTACACGCTCGTTGGCAGTGAGGGGCGGGGCCCAAGGCTTTTGATGTTAAATGCCAACCGCCGACAAATGGCAACAAAGGGGCACATAGAGCACGGCACGGAAAATGGTAAATGACAACGCCAGCAGCAGCAGCAGACGGCAAGGGCGACGGAAGTGCGCATAAATGCAGTTGCAGTCGAATAAATAAATAAAAATATATTTTGCCATTAAATTTCAATTAATAACAACGCAAACACACACACGTCCAGGGCATCAGAGCAGTTGTTGTTGTTGCTGTTGCTGCTGCTGCTGGTGTTGCTGCATTCACAGCTGCGACTGCTGCTGCAATATTAATACATTTTGGCAGTCGTGCGTGCGCTGATTGCCGCAAGCCCATGAAATTAAGTCACAAATTAATTAATTAATGCAATCAATACGTGCGACATTTGCATTTGCAATTACAATTATGGTTTCGCATTGCTTGGCTGCCAGTTAAATGCAACAATTTCTTGCGCTCTAAATATAGTTACACACACGCACGGGCTCACACACACATACATATGTACATACACTTGGATATGTGTCTATGCATCTGTACAGCCCGCTGAGGTCGCTTGCCAGTTTCGATTTGGAGACACACACACACATGCAGACATATTGCATATACCACCTAAACAGGAGCCCTGGTACACCATGGCGAACATAATTTTTTAATGGACTTTTAATGTTAGTCGCTAGCATTTCACTATATTCGTGTGTGTGAGTGTCTCTGTTTCTCGCGTGTGCTTTTGGGGTCAGCTTGGCTGCCTCGGCACAATTAGCGGCAGCTTGTACTTAACATATGTCGGCTACATAGGTGGGTTTTCCGCAAACAAAACGGTAAGATGCTGTTGGGTATTGGGATGAAAAGTTGACCGATGGAGGTTAGGATATTAGTGTCATTGGCTTAACGCAGCATTACTCCGACTAAGTGAAACTATTGAAACTTCAATTATACAATACTGATAACATATCTAATTTGATAAGCGAAGCCCTTCACATGTAATAGTAATAATATGGCACTGGATTCCATTCGAGAAAAACAACCATTTGTAATTATAAAATAATGCTTATATGAGTTTTGTGACATATTTTATATGAAGACTGAATTTCACGCGTAAGCTTACATATAACTGCTTGAAATTGGGAGCGTGTTGCACTGCTTGCCAACCAGGCGAACTGCTTGCTTGCAGACAACTAGTGCGTTTACAATTGCAATTATACTGCTTGCTACCTTTAGTAGTAGTGCTACTGCATCATAGATGGCGCCAAGAATATAAATATGTATATAAACAGACCTGTGGAATAAAGTGAGTCACGGGCATAATTGCTCAAATAAGATATAAAATATTAATTAAATTTTGTTCACATTTCATAGTAAGTTTATTGTATTTCGCGGATGTAATTTTATTTGATTATGTATACGTAATACTTATTTATATGCTTCGCTTGCTACATACACACCGTTCCTTGACATTGACATTGGCTGGTTAGGTTTTATTTGTCGCTGCTACCTGTAGTAGTTGATAACTTGCATCCATCATACTCATTTACATTACCGTAGCATATAGATAGATATACATAGATAAACATAAATAAAACTATCTCGCCAAAATGGGCATCTACAATATATTGATCAAGGATCATAAGTTCCATACACATACATACATCAATAATATTTGAAGGGCTTAAATTTAGCAATAACTCCGATACGACCGATACTACAGCGTATATATATTTATCATTGCAACACATATCGCGGTGCTGTGAAATATTAATATAACCGATTCAAATCATTTCTATTTCCTGTCTAAAACCAAATCAATTCAATTTTTCAACAACTTGGTAGACGATTTTGTTGAGTGTATGGGGTTAGTAATTTAACTTAAAATTATAGAATTTGACTAGCTGAATTTGCTTTACACATTAGAAGGTTGCTTTTTCTGATTCCTAGAGGGATTTATCCATGTTTAACGTTTTACATATTGCGAAGACTACAAACTAATTAACATTAAAGATATTTTGGTGCCATAAACATAATTTGAAGCTTTTTTTAGTAATCGTAAAAGTACATTTGTGATATTTATCTGTTGAGTATTTTGGATGTTAGATTTCGTTTCGTAAAGTATAAGTAAAGTAAAGTACAGTAAAGTACAGTAAAGTAAAGTACAGTAAAGTATGCATAAGTTAAGACCACATATAAATATAATACAGTAAATTATAGCTAAACAAAAAACGTATTGAAGTTTTTGTAAAATAGTTTTGGAATTATGGTAACTAGTTAAGTATTTACAAAAATATATATTGTAGTAAAATATATATGTGTATATATAGATATATATTCCTTTACTTCCTTCGCTTTGAGTAGTATATCTTAAGCTCATGGGGCCTAGGTCGTAAAATATGTCTGCTCGTTGGGATTACCGAAATGCTTGCGGGGCTTGAGTGTTATATGTATTTGGATATGACAATGCATTTGGCATTTTACTCATTAGACCTTGCTTTCGGGTCCATCTGCTACATGCTTAAAGGCTACACGTATGCGGGACAAGTAGTGCGAGCAGATGTGTCCATAGTTCTTGTTGTACCACTCCGGAGTTTTGCCCCTGAAAGTAGGCAACGGCTTAAATAAATTTCATTCAAATATATGTGCATTGGGAGTTTGCTTACTTGACATCCACGCGCGCCAAATGCATGACTCGGGAACGTCCGCTGCCGCAAGGTTCGATAAGGTAGCGCGAGGCCAAGACGACACCTCGAACAGCGCAGAACAAGGGCTTGGCCTTGGCGTGGTCGATCGAGGTCTCGACAATAACACAGGCACCACGCGGCAAATCCGTTTGCCAGGAACTGAGTCAGTTAAAAATGAATTAAGCAAAACAAGCATAGGGCTGGGCTCAAACTTCAAGCTTACCGCAGCACACAGAAGTCAGTGGTGAGCTGACCATCCAAGGCGTATTGATAGATTTCGGTGCGATCGTCCAGTTTTTTGACCGTTTGGCATTGTAATAGATTTGGATCCCAGGAGGCGCGTTGTTTGATTATGTACTCCAGCACCTCACGCGGCGGCCCCTCGATCTCCGTGGAGCAACGCCACAGTCGCAGGGGATGACCATCGCCCACCTTTTTGTACGCAATGTCCACGTTGCCGTCGTTGAGTGAACTTATTGCAATCCAGCTACGCGTCCTGGTTGGGTCAAGAGACAGTGAGATCAATAAGCTTAGAGTGAAACCAATTCGACTTACTTTTCACGCCCCTCCTTAATGGTGGCGCTCGTGCACTCGTATAGATAGCCGCGCCAGTTGTGGAACTGCATGCCCTCGCCAAGAGCCTCCAGAGGCACTGGCTTCGACTCCTCCATGTAGCCAAAGTTGCACTTGCCCAATTTCTCCTTGGCGGCAGTATAGATTGGCTTGTAGTGCTCAATCATAAAGGACAGGCACTCGTGCGATGCCTTTGCCTCGGCCAGCTCCTTCATGTCCGGCATGCCGGAGCCCTTACCTTTGCGCCGCGGGGACGCCGACACTGATGCGGAGCCCGTCGAAATGGACGAGTGGAATATCGACTGAGCCAGACACACGCCAAGATTGTTGCTGGTCATTTGGTTCTGCTGTGAGTTGGCTGCCACGATGGTTAGAAACTCGAGCAACACGTAAAGTATTTCACGGTTCTCGTCCGGCAGCAGCAGCACGGCGCATTGCACCGCATCCAGACGCACATCAGCCGGTAGATCTGGTGAGAATTGAATTAACTAACTGTAGACAGATGTAAAAGTTGTTGGTAACTTACGCTGAAAGATGGCCACAAAAGTCTCGGACATTTTGGTGGTCAGCAGCGACTCGGGCAGCTCGCGGAAGTACTGCTTGAGCATGTCGGCCACATCATAGGCCTGCTGCAGGTCGAATACATCCATGCACTCTGCTGTGGAGTCGGTGATCTCGATCTGCTCACGCAGCTTCATAATTCTAGATTTGCCACCGCTCTTGCGGAAGAGTCCCACCTGGTCAAGGGCGTTGAGCTGCAGCCAGCGGAGGGCAGCGCGCACAGCTAAGGGCAAGGTCTGACCGCTGCGCTGTAGTATTAAGAGTAGCGGAACACCAAACACTTTCTTGTCCTTGTAGTCGGGCATTTTGATCTTCTTGATGAACTTGGGCAGCTCCCAGTTCCAGCCAGAGCGATGCGATGGACAATAGCGTTCCATATAGCCCGTCAAGGTGACCAGCGCCAATTTGCGAATGATTTGCAGCTGGCCAGCGGACATGGCAGCAAAGGGAATGCCGGCATCCTCTTGTTGGGCATGTGGCTCAATCTTCTGTGAGAAGCATTTGCGGAAGATCATGTTGGGGCGCTCCTCCATCTGGAAGCTGTGCCAGCGTACCACTGGCTGACGCTTGGAGCTGCCAGTGTGCTCTTCCTCGTTCTTTGCCTCCTTCCGGGATGTGCTGCGAGAGCGGAATGACGAAGAACGGAAGCCGTCCCGTTTCTTGGCATCTTTGCCGAGATTAAGTGAGCCGCCACGCGTCAGCTTCTTGATCTTTACCTCAGTGGTATTGGAATTGGCGTCCTTAATGAGCAGCTTCCTGCCCTGATGACACTCGGAGTCCGAATGCGCACCAATGTCATCCACCTTGCCGGAGCGCTGCAAAAATCGGCGTGCCTTGGAGGGCTTGCGCAGCGAAAGGGATAGCTTGCCTCCAGCCGACGACTCCTGACTGTCGCTATAGTAGGAGGAAGAGTCGTCGGACTTCCCCTCCTTCAGTTGCGTCATGGGGCTGGAGAAGAAGTGCAACGGACTCGTGCGCATCGATCGCGGCGTGGTTGGTGTTCGCTTGGGGCTAGATCGATTGGGACTCAAGAAGTTGTCGCTGTGACTGGGCACCTTCAGCTCGTTGCCAAAGAATGGTACCTTGGGGAATGTGTGCATTGGACTTAGTGCGGAGGGCGAGGGGGGCGTGGAGTAAACGGCATCGGGCTTGCGTAAGCTGCTGCGCTGGCCCAACTGTGTCAGATCGAGGACTTGTGGGCCACTGATTACCACATTCTCGCGATTCTGCCGCTTGCGGCGTCGCGACTTGATGGACTCCACTCGGCGCAGGAAGGCTTTAGCTCCGTCCTTGAAGCGCTCACTGCCCGTGCGACGCAGACGCGTGGCTCCATCTGAGCTCTCATGCAGGGAGCTGTCATTGGCGTCGCCCTTGCTGCAGCCTGGAATCACGAGGGTAATGCCAGCGCCGCCTAGATCGTAGCTGTCGTCCTCGAAGCGATCGGGGCTCGACTCCTTGGATGAGCTCTCGGTTTTCTCCAGGTTCAAAAGTCCCGGCGGCGGTAGCTCCAGACCCATTTCACCTATGCGCGACCAGCGTCGAATGTGTGGTTGGAATGTCCAGTTCTCGCTCAGAGCAAAGTTCTCATCATCAGATTCTTCCTTTTGCTGCCAATGCGAGTAGAGGTTAAGCCAATTCTGACTGGGTTAGTTCTAGTTCGAGCAACTCACCTGTGGCGTTTGTGGCTTGTGCGACTGATCCAGTCGCATATTGGCGCACCGATTCAAGACACAGAGCCGCCTGTAGAGCGACTGCAGTTGATCGTTCTCAAGATTTGTGTGATCTTTGGCTACATTGTTCAGTTCGATCGGGAACTGATGATCTGCAAAGATGAAAAAGTTTTGAGTTCGCTTATTAGCCAGAATTATGATGCGGCTGCTGCTGTTTGCTGCGTCTGCACACTACGACGGCGCATGAAATTCTAATTGAAAACCAGAAAAATCGAATCGCCAGTAGCGCCTACGGCCGCAGCGGCTAGGCGCCTATTAAACGCTCTACACACACACACACACACACACACACACACAGACAGATGCAAATGCACGCGAATGTCTGCCGCAGTCATTGCGTAGAAGCCATTGCCACGGTGTCGCAGTGCAAAATTTTCACAGAGTTTTTCCACATATTTGCGTGGCCAATTTGCACGTAGGAAATCAAGTTCCCAGACGACGACGAGCCAGCGTCCGACCACATAAAACAGATACGCCAGACGTTTACACATGTCGCGTCGCACTGTTACAGATACAAATGCAGATACATTTACAGCTACAGGCAGGCAGGCAGGCTAGTGAGGCAGCTAGGCTGCCTGGCTAGGCTGATTGGCTGGCTGGCTGGTTGGCTGGCTGGCAGGCATTGATGCCGTGAGATACGAACTGCTGCAGTTCCGTAGGATGTACGCCTGGAAAAGCTGGCGCGACTCGGCTCACTTGCCGCTTTTGTTTGTACAAATATTGTTAGCATTAAAATACAATAATCGTGCCTCTTGGAAAAGCCATTCTCAGTTTGTTGAACTTTAGATGAGCCCGTCTCCCTGCCCCTGCCGCTGCCTCTACCTGCATCTGCCTAGTGACTCCCTAGCCCTGCAAGCTTTTCATAGATTTGTTTACTCATGCAAGCGCTTTATCTGCACTGGCGTGCGTGTGTGTGCTTTAGGGTTATTTATAATTTAATTTAAATGTTTTACTAAATGCTGTGCTTAGCTACTAATTGCGTGCACTTTGATGCTAATGAAATAAACAGAATTGCGCGCCTGCCAGCACATTGGAGACCCAATTTAGAGAGTGTGCCACTTAGTTCAATAATATGTGGTGGCATCACCCAGCGGGCGGTCCCACACCACAGACCACCAGCCACCAGCCACCAGCCGCCAGCTGCCAGTCACAGCAGTGCAGTAGAGCCAGCGGCAGGAACAGCAGCATCATCTCATTATCAATAGCACCAGGCACCGCGCGCACCGTTGACGTCATAGAGAAATTCTTGGGAAACTAATTTGAGTTTTTCGACAGTTTACAGCAGTTTACAGGGCAACGCGCCCGCCCGGATCCGATCCGATCCGTCCCAGTATTCAGTTTATTGGGCCAATCATATGATTAATTTTTCCACACAGTGCCACAGTGGAAAAGCGAATCGTTTGTTTGTATTAGAAAGCAGCAGCGGCGGATGACGCAGCCTGCAGAAATATCCAGCTCTTTTCATTTTTTGGGCCATAAATTTGTATCTATGGCAAATTGGGGAATATTTTGAAATTAATAAGAATGGATGTGAGGCTTTCGCAGGTTCGTTCGGTCGTAAATTTGAATAAGTTTCTGCTCTTCTTCGGGAAGTGTCAGTGTCGCTGCTGGCTTAAAATGCCGCACGCTCTGCAGTCGAGCTTTAATCGAACATCATTCGCTCTTAAGCACTCCCATATGTGGATGTGGCCATGGAGCTGCTCTGGCGCAAGTCACACCCTCGAATTAAGTCTGCCACTTCTCGGTGAATAATGTGCGTACGGAGCGAACCCAAAACAAACAGAAATTACCCAGGGTCTTCTTTCGTTCAGTCTCATTTCTTTCTGGGTTTCTGCTTTCGTTCACCTTAAGCAAATTAACAGTCGCTTACAACTGCTACACCTCCTTTCAGCAGCGCGACTCCAAATGACAGAGCAATAAAGAGTGGAACCGCGTCACTACACCTACGGCATTTCAATCCGCCAGTCAGCGGTCTCAGCGCCCAATGAATCCCGAAATCCTGCAGAGCTTTGGATATTTGAGGCGATCTGCGCGCATGCGCCGCTGCCTTGTTTACACAAAACTCATTAAAATACGCATTTATCATTTGTGTGTGTGGCTGGGCCGTTGGGTTATGGGCTGGGCACCGCTGTGGTGCAATTTAAATGCGCGCACAAATTATTCTGCCTCGTACAAATTTGGCCGGGCTGCGCTGCAGGCTACAGGCTCTGGTTCTGGCCCTGGCCAATTTATGCAACCAAATGGGCATATTTCAAGGTCGGCGACAGCCACAAATACATGAAAATATGCATATATATATATATATATATATATATATATGAATATATGTGTATACATATATGTATACATATATATATATATATATATATCTATATATGATTATCGTGTGTAGTAAAGCAGATCGTGCTGAACCAGCTGAGTGCCTGCAGACATGCCTAAAATAGTGTGTTCTCCGTTTCAGATTCACTTTTTTGTTTTGTTTGCTGCTCTTGCTTGGCCTGGCTCATAACTCAACTGAAGTCGGCGAACTTTTCGGCCCGCTCTAAAGAATTGCGCTGTGCTTCTCTTTTTGTGATTCGGCGCTTTATTTATTTGAATTTGGAGATTTGGCGGCGTCATCAATCTGCGCGGCCTTCAGGCGTTAAATGCAAAGCGACGGCGCGCAAGAAACTCGGCGACAAATGCGTAGCAGGCCGAAGAGGACGACGGGCGACTGTGATTAAGAGACCCAAATAAATATGCAGCTTGGGCTGGGTTCAATGAACCCATACTAACTTTTTGGCTAGTGGCTGCGCAAGGGCTCTGCCCTCTGCCTCAAAAAAAAAAGACGAAAAAAAAACCAAACCATTTTAATTTCGGTCTTGAAATCTCTTCTGATTTTGTTGTTGTTGTTGTTGTTGTTGTTGTCTTCTCGTACAAAGGTGGTCTTTATAAATTCTTGCGCAACGTGTCCTTTAGCCTTTTATTATATTTTATCTGCGCTTCGGAGTCTGATGAGTTTTTCTGGCTGCGCCTGTTACCTGTGCCGTGCTTTATTTTATTTTTACTTTTTGTTGTTGTGTTAAATTCTTTCGGACCGCGATCGCTCACAGCGCTGCCTAAAGTTGGGGCGTTTTTAGCTTTCGTTTTCGCTCGAGCGGAGATCGCTCCTAATTGTTGTCGCGCCGTCGTGCTGGGCATATCAGATTCACTCGGCGGTCGGCTATCATATCATGGCAGTGCATGCCGATGCCCTGGTGTTGGCATCTCTTAGACGCTGTGCGGTTCATTGGCCAGCGCCGAACAACAATGAGCTGCGCGTGATCCAGCACTAAAACTGCGTGTTCTTCTGTGCGCTCTGCGCGCTTGTGGCGCAACAACGCAAAGTTGCCACGTCACAAAAGCAAAGTTGCTCGAACTGGGTCTATTTGATGGCTATTTATTATTTTTAGTGGCAGGCGAAAGTGAAAGTGCGCTTCATGAAATTAATAAACGCCACTTGGGAAGCGTAAAATACTCGGTGCCTTCAAAAAGCGCAGCTAAATGGCGAAATGACTATCCGAGTCACCGCTGATGACGTCGTCGACAACGTCATTGTTGGCGTCAAGCGAAACCATCAATTACTCCGCTGCCAGAGCACAGAGTACAGCCCACGTGGCCACGCCCACGGGGCAGGCATGTTAAACATGACAAGGCACCGTCTTGAGCAGACGGAAGTGCGTGCGACTCACAGGGGCACAGCCTGAACTCGTACTTACCTTCGTACATCTGGGCATATTGCGGAAAACCTGCTGCCCGCAGCCATTTACATGCTTCCACGGCTTCAATTTCTGTAAGTAAAGAGGAAGGGAAGAGAGCGGGTGTGAGTACGAGTGAGTGCGAGAAGGGGTATTACTATTGTGCATACGCCGCGTGGCCTACAAATAATGCTAATTGTAATTAAATTGCTGTGCGAATTCTTGCGGCTGACAAACCCAACTGCGCTTCGCCCGAAACCAATTAAGGCGCGAAATGCGCTTTTACTTAAGTGAGGTGTGCGTGGTTAGTGTTGTGGTTTCTCAGCAGCGAACGACTGGTGTGTGTGCCACATGACCACTTGATGGATTATGCTGTAAGCTGTCCAAATGATGTCGACGTCGAAATTATGCGGCTGCAAACTTTGCCGCTGACTGACGGCGCTTTAAATTGTGTTTTTGGGTTTTCCCCTTCGCCTGTGGCGAACTCAACAACATTTCTTAGTTGATATGAAAGTAAAAGTTGAGTAGAATACTTTGAGTACTTAAAGTAGCTGAAAAAGATATACCTTGCCGCAAGCACAATACGTAAGGTATCTCATAAAGTCGTACTCCCCTTGTTCTGCTTTGAGACAGATACAAAATATTTATTTATGTTCATAATTTTCTTATTTGCTAGAGCTAAATCAGTGTCTGCCCCAACCACTGCTCAGAAATAGGCAACGATTTCTTTTGTAAGCAGCCAATGAATACATGAATCGCATTTCAGCCTGCCTGCCTGCCTGCCTGCCTGCCTGCCTGCCTGCCTGCCTTCCCCGTAAGGAGCTCAGCATTGCCTCTGCTACTCGGGTACTCGCAGCCAATTGAGTTAAGCCGAAAAAGGCAGCCATCTATGTATATCTGTGGCTATAAGCTGCCACAAGGGCTGCTATTTTAAATGCTAATCTGTTTGGTGTTTCACATTGCTCGCTGGCTTTCGAAACGAACCTACTTTGGGACACTTTTGCACACCAGCCCGAGAAGGCGACAGGGAGCTGAGGGCGGACTGCAAGGATACTATTGATTTTTAATCAACTTTGTGGAACAAGCGAAACACATGGAGACGACAACATGAAATACTTTCCGGCAGCTTACTGCCAGAGCGACGGGATGTTTTATGGGGAGAATTATTATTGAATTTTGCAAGCGATTAACTTGCACGCCTGCCGAAAGGGGTGTCCGAAGGTGGGCAGCTGCCAATCAGCCAGCCAAGCAGGCAGGATGGCAGGATGCCTGTCAGCTTGCTTCCTCCGTTCGGAGTGTCTCTGGGCTTATGTTTTTAAAAATAGCCATGCATTCGAAATCAATTTAGGTTGGCGAGAGATTCTAGCTGTCACCTTAGATGCGCCCTGGACACGTTTTAAGTCGAGCAGGGTCGATTGCAGCAGGACTGTTACTAAGCCAACTGAATTGCTCTAAGAGCAAACATAAATTGCGTGGGCTCGGCGAACGTCAGAGTGCGCTGTGTGGCTGCGCCCATAATTACGTAGAGTGGTGCAGGTCGCTGTCCAAAAATAGCCCAGAAACCGCTTATTAATTATCCGTGCGTATGCAAAAATAAAAACAAGCACCTAGCGACAACAACTCTTCAGTGGAGAGCAACAACTTCGACAACATGTCAGGTTCAACAATGCGAATGCCACTTGAGCGTTATTAAAATTGCGCATACGCCGCGTTGTCGCGCCTGAGCTACTTGCTCATCTAAAAGCCATTTAAAGTGTGCACATTATTGTTGTGGACGCTTGTCAGGGAGGTGTGCGCCGCACAGTTTATTGCGCCCGAGTCAATATTTGTTGTTGTTCCCGGCCGCACAATGTCGCCCACTGGCCAAGCGTTTGTTCGCCCACAGGCTCGGTGGGCGGTGGGCGGGGGGGCGTAGTTGACTACAGAATATACGGGCCCTTTGTTGTCCTTAACGTGCTCCGTGTTCGACTCATTTTCGTCGTTCATTCGGTCATGTTAAAACATTTTAAAGCCAGCCACGCGCGAACTCAGGAAAGTTGCCTTTACGTTGGATAATTGTTATCCTCTTTCTCTCTCTGTGTGGGTGTGTGTGTGTGTGGGTTCGCGAGACTAAGGGTACCAGCTTGTCGCGGCGAAGAAGGTTGATTTAAGTGCCCCAGCGATTACATACGTCTAACAACAAAGGCGCTCATGATTGTCTAATTAAAAACGCAATTAAATTGAAATGACCCCTAAAGTAAATCGATAACGACAAAATATAAAAGCCGCCAGGCAGGTTTGCTAGCTGTCAGAGTTGAAATTAAAATTTAACCGAAAACTAAAATGTGAAGAAGAACGAAAGTTTTAAGTCTTCTATATACAGGATAACTAATCTTTGACTGGGACTATTCATCGTCGAGTTTGCAGAGAAGAATCCGAGTTCTTCTCGCTATTTCCCTAGTATCTGATTATTGATTATTGATTCAAATTACAGACTCGCTTGTGCCTTGAAGTCATGTGTCCGACATTGTTAGCAAAGCATAAAATGCGTAATTCATTTAAGCTTTTAATCGCATTTCTAAGCATGTTTGCAATGAATGCGAATCCTTAACACAATTTCCACGCCAAGGATATGTTGCTACGTGGCTTGTGGCTGGCTGAAGGTCTCCTGTTGAGTGTGCGTGGGCTCTGTGTGTGTGTGTGTGTGTGTGCGTGTTAGTGACATGCTTTGTCTTTATGCGTGCTCCAGAAAGAGTGAAGTGAGCCAACAATACAAAACACAAGCCACACACACACACACATGCACACACGCACATGCATACATGTATGTCAAGCGTATGCATTGCATGCAAATGACACCCACTTCCGATTATGGCCTGGAACTTACATAAAGTGTTCCCAGCTCGGGCAAAAACTTGATCCGCTTTGGCATTTTTCAGTGGTTCAACCGAGCTGCGGTTCAAATGCGCACGCATGGGCCTCGCTGGCTGTGCCATACACAGTGGGCTCCTACACGAGGCACGTGGCGTATGTGTAACAAGCTCGCTGCATGTCACAACTCGCACTTTATTCCTTTAATTTCACTCTGTGCAAAAGTTAGCAAAAAAGTTTGGCTAACTTCATTAAATTTACTTTCAGCCGGGCTAAAAGCTTTTGCGATAGCTGACCTTTATAAATTGCCTTTTATTGTTAAATTAATTTTTCAACCTGTCCACTAATTGTAAATTAATTTAAATAAACGTCGCTGGCGGCATTCGCAGCATATTATTATTGCCGCCAATCCGAACATTATTCAGCAAATATTTTCCGCTAAACGCTCGCCGAGTGGCGCTTGCTTGGCCGTTTATGCCGCTATGGGAAATCTAATTGAATTGCCCCAGGAGCAGCAGTGCAGCCACGGCTGTTGTGCGCAATTTGTGTTATTATGGCCAAATCAGTCAATGATTTTTACTCATGCAATATATATATATATATATATATGCATACATATATATAATTGCAAGCAAATCCATTATGGCAAAAAGACTTCCTCTAAATGCAAAATGTTCAATTATCGGATGCATTCGCTTTGATGTAGGTGTTTGCTATTAATTAATTGCTTTGCATCGTGGCGTTGATGTCCATTGGCAAAACACTACTACTACTACTACACACACACACACAGATATGCACTCTCCCACCCACCCACACACACACACACACAGAGAGAAAGTCATCTAATAAGTCTTTGTCTAAGACGCAGACCAAACACTTAAATGCCATTTGCAACATAAATTTTATTCAAAAGTGACAGCAAATGACGCGTGCAACACAATGTTGTTGCCTTGCGGTTGGATTAGCCACTAGAGCAAAAAGCTTTGCAATTTTTAATTAATTACAAAATTCTTGAAAAATACAAACAAAAGACCAGATATAAATGAGGAAAACATTCGAGTATGCCTCTCCAAACTGAGTTCCTTAACGGCTTCAAGAGCGTCCGGGAATAGCATTTAGCCTTCTAAATATACATGCATAGATAGTGGGTTATAAAGGAAAGGGCTATTTGCAAGCATTTCCCCTTCATTGGCCACACAAAAGGCTCCTTCGGGTGGCTAGCTAAGAATCAAGTTATTTATAAATGTGCGCACATGGTTGAGCCAACGGTTGGCCCGATAACTACGGAACGTGCGCGTGCCGGGGCCTGTGAACAAGCTGCGTTCAGGGACTGGCTGCAACAAGTGGCAGGTTGTCAGTTCAATTTGCCGTAAACTTGGCGATGAGCCACGCGTCGCTTAGTGGAACAAATACTTGACTTGAAATTGGCTTGAAGCACGCATCAAAGTGGCTTAGCCATCGCTACTGCCAACATCTTTAGACACTGTATTCAGCTGAAGATTTCTGCCTTGCCCCGCCGCCCTTCGGGTCCACCTGCTTTGATATGTTCCAACAGAAATAACAGATCATTGAGCTTTTAATTCGTTTTTAATGTCAGCGTATTATACGCCGAGTACTTCCTGCTGACTTGTCGAGCGGGCGGTCGTCCGCCCCTGTTATCCCACCACGCCTCATCTCCATCCCCATCCCCATCCCATCTCGCCCGCATACAATGAAAATAATTCAGCCAACTTGCTGTTGTTTTGCTACCAAAAATGAATACACACAAACAGCAACAAAAACATGGCCCGAACAGAATAAAAATATTCGCATATAAAAATAATTACATTTGAAAAGAAACCGAGAATAAAATAATAAAAAAAAACAACAAAAACAAAACAAACACACACAATGAGGCCAATTGGCTGAAGAGGAGCACAGCATGGGCAGCCGGCGGAAAATTTATGCGATTTATTGTTATACTACGAACTGAGTTAAGGAAAGCCCGTCCAAATTAAACACCAGCCTCAACAGATTGTGCAAAGCAACTGCGGCAGCCCAAAAGGAGATCATTTACATAATGCTCTATATGACAATCAAAAAAACATAATTTGCTGCGGGTTAGCTGGAAAGTTCTCCATATGAAGTTGACTTGAGCTGAAATTAATTACTTAATATATATTTAATTATATTATGTGTTGTTTTGGATGAATTTAAATTTTAATAATATATACAAAAGGCATATTTTATTCTGAAATGCAACTGAATCGTAGACAATTTGTTAACGTTGGCAATTCCCATACAGCAAGACATACTAACTGTCGCTACATATATATATATACAGTATGTATATATATATATATATATATATATATATATATATATATATTATATATATATATGTATATAAATACCCGTGAGGTAAGAGCACATATCAGAACAGTTCCTGCAAGTCATAACTGTACTCCAAAAGACTTGTGAATAATGTAGTATGCAAACTCATGGAATGTTTGATACTCGAGAGACTTTTGTCAAGCCTGCAACTTTTTATGATATGATTAAATATGTTGCGGACGGTCCAATCAATTCAGTCTGAGACAAATCATGCGATTCATGTAACGTTCGCAGCATATGATATAAAATTCTCTTTTTTTTGTACAACAACGGTGTTTATACAACGGCACGGAATACGTTTTGGGGGCATGAACTACGGAGGCAGGTGCTCATTACTTATGTTATTTATTTTGCGGCTCACTCGCAGGCATATATATGTATCTATATATATATTTACTCGTATAGTATGTACATATTAATTGTATAATAATTTTTCTCATTTATTACTACATGCAAACAGTTTTCTTTATTTGAATGAATCGCCTCGCTTGACTGGCACGCAATTTCACTTGGGTGTAAAAAAGCGAAATCGTAGCGCAAATGATGATGGGGTTTTGAGTGCGAGTGGCTATAACAGTGGGCCAACCTGACTAACTGACTGACTGACTGACTGACGGACGGACGGACGGACTAACTGGTGGCCAGCTGTGGAGCAAGTGCAAATGACAGACTGACCATTTGTGCCACTCGTGCCTGCTACGGTCGCAACTTGTTGCAGCCCTTTTCCGCTTCCCTGTTTCATTTCCATAGACAGAGACGAAGCTTAATAATGCAATGAATAATTCGATTAAATGTGCGCGTTGCGGCGTCGATTGATATAGACAGGCTGTGTGTGGTGGTGCTGCTGCTCAGACTGCTGCTGCTGCTGCTGCTGCTGCGGTCCAGCTGAAAATAGCCACACTTGGCTCCTAAAATAGTTGGCGGGGTAGCCTCTTAATTGGGTGTGGAAAAACAATAAACAGCTAGCGGCACGCGTCCATGCATAGCTCCAGTACTTTGTGTTCGCTCGTGTAGAAGCGTGATGAGTTTAAATTTAATAATTTCTGCCCTTGGGATTCGGCGTGATTCTTTGATCATCTGGTAGTGCTCACCTGCGATTTTGCGCTCTCGCATTTTGCGCCACAGCGCCTCAGCCTTGCGCTTGGGCCAATTCTCGAACTTTTGGGAGAAGCTCCTGAAGAACTTGTACTCCCGTATCGATACGGACATCCGGCGCTGCATTTTGACTAGTGTTGGCAGCGCCGTTTTGCTGAACTCACTTTAAGTCAACGAACTACGCGAAAAAGTTGGCGGCAATTGAACAGCCCAATGCTATGTCTATGTGTGGGTGTTAGACGCACTCAAACAAAAGTTTTGGAATCAATTTCATTCTGGCACTTGCACCTAAGAAATGCTTTTACACTGCACTACACAGAACTGTAAACGAGTTTAGTTTTTTTTTTTGTGATGTTTTGTATTATCGGCAGACCGTTTCACCTTTAGCCCGTTACACAGCTATTGAGTCGCTGGCGTCGACGCGTTCCCGTTGCCTGCCCCAGACTCGATGCGGTCACGAATGCGTCTACCGTGCACGGCGCCTGTAAGAGCACTAATAATTTTGCCCGCGAACCAAGCAAAATGGCCGAGCCGAGCAGAGTCCGTGCCCGATGCGATGCCAGCCGAACAGAGACGACGACGACGAGTAGCGTCGACTCGAGTCGAGTTGAGGCGACCGCATAAAATGCTAAGTAAGTGAGCAACGGGACGTATGAGCAATGCGGCAGCTTGCTTGTTTGACCGACTGTGTATGTGATGGAGGATGCTGTGCTGGAGCTGCCTGTGATTCCCTTGCCATGCAGATCTATCAGTGCCATAATCATTTATTGTTATTACTTTTCTCTGTGGCTGTATTTTTCGAAAAACATGCTTGGCGGCCCTTGGCTCCGACAAGCCAAACAAATAAATAAATAAATGAATAACCACTGTCATGTTGTGCTTTGTTGATGATGCTTATTTCATTTCAATGTTTATTGAAAGGACTCACACACCCACCTACACACACACACACACGCACACATACACATACAGCCTGTTTCTATAGACTCTGACAGCTTTTGTTTTAAGTAGTTGCTTTTTATGGCCATATGAATTGTGAGATGGCCTGTGAAAGTTTCGAGTCGATGGCCAACCGCACCGCACCTGTTGCTCACTGGCAGACGGCCAAAGGGGGCGGGGCGCTGGTTGCTGTGCTGTGGCCGCTGGCACAGTTAGTGGCTGAAGGTTAAACTTTAGTCGTTTTTATGAGTTCCGCGCAGCGAAGCAGTACAATATTTATGCAAAGTTAAATTTGCAATTTGAATTGCCAAGTTTGATTGGCTTCCACTGAACTGGTAAATAATTGAAACAACAAATTATGTCGAGATCTTGGCAAATCACAGAACTGACTTTTCCCACTAATTGCATTGCATTATGGGCGGGTCGTGACAAGGCGCGCGAGTAAACACGACATTGAGACATGCGTGCATATAGATCTACTTGTGGGAATCTATGTATATCTCGAAGTATTTGCTCGCCGACGATGAGCAAGATAAATAAAATAAAATAAATGCTGGTAATTCTTATTTGTGAAATATCTGAGATAAATCATGGAATACTGCGTGTTAATCTTTTCAACAAAACAAACAACAAACAACAATGAGAGCAGCAAGAAAAGCGCCAGCTTCCGTTGTGAAACGACGAGCACAACAAATGCCACCGGCCCAGCCTCAACCACAGCTCACAGCTCGCACAGGACCAGGCCCATGGCCGTCTCACGGCCAGCTCGAAGCGTATTATAAATGGAACGAGTGTCACATGGCCAAATGGCCATAATGCGATATTAGCAATATAAATACAAGCGATGCTAAAGGCCACGGCATTGGCAGCGCAAGGAACAAACTATTCCCGCTTGACCTTTGCGTGTGGCCAGTATCGACGTCACTCTAATGACGTCATGTAGAGAGCAAACAAAAAAGCGACCAGATACTGGAACGAAGCACCGTGCAGTCGCCATGAACGGACACCTCCTGAATGACGTCATCTTCTGGATGCTGCTGCTGTTGCTCCGATAGCGCTGGCTCAGCCAAAGCCGCTCGGCTGACTGTGATTCAATTTTAGTTCATTTATATGCCAGTTTTGACATGAAAGGAACCGAGCAGCCCCCACCCCACCACCTCTAGCACACCATTCACTGGAGAGCCACAATGCAGATGAAATCGAATATGTGCGTGTGTCTATGTGTGTGTGTGTTTGTTTGTTTGTGTGTGTTGGGCAACAGCCGCATGCACATTGACAGATTGACAGTCATTTTTGGCTCGCCATTCGTATTGAAGTGTTGACGGAAGTGTTGGAAATTGGCAAAAGAGCTGCGGCTGGCCGCCCTCTTGCTGTTGTTGTTGTTGTTGCGGCGGCAGTGGCTATTGCTGGTGTTGGCCAAAGAACATGAAAGTAATTTAAATGACAGCTGCCCCTCCTTTAAGCTGTCGCAATCGGCTGCTGCCATTGATTGCCTTCAATTGTTTGCTGCGAAAATCAAATTATGCCCACTGAATGAAATCGAAAGTTAAGTCTGCTGCATAGGGCGGACTGCTATTCACATTCCCGACTGATATATGGGCGCGCTTCTAGGGAAGTCTGTGGCCGTAATTATAGAAATTATGAAATGTAGTCTTCACTGTTATTATAAACCACTCACGCTTAATAACCGGCCGCTAATTGGCTGGCAGGACCACCGGCGCATCAAATCAACAAGCCCCCAACTTGATGGCCGGCCTCGTCCTCGATCTTGATCTTGGCATCGGCCTCGGCCTCAGCCTCAGCCTCAGCCTCAGCCTCTGCATCAGCATCAGCATCAGCCAGGCCATTTAAATAACTCATTTAGTGCACAGATACTTTAAAAGCTAAACAAAAACTCGTTGCCAGCCACTCACCTGCTAAATAGCGATCACTCTGCGAACGAGAATAGCGCAGCGTCTGTGGGGTAGATGAAGAGAAGAAGAAAAAAAGAGAACATTTTAATGTTTGTTGATCAAGTTTGCGCGAGGGTTGCTCGGCAAATATTCCCCTTGTTAAATAAATGCTTAAAGCTAAGCAGAAGATATGATGTGAATCTAATTTTTCATATTAATTACAGATATGTGTATGATTCCATGCCTGACTGGACTTTACTTTACATTTCAGTATCGAATTATTCTTTGCCCAAATTTAGTAATTAATTTTTAAATCCGCCCACTTTCTGTCTGTAAACTACTTTCTGCTGTGCCTGCCCTCGATACTAACCAAGTGCTGTGCGGCAAAGTCATCGCAGCGACGACTTCGCTCACGCTCCTTGAGCAGCAGCGGCGCTGAGTTGGATTTGGTGGTCAGTTCTTGGATGCCGCCAGTGTCGCTGTGCAGCGAGGCGCTGCTGGGCGAAGGCAGCTCCACAAAATGATGCAGCTGCGTGACCGTCGTGGCCGTGGGCGAGAGCAGCGACTGGAAGGGCTCCTGGCGCAGCGCCAATGACAACTGTCCACGCTCCTTGTGATTGTGGCGCGGCAGCAGCTTGCGGGGCTGCAGCAATAGCTGATGCTGCTGATGATGATGGTCCAGTGAGAGGCTGCGCTGGTTGCGCCTCGGCACGCAGGGCATCGGCACCATGATGGGGGGCGCAGCACTATACTTGCGCCGCAGCACAACTGGCGTAGCAATGGAAGCTGTGCCGCCACTGGCACTGCTCGCGTCGCCGTCGGTGCAGTCGCAGTCGCAGTAATGCTGCGGCAGCTCAAACTCGTCCTGGCACTCGTCATATTCGGCCGCAGCTGCTTTGGTTGGTAACTGTTTCGCTGTCTGTTCGTCCAGCATGTCGTCCTGGGACTCGTTGGCAGCCTCGCCCCCACTGCCGCACAGGCTGAGCACCTCGAGCAGATCGGGATCGTCGGACGAGGCGACAGAGCCGCTCTTCTGAAACTTCATTTTGCGCAGCGCCTCCAGGCTGCTCACGGACTCATTGTCGGGCGCACTGCCTCCTGTCCTATGGTGGTGATGCGAGTGATGGTGCTGCAGATGGTGGCTCTTCCAGTAGGACATGTCCTTCGGCGGCGTGGCCGTGCCAATGCCACTCTCGTTGTTGTCGTTGTCCAGTCCCGAGGAGTCGAGTGATATGCCGGATTTCCCAGAGCTCAGCACGCCGGCAGCCTCCTCACAGGCCGAAGAGGACGAAGTGGAGCTGCAAAAGTTGACATATTAATACTGGGTGAAGCTGTAATGACTCCATTAGCTACTCACTTGTTGTCTTCATCGACGGCGCCAACGCTGCGCAGTATGGACTCCTCCGAAGTCCACAGTGTCGAGGTGGAGCCTTTTTTGGTCACATCCACCAGGTAGCCAGGCGTGGCGGCGCCTTTCCCCGAGGTCAGCTGTGTTCCACTTGTTGCTGTGGCCGTCGCCGCTGCCCCACCGGCTGCTCCCGCCTTTGCTGGCGGCGGGGTTATAACATTTCTGGCCATCAACGTTGGCGACGTCGCGGCAGCTGCATGATTAATGCCCACCCGTTTTGGAATGGACATGGATGCCGCTTCCATGTCCATGCCGCTGAATTGACGCTGTCGCCTAGATTTCAAATCGTCCATGGTGGTCGCAGTAGCGCCAGCCTCACCTGTTGCCGCCGTTCGCTCTTCGATTTTCAATGCACTTTGGAAATTTGTCAGCTTATGAGTTGCTGACGTCGCTGCCGCCGTCGCAGTCGCAGTCGGCGTCTCTGCTGCGAACACCGCCAGACTCTTGCGCTGACTCTGCGCGCTAGCCATGGCTCTTGGCGCTGCGCTATGTCCGTCCGGCGCCGACAGTGTTCGCATATAGGCAATGCTCGGCTTGGCGCCAACTTCGCTGCGTCCGCAATCAAGGTTGAACGATTGCAGTGGAATGGTTGCCTGCAAGAGACAGATAGATAGAGAGAGGGAGAGAGAGAGAGAGAGAGAGAGAGAGAGAGTCAAGAAGGGAAGTAACGTATTAAAATATAGTCAGTCAGGTTTAATATAGAAAAGTCGACACAACACAGTGCTGACAGATTCGAGGGGCCGCAACCTCAACCTTTAAACGAAGGACCTTGAATGCATAATGAGCTTGGCTTGGCTTTGCGATGGGGCTGTAGCCCATAGACTGTATAGCAGGAGGCCGAAGCTGTTGCTGTTGGATGGGACCTGGTGCCTGCTGCCTGGACCAACGCGTTTTCACGTCGCGAGCATGCCCGAAGACAGCATGCGCATAAAAACAATGCCAGAGGAAATATCAATGGTATTTTTGAGCGTTGTCAAGTGGCTGCGGCCAAGTACGAAAACAATCAGAATTTGTATTTTATGCAAATCGCAAGAAAGAGACTCGCCAGTTAGTTTTCAGCGGAATCTGCTGAGAGCCATTTCAAGTGGCCGACACGCAAGTCCCCTTTCGGCCATCTTTTTATAGTGTAGAAAAATTTGCTATTGTTGGTGCTTATGATTTATACGCCGCAGCTGATAGCTGGCAGCCTTCCACGAACTATGCAGAGTATCCAGTGTAACCAGTCACCTGTGCCTGTCACCGCTCGCTGGCTGGCTGCCTGGCCAAAAGGGGTGGTGACCGTGGCGCATTCGTTAAGTTCGTTATGTCAATTCGATTTACAAGCCTTTGGCAAGCGATTGACAATTTGCTTTTTACCTCGCTGCCAACGCGGACGACAGCCAGCGAAAATTCATTTTAAAAGCAGCAACAGGCGGAAATTGATTTATATGATTTATTGGCAAAAAAAAATGCCAATGCCTGTGTATGTGTGGCTCGGCTTAAAGCATCAGAGTTTGATAAAAAAAAAGGCATAGCAGGTTGCTGTTTCAGTGCTGCTGCCGCTGTGGACAAGGCAACTGCCTTCTGCTGACGCGACCACTCTCAGCTCCTTGGGGGCTTTTTGCTCCGAAACTGTAACAGCAGTAAAATGGCTAACGAGCCTGGCGAAACTGTAACACGAATACGAAGGGAGAACCCAGAGGACTTCGAGGGGAAGAAGCATGGAAGACAAATTTAGTATACCTGACTGTCAAGCATCTTTGCTTGCTCTTGCTCCTGCGCCTCGCTCTAGCTCTGGCTCTGGCTGACCAACAAATAAACTTCTGTTGCCAATATGCAAAGAGTTGGCTCTGGCTCGATGCCCACAAAATATGAATTCGAGTTGTCAATTAAAAAGTTATGTGGTCAAGCCAACTAATTTAATTGGCCGTTTTTGTTTAATGACTCGAAACTAAACTACAATAGTTACGATTTTATTGAAATTGATATGTATTCAGTTAGCAGAGCCTTCATCAAAGCCCTCAGACAGGATGTGGCCAGAGTGCCTGGTCGGAGGCATGAATATAAGTAAATCCATAGGGAATACGGCTGTTGCAATTGCTGCAATCAAAATTTGTAATGCATTATGGAGCAGCTAACCGAATGCAGCAGTCTGTGTGCAACAGCTCCTATGAATTATTAATAAAGACTCAATATCGATGTCGATGTCGATGCCAATACCCAGTGGCGTATCAGCCAACTGCGTGCTAATGAGCCGCCAACTCTCGCTGGCGACGCATTAATTGGTCGGCCAACCGCCACGGCTTTTATGGGCATCTCGCATGACTTTGTATAGCCAGGCAGGCGCCAGGCCCCGGCACCAGTTCCAGCTCCAGCCAGCTCCGAAAATTAGATCGAAAACTGTATCAAGCCATCGCAGCAATACAACTTTTACATTTCACGTAGTTTTACTGATGCAGACAGTCAGTCACTCGATCTATCGCCAGAGTCTGTTCCATATTGATTTTGTGATTTTATCAATGCAAACAAAATTCTCAATTATGGAGCCAAGTTGAACCTGTCTAACACATGTTTCTCTCCAAGCGGACTACATATATCGCTTTATTACATTCGATTTGGAAATTTTGTTGCAGCTGAAATTGAAGCCTTTTATGATTGGGGCGAGTGACAAGGAAAATCAGTTTTATTTCCATTGCAGTTGAGTTCGTTATTCGTTATGCGTTATTCGATATCCGAATCGCTGCCAAAAGCCAATTTAAATGCAGTAAAATGTGAATATTTCTCACAACAAACTGACAACGCGACGCACTCAAATGAAATGTTTTCTTCGGTTAGTTAATGAAGAATGCAATAAAACGAACACAAAATGACACAATAAAATATTGTCAAATGGCCCTAAAGGGGTTATCTGGCCACAATGCATTGAAAATAGGCAACTGTAAATGCCACTAATTGATCATAAAAGTCTATGAGAGAAATCTTGAAAGAGCGAGCGAGAGACAGACAGAGAGAGAGAGAGAGAGAGAGGGAGAAAGATTTGTGTGTACACGTTTCCACATGTAACGAACTTAATGTCAAATGCAATGCAGGCAACGCCTCAATGTTCCACATTTATTGATGTATGACCCAGAAAGAAGGCCCCAGTCTTTGGCCCGCACCCGACCCTTCCAATATATACTATGTATGGTGTCTGTGTGTGGAACGAGCCTGCCCAGACAATCGCAAATCGATTGGACATGCCTCTGCCCGCCTGCGGTCACGCATGCTCTCTGATAATAATTATCAAATCAAAACACTTAAACGCCTGGCCAGCCCATCCATTTCCAGCAGGGTCCAAGCAACAATCGCTTCCTCTCGCCTGTTGCTCGTCATGTTTGTTTGCCTTGCAGTGATTTGCAAGTTCTACTTAAGTCAAAACTGTCCAATGTCCGCGGTCCATTGATGCTGCAGCAACGTTGTTGCTGGCTGCGATGCGTGAAAAGCTTTATGTGCGCGCGCGGCCTTTGTGTTTGCAGCCCAACTTCCCAACTGCCCATCAGCCCGGCTACCCATCTGCATGGCTCGTCATCATTAAGCGCGGATTGCATTGCACTGCTTGCCACACATGCGAAGATTCACTTTCGCAGCAATCTGAGCGCGCCTCATAAACATCGCAAGGGGCAACTAAATTGGGGCGTTGGGTTCCACTTGGTCTGGCACAACAGCCAGCAGCCAGCAGGCCGCAGTTCCCCAGTGCTGACAGCTGGGCAGGAGTGAAGTGAAGTGCTCGGCTGCAGTGTAAGCGTCTTGATCTTTGTTTGAGTATCTGCCGCCGGGCGGCGTATTGACCCAATTCACTGGCCCACCTTTCGAAAGAAAAAACATCTGTTTTTGCTTTACTTTCGTTGACAGTCTGTTCTCTTGGGTCGTTTACGGAGGCTCTTTTTGGGCCTCTTTTGCAAACAAGGCACGCACTTGTGCCCTCGATAAGGTTGCCGTTTCTGATTTATGCAGCTATTGGCAGTCAGCGCTCTGACTGACTAACCAACTGACTGACTGACTCACTGTGCTGTATCTGTGAAGCGGACCACATTCTCGGCGTTAATTAGTGAGCTGCAGGTCTCGGGCTTAAGCGCTTTTAATTGGCACTTTTACTCGAACGATTACTGTGAAATATGACAGTTACATTTTGGACACAGCAACAGCAGCAGCAGGAGCAGCAGCAACTGCGAAATGTCAAACAAGCGCCCACATACCCTGTTGCAATGGCTAAGGAAAATCAATTCCTCACAGCTGCTGTAGCCCGGCAGCAGATTATGCTTTAAGCATTGGGATCATGCCTGATGCCTTTGCGCCAAAGATTCCTCATGCATGTCATGGAATATTTAACAAAACAGAGCAGAGCCGACATCAGTTTCCTGTTGTGCTCAAAATAAAGGTCGGCCCGAGCAGCAGACAGAGACAGAAATAGAGATAATAAGTGGCAGAAAGGGTATGCAGCCATGCATATCATTAGCACAGAAATTATGAAGTATATATATAGAATATATGATGGCATCATGTGCTCCTTATGCCTCTGCAGTTTAACGATTGATGGAAATTTACCTAGCTCGCTGTTGAAATTCTGTAGCTAACAACAGCAGCGTGAGTCGTGTCAACTTGAAGTATCTGTCTGGCATACCCTGTAATCTGTTCAAATGGCTCAAAATGGGGACTGCCAGTCATTTATCTCATGAGATCTGAAAGATACAGGGTATCTCTTAACCAAAATACTCTGAATAGGTCTTTTCTTGTCTATATTATTTATTGGGTTTCGTGGTATTTTGGTGTTGTATTTTTCCACTGGCACGCGTTTTGAAAATTAATATTTGTTGCTATTGCCATTGCTGTTGCTGTTGCTGTTGCTGTTGTCGTTGCCTTTATAAGGTTTTTCCAGAGATAATCACAGCAAGCTGAGAGCGAAATGTATGCTAAGCATATGCAACTAACAACAACCAACAGACGACAGCCAACAAGAGACCGCAAACTCAGTGCCGTTTATGAGCTGCTTGGGCTTATAAATGTTTTAATTAGATCCATTTGATATGATAAGCCCGAGACAGCTAACAAGTTGCTTGGGTTTCTGGGCTTTGGTTTATGGTTTATGTCTGGATTAAGTGGGTCATCGAGTGAGTGTGGCTTGAACCTCTGCAGCTAAATCTCTCTCTCTCTCTCTCTCTCTCTCTCTATGTGTATGTGTGTACGTGTTGTGACCGCAGACGAGTGGTGTTTTAGCCTGGCAGAGCTGAAATAGATGCAGTTGCATCAGTTCGGTTAAGTTATTTTATTTCTCCCTTCAACTCTGTTTAAATGAGAAGTAATGAGAGCACCTACGATTCAGACGAATTTTCTGGGCTGCCACTCAACGCTGGGGTTTTTCTTAAATTATTCACTAATTAGCTTAATTTTATTACACATTTTATTGCGCTGCATCTCGAACAGTTGCCTGCATTGCGGCCCGAAATGCAGCGGGTAGTCGTAAAATTCGCTTCTGTTTTATTCTTCATATATTTTCCATATCTTTTCAACAGTTCAAAGTTTAACTCATTCAAGTGGCAGTCTGGAAGTGACTGTCTATCACCGCTCTCAGCGCCCTGCTCCCTGCGCCCTGCGGCACCCTGCGCCAACCTCTGCCCCTTGCACCGATGCTGCTCATAAATTTCACGCGCTTCACTTGCGCATCCGGCACAGTCGCGGCGCGGCACGGCATACAGCACATGGCACATATGGCAGCAGTTGTCGAGAGGCAATTTTTCTGCTTTTCTTGTTGTTTTTGGGAAATATGCTCGTGCCGGAGCGTTTCAAAGGGGAGCCAGCGAGAGGGGAGACGCAGAAGGGGGGCGTTCGCGTCATGTGTGGACAACATTGTTTGGCTTTAGATTAAATGCCTTTGTTTTAAGCGCTTTTTATCTAACCCACATAAAATATGTTGGGCTTGCCTCATGTTGAAATCGTGCGAGAGATTACAGAGGAATATAAGTGATTTGAGATTATGAAATCTCAGTGTGAGAATTTATGATTGCATTTAACTTACATGCTTCTCCGGTTTCAAGACGAGTCCATTTTGCTGCTGCTGCTGCTGCTGCTCGCTGCTGACAATGGCGTTCTTGCCAAAGCGGCTCTGCAGGGCTGCGCTGGCTGCTGCTGAGAGCAACATGGGCGCTGTCCTGGACGTGGGCGAGCTACTCGACGAGGCTGAGTCTGACCCTGCGCCTTCAACGGATCCCATATGCGGCGGCAGCTTATCGCCACCCATCAGATTGTCCAAATCACGTAGAAATTTGTTTGCCCAAATGTTCACATCATCCGGCTGGTCAGCGGCTGGGGCTGGGGCTGGGGCTGAAGTCCGTCGAATAGATCTTGTGCCCGGGCTCAGTGGCGGCGGCGGCAAAGCTCTTAGTTTAGTTGTCACTGGTTTGCTGTTGCAGTTGCTGTTGCTGTTGGCTGTTGATGTCGCAGTTGCTGCTGTTGCAGTTGCTGTTGCTGTTGTGCTGCTGCTGTCAAAGCCACTATCAGATTCCGTAGAACGCGACAATTCATCAAGCTGCTTGGCTGCTGCCGCTGCCTGTCGCACGGCCTCGAGTTGCTCCTGCAGTTGCAGTTGCAAGCGCTGCGCCTTGCGTAGCTCGAAGACCTCGTTGATTTCCAGCTGCAATTAGAATACGAGTTGTTAGTTGCAGTTGGACATAAATTCGGAGCGCTGCTGCCTGCGATTGGTTTTGATTAGCGCTCTAATTGCCAACATATATCAAGGCAAGACACATATATCGGTAGCGGGCTCTCTATGAATCGCGCTGCGCCCAGGGCACCAGATTCTAATGGATCGGGCTATGATGTATGTTTGCTTAATTCGCGCAACCAGCAGGCAGGGAAAGGGAGCTGCGGAGAAAGACAGCAGGCAAAGACACGATCAGACATTACTCACATTGAGTCTGTAACTGTGAGCCGCAGAGACATGGGCACAATCAAAGACAAATAAATTAGAACACGACCGCAAAGGCACAAAAAGAAAAGGTTTTTCGAGCGGAGAGCACAGAAAACTGCAGCCACGAACTACAGACGGCAACAAAAGAACAGCCAAGACGTGCAGCCGCAGCAACAGCAGCAGACCAAACAACAAATGCAAATAAATTGAAATGAAGCAATTTGTTAGCCAGATTAAACAAAAAGCTGCAGCAACAACAACAACAACAACAACAATAAGAACAAAACAGCAGCCGTTTCTAAAGAAGATCAGACAGAGGACCCACAGGGCTAACAAAGTCAGCGAATTACTTAATTAAAAAACGTGGCCCTAAGATACAAAGAGCTGCTCCAGCACGAGAACGGGAACGAGAACGAGAACGAGAACTGGCCGTAGCACCAGGCCCAGTGACATTAATAACGTGCCGAGCTCATTACTCAACAATTGTGTTTGTGCTGTTGCTCTTGCTGTTGTTGCAGCAGCTCCTGCCCTTGCAGCAGACAAATGCGATCGAGCATTAGCAAGTAATAAATTCTCAAAGGTAGAGCCCATCTATTGGCCGTGCCTTGAAAGAAAGCGCCGACTTGGAGAGTCTAATGCAGACACAGCCACAGCCACGGCCACGGCCATGGTCGCTTGGACTGAGATTTTATCGCTGGGAATGTTTTGGCATAGCCGCTGCCTCATTTGTCCTGCTCGTGTGAGAAGTTGTCAGCTAATTTGTGCAGAGACTTGGCCGCTCCAGAAACCTTTCCCATGGTCCAATAGAGCTGAGCAATCAGCAAACGAAGAAATAACGGTTTGCTTTGCCGCCCACTCCACTCACCAAAGGAAAGCAACATAACGAGTCGGAATACCCTGCATACATTGGGCCAATCACAGTTAGGGCATAGAAATGTGTCACATATGAGACTTGGATTCAATTTGAAGCATCTCTGGTGGCCACATTCATATTTCCCACTAGCATTTCGGTATTTAATTTCACGGTGCAGTGCACCAAACAAACAATGCCCACATATGTGGCAGAGGTCCAGAGCGTATTCCCAAAACTCAATGTGCGGACTTGCCCGTTGGCTCGTTGGCTTGTTGGCTTGTTGGCCGGCCAGCATCTTGGCGGCTATAAAAAGTGAAGTTGCTGTGCAGCCACTTTCAGTTTCTAGGAGGAGAACACAGCAGTCGCTGCATCAAAGTGCCCGACGCGAGGCAAAATTGGAACAGCCAGTCCGATCGAGGCAGGCCAGAGGCAGACTTAAACCAACACAGCCGCAGCCACAGACGCTTGCGCTGCAGACAGCATGAGGCTCACGCTCGCCTGGCTCTGTGTCTGCCTGGCGATTTATTGTAGCGGTGGCTTTGCCAACAACGGCCAAGGCAACGTCGTCTTATCTTTGCCACCATCGCTTATCGCGGCTTCGGAGGTGGTGGCCTTGAGACAGCTGCAACAGCAACAGCAGCAGCAGCAGCAGCGCGAGCAGCAGCGAGTGCAGCACCAGCTAAGTCTGCACGAGCAGCCGCGCTGGAAAAAGGATGCACGCGTCCTGTTTGACGGGGGCATCGATCCATCGGCAGATATGGTGCACAGTAAGGAGTCCGCATCCGCGGCTGGCGAGCACGACAGCGACAACGAGCGCAGGCAAGCAGAAATGGAGCAGCAGCCGCCGCGGCAGCCGACGGATTTTAATCGAAAAGCACTGAGCGAGGGTTATGATTTAGAGGCACGACAGCAATCAGCGCCGCAGGAAATTGCACCGCAGCGCAGTCATGGACTTGGGCTGGAGTATGCCACGCCCCCGCTGCAGAAATTCTGGACCAGGCACTGTCTGGCCAGTAACAATTGTCCGCGGGAGTACAATCGCGCTTTGATGGCCGTCAGGTGAGTTAAGGATGTGTCCCTTTCTTTCTGGGTGGCAATCAGTCTTGCGGCGGGTTCAAGGTGACCACGGAGAGCGCCAAAAAAACAAAAAAGAAAAAATAACTTTCTCGACTCGGTTCATGTCGTTTGTAAGCCAATTAAAGGCGGTCTCCAATTTATCAAGTGTTGCAGGTCCAAAGTTAAGCTTAAGTTCGGGTTAAACCTTTGAACATGGGGCCTGGGCGCCAGGTTTTTAATCGCAATGCAAAAAGTCAACAATAAGAGCAACAAATCGTCGACAATTTGGCTGTCGGCCGAAAACACGCAAAACCAATTAATGGGCGTGAAAAAATCAGTTCGACGACGACGACGTCGAAGTTTTGTTTCTGCCACACCGCATCGTGTACATATGTTGATTTATTTTATAAATTTTTCGCAAAATAACAACTGTCAGCAAATTCATTGGCCCCAAAACGAAACGAAAACAAAACGAAAGATTGCAACATGCATTAAGTTTCACTTTTCATTCGGCTTTAAAGCTGAAAGGGAGTCGACTCCTCCCCCCCACCCGGCTGTCCTGTGACAAGTGAGAGAATCGCTGTCTGCCCATGAAGTTTAATTATGGCTATAATAATTATTCTTATTTCGTATACCCCAAACTCATTGATTGAGTTGTGGGAGATACTTAAGTAAATATTGAAAATGCCATTTTAATTTTGATATATTCAGGATACTCAAGTCCTGATATATTATTATAATCCCAACTAACTCTAACATAGTTTTTACCCATGGAATTCGAATACGAAAACAACTAAAGCTTGCATCATTATATTTTAATAGAGTATTTAATCAGAAGAGCAGTTCCTGATAGTTACTCAAGTATCTTTAATTCATATTCAGTCCCAGCCAAGTAGTATTCATGGGGTACCCATTAGAGTCAAAAGCGTATGTGCAAGGCGTTGAAAAATGATTGGTCTTGGGCGCAACTATTAAATTACAATTAATCATTTCTCGAGTTTTCTTCATTTTGTGTTTTTGTTGATTTGTTAAATGCGTCGATTAATTGGCCTTAAGCCCGCATAACTTTCGGTTGTTTTTCTGTTTTTGTGCCTTTAATTTGTAATTTTACACAGCAATTTATAAAAGGGAATCGCCTATTGATTGGATGAGCCTACATGACAGCAAGATTAACGCAGCGCCCATAGTCGATTCTGCATAGCGTTTTGGGTGGAGTGCGGAGGGGAGGGGGGCCTTTTGGTAGCTTTTCTGGGTCAGCTGCTCGAGTGGCTGTCATTGTTGAAGGCAGCCCACGTACACAAACATGTTCATCAATTTAAGACGAGCACTGTATGCGAGAAAAAAGAGAAAACCCAGCGAGAGACGTGCGCGTGTGTAATTGAAACCTGGCCAACCCACGCTCTATTAAAAGAAAAACGTTTTCAGAGATGATGCACAATGACGATCCTTAAACTGACATCGAGCTACAAATGATGCCTCATTAATCTTAACACAGACGTCACCCATTCGGAGATTATAGAATTTAATGAAACAATTTCTCACCTCCAATCACTGACAGAACTCGGGAAGCCGTGTCGCGTATGCGAGAGCAGCTGGACAAAATGCATGATCAGTGGGGTTCCGGCAAAGGAGATGTTCCCGAGGAATCCTTAGACATGGACGACAACGAATACTATGACGTAGACGACAGCGACTCCAATGAAGATATCAACTTGAGGGACAACAACAACGAAGTGTTCATGCTACTCACTGGCGAACAGGACCTGGCCAAGTTCCTGCACTGGGCCATGCAGCTGCTCTACCCATCGCAGCTTTCCACTGAGGGTCTCGGTGGCAATGCCGCTGACTTTTATCATCCGGGCATGTTCTTATGGAAAAATTACAATTTATCGGGGCACTTGGAGCCAGCGCTGATTGTCGAGGAGCCACACTATGTGCTGGTGCGGCGCGAGAAGCAGCATCAAAAGGAGAGTTACCAACTGGGCGGTGAGCATGCATAAATCATAATTCTCTGGGCGTAACGAGTACCAGGGTGTTGAAATTACAAAAGGACCAGCCTCTAGTTTAGTTCTCCTCCTCGGTTCTATTCTTGTTTCGTTTAATTTTAAACGCATGGGGCATGGCATGGCCTTCGTAACAACTTGTCTGCCACTTACGGCAAGCATTAAGTGCATCTTTTTTACTCTCCCTCTCTCTCTCTCTCTCTCACCCTTACTGTGTTCGTCTTTCTCTTTCCCTCTCCCTTTTGGGGGTTTCTGTTTTTTTCTTCTTCTTTTTATAGATGATCTAAAGCCAAAGGACGATCCGTTTATACCACCGCGAGGCCGTAAGCACACCACACCCGACCTGGAGGAGCTATTGAATCGATACGAGCCGTTTGTGCCGAATCGCGGCAAGCGCGACCGAGTCAAAGATCTGTTCAAGTATGACGATCTATTTTATCCGAATCGCGGCAAAAAGCATCGCAATATTCTCAAACTTGACGATCCCTTCCTTTCGCATCGCGGCAAAAAACTGGAACTGCGTGATCTTTACAACGTCGACGATCCATTCTTTCCGAATCGCGGCAAGCGGCAATTGACAGCAAAGCAAATTCAGTTGCCGGCCAGCAAATGGGGAAGACTACAGAGAAAACTACAGTCCGACAGCGATGACAACGGCAAAGGCGACAACTGGCCGCAAAGAATGCCAACGCATGAAATTAATGGTAACGATCAATCAGTCAAGACATCAATGTCAGCCGACGACGCAACCCTAGTGCAACTACAATTGCCGCAGCCCGCTAATAGATTGCAGTCGACAAGATCAATGTCAGCCTATTTACAACTGCAGCCGGGCCCGCAGCATCTAAAGCGTCTACAGCCGCTGCAACCACTTCGCTTCATTGTCAATCCGGGCATGCGCCAGCAGCAGCAGGTGAAAACATCCTGGCCAGCTAGAAGCTATCAGCGCATGAGGCGATCTACGCTCAATGCCCACTAGACACAATTAACGCTCAACGATAGTCCCAGAAGCATGACACTGACATTGACATTGATTATGGTCAATTGGACATGTAAATGGCGATCGTTTAGCTATATATATATATATATATATATATATATATATATATGCACTTTTTGGCCAACATCCTTAGGCCCTCGAGTCGCGTCTCGATTTCTCTTTCTAGTGCACCTTGGTTCGTAATAATGTATAAACTTAACCAAATATATATATATATTGTTAGCCTGCAATTGATTTTGTGTAAATTGAAATAATCGAAGGTTACCTGGCCCCGATGCTTGCCCTTGGGGCCTTTCTAGAATTGTGCTGCGAAGGTCTGTGCCCTTGTGGCAGCCTGTAGACAGTCTGCAAGGCCGCTTGGGCATCGATGTATTTTTTGCTTTTTTAATTGTATTCATTGGCTAATTTATCGGTAAATGTAATCAGCATTGTGCTAGCAATTCAACTTTAGACTTCGTCGCAGACTCCAGATGCAGCCGCAGACTCCACACAGCTGCAGCATGGCGACGCGGGCGTGGCACGCAGCTGCTGATGCCGATGCCGATGCCAAGGCAGCGATATGTCTGCTGCTCAGATATGCAGCCAGATAGAACAACAAATACAACAGCTACAGCAGTGACAGCAAAAGCAACAGCCAGAGCATCAGCTACAACAAAGCTGTGACCACTAAGGTCAGACTGCTGCTGCCGCTGCGGCAGCTGCTGGCTTGTAATCCCCAAAACGCACATCAATCAAGCAGCTCTAGCTTTAGCTTATTAGCAAGCAATGAACCTTAAAAGTATCAGTCAGCCAGTCCGTCAGTTACCGGCTGACGTTTAGAGGAAAACCAAATAAGTTTTAAGCCTCCGTTACAACAGCAACTGAATTTTTCCACTTCAACAAATTTCTGACATTGACATTGACCAGTTGGCTGCTGGCTGACTGGCTGGAAGTAGGCATCCAAATCGACAACAGAGTCAAAATATTTGGAGAGACGCAAAGTCTGCTGGCCAGAGCAGGCCAGACCAGGCAGCGAGTCAGCCAACACGGCTGAGCTCAGTGCGGACCAGGCCAGGCCAGCTCTTTGTTTTTTTTTTTTTTTTTTTTTTTGTATAAATGACCATTGAAGGTCATAGCAACCAAAAACAAATTGGTTAAATAATACTCACAGTAAAAAACACACACACACGCATACATACTCAAAACTTAAGCAGATGTGCGTCAACGTCTTCGCCTGCGTTGAATTTCGGGTTTTTGGTAGCTTGATGCTTGCGATCAGTCCAAAAACATATGAAGATCATTGTAATTTCAATGGCACTTCAGTCTGGGGGCAACCACCACAGCTGAACCCAAGCCAGAGTTTGTCTAGAAAAATGAGTGCAGTGATGCTGTGGGCACTCAACTGGGCAATGACATTTTGAGTGATCCACCGATGTGGTCAAGCGAGCCACACGTGCAGCTGTGCCAAGCTGCATAGACCCAAGCACATAATGAGATCTGGCTGGGAAGCTTTCTGGGTAAGGTTGCCATGAGTTCAGCATTTTATTTTGAGGGATTTGTGTCATAAGTTAAGATATTCTTGAATTGACTATTGAGTGGATGGAAATATGTCAAAGATGTATAAAATAACAAACAAACAAAGCAAAGCAAGTATGGAGTTTTTAAGTTATATAAGTAATGGGGATTTACTTCGTTGAGGAAGCAGTGCTAGGGACATCACGAGTCCGACTTATGCAATTGCCGTTGGCAGTATCCTGATTAAACACTAGCACTTATTAGCTTTGTATTATAGCAGTTTTATGAAACTTATAGCACTCGTCTCTCTCATCTTGAAGCCAAAAGTGTCAAAAGTGAAGAGTGCAACTTTCAACTGGATATCACAACTGCGTTGACTACTTTGTGTCACTTGGGCCTGACATTTGGCAAAGCAGCCACCAGATAGACAAAAAAGAAGCCCAAGTTGCATGATGGCAGGCCAAAAAGAAAGTCAGTGTCCAGCTCAAAGCTATCATGGAGCTCCGTGCAGTGGCGACAGTCCAGTCGGCTTGACGCGACTTGAGTCCAGTCTCAGTCAGCAAATTGGCGCAATTTTGTGGCAATGGTTTTTGTTGCCACAGATTTGCTTGTCGGAAAATATCAACGCATTGTCAGCAGTGGCGGAATGAGCCAAATGCTGTTGACAACACGTCAGGCACAGGTTCGAGGCGAGGGTGAGGCAATTGTGTGCACGGCAGCAACATGCAACTGGCAACCAGCAACTGGCAACTGCAACTGTAACCCGAGCAGCATGAGTAGCTGGCAATATTTGACAGCAGCTTAATTGCCGTCTGCAATTATGATTGTTGCTGGTGAAATTGTAGAAGCTGCTGCTCACAGATAGTCGAACAGTCGGACACTCGGACAGCTGGAGAGTTGCTTCACTTTCATTTGATTTGTGGCAATGACAGCGCAGCAACATGTTGCCGCTGATTTCGTTGACTGTTTACTGTTGACTTTTGCTGTTTCGTTTAGTTTTTTATTTTATTTTCAGTTTTGTTTTGGCTTCATTTGGCGCATTGCTGCGATTTCTGGTTTATTGTCTGCATTGGGATACGGCAGCAACTCCTGGTTGACAAAAATAGTAACGTGCACAGCGCTGGCACTGCCTTTTATTGCCATTTGTTTGCCATTTGCCGTTTGGCTTAGCCGTTTGCCGTTTGCTGTTGACGTTGACAAAAAAACGTCATTTGCAAATTGGGCAAAGACAACTTTCTCTAGGCAGCTGCGCAGACGCAGTTGCAGGCGCAAATTACCCAGCTCTAAGCTTACCCAGGTCCTAGCTTACAGCTCACAGCTCCAGCTTCACCTAATGCCGTTGCATAAAGTTATAGACTCGCAGATAAGTTAAAGGTAAATCCGTCGCCCACATTCATTAACAGCATTCGCATAATTGGCTGATGCTTTGGAGGTTCACTGAACCACTGGCCTCAAGCTGAGACAATCCCTAGGAGCTGCCTCAGCCAATCCCACAGTTTTAGGCTCTCGAGCTTTACGTCTCAATTTCGTTTTGCCACATTGTCAATATCTATAATTAAAATCGGCTGAGAACACACGCAACAGCAGTTATTGTTGTTTTTGCTGGTGTTGTCGAAAGCTTATCAGATCTCTGTGGAATGGCTAAAACGCTAGACGTTGAAGGCTTGATTGAGCCGATGGACTCGTCGAGAGTCAATTATGATTGGTCTGTGTCGTAGTTAAATTGTGGATTAGGCGTGTGTGTGTATGTGTGTGTGTGTGTAGCCGAAATGCAACACAAACGCTAATTGATGCAGGAAGCGCGAAGCAAAACGAGTTGCCGAGCGCTTGTCATGTTGCATCTGTTTCATAGTCAGTCTACCAGATTCGCTGCACGCTTCTCTGCCGCGACCAAAATAGGTCAGGCAACGACAACGCAGACAACGACAACAACAACAACGCCGCCATCGCCGCCTCCACAGACGCATTTCATAACTAGGCAAATTAAGCCTAAGGCCACAACTCCAACAAGCGCCTAGCCGCGTCTTACGAGTAACGGCAATTCGGAGCTAAAGTGCTGCACTATTTGTCATAATAAACGCGCAGCACAAATGCTGCCGCGCGAGGCGGCAACGGCGGGGGCAGCGCCAAAAGAAAGCGACTGCGCCGTGTGGGCAGCACTGTGACACATTTTGTCATCATTAGCCACAGTTGCCGGCTAATAATTTCAATTTAGCCAAAAAATTAGCTGCATTGAGCTGAAATATGAATGAAGAAAAAAGGTGTTTAAGCCTGGCTAGTACAGGCCAGGGCCAAAGTCAGACCACAGCCAGAGCCGTTGCGCGTGTCATAAGCTGACAGCCCACGCCAGCTAAGCAACACAAGACACCACAACAACAGCAACAACAACACAAGCGACGTATGTTACGCCTATCATGGCGTGGCTGGTCGGTCGATGGGTGTTGAGGTGATGACACTGATTATAAAATGTGCATAGATGGCGTGCGGCCTAATGGCCATCACGGACTAAAAGCGAACTCTAAGGCTGAAAAAGTTTCGTCTATTTTTTTTAGGTATAAAAGCTGAATGAAGAATAGATGGAAAATTATAGATGAGAATGCTTTTAGTATCATTATTTATCAAGAAGTTTAGTTCATTAGTAAGCTATGCTAGGGGATGATTATTAATCATCAAAAGAGATAAGCTAGATTTAGACAGGTAGACTTTGAGACATACTTAGCTATTGAGCAGCTGCTGTATCAGAGCACTGCATAGAGGCAGTTTAAGCTAAATAAAACTACGATCGAAATGAAGGCGTTGGTAGTAACCGTTAGTAAATGCACGCAACATAGAGTAAGCGGGCGCTTTCGGCTCAATGAGCTTCGCGAGCTGCGCAGAACCATAAACGCAATGCTAATGAACAACGCGTGCGTGCGCTGCTTCCGCTATGGGCAAAGAAGCAACTTGTCTGTGGACAAATTTCATGCGAAACAGTTATAAAAATAACTAAAGTTGCGGTCGGCCGTTGACGTTGCCGCTGACGTTGACGCTGACGTTGACGCTGCTTAGTCTTTGAGTTTGTAATATTGCGCTTTCCGGTACAGAAACATAAAATTTTATGTACACGACGCTGACAACGCTAACGACAACGACAACCACAGCGACGAAATGAATAGACGAACGACAACAACAGCGAGCTGAGCGTGCAACGCGTCGTATGCGTTACACATTACGAATACGTCGCTGCTGCTGTGCCCCAACTGTGTTTGGTTTAACACATTTTTCTGTCACGCAAAATAATCATTTGCAAAATCACGCGGCGTTGACAGTCCACTGAGGGGTGGGACGGGAGCAGCGGAGGGGGCGTTGACGGGGCCTTGCAGCCGCCAGGAAGGGGACAAGCTTAGGCCAGCGGCGTAGTGAAATGTGTGTGGCGACAGCAACTGTCGCTTATCAATTTATGAAAATTTATTAAAATGAATATGCTCAGGTGGCAACAAGTGGATCGACGAGGCATGGCCTGAATTCAATTCAAGAATGATGCAATATGGGAAGCAAAATATGTCATTAGGAAAGCCTCACACTCACCTTAACGCGCTCCAAATAGTCCTGGAGTGCGCCATATGGATCATCGCCATCGTCGTCTATCAGGTCGAGGCTATGCGCCAGGTCCAGATTGTCCAATGCGGCCAATTTGAGCTCGGCCTTATCGCTGAATTGCAGCTTATGATGTTGCTGCGGTGCAGCTGCTGCCGCTGTGCTGCCCGAAGTGTTGGCGGCGGGTGAGGCACGGCTTAAGAATTTCTTATCAGCTGTCATGGTGTTGGCTGCCACTGCTCCTGCAGCATTGCTTCCGTATTGGCGAGTGCGCGGCATAGTTGCACAACCGGTGCTTAAAACGCTTGCAGCTGGCGCAGGAGTGGCAGATGAAGTTGCTGTTGCTGTGGCTATAGATGTGGATGTGGCTGCATCATCAACGTCCTCGTCGGCCGCTACATCACTTAATCCCGATTTGTAGCGCGTCGTGTCAGTTGCGATAGTCGCGCGGCAGACTGACGTGTTGCCTACTGCTGCTGCTGTTGCCGGCGGCGTTGTGTTGCCGTTGATAAGCGTTTGATGTTGTTGCTGCTGACTGTTGCTGCTGTTGCTGTTGTTGTTCCTGTTGCTGTTGCTGAGGCTGAGGCTGAGGCTGCCACTGCTAATTGCACTTTTCACATCGCTTGTCATGTTGTTTTGATTTGTATTGCACTGAATTTTACTAAATTTCTTGCCGCTGTCATGTTGCCGAGCCACGTTGACTCCACTCTGTGGTTGCTCTGAAAAAATAGAGTAAGATAGAGAGAGGGAGAGGGAGGTGAGACAGTGTTTAATTTTAGCGATAATTCTTCAGCGAATCACATAAAGTTGTCACTGCTGCCAAACACACACATATACCCATACGAATGGTGCAATTATTGTTGCCGCAACATGTTGATTTTACTTTGCGGCAACACTTGGCAACAAATGGCGCGCCCAGAAAACACATTTTCATAATCTGTTTTGCAGTAAATGAAAAATTGCGCCAAACACGCCAAGTCTTGCCTGCTACATGTGGCAAGCATCGGCGAGCCACCGGGCCACATAAGCCAAATCCGCGAAAATTTCTGCGCTAATCGCCTCAAATTGTGCGCCGAATGTGCACCATTTAAATTGTCATAAATTTTCGCAATATGCCCAGCACATGTGTGTGGACTTAAGTTTTTTCCATTTCTGTCATTTGTGTATGTCCATGTGTGTGTGTGTGTGTGTGTGCCAGCGTATGCAAATGCTTTAATTAATTTCTGGATGGCGAGCAAATGGCAAGCAATTATTTACATATTTGATAATATTGCTCACACCATTCGCAGCTTATCCATGCCCTCATTGTTCACAAAATATTTATCTTGAGCGCTGTTTGCTCTGCCCACAGCCACACCCAGCCCCAACTGACTGCCAATGGATTTATTTCATGGCGGATACAGTTCTTACAGACCAGAACTGAAATACGAGTCTCTCAGGCCAGAGACACACATTTGGTTTGTACACAGAATTCCAAAAGAAATTGAATTAAATTTTAAAAAATTTTGTTGAAGTTTTTGGGTTTTTTAGTGATGCAAAATTATATGTGGGCTATACCAATATTTTTATAATATAATAAAACTAAGTAGTAATTTGCATTTGATTGAATATATCCTAAAATGTAACAAAAACAAAAAACAGTTAAAGCCCGAACCATATTATATAGATTGGCATAAAATGGTCATGAAATATAAAGGGAGAATTCTGAATTCAAAGAACACCTTTCATACAGCCGCTGCAATCTGAAGTATGGTGTAGTATTTGTTATATGTATAAAATATTTAAGATAAACTGGACTTAATATTTTGATAGGAATATATCAGTATATCACTAATATATTATATTTTTGTTTAATAAAATAAAAACTCAGTATTTATATAGCCTTCTCGACAGCTGCTGCTTTACATTAAGAATAGGTGTAATCTAAATTTCAATTCTGAGTCACACCTAAGTTGAAAAACTTTCTTTGAGTCGGCGCAACTCACTTGCACTACTTTTTCTCTGCATATATTTAGAAACTGTTCTGTCTATGTGCGATATAGTCTATACCACGATATACATATGTAGATATTGTGGCAAACGCACGAGTTTTCTACCCATTTCATTGTAATACTTCTCGGCGCATTTGCTCTACGTGTAGCCCACATGGGTATGCAAATAGACGAAGGTATCGCCATAAATCGCATTTCAATTCGCATAGGGGCAAAGCGTCTGAAGATCAAGTGAACTTTTTTTGTTGCCGTTCGTCAGTTGCTGCTGTTGTTGTCGCCAGCCCCCAATCGAACGCTTCAAGAGAACTCAGGAGGCGATCGGCTGGAATGTGTGTAGTTGTGTATGACTGTGTGTGTGTGTGTGTGTGTGTGTAAGTGAAACGGTTAAGTATTTTTGTTGTTGATTTTATAGGTTTGATTTTATTTTTGTTTTTATTGCGCATGCGTGCGTTCGATTGGGTTTCTTGATTAAAATGTCGCCGCCACCGTCGCGACTTGGCGACAACAATAGCAACTTCAACCGGCAGGCTCAATCTGCGGCTCGACTGGGATCTTGGTTACTGTCGCTGCTGCTGCTGCTGGTCAGCGCTTGGCATTTAAAAATTCTGAGTCGCATGCGTTACACAACGACAACGACCCGTGGCGAGCTCGTAAATCAGCGACGCAAACGAGTCAGTCAGGCAGGCCGAAGACAGCGACAGTTTGGCTACATTTTATGGGGGTCTGGGTCTGGCTGGAGTCAGCTGGAAAGCGTCCACCAATTGATCGTCTTGTGCCGATTGGCAGGCCGCCAGCCAAGCCAAGCCATGCCAAGCCAACCCAAGTCAAGCCGAAGTCAGCACAGAGCTGGCCCACACTGGGCTGCACTTTTCTTCTGCCGTTTTGGCAATATTTCAATTGTGCAACGCTAACGGTACATTTGGCAATCGGCTGCCATGTGGCATGTGTGACTGTGTGTGGGAGGCGCGTTGAAAGTTCATGGGAGGTCTTCCCAGTCACAGTCGCAGTCACAGTCAGAGACCAGCCCTCCGAGTTGGCGACATACATGCATACATACATACATATGTATGTATGTATGTACGCAATTGGCCAATTTCTGGCTTTCTGTGCGGTATTTAATTAGCACAACTCAACGAACGGAAATAACTCTCGCAGCCTTTGTTCTACTTGTTGGCCTGCCATTAACAATTTTTTTAGACTTTGCGACTGGACAAACACATTGTCTATATGTATGCATATATATATATATATATAGGTGTATAGGTATAAAAGCAAACAAAAGCCAACGCGAGAAAATGAAATATATTTGTACTTATTTGCTTATTGACTTAAAATAAAACTGTTTGCTGGGTGTGTCTCCGCTAAATGGCCACTGTCCGTCAGACATTGTTCGTAGCTGGGCGTGTGGTTGACTTATTGTTGTTTTGTCTTTTTATTGTTGATTGATTCTGTGACTGAGGTCACTTGAACGTGATTAATTGCTCAATGCGTGTGCGGCGTGCGGGCCGAGAGGTGGCCCAAGCACAGCCGCCTAATTGCGAGCGAGGGTCTATCGAGAGCATGTTAGCAGCCCAGATGACTCAAAGCAAATGCGGCTAATGGAGGCCTACCTCAATGCACTTAACAACAACTCTGGCCCGAGTGCAGCTGTTAAGTGGGGTGTCTAAAGAGTAGCAATGCGAAAACAAAAAGCAAATAAATAAAGAAATAAAGTAAATAAACGTGTGCACAACACAGCACAGCAGCAGCCCACTTGGCGTGGCTGCAAGCGAAATCGGGCTGAGCGTGAGGCGAGGGCAGTCAAAGCCCCAATGGGCAGGCTGTCCATTACGATGATGATTACCAATGCTTGAGCGGCTGTAAATGAAAGCCGCTCATTCTGTGAGTCTGACGTGCGTTCGCTTAGGACAACGCCGTCGTCATTGCGATGATCAGCAGATTGGCGCCTTAAGTCGTCACACGTCAGCGTCAGCTGGGCTAAGGGCAAGAACTCGGCTTAACTTGGCTGGAGATCGGGCCGGCTTTCAAGCCTCATTTGCCTATCAAAGTGATATAATATGCGTTCATGACGTCGAACGCGCCGTACGTGTTTCCTGTCTCTGAGCAAAATCGCCAACTGGCAGCGGGTGGCAGTTTGGGGGCGTGTCATAAACCAACTGAAGTGCACTCTATAATGGGCGACAAAGCCCAAATGCGAGGCGTGTTTGCCTTTGAGCTTTTGATTTTCACATTTCGGAGTGCGTCAGGCAACTGCACCCAGCCAGACCCCAATCATTTTTTATGCAACTCTGTCGAATGGCCGCGTCGCATTTACGACGTTTCCAATGCAGACGTACTAATAATAATAAAAAATATTTTCTTTTATTAATCACAATTTCAGTTTCAAGTGAGTTTTCATGAAAAGTTTTTATGCGGCTTTAAGTGGCTTTTTATTAGGCATTGCTGCATTTAATTGACTTGTAATAGAGTCGACTTTATCTCTCTCTCTCTCTCTCTCCCTCTGTCTCTCTGTGCGTGTGTGTTATGCAAAAGGTGTGTCGATGTGAGTGTGTCAGGCTAACGGAAATCCAAAGCTCAACGTCATGCATAATTCATGACAAAATTGCAGTCAATTTCTTTTGATTTTTAATGTAAATAAAAGGCAAATAAATGCTGAGGAAATTGTATGTGCAGGCCCTGCCCAGCCGACTGGCATTTAATATTTGTCATTTGATTACCTAAATTGTGACTAACTGGTTAATTATTACTAAATTACTTTTAATTGAGCGAGTTTAGCATTTTAGGTAATTGGCCCAGGCCGTGATTCAGCTGCAGTATCTGATCTTTAATTAATATGATGTGGAACGCCTTTAGCGCTGCGTTCAATAACAGGAAATGACTGGACAATGAGCTGGCTGACCTTCGGCATGTTGCCCCTTGGGACGCGACACCAGACACGACATGCTCGAGAGAGGCAGTGGGCGTAAGCCTTGGGGATCTGCTGCGAGTCATGGGCCTCGCTCCCTTACGACAGCTGAGCGCGCAAATCAATTAATAACTTATTGTTAGCTATTAACTAGCCTAATGACTGTGTGCTCAGCCTGTGGCCGATTTTCCCACAGCAACAAACATTTCCGCCCAGGCACTGGCGACAACGCGACTTAGTTGCCAAAGCTGATTAAGCGCGAGCGACAAAAAAAAGAAAGAGAAACAAAATAAATGAAAAACTTACCATTTCCTGCCGCAAAGGCGGCGATGCGCTCCCTAACCGAACGTCTGGGCTCGTCGCTGCCGTTGCTGTTGCCGTTGCTGCTGCTGTTAATGTTGCAGCTGTTCGGTTGCAGCATATGCGTCGCTGTCGCCTGCGTTGAGTCATGGCTAGGACTACGCTTCACCATTGTTGTTTTGATCACAGTCTTGAGGCGGCTGGGCGTGGTCGGACGTGCTGCTATGCTGGGCTTAGGTGTTGTTGTTGGCGGCAACGTAGCTGTTGCTGTTGCTGTTGCTGTTGCTGTTGCTGTTACTGTCAATGTTGCTTTATCGCTGCACAGCACTTCTGTGGCAGCACCCACAAACTCTTCTGCTGGCGCTGTTGCCGTTGCTGTTGCTGTTGCTGTCGCTGATGTTGGCAGTGTCAACCCACACTCGCTGGCTGTGGCTGTTGCTGCCACGTTCGTTGTTGTTGCTGCCGTCGTAATTGTCATTTTATTCTGCGACGAGTTCGGTGAATCAATTTTCGAGTTTTTGTTTTTGTTGTTCGTTTGGGGCACGGCGTCGTCGGGTAATTTACAATAATTACAGCGCGGCTTATTGTAGCCGTTGCTGTTTGTATTGTTGCTTAGTGTATTTTCCTTATTGCTAAGTTGCAGTTGTTGCTGTTGTTGCAGTTGTTGCTGTTGCTGTTCCAAGCTATTGCTAAGTCTTTGGGTTGGTTGTTGCTGCTGCTGCTCATTGCCACTATGCTGGCCGTTTGTGACAGCGCAAGTTTTGCTTTGAATTGTTGTTGTCGTTGTTGCTGTTGTTGTTGCTGCTGCTGCTGCTGCTGTTAGTTCGCTGCTACGCTTGTTGCTGCTGCTGGTGATGTCGCCTTTGTAGTCCTGCCGCCATTGTTCAGGCACATTTCGTTGATTCATTAATATCAGCGCCACATTTCCGTCGTGGTCGCCGTTGCTTTTGCCAGAGATCTCAGCGATATCACTCGCCTCATCATCATAATCATTGCAATCGTAATCACTGTCGCAATCTTGGCGTCGCTTGGTGCTGCTGCTGCTGCTGCTGCTACTGTTGCTGTTGCTGTTGCTGTTGCTGTAGCGGCTGGCGCGTGGCACATCATCAATATATGTAAAATCGTTATCAACGAATATATTTCTAGCATGCAGCGTGTTCGCCGACGACTTGAGCTTGGGCTGCTTCAGAGTGTAGCGCCTGCGCTGTGGGCAACAACAGAACTTGATGATGGTGCGCGGCGATGTTGGCGATAGGCCTGGCAGAGTTGGCGTCGGCGGCGTTGCAATGTCAGCCCATTTCTCGATCAATGCCAGCTCGCGAGCATTGGACATTGTCGTATAGCCATGGAGTGTGATTCTGCAAAAGAAACAGAAGAGAAAAACTTTAAGTTAATTGCGAACACCAGTGTGTGTGTGTGTGTGAGCGAGAGAGAGAGAGAGAGAGGGAGAGAGAAGGGGATAAACAGGGCGCACCAAAAATCAATTAACCACATTTCTCAACGCATCTCAGCTTTTCACCAGAGTTTCCTCATTCCTGCGCCGGCGCTTTCTGCCTTCGCTGAAAGCCGATTCGCTGCGCACATCAGACTGGCACAGCAGCGCCATCTGTGTGTCATAGTAGCTGCCGCTGTTGCTGCCTCGTCTAGACGACAGCAGCAACTGTTGCTGTGGCTGTGGCTCTGGCTGCTGCTGCTGTTCCTGTTGGCAGCGGCAATGCCAACATGTTTTAATTGCAAACTGCTTTTTGCGCAACACTTTCGAACGCGGCTTAGAAGTGACCGCCAAATATGTTGCCAGCCGGCAGTCGGCAGTGGCGAGTCGAGTCGAGAGTGGGGAGTCGCCAGGCAGCAGCCCGGCCACATGTCGATGCATGATTAACTGCCCCGTTAAACTGCCAGTGGCAGCGGCCTGCATCCATTTAATTGCATTCGTTGCGCTGCACAAGCAGCACCAGCAACAGCAGCAGCAGCAAAGTATTTGCCCAGAGGGCAGCCAACAGCAGGTAGCAGTGGCAGTGGGCAATGCCATCGCCCACTGGCCGCCACGCCTGACGCGAGTTGCGAGATGCGAGGTTCGAGTCTTGGCTAACTCAACTACCCTTGGGGTTGGCGTTGACCTTTTGTGCTGGCCCGAAAGCTTTTGTGAAAGTGCCTCAGCGCTCTGCAGTTCCTTTCACCAACAACGCTTGTGTGTTCGGCTGCGTCTCTGCTGAGGCTGTCCGAGTGCCCCGGCCTGTGTGGCACGCCTCTTGTCAAATGCTTGACAAATTAATTTCAATTGTTTAATGCACTCGGCTTATCTTTCACTTTATCGATTGCCGAGCGACAGCGAAAATAAATTAACAATAAATAATTTTAATTATTTCATGAAGATGTCAAATTACACACACCCACGCAACGGGGCGAAAGCCTAAAAGCCAAGCACCGCCACACAACTGTTTGCCATGTGTGTGCCATACCCAGGGCGTACACCCACACCCGCACCCCAACCTCAGCCACAGCCGCAGCCGCAGCCCCAACGCCGACCCGTGCTGGTGTGGAGTGTTGCGATCTTTGCCATTAACTGGCGGCTATTTTGAGGCTTTGCACAGCTGCACAGCGCTCTTTGTATTTATTATTATTTCTCCTTTTTTTATTTATTAAATTTTTGCCAAGGCTTTTAGCGCGCCTATGGGAATTTGGACAGCTCTAATAGGATTTTGTAAAGTCCGCTGAGCTCAGCCGATTGCACACACACACGCACACACACATTTGTGCCGATATATTCAATGAGCTTAGAGCCTGCAGTGAAACTTTAAGTTTTGACTCTTTGTTGTCTTTCTGTGGCGCCCTATTTATGGCCAATGGGTCTCGTATTACATCTGAAATCTGTATATTTTAAAGCTGAGAAATTACAGATGAAGTTGCCGATGGGCCGATGTCAACAATAATTGGTCAGTAAATATAAATATGGGAAGTATATAAATTTATATTTATTATTTATATATTTATATTACGTTAAATAAACACGTTTTTTATTTTTGAAATAATTTTATATATATTTATATTTATTATTAATATAATATAATTAAATAAATGTTTTTATTATTGTCATAAATATTTCTACGTTTTGCACTTTATTTCTATTTGAATATGATGGGAAATTCATGTTCATATATCATACATGTGACCATTAGATTTTTCATTGCACCGATGCACCTTCTGTAAGCCCCCTTTGAGGCTATCCCCTCATAAGAAACATCGTAAAACGAAACGCATAAAAAAGTCAAAGATATACAGTTGAAAAGTCGAAAGCAAACAAAACAACAGCAGAAATGCGGTTGCTGCCTCCTTTGCCATATGCTTATGTTCAATAAATCCAAATGCGGCATATAATCGTGTGCTTATATATGATATTGTGATTTATGGCTCCAGGCTGCGATGTTGTTGTTGTTGATGTTGATGTTGTTGCTGCTGGAAATTAATATTGAAAAGCTACTAAATCCAGACTTACGCATAAATTAAAACCTAAGTAGGTTGACATTTGTTGTTGTTGCTTTTTCTACTATTTGTATGCGCACTCAGAATAAGAGAAACAACAACAACAACAACAACAGCAGCAGCAGCAACAGAAACAAAAACAACCATTGAGCACCCTTCTCGCATGCTTAACTCGTAATTTATGGCATCGCGAGCTGGAAAACATTTTTGCACATTTCGCAATGCATTTCAATGCGATTTGGTTTGACATCGTAAATACATATTTGTCAATGCACTTCAAGTCGTTCGTTCGGGTACAAAAATAAATGTGTATAAAAATAACAGCTAAACAGGCATATAGCATGATTATATGTGCGCATGCGTGGCACGTACCCAGCCGCGCCGATGGGGTTGTTTATGAAGTCTAGACGCCAGATTTGGCATACATATAATTACCATAGAACAAACTGTGGCAAATGTTGTTGCGAGACACAAATATAACGGTAGCAAAGTTCTATGAACCCGCCCGGAGCGGAGCTCTGTCGCTCTGTCGGCTCTAGCTAATTGAGGAGCACTGAGAGTCGATGGCAGCCGCTTAATGTCAGCCAGTCCGTCACTTTGGCCGGGCCATCGATCAATCAGGCAATCAATAAGTCAATCATATGCATGAGCAGTCAACAAAGCGCATACAAATTGCCGCAATGTCCGCAGCTTTTATAAGTGCATTACATGCAGCAGCAGCTTATAGTTTCGCTTTTCTGAGAGTGAGGGAGAAAACTGACGACGATATACATATAAATTTATTTGTATGTATGTATCTCTCCCCAATAGATTTATAAACGCACATAGAAAAAGTTTGTAGCCAGAGGCGCATGGGCTTTGGCAGGCAATCAAAGCGACAGACATTAACGCTCCACCGACTGGCAACGACTCCGCGTTGGCCACGTACGTCGGGCAGCCGTTAATGCTGCCCATTAACCTGCTGACCCCGGCTATTGGCTGGCTGCTGCATTGCGTGGCCAGCTGGTAATGACTCTCTTTCTCTTTCCCTCGCTCGATGGCTGGTGCTGCTGCTGCACAGTCTTCACGCAAAAAAACGCAGAAGCCAAACGCTTTGCGGGCTGCCATTTGCCATTTGCCATTTATAACAAGTATTGGCCCAGAGCCGTTGCCATCAGCTGTACTCGAATTTGTTGCCAATTTGCAGTGCCACAAAGTTGGCAGTTATCTCTTTTGTTGTTTTTGGTAGTCGCCCAATTAATTTCCGCATTTCCCAGACAAACTTGGCAATTAATTTTGCAGTTTGCATATCTTCAACCTTGTTGCCTGACCTTTTGGCTCAAGTGATTCACGCCAACGCCATACGAGATCCGCCATCCGCCAGCCGACAGCTCCGGACGTCAGCGTCAGCGTCTGCGACAGCATCATTTTGGCCTAACGAGAATGCCCAAGCTCTAAGTCGGCAATTAATCAAAGCGCCTTCGGCCAGGCCACAGACAAATCCTTTTGTATACACGTTAGGTTAGCGCGCTTGCACTCGTGCTCGAATATGGCCAGGCCAACTGACAACGCAAATGGCCAAAATGACAGCGGGCCCGATCCGCGTCATGAGTCAGCCAATGGGCAACGGTAACATTAACATGCGTCGGCTTTTTGGGCGGCATTTCTTCGAGCCAAACGCTCAGACTGCCGCAGTCGCCCGACGGGCCCATGCCAAAGGCCACAGAGAGCGATGCCTCCTTATTGAAATTAACTTTGTTGCTCATTTCAAAGACAGCAGAGCCAAGAGGCAGCAGTTGACCATGGCAGCGGATACTTGATGCACATGATTGCTATCTCATTGTGCACAATCTTATTTGGTTTATTCAGACAGCTTAATTGAATCAAAGAAGTCAACTAAGAAGATCGGATGTACATGCATGAACCTTGTTATACAGCAAAAATTTTGTTATATTCATATTTCGTTATCTTTCATATAGTCAGTCTAACAGATCTGTGTTATATAAGCCAATTCATCATCTATCAAGCGATATGCAACCTGGTTTTCCAAATAAAATAATTAAATTAATATCCGTTAGTTGATTAAACAGACCTGACTTAAGCCAACTGCTGACATATTGGCTATTGTTAATTGTGGAGGCGACGCCTACGCCTGCGCTGGCGCCAGCCCAGCAGCGTATTGATTTCACGCTCTCGTAGCCAGGGACAAGGACAAGGACGCCTTGTGCAAATACTTGATACAAAACTCTCACAATTGACAGCATTAGTGCTGGCTCTTTGACGCGTTTCGATAGCCACTCAGCGCGCACTGATTAGTGTTGAGGCCCAACACACGGCGAGTGGCTCACCTGCAGCTGTTTGAATTGCTCTTGGCTTTGTGAGAGGGGACTGGAGCTGGGGTGGAGACTGGGGCAGTGGTGCGTGGTTGGTGCTTTTGGCAAAGGCCAAGTTAATGAAAATATCATTACAATTTAGCCCAGAGCGTACCAATAAACTGTTGTCTACAGTTTAACGCTCACGTCTGCGCGTGTCCCACTCAGTTTATTGACTCATGAAATATGAGCACTTCTTAGGGTGTGTACACTTTATGGCCAGCATACATGGGCTTAGGCTCAGACAGAGGCGACTCTTTGAGTTTCGTGCTAAGCGCACATTACTCACCAAACTCACCGAGCTCAGCGGCTCAGATTCTGCGCGTGCGCGCCATCGTTCGCCCCATCCCCGGACCAGATGCGCGCAGCTCTCGTCAAGATTAAGCGCCAAAGCTGTGCAATCGCTGAGCGGCTGCTGTCAATTTGACAAATGCTCAGCGCTCAGCGATTGTGACAGTTTTAGCGGATTCGTAATTAAGCATGCGCGCACATGCATAAACAGCATAAATATCCACAACAGCCAAAGAAAGCACAGAGCCATGGCTCATGGCATGCCTGTTGATTTTGGCCAAATGCAAACACTCGAAGCACTGCCGTTGCCCCGACATTGCCACAGACTGTCAGGATGACAAATTGCGCACATCGAATGGGCCGTATGCTAGCATGTCATTTGCGCATATTAAAGCGTTGCTGCTGCTGCCTGCTGCTGCCGCTAAAGGTAATTAAAATAATGCAGAAAAAGGTGTCAAGGACTTGCGACGTAAACTGAATTTTAATTTCGTACAAATTGTTGCCGTTGTTCATATCAGTTGCAACATGCCAGGGTGGCAGCCTGTTATTTACATATTTCGTGTATCGATATTACATTACATGCGGTATACTGTATGCATATTGATCGCGATCAATAAATAAATATTATATATTGAGCGATAAAAACGAGAAGTGAATTGGCTGCTTCGACTGCCAAAATGAGGCATAAAATTCGTATTTATAAAATATAAACATTAAAATAAATTAAAAAGTGTTCGATACAAGTTCAGAATGTCTCTTGGCATGCAAAGCTCAATTGACTAAAATTGAAATGATAAATACACCATATACTATATTAGACATACCGTATACTATACTAGATAGAGAATGCTGCTTGAGTCGGTATGCTTACGATAGGTATACTCACAATTATACATATATATCTATATATATGTACACATATATGTACGTTCACTCGTATCACTGTACTTAATCTGACTCGGGGACTGGCCGAAAAAAGTAAAAAGCAGTTCAAGACATTTGCATAATTTACCTGTAAAGAAACAACGGAAACATAAATTATTTTTTTTTGGCAAAGACAAAATAATATAATAAAGTATAAGTACTCGTTTTTTTTTATATTTTAACTATATATATTTAAAGTACAGCCGCACCTTTTGCCATAAATTTTAGACATTGCGCTCTCTCACACACACTCACACGCAATAATTAAATGCACTAAAAAATGATATAAAACTTTTTGTAAATGCAAATGCAATCGGATTCGGAATTAACGGACTGCGCGCGTCTTGAAGACGTGTGCACTGCCGGCAACTTCATTGACAAATAAATTCGAAATTCGTTTCCCCCAAAAAATAATGGACGCCCTGTGGGCTGTCCCGAAGCGAGCGGCAGCGTACATAACTCGACATTGGCTTCCTGCACAATATGCAACATTTTGCTGCACGTCCGGATGTTTACAACAAAATAAACAACACACAGCGAGCCTTCATATCATTTCAGTTGATTTCGTTTCAATGCGCACTCAGCTCACATCAAAATCGATATTCAATGCATAAAACTTGTTACAGTTTCAGTTTTGTTTACTTTGTCTGCGCTTTGTGCACTGATCAAAGTCACATGGAAATTTATTATATAACCCCGTTAACAAGTAGACATGTAGTTCTGATCATATCAAATTGAAATCGATGCAGCGTTAATCTGCCTCTTGACCCAGTTGACTCTTAGATCTATCTACTAATATCTATCTGTATGTCTATCTGTATGTCTGTCTGTCTGTCTGTCTGGCCGGTGCAGTGCATCGTAGCAGCAACTGCAGCCACAGGTGAATGCACCCAAATCAATTCGTGAACGTATTCTGTTATTTTGTTTACTAATGAATTCCACAATGGCATCCCGACCACGCGAGCGCCGAGAGATCTGTTTGAAGAGCTTTGCTTGTAATTGTTCTCTAAATGATTGGGCGAGGCCTTGTCGTCGTCTGCGGTTACGCCATGTGGCTTTTGGGTCGCCGTAATGAGGTGCCAAAGGTAAATAAGCTGCACAAATATGACCAAACGATTTTTCCTACTCGTCTCAATTTCTGTTTCTATCTTCTGGCATCTGCAGCGTTCTTTAATGAGCTTTCGTTAATCACATTGGAGGAGCGCATGTTTTTGGTAATTAGATTTTATTTGTAGGAATTTGTTTCTGCTTTACCATTCGGATTTATGTCGGGTATATTGAAAATACAAATTTATTGAAATATAAATCAGTACCTGTATACATAAATAAATATATCAAATATTAAACTGAATACAAGAAAGATGTAGGCAAAGGGTATATCTTGGTCTGGCATACTTTAGAAGGTTTCATTTGGTTATTTTCTTACAGCTTGGTTCATAAGCTAAACATAATACTTATAGCAATCCCATCTGAGCTCTGCTCTAATTAGATTTTCAAGTGTTTTTGCAGCATTTTTCCAGCACTTTTCTTGTCGAGTTGAGCTTGGGTTTATTTTCCCACTGTGGCTGCAACTCAATCGTCGCAAGCACCATGGGAGAGGGGAGCACAAACACAGCTGTTGGCTCGATTGGAGCTCGCAATTGTTTAGAAATTTGGTGGCCCCAAAAAAATAAAGAGAGATATTTCAATAAATACTCGTTTACGAGCTGGCTGGGGCCAGCCAGCCATTTGGCATGACTGCAAATTGGGAAGGCATCAGTCGAAACTCAATTTGTTTGTTTTTTCTTTTTTTATTTTTCTATTTGATCTGAGGCAAAAGCTCAGGCCGCTGATAGAATTGTAACAACTGTCGCCGCATAAATAAAGCAATTTTGATTTATGCTCCCTGCGAGATTATGAAATCTGTAAGAGCAGCAGTTGCAGCAGTTGCTGCTGCAGTTGCAGTCACAGCCAGAGCCAGAGCCAGAGCGAGAGCCACCGACCCACAGGCCAAGGAGAACGGGCGCTGCAACGAGTGGTTGCCGTGCCACACGGATTTGCATGTCTAGCGCCAATAATTCTAAGGTGTGCACTCCGATGATATTTGAAGTGGTTGGCGGTGCGCCGAGATGTCGACGTTTGATATGGCGCGAGGCAATACGACTAAAAGCAATCGCAATGGCAATCGCCAATCTGTGGCCCATCCATCGATGTAAATGTGCGTGGAATTGTACGTTCCACGTTCTTTTTTTTAGCTTTTTTTGTTGCAATTAAAAGAAACCACAGCTGCAATCTTCGAGCATGGCTTTTGTGCATGTAAGCGGCGCTTTTCAAAACTTGTGCTGCTTATCAAGCAGCTTGTTGTTGCTGCGTTGCTGTTGTTGTGATTGTTGTTATTGCAGATGCAAGAGCCGATTGGCGCGCCGGCACGCAAATAACCAACGCACGCCCAGTTTGAGTTGCAGTCGAAGTTCCTGCAAGTGCAAATCTCTCTGAGTCATAGGCTGAGCACAGCCCACAGACTAAAACCCTCATTAGGCGTCATAGTCTGCAGTCGCAGTCTGGCTCTAGCTCTGGGTCTGGATCTGGATCTGGAGCTGGGCTCGTTTCAATTTCTGCGTTGGCGTGGAAAGCGCGTCGAGCACTCCTCTTTAAGTACATAGTTATAGTGATTGCAGGAGCAGCCAGACAGCCACAGAGCCAACCACTATCAGCCTCATCCAGGGCGTCCTCTTCACAGGCCGACTTCAGCTATTTGCGTAAATTATTGTCAAATGGCCCGGCATGGTAAATCATAGATGTCAGACGGCTGATAACTATCTCTTGAATTGGTTTTCACGCCGATCAAATTGTTTTTGGTAGTGAAATCAAAAGTTTCGTTGACCCACAAAGCATTCAACTTCACATGGGGCCTGCATGAAATTTATTATTATTTATTTTTCTTTTTTCGCCATGGCCTATTAAAATATAATACTTTATACTTGCGAGTAGCTTGTGCCAGATTTTTCAGATTTTTACACCGGCTGCGCAGGCGCAGAGACAAAGCCAGAGAATATCGGAGCCAACTTTCTTATTAAGAATTATATATGCGCCCATAATGAAAAGCCATAAAAAATGATACTTATACGAATGCAGCTACCCCTCGCAGTTATTCGCAATGGGCTGCGGATGAAGTTCGATTCCCAGCCGAAGTGACCCAGAATCGGCAATCGCAGTTGAAGTAATGCGGAAGTTCTTTTTACTGCTCTACAGCTGCCTGGTGGCGGAGTTATCTTTCGTCGCGTATAAATATATTTAATGACTCAATTTGTAATGAAAAATGAGCTGGGGTCTTAGCCCATCTTGTTTGCTCAGCGCGCATTTGGCACTCGTGAGCTCCACTTGCGAAATTTACCATAATTCTGCCTTAATTGCGGGCATCGGCAAAGCTCTTGTGCAGCACTCGCATGAATATTGACTCTCTGTGGATCTTTTATTCGGAGAATTTGCATTTCCACTTAATTTAACATAAATTATGTAATTCAAGGGATCCACTTGCCTTTGTTCTTTGAGCTAAGAAGGACTTAAGAGCCTGCGAGATGTGAAGCAAATTCTGATCTCTTCTCGCTGAAATCACATACTAAAATCCAAAACAGGTTGAAAACCCGATGCGGTCTGTGGCCTTTGTTTGCTTTAATCGTATACAATTTTTATTTGTCATACAACAAAATTCCCTTAATTGCGAATTGTGTTTTGCTAACACGATACAGAGAGAAAGAGCGAAAGAGAGAGATAGAGAGGGAGGCAGAGATAGCTCAACAACAACAGCCAGTTATGGCGACATTCTTTTCAGCTATTTTGACTGCTTTTATTTTTTATGGCCAGAGCAAATGGCGAAAATAAAAACAGAAAAGTGTCAATAGGCCACAGTGCATAAATTTTACTAATTAACATTTATTGTTTGCTGATAGTTCAACAACAATACGACAACAACAACAGCAATCGCTAGCTATAAAACAGCATTCAATTTGCTTGTCATAAACTTGTATGATTTCGCGATTTTGCTATTGAAAAATGGAACTCGTTGAAACTGGCCCTGGCAAATAATTTACAAAATATTTTAACGAATGTTATGAGATTAGGAATGCTAATAAAGAATAAATATAAATAAATATATATTATATACTGTTATATGCATATATATTTACACATTTATATTCGATTCGAATACTACAAATGTTTTCATAATTATTATTATTGTTATTATATATAAAGACGCAATGACCAACTTGACAGAAACTGTTAGTGAAGTCAGAGTACTAGACTACGCTAGAGCAGTTGTGCGATAGAAAACATGCTTGAGAAAAAGTGAGTGGGGGAGAACTGATGACAGTATTCAGTTAGGGAGCACCTTGAAGTTTAATGCCTGATAAATTTAGATTCAAAGGAGGAGGAGGAAGGTTTTCTAGTGGGTAAGAAATATGTCGTTTGGCACACTGGTCAGCCTGACGATCTATTTGACAATGCATATAGGACTTATAGGAATTATCATTAATATAATATTAGAATTCTGCGTCATATTACAATTCGGACTGTTCCCACCCATATCCAATACCAATGACAACAGTAAAGAGACAACACTAAATCAGTATAATAAAATATAATATTTAAACATCTGGCATTTAAAGGCGAACATTTGAAAACTATAAAACGAAACTTACAGCTCTGCCCCAGAATTAGTTCATTGTGTGGATTGTATTGCAGTGGCACTCGTTGATAAGAGACATGGACCATGCTCCACGTAATCAGCAGCCAATCATGCACCAGCAGCTCCGGCAAATGAATGCTGGCGACTGGTAATTAACCCAGTGCATTATTGACCGTTTGCTCTATACAGATACAAAATGTTTTATTGCGCGCACACACAATTTAAAGTTTTTTAGAGGCGGAAGGCGGAGCGACAGACGCGGAGTCAACTAAGCGGGCTGAAAGACCAAATTGATATGATTGAAGCAAATGCAGTGCGTGTTGTCTGCGTCTTTGTCTTTGTAGTGGTTATTATTATTATTATTATTGCTGTTGCTGCTGTTGCTGTTGTTGTTGGTGCTGTAAACAAACTAATTAAAACTGACACTGACGGCTGATGACAATTTACGCAGCTGCCGCTTCAAAGGGATACTGAGTTAAGCTCGAAGCGAGCGCCGCATTGAGTTTCTCTGCAAGAATTTATGAAGTCTGGGGCAAGACGAACCACTCTCCCTACCCTATGCCACATAATAAATGTCGCTGCATTGCATTTCTTCAATTGAAATGTTGCACGCGTAATTGCGAAAAACTTCAGCTGCACTTTAAAGCAGCAATAACAATCAACCAAGAAGCAACATCAGCAGCAGCAGCAGAAGCAGACGCATTAAAATAGAAATGCAATTTAAAAGACGATCATTTAAATTAGCCACAACTGCGCGCGGCATACAAATTGATGATTGCCACTAGTAAATGAGGCATTGGCAACATGTTGCCGACAGCTGGTGCCGCTGATGTTGCTGGCAACACATGTTGCACACGTTAGGTCTAGCCAAAAGTCCGGTGTGAGCGAGTACGACTAGCAGATATTCTCTTCTCTCTTCGTTGCATGCATACACCCCCTTTCATTATTGGCCATAGGGTATACACATGTTTGTGATATGGCAACAATCTGTGCAGAGACACACCTTAGAGCAATGCCAGCGACTTTGACGACAGTCAGTCTGGCAAAACATGCGAAACGTGGGCAAATAATTATATAGAGACCCACTTGGCATTGCTGTTGCTGTTGTTGCTGTTGTTACTGTAATTGTTGTCTATTTGGTGTTGGCTTTTAGCGTAAATGCAAAAACAAAACAACAACAAGAGCAACGAGAGCGGCAAACAAAGCGCATGTTTAACTTGAAATTGTTACACATTTTTGTGTTGTTGTTGTTGTTGTTGTTGTTGTTGCAGCAGCAGCAGCAGCAACCGAGCGATCAACCGACCGACCGACCAGTGACAATCATAATTTTTCATAACTCAACCGGTTTTTCGGCGAGCCTGACTGACGTTTATGTTGCTTGTTTTGTGCTAGCGGCAGTTTTTAGCTCTTATATGCCAACAAAATGTATGTATATATTCATGTGTGTGTGTGTGTGTGCGTGAGTGGAGGCTGCACATGCGCACAAGTGTCGTCGGTGTTGGCGTCCGCGTCCGCATCTGACTCCGCATCTACTACAGCTACTTACACGAAAAAAACCGCTAAGCGTTAACCCGCATGCTGCTGGGGGGCAGCCAGGCGACAGGGTTCAGGGAGCGGTGTCGTGCTCATTGCACAAAAGAATAATGTGGCATGTGCTCGGCCTGTAATTACCTGTGGGTACACGCACTCACACCTACACAGACACACACACACACACACACACGGATGTAAATATGTGTATAAGTTGTATCTCGATCGAGCGTAATTAGCCACATTTTTATGTACTTTTGGCTGCTGGTACGCAACGAAGGCCCTAGTTTCAAGGTACGAGCTTTTATTTTTGTTGTTAATAAAACATGTTTGCATAATATTGTTGCTATTTGGGTTTGTTTGTTGCAGGGCAGCACTTATAGACGTTTGACTGTCAAGGTGAGGCGGCTGCTAGCAACGTGAATATGTAATTCCTAAATGCCAGCTTAGAGGTAGCATTGAAATTATTGCCAGATTTAACAGTTGGCTATCTGTGAAACCTGATTCTTAGTCTATATGGGTGTATTCTCTATTTCGTCAACGAAATGTATACGACAGAGTAGTCTATAATTTTCAGGCATTCAAGCATTCAAGTGCCCATCATGCTGGCATGCCAGAGCCATTTTTCTCTCGGCTGGCTTGTGAAAGGAAGTTGCCAGTAGACAGCAGCAGCAGCAGCAGCAGCAGCTACAGTATTGCCAAAATGCCGACGAACTTGTCCAGTCCGCAACAGACAGCAACATGGAAAACTATTGCAGCTGCAATTACTCGCACTTCAAAATGCCAACCTTTTGAACAAAGAGAATTTTTCGATGGTTTTTTGTGCAGCAAATCCGAAGCAAGGCAAACAACAAAAGCCAGCCTGGCCAACATCAATCATTTCGCGTTGCATTTTGCATTTGCATGCATCGGACGGTAGCCCTGCAACTGCAACTGCAGCTGCAACAACAGCAGCAGCAGCAGCAAAGCGAGAAATAAGACATAAATTAGCCGCAGGGACTGTGTTAAGTTTTAATGCTGCACTTGCCGCCCTCCTTACTGTTAGTGGAAACCATTTCCATTGTGGGCAGCCCACCAAACAATAACCCTTAGCATTTCGAAGTCCTCTGGCCATTTCATTAACATACTGAATTGCATTTCAGGCGCAACTTTTGAGCCAACTCCGCGCATGAGTCACACACACACGCAGCCCCCTTGAGAGCCCTGCATTGTCATTTAGCTACTCGTCATAGTTGGTTTACATGTTTGTTTCGAGAGCTTTGTCGTTTTTCTTTTTTTAGCGTTGTCTGCCTTTAAGGTGTATTCCACTCACCCACACTCGGTTTTATGACAAGCCCCTGCGATCCCATTGACCACATCCGCTACGGCTGGGTGACTCACTCGGCAAGTGGGCAGATTTACTCTCGGGCGTGAATATTTGCATTTGGCATTTGCTAAAAGATCTCGTTAAATGCTCTAATTGAGGTCAAGGCCTCAGAATTTGATTTCGAATACAGGTTTGTGGTGGGTCTAATTGGAAATGTTGCGATAACATTCCATGAAGCACTTTTTTCTACCGCTTTCAGTCACTTTCATTACGAGCTGATAGCAATGGACATAATTGCGTGTAGCTGCCGATAGGAGCCATTAGCTATTGTTATGGTTGTTTCGTGTTGCCGATAAAGCAAACACTAAAAGTTAGGAATTTCGTTCAACAATCGATGGAACTAAAAAGTATGTTCATTCATTCAAAAGGAACCCGGATCTGCAACCAAAGTAGAGGGAGTGTCTGCAGAGGAATCGAGATACCATATAAATAGAATAGAAATAGAATAGCAACAATTCTTTATTCTTGAAGAGAGTTTTATCACAACAATATCCATTTGGAGCACAGTGTAGAAGAGCCTTTTCTTGTTATTTCTTCATTGGAGAGCCGCTGACATAACATTTCGCATGGCCATGATTTATGCAAAATCCAAATGCGTACAAACGGACAGGCTTATCTCAATGAGCTGCTGCCGATGGCCGATGGCCATGGGGCTGCCTGGCTAAGCACGCGGCCAACTTTTGGTTTTGGCTCTGTCTCTGGCTTTACCCATATGCGTGCAGCTTTGACTATAGCCACAACAACAGTGACAACAACAACGGCACAGCAACAACGACACAACAGCGATATTGATAGGCGCAATTAATTATACGCGCCACACACTGACAGTAAGCGTTTTGCTTTGGTCGCACCGTTCGACGCGGCAGTTGCCCTCACACCACATTGCCCCTTTTTAGCTCTTCCTCTTCGCTTTGGTATGGACGCGTCGTAGCACGTATCAATGACCAAATGACATATTAGCCTTCGTCTTAGTGTAAAAAGCCGCGATAACTTTGGCAGACGCAGACGCACACGCAATCTGGCGGCGAGCGACCAACAATGCCAACAACAACAACAACAATAACAGCAACAACAATGTCTCTAAGAACTGGGCGGTCAGCTAATCGTTTATTGAACCCGTCTGAAAAATAATGCGCATACGCAGCGTGCCCCATGCCGCGCTGTGTTTAACGTTTCGTGGCCGGCTTTGGTTAGCCAAGTGCTGCATTTCCAACTGTGCTGCACCGCTGGCCCGCTGCTCGCGTTGAGTGCTCCAAATTACTACCAAATGGCACCGGAACCCCATAGGGCAGCACTGATTAGCAGACCAAATATGGGCAGTCTAGTGTATGTATGTGTGTGTGTGTGTGTGTGTGTGTGAATGTAATAAACATAAATGCATATGAGTTGGAAGCTTATGAGCACGTTTTGTTTGAAATATGAGCACCTAAGTGACTTTATCACAGGAACAGAGATACAGATAGAGCGAGAGAGAGAGAGAGAGAGAGAGAGTGAGATAAAGGCAGGGACAGAGACACTGTCACTGGCGCCATTGTACTGCTTCCCATGAACCTCGACGGCCAGAGAGCAGAATGCAACTCCCACGCTATAAAGCAGCCCATTTAGTGCATTTGTCACGTCTTTGTTGTTGGTTTTGTTGCAGTTATTTACGAGCGCGAAGCGTGTTCTGTGCTGCTTAGAATTATGATGGTTCCAGGAGCAGACAAAACAAACAAAGAAACCATCATGACGACAGCAGCTGATAAGTATACACATATCTATACATATCTATATCTAAATATATATATATATGTATATAGTGTTATTCAATTGAATTAACGCAGGTTCCTGCTCGTAAACGAATGTTATTGCAAATTGTCTGTTACTACTGGGCAATCAAGAGCAACAATGGATATAACAACAGCAACAATTGCAGCTGCAATAGCAACACTTATGGCATTGGCATAGAGTGAGCTTCTCTAGCAAGCTCTCCAACTGATTTGCTAAACAATTACGAGTACGTATAGCCCACTCTCTGGTTTGCAGTGCAGCGCAGCGCAGCAAATAGGCTGTACAAGCACTTAAGATAAAAATCTTAATAGAATTGCAAGGCGCATTGCAATACAAATACTTGGGCAAATACAAAGCGAAAATGAAAATAAAGAAAATAAAAGCAATGGAGCGACGCTAGTTGCTGTTGTTGCCGAGTTGAGACCTAATGATATTTATCAGCGATTTATACAATTTCCATGGGGCATCATCATATTTACAAGTTAATATTTGCGCTAACAAGATTCGCCTGGGCCCCACAATGCCAACAACAGAGCCGGCGATCAGCCAGCCAATGCATTGGGTTGTCTGTCGTCTCAGCCTCATGGCAGGAATCCCACACAAAAGGATCGCATCTACGGCAATGGCATCTCTACGGGCGAGAGAGCGACATGAGTAGACAAGCAAAATGCTTGTTAAGGCACAAAACATGCAGATTTCATTAAAGATATCGCGACTGGGACCGCAGCTCCGACTGCAGCGGTTGCTGAAGGGCGCGATCACAGGCCAGGGCCACTTTGCATGTTGCACCAAGCAGCGGATGTGGCTGAGCTCGATGGTGGCATATGCCCAGTGAGCTGGCCATTTCTGATGCGTAAATGAAGTGCAAGACGTGACGCTCCAATAGGAGTTCTTCTAATGAAGGACACGACTGCGACGGCCAGCTGCGGCCTAATAGTTGAGGTAATAAAATGGCAATTAAGTGTCTTTATGGTCAGGAGTGGGCCTGCTCCGCTCAGGCGACTGCCCGAGATCCTTTTATGCGTAGCAATAAAAATACTTGTTTACCCATGTAACAACAACTTCATACAAAGGAGTCCCGGCTCTTCAGCATCTATATTTTTTAGGGCTTGTCTGCGGGCAAGGCTTGTTTATGCTTATTGTACGCATAAGTTTGTGCTATTTTATAGTTTTATAGCTTACACATGTCCAACGCATTCGTAGGTGGGCAGGCGTTGCTCAGTTTACGTTTATTGATTTTAAGTGTGAGTTTATGTTGTCTCCCGGACACGCGGACTCACGGACTAACGCCTCGGCCACGATTGGGGCCGATGAGTGCAGCGTGTCCATAAACATAGACTGATTCGAATGCAGCGCTGCCCATTCGTTCTGCTTGTCAAGTTCATAAGCAGCGCACACAATTAACAGGCCCGCGCGAGCGAAGAGTGAAAAGGAGACAAGTGGTGCCCTGCTGCGCTCGGTAATGAAAGGAGTCAGCCGTGGGCTTTCATTCCATTTGGCCAGCATAACAAAAGCAGCGCTCAGATTAACGCACATCAAGCAACAGGCGGGCGTGTTTAGACGCGTTCTGTTTTAATGAAAAAAAAGAGCGACACATTAAGGCAGCTGCCGTGGCCAACTGCTTGACTTGACTAACAAACTGGAGCAACTACGATTATGAAAATTTAATAATAATTTAATTTAATTACAATAAATTGCAGTTTTTGTTTTATTTACTCATATAAAAGTTGCAACTTCTTGCAATAACAACCCAAGTCAATGCAAATGATTTAATGATAATTTTTGGCTTTAGCTCGCTTAGTCTTTCAGCCAAATTCATTGCTTAAACGGCGTTTTTCGAGCTAAACAAATATCATTTGAATTATTTGAAAAGGAAATAGCAACAACAACACAGTGACAGTGAAGTGCATTGGTTTTGCCCATATATCAGGTCATTGTTTATGAGTCATGTCTGGGTAAAAAGCAAGAGAACAAGAGACTCGCATCACGGGGCGTATGCGTAATTTTATTAAGCATCTCGCTGTTTGCTTTTACAGTTGCGCTGCTCTCTTCGGGCAAAAGCTGGTTCTGATCTGCGCCGGTGACAGAAGCGCCGCAAATTCACGTCACATGGCGACTCAGTTGGCACTTTATGGGCCGCCTTTATCTGCGCTGTCATTTATGGTTATTTAAAAGCGTTAGTTATCATTGTTGTTATGGCTCTTGTTGCTGTTTGTTGTTCTCTGGCTGCTGCTGTTGTTGTTGTTGTTGTAGTTGTTGTCGTTGCTTTCGAGAGTTGAGCGCACAAAAAAAGTTGTTTTCACCTTTTACGCTTAACTCGTTTAGAAATTAATGCGAATTCGATTTTGAAATGTGTTTGGCGAGTTTGACGATTTTGAGTCACAGCAAATTTCGCAAGAATCCGCAGTGATGTGCAATGGCTGAAGATAGAGCAAAAGAGATAAGCAAACAGAGAGAGAGAGAGAGAGAGAGAGAGAGAGAGTATCGTGTTTTGCAAACAGTTGGAGAGCAACAACAGAAGCTACAACAGCCACAACTCTCAACTCTCGGCGGCATTGGCACTGCATATTTGCATAAGAATTAGAAAACCCGCGGCGCGACAACGCAAGGCACGCAGAAATCTTGTACGGCATGGGGCGGCCATATAAAGTCGGCGGCACACCAAAATAACTCCCGTGTCTACACCTTCAATAGCAGCAGCAGCATCAACAACGACAAAGACGACACGAACAGCAACAAACTGGCCCATCAATGTTGCTAGCAGCAGCAGCAGCAGCAGCAGCAGCAACAACAGCAACACAAATGGCAACATTAGCGCAAATTTCAACGGAGCACAATTTGAATTTGATTTGGTTGTGCGACACACACACACACACACACAGAGTTGAGAAACACGTTTCTCGTATATATTTATTTCGTTTCGGTTTTTTGGGCATTTTATATGCATATATGTATATATAGAAAGAAAGAAAAAAAAATAAAACAAATAACAAAACGAGACACTCCAGAGAGTCAGACACATTACATTAGCCAGGTCTATCGCGCCTCTGGTCCGCGGACCTGGCTTGGCCAATGACTTCGAAAACATGTGTTGATTAACATAAATGATTTCTGTCTGCCTCACAGCACGTTGTTGTTGCTGTTGCTGTTGTTGTTTGTTTCTTGTCATCTGCTGCTGCTTGCTGCTGTCTTGCCTCTTTGTAAAATTGTAAAATAAAATATATATTTAAATATATATTTTCTGTTTTATCTTTTTTGGTGTCAAAATGCGAATGGCCATTTGGCATCTGGCAAATATTTATTGATTCCATTGACACATTCGTTCATCTCGTCTCATTTCGTGTGTTAGGAATGAAATCATTGGGTCTTGCTTGCTTACCTTTTTTGGTTGCAATTTTCATGCGAATCTATCAAAGGAGAGCTGCAAAGAGAAAGGTAAAGTTTCTTAGTTAAAAGTGAATAAGACCAGCTTGATATATGATAATTTGGTATTTCTACTTGTCTCGAGTCGAGTTTCGCTAGAAATCTGCCATCGACGGCAATAAACTATTGATAACTATTCGACTATAAATCTAGGCAAGTGTTGCCTAGTATGTGGGTTCACGAAATTAGTATGCGGCTCAGGCTCGACGGTGTTTGAGTTTTCGGTTTTTGTTGATTAGCCAACTGAGCTGCGCTGATTGGTTATGCATTTAGGCAATGATATATACACATGGATAGAACAGCAGCTGGCCAGAGATGATTGCCAAATGTATCATCCAACTTGCAGAGCAGCTAGCTCGGACTTTGCAATTCAATCAGATGACATTGGCTCACTCAACGGAACCAGACGTCATTTGAAATACAAATCGCTACACGTAGCACATCAGGTTTCGCCATGGCCACCGGACTCTAACATACTCGGACAGTTCGTCAGTCAGTCAGTCGACTGTCTGTCCGCTAGTCACTTAAAGCTGTAGAATTTCTAAACTGGTTGAGCGACACAAAAGGCCGGACTGAGCGTTCGTTATACCAAATGCAAGTATAACAAATTCCAGTAGGTGCTGAACTGTTTTTACTTTCAAATGCCGCGCATATTTCACAGCAACCACTGGTCGATGGTGCGATGGTCAATGGCCAGTGGCCAGTGGCCAGTGGCCAGCAGCTCTGGATAACAATTCGCGTGTGTTAATTGAGACTAAATAGCAGCCGAGGCAGTCGAGGCGGCCGAGCGGCGGCCCTAACGCTTTGATTAATTATGGACAGGCTGTCATAATTTACATTGCAATGAAAGTGATGGACAAATGGACGGGTCCACAGCTCGGCAGACTGACAGCTGCCGCTGTTAATTTGCTGTAATTGCGCTCCATAGGCAAATGCATGCAACGGGGTGACATATGCTGCCGCATGGCATGGCATGCAAGAATTCAATTAGACGTTGAGAAACACATGTGTTATATATGCGTACGTATATATGTATATGTTGCACAATGTTTCTCATTGGTCTCACAGAAAATGAAAGCTGCTTCGTTTTTCTCTGTTATTGTAACCCACAAATATCGGATGGCACTTGAGGCGTTTGGCCAAACAGTTGACAAATCATCATCAGATTTACTTTTCAAGAATTAATCCGCCAGCGCTGGAAATAACGCCAACTCACGGCCTAATCAAAAGTAAGAGTAAAGAAATTGTTAATAACGCCAGCGTCGAGCATCATCGTAAACAAACGCAAACCCAAATATATAAACACAATCAACAATGAAAACAAATAATTGTTGCCTGCGCATTAACCCATATTTTTTTCGCCATAGCCAGAGATAGAGAGAGAGAGTGAGGGGAGACGTAGCAAGAGAGAGAGAGAGAGAGAGAGAGAGAGAGAGAGAGAGAGAGAGAGAGAAGTTGCTTGCGTGCCTGAAACTTATTGATCAGCGCCACGTGATCGAATCAGCAGCAGCAGCAGCGGCAGCAGTCGTAGCAGCAACAACAGTTGCAACTACTGACACACCTCTAGTCGCAGAGGCAGCAGCAACTGCCTCAGCAACTGTTGCAATAATGAGCAACTGGCAGGGAGATAAGGCAATTGTGTGGGTGCCACAGTTGGAGCCACCTGCATTTGAGGCATTCATTTGCCAAATCTCAAAGCCTGCCAATCAGCTGGGACTGGGGCTAACAATACAATGCTAGGCGACTCTGCCACAGACTGAGGCACAGCGTGTGACTGCCAAAATATTGTGTGCACACGATTTTGTTATGCATTTCAAATGCAAATTGGTTTTGAAAGGTAATTGATCCCAGTCGGCTTAGGCGGCCAATGACAGAATAATTCTGTGTGTTGACTTTCAAATGCGGCGCAGGAAATACGGCGAGAAACCTGAAATATTCGGGCACACGATTTGTGAACTGATTTTGTATGCCGTCAGCGGAGACAATATTAAATAAACTCTGCACGAGCTGAGGCACATTTATAACTTTGAACTTGACGGGGCGGGGGCCAAGAGATCGCGAGTGAGTCGCTTTCAGGCCTCTTGCTTTCCTGATATGACGGCGTTAATTGATTTTCGTTTTCATTAACATTTTTCGAAGCGAGGCAGAGTTTCTTTTCCGTACGCTTCGTTGGGAAATTGAAAACTACTTATCACAAAGGGCACAGCCAGAAGAAGCCAGAAGCCACCTCTCACATCTCACAAGTATTCCCTCTGTGTTGTAGGCCCGTTCGCTAATCGGGTTAAACGGTTCATTACGCATGCGCGCAAGCGTTACAAATTAACCCAGTTATTTATGATTATTTAGTATCTAATTTGGGCAGCATTGGAGAATGATTTATACACAAATGGAATTACAATGGAAATTTTCTACGTTTTTCACTTTGCGTCTTGACACAGGCACAATGCCCCTGGAGGCAGAGAATAGAAAACCATCATGTAAATTGCATAATCATTGGGCAGCTGGGCAGCTGGGCGAGCGCTTGGCCACTCTCTTAAGGCCATCGATAGATATTCTGTGTTAGCTGAAACTAGTTTCAGGCTCTCAAGTTAGACTACTTTGCTCTATTTTCCCCCTGGTAATTGGCCAGGCAATTGCAATTTGCAATTGTGTTGCCCGCTGCCCCATCTAGATTGATGCCTCAGTTTGATAATGGCCAATGCCAAGGCATGCAATTTTAACGGTTGCATGCTGACCGCTCCAGAGAGCGAGAGAGAGAGAGAGAGACAGGGAGAGAGCGATGCTAATGTGTCGATGATAATTCCCAGTAGCCAAACTGCTGATGCCGCCATAAAAGGGGCAACAAACTGTGCCATGACTCAACTGCCGCCATAAAGGTGCAGCGGACACGTGCTTGCTGCCATTGGAAGGAAGCCTTGCGCTGAACTTGAATGGCTTTTCGCGTTAAGCCAGCGCCACGAGCCTTGCATATACAAGCGAATTTATATATAATCGCATAAAAGCAACACACATACGAACAGGCGTCATAAAATTAGCTAAAACAAAGTGTTATGCGCGACAACTGTCAGCGACAATTAGGCGCATTTTGTTGTCGACAGTTTTTCAAGTCAAGCCAAACCCGAACCCGAACTCAAACCCGACCCGATGCAGCGGGCAGTTGCGGCGATTGCAATGAATTTCCCAAAACCGAAAATTGTGCAATAACAATTTGAGCTGCACAAAAATGCGACAACAACAACAGCCACGAGTTGAACAAAGAGACTGCTCCAGCGTTGGCCTGGTCAAGTGGCTGGCCAAGAGGCCAGAGGAGGGGTTGGTGGGTGGGTGTGGGCCAATTGCACAAAACATAGCACAAGTCGCAACGAATTTGTTTCACACAGTTCATTAAGGCGAACAAATAAATAAAGTTCAATTGTGAAATCGAACGACGATCGAAATTGTCAACACACAGAGCGGCGACGAAACGAGTGCAACTACAACGGCAACATTGACAACATTGACAATTCATAGCTAAGCCTAATGAAGGTTAATGGACAGCGAAGTGCAGCCAACAAAAATATTCCAAAAACTGTAATGAACGAAACGATGGCACGATGATGGGGGTAGCTCGCTGGCTAGCTGTCTGTCTGTCTGTCTCTCGGGCAATGTAAAGTAGACACAGTTAATAAATCGATCGAGTTTCATTAATTGTAAGACTAAACTGTAAACCAGATGAGCTCAGTTGGTTTATATATGTATATGTAGCTTGAGGAAGCTGCAGACAACAATCATGCGGAAAATGGCAGCTTGGCAACGCTGCAACATGGCGACAACTGCATGCCAATGAAAGGCTGCTGCCTGTCTGCAGAGACGCAGCTGAAGATGCGTGTGTTGCGCCATAGAAGCAGTTACAGATACAGCCTCAGCCACAGATATAGATATAGATAGAGATACTCACACACACTGTTGTGTTGGACAGTGTGCTGGCATTGTTGATTGGTAGGCTGTTTGCTGGCGACGTTAATTTCACTTTAACAAACATTTCGCTTGTCTCTGCGCCGACCGCAGTCGCAGACTTTTGCGGCTTTCAGCCCGATGACTGCTGTCTGTGACAGATCATACAGAAATGTGTTGCATTTTTAATCAAAACGATCGATCAAACGGTAGTTTTATGTTTGCCTCACACACACACACACAAACACATGCAGACACATATACATCCATATGTACATATATGCACATGCATATATGTACGAAGCCCAAGATGTGTACGCACATATGGCGCTCACTGTCTGACGGTTCGCCCGTTTGTTTGTTTATTTGTTTGTCCCTCTGTTTATCTAACCGGCTTGTCTCTCCGACTCTCAGTCTCGCTGTCTCTCCTGCTGGCAGTTGCATTGCTTGACATACGATACCCTGCCTTAATCTGCATCTGCGTGTGCGTTTGCCTTCCATTTGACTGTGATCGATCGCTGTTGAAAATATAATTTGGCAGCGTTTGCTTCAAACGAAATGCCATTAGATTCGCTATCACCAAAAACAGAAGTGAAACGTCTCAATTACTGATTCCCTTACGTTTGGTAATTCGAGCACGCAGCTGCCTTGAAATAGATATTAAACTGTACTATTAGACCCTAGCCTTTGCCCCTTCGACAGCTGCAATCCTTAACCTTGGCGCGCTCAACCCTTGACGCTCAACCTTGAAGTCGCAGCCAGCTTTAAAAGGCCATTAGCGCCTGCTCCAAAGCCTTTTGGGCTGCCGCCTGCCGCCTGCTATCCCACTCGAGTGAGTCGCTCGAGTATTTACCAACATCATTACGATGAGGCTGCACATTTTCTTAAGAACTATTACGGCAACTAAACAAAATTATACTAGGCATACAGCGTGAGGCGGCATTGGGATATAGGTATGACCCCGCAATGCATACTCCCACCCACCACCAGCTGAGACGCCGAGCCAACTTTGTTAGAAATACTCGCACAACAACAACAGCAACAACAACATCAAAATGTATCTTTACATTTCTAAGAAGTATTTAGTGCCCTCACACGCCGACGCCAAGCAGGCGGGGCATGTGACTTGCTGTTGTTGTTGTTGTTGTTGTTGCTGCAAGACTTTGTAATTTTGACTAGGAGCAGGCGTTGCGGCTGTGGCTGAGACTGAGTTGGAGACTGCGACTGAGACTGCGACTGGGGCGCTCTGCTGTGGCAAGTGTGACTATTAAATTGGCGGCGGTAATTTTAGGTTATTTCTCTTTCTGTTGCAAGCTGCGAGCCCAAACCCAGCCACATGCACAGACGGCGAGTGCACGCAAAGTGACGTCGCCCGCAGCAGCCGCAGCAGCAGCAGTAGTGGAAACAACAACATGAGCCTGGGCTTGGCAAGCGTCTGGACCACACAGCCAAGCCCGAGCCTCATTGCGTCGTCGCTGCTTTGGGTTTGTTTGCCTTTACTGAAATTAACTCTGTTGTTGCCTCTGCGTGTTTTTTTGAAAGTGTGTGTGTGTGTGTGTGCGAGTGTGTGTGTGTGTGTTTTTGATTACTTCAACTGAAATTATGCAATCGCAGCGGCTGCGTTGCACCCGCGGCACATATGAAAAGCGAGTCTGACAATCGCTCTCTAGAGTCTCACTCTCTGTCTCTGTCTCTGTCGATTCTCAATTGATTTTTATGACGAACTTTTTATGACTCTAGGCGACTCTAACAATCAGTCAGAGAGAGAGAGAGAGAGAGCCTGGGCCTGGTCAGTAGGCCACCCAGAGTTTAATTGCCCATCGATTGTGTAATTAAAACAGGTCTTTTTCTCACAGCGCAGCCGCGGCGCATCGCAGCAAATCTGCTTAGCGACCTACGCGAGGCTTTTCAGAATTTTATGCAGCATTCTTGATTGTCACAGTGCGAAGGCTGCTGGAGCTAAAGCTGCAGCTCCAACAGAATCTATAGCTTTAGCTGTAGCTGAAGCTGTAACTGGGGGCCTGTCCAGCTGTCAGGCGATTGCCCACACGCTTCGCTGCACATGTAAAGCAGCTTTGGCGTCTGTCAGAGGCTGTTTACTTGTGCCGCCTAAAGCGGCTGCCAGCCAGCCAGCCAGTGCCATCCAGTGACAAATCAATAGCCAGAACGTAGGCCGATCCGCTGGTCAGACAGCCTCCAGTGTCTCAGCCCGACCAACTGCCGCTGACACTTTTAAATCTGTCACGCCGTTCGATGTTGTCGCAATAAGATCGCAGCATATCTCTCTGACTGCTCGCAGCAGGCAATCATTTGATATTGCAGTATTATCCGAGAATCAAGAACGAATCTAGAGTCTTGCGCGTGGGCCTACAGCTAATTAAACAACTTGTTTTCTTTTGGTGTTATTTGCCAAAAATAGACACGCAGACATGATGAACGATAAACGCTTTCAGCCGTTGCTCAACTTTGATGAGTTCAGGCTCTTAAACAGCGAACTGAAACAGAGCTGAGACTAAGATAAAAGGCGGCCGCTTCGCGCTTGTTACAACTTAATGAGCTCACTTTAACAATATAATAATAGATTTGAAGAGCGGTAGCCATAAAAGGCGGACGTGAGTTAGGCTATCACAATTAATGCTAAGGTCAAGGACTGGCCACATTTCAAACTCAAGCTCAAATGGGTCAGGCGCTCAGCTCTAGATGAAAATTGCCTTGAATCTTAATCAAAGCTTGAGCTTAGCTTGAGACTGAAAATGAGAATAGTTGAGGAAAAGTATTAGAAAAAAAAACATTTTTAATTGAAGTACTACTATGCAAAGCTAAAAGATAAATTTAAAATACTAAAAGATAAATAGTAATAGTAAATTTTATTTTGTTTCCCTTTTTTTAATGCTCTTTAAATTTCAGGAATTTATATATAAAGTAATAAATGCTTGATCTTATATATAAATAATGATAGATTATAAGGAAGCTTTAGTTCTTAGACACTTTACTTTATAAAGAGTATTCAAAATTCTGCATAAAAAAGTTTTTAAGATTCGTCTTAGCACATTTAAGACTTTTTATATGATTACTTTTAATTAAGATTCAGCTGGAAGTTCCAGTTGGAATAATTGGGCATATATGAGCGACCCCCACAAAATTTGTTTGATTGCGCGAGAGTCGGACTCAAGCCGCGCCAGATCCATGTCGAGATTTAAATGCATGGCCAATCAGCGGAGAATCATTTGATTTACATTTTATGCGCCTGCTGCTTTCGTTTCAATTGCGCATTCTGAATTTATTAGTGAGCTGCACAAGTCGAATGGCAAATCTAATTTATGCCATTTGTGAAGCCTGGCAAGAAACAAAGCACAAGAGAGCTGTGGACTCGGCGTGCCTCAGCCAATTCCTATGCCAATGGCAATGGCTGCAATTCTGCCAACTGCAAATGCGAAATACGAATGCAAATTTTCTCTTGTCCCGAGCCACTTGAACTCTTTGCGCCGTTTGCCATTGATGCTCCGATACAAAGTTGCTGATGCTGATGCGCAGGACGCTGTCCGTCCGTCTGTCAGTCAGCCGGAAAGCTGGGGCACAAACAGGCACAAGCCAAAAACAGAAACTGAAACATTACACTGCACAGATCTCGGACTTTGAATCTGGCAATGGGGCCAGAGCCGACGACTTGGAGGCTTATCTTGTCACACAGCCATAGAACCATAGATACAGATAGCTCTTCCCGGTCCGCTCTGCTGCGCCTGGGTGACGAATTGACGTTTGTTTTGGGGCAAGATCATGGGATGAAAGGAAAATAGAAATGAGAGAATGCGACGAGCGAGTGGCTGGCTGGCAGACTCCACGTTGATACATTGTTGGAGGAAGTGATCTCATCGTAAATTACAAATTGCACAAAGTCACGATATCAATTTCAGATTCCCTCGTGTAGTCGTCGCTGTTGCTGCTGCTGTTCGTTGTTATAATTAAATTGTCGCTCTTTCTATTCATGTTTGTTTGTTTGTTAGTTTATTTTTGTTGTTGTTTTTTCAGTTTTGGCTTTTTGCGTACAAAAATAAACAAATTTTTTGCCGTGGGAATTGATTAATGTATTTAAATTTGAATTGATTGAGCTTTGTGGCGGAAAAAAACCCCGAATAGAGTTAATTGAAATAAGAATGCTGAAGTCAGCCGAAATTTACATATTTGGAAACAACAAAAGTCTTTGACTGAGGGTCAAACACCTACACCACAAAACAAGTTGGGAAACTCAGCTACCCATGGGCAGCGAGAACAAGTTCATTAGGAGCAGCGTTCTGTCTTAGATCTGTGTGGTGGTTGCCGTTGCCATCAGAATGGGAATACTATTTCTCTGGCGAAAGGTGACCCACATGCCGGTGAAAGCCTCGGCATTAAGGCAAAGCGCCTTTAATCAGCAAACAGTGCGGCCTTTGCATAAATTTTCAATGAAAAATTCCCGGAAAGTGCATGGTCATGGCATCGGCTGAAACGCTAATAACTAACTCTGACCCATATCTGTGCACGTGCGTGTGTGTTGAACTCACCCACACACACACACACACACACACACACACACCCACACGTATAGCATGGGCATTTTAATTGAAATTGAATTTGCTGGCAACATCAAACAGCTGATCGATTTTACAAGCTATTTCTCGTTCTCGAGAGCTGGCTTTTGCAATCGATGAACTAGTTAGACATTTCCTGGTGCCGGAACCAGTTCTCTCTTTGAACGGTTATTGGCCTCTTGCCGCTGGCATTTACGCAATCGCCGACTCCATCGAAATCGAGCAAACAATCGTTTACGAATATAACCATAACAAAACAAACTTATCATCCGTCTGTCCCCCGTCTGACGTCTGACCAGATGCACTGACAGCTGATCAGCTTCCGCGTCTTGTCCATTAATCATAAATGCAATGCGCACGTGTTGCTTATGATTTCTTTGTCTTTTTCAATTTGCCCGCTCGGCCCGGACTGTTGACACTTGGCTAAGTGCATCAGCGCTTTAATCGTCGAGCGCCCTTAAAAGCGGCATTGCCAAATATCAGTGAAATATGCATGGCCCGAGCAAATATTATTGATAAACATTGCATGCAATTGCCGGCGTTGCCTAATTAATAAAGCAAATATTTTGCTATTTGCGGTGCGCATAAAAGCAAAGCCAGGCAAAAAGCGAGCTTATGCAACACGCTGCAACGGCGACGCCAAATATCTACGACAACGAGCAACACCAGCCAGCAACAACAACAATAAACACTGTCATAAATTTACACATTGTCATGTGCGCAGCTATTCGTTGCTGTTGCTGTTGCTGGTGCTCTGGCTGTTGCATTTGTCAATTTTCTAACAAATTCTGCAAGCAGCGAAAATTTGTAAAATATTTGCATGCACAAGTGTTTTGCTCTCCGTTTTGGGCCATGTGGCTATCTGTGGCATGTCAAGGTATGTCATTTGGCTTACTTGTAGGTGGCAGGCCCGAAGATAATAAGCCAGACAAGCCATTATTAGCTCGAATATATAGCCTGCTCCAAAGGAGACATTTGCATGTAGGCACCGAAAGTCAATGCATGATAATGTCTTGCCTCCGTCTCTTAGGGTATTCGCAAATGCTCATTTCACAGTTTGAGCTCGAGTTATGTCACCGGCTGGGCATGGCCTGCACCTGGTCGGTCCGCGACAACAATTTTGACGTGCTGCAGACATAAACAGGCAACAATGCCAACAACAATGCCCAGTTGCACTTGCTGTTGACGCGGCTGGTAATGTGAGACGACGCGTCGAGCGCTTTTCGGATTGCAAACTGGCGGCTGCTGCATTTTGCATAGTTTTTGTTTAAGGTTTGGCTGACGACCTTCGGTGTTTTGTAACTATGATCGTTTATATGGTGACAAAGGCAAAGGCAAGGCAAAGCAACAGCAACAGGTATGAGCCCATCCTGGCCCGCGACACAGACACAGACACAGCCACAGCCATAGCCACAGAAACAGACACACGGCCAGGGACAAGGTCAACTGCATATAAAAGCGCTGGCCTTTTTATGTGCATTACAAATCAATATAAATCGAAGAGTTATAAAGAGCTGAGCAGACCATAAATAAAAGGCCATACAATGAAATGTCTCAAGATGCCACCAACAGCAAAGGCCGCAAACTGGAATCGCTCGGGTGAATGGCTGGCAATGCAGTTGCTGCCAAAGCCAAAGCTGCCTTGGGATGTGCATGTGTGCACCGGGCTGCTGTGCTAGTTGCCTGTTGGCTGCTGTGGGGCCAACGCATTGATAACTGCAGCAACAGCAGCAGCAACAGCAACGGCGACGGCGACGGCAGCAAGATGCTTGCCAGGCACATAAATCTTTTCACACCCAGCCGTTGCCTCTGTCGCTGCCTCTGCCTCTGTATCTGTGCAAAGTGCATGTAGTTTTGAAATTTGAGCTACGCATGCGACGCTCGAGCAGCTAATTACTAGACCAAACTCAAAGCTGGCAAACAATTCTGAAAAAGTTCCACGTAGTGTGATTATCGCCGCTCATAATTTACAAAAAGCAACAACAGCAGCAACAACAACATTAACAGATATTTTCTGGTTTTTTAATTGGCAAAAACGAAGCGGCATGATATCATATTGTGTATATACTATATGCAGTAATAATTTATTTTTAGCCAAATTGACAGCAGTTGAGCGAAGTCAAAAAAGCAAAAGCGCAGATAAAATTGTTTAGTTAAGAATAACAGAGAGACACATAGACAGCAAATGAGGGAGAGTGAGAGAGAGAGAGAGAGAGAGAGAGAGAGGGAGAGAGAGAGACTCGCTGAGTGTTTGCTCAAGTATATAATCGAGTTCTGATTTGACTTAACTTATCAATTCGAAGGCATATCATATAGCTAATTTGTAGCCTGGTGTGAATGATTGCCGACACAGTTCAAGGTTCAGTGTCATTAAAAATAAAGCCAATGAACATTTTATAGCTGCCACACAACACCAGCAAACCAAACAAAGAAATTGTCTATAATCGATAATCAATTGCATTTGAAACTGCATCGAAAGAGATCTATGAACTTCACTCGAAGTATGTGCAAACTCACCTATCATTCACTTGATTGGCTTCGTACAACGTACCACGTTGCGTATGATTGACAATCGCCGAAGGCGCTCCACGCACAGCAATGAAGAAACGACTCGAAACCTAAACACAACTGGCCGCCTGCTGTAGTAATGAAATGCACCTTAATCCACGGATGAAACGCTTCGTATCTGTAATGAAACCAAACGAAAATAACAATGAAAATTAATTGTAAATTGTTAAGACTATGTTTCCCAGACAACCCGCCTTCGCCGTGTGTGTGCCTCGAAACGAAAAAAAAGAAACAACAAATAATGTTTACAATGTTTGCTATTTCTGTTTCGGCAAGGGATCAGGCGGCGTATACGCTATTTGTGCAACAACAACAAAAACAACAACAGCAACGACTACAGCTACTCTGTTGCAAGTTTTTGTACGTATTTGAAAACGCATCGTGTCGTATGGCAATCAACGCGCACAGCTGGAAGCTTCTTAGTTTGTTTATACCAAAACCGAAACGGCAAAGGCGACGTTGCATGTGAAATATTGTTGTTGCCGTTGTTTTGTAACTACATTTCTTCTACGTAAATAGCCTGTAGATAAACATTAAAATTAAATTAAATATATAAATGTGTATATCATCATCATATTATTACTTGGAACTATTCGAATCACATTTCATTCTTGCATATCTCAGAGCAGAGCATCTGCTAGCCAAGCACTCTCGACTAGAGTTTCTTATTCTCTGATGCTGCAACTTTCGCATTGCTGCAAACAATAACAAATTAGTCGAAAGGCTAATAAACAATTATAATCAACACAAACAAATCAAGAAAAGCATCTAGTGATTGTCTAATTGTTATTATCATTGCTATTGTTAAAAAAATACTAATAATCATGCATTGTTGTATTTATTATAGAATATATATATATTTGACTATTTATTTTGTATTTATAAATTACTACTAATATATATATTTTTTTTAAATATGAAATTTTCCACAAATGTGGAGACTAATAAGCTAATGAAGTAGAGTGTAATATTAATACACCTTACGATTAATAACCAGAAAAGATTAGCTCACAGGGCTGTAGATTTCGTCTAGACTGTCGATATTATTTTATATATACAACAAATATATATTATTATTTAAAAATATACACACATAAAAAGGCGGAAAGCCCACTTAAAAGTAAATAAACAAAGTTCAGAAGGTCAGCAAGAGAGATAATGTGAGCTTAATCCACTGATTATCAGCCAAATCGCCTTTAGTTGTTATTCAGTCAGCTTTGTGAACGGAGCGCGATGAAAGCTTACGCGGTCGTCTTAATCTTCTTGGTGGTCGTGCAATGCGTGGACAGAAGAAGGGCAGTAGCTGCCCTGCCCAATGGCATCAACAAGGTACAGATCAGCCCCATGTTGCTCTATAGAAAGCTCGGGGGGCACTTAGAAGCGAGGCAAAACGCAGTGGACTTGGCACGCAAACTGCTGCTGAAGCTCAACCTGGAGCACCTGACTTATAAGCTGAATCGGGCTACGATCTTGGAGACCAATGAACTGCTCTTCGAAATGCAATCGTATTTGCACGCACTCGAAATAGTCAAGGCTTGGAATAGGCAGATTTTTGAGAATGAATTCAATCCAAATAATGACGAACAGTCCAAAAACTGTGATTCGGATTGTGTGAACAGCGACTACGAGCTGATTCAAACCGAAAAGAGCTTCTTCAATGATGTCCGGATTTGCTTCAGAACTACAAGCTGCTAGTAATAATTTAATGTTATTCGAGTTGTATATATATATTCAAATATGAATAAAGAATTTCTAGTGAATTTCCTATCAAATATACATATATATATATATATATATATATATATATATGGGAGATTATTCAAGTGTGGTTTATCTTATCGCCATTTGCGTCAGATAACTTCATTCATTCTTGTCAACACACACATATACATATACATATACATATATGCGTGTGTTTATTTGCGTATGTATTTGTTTGCCTATCAATCAATTTGTATTCGCACAACAAACGCTTACTCACTCTATAGAGGCATATGTTATTGGGAATCATACCTTATTTTGGACTGCAATTGGTAAGTATTTACAATTAATCACCCTCGAAGAAATATTTGAAGTTTATCTGCGTATATTTGGAGAGACGCCGACTTGATATCGGACACGAGCACCCACATTTGGGTGCGCATTCGCAAATGAAATTTAATGCAGTCGCCACGATGTGAAACTCAATATAGCAGCTTGACTCTATGAGTAATGCAATTCTACAGCCCTGACTTAATTTGCTGCGTCTCTTTTTACTTTGAAAGTTGCAACGAAAACAGAATTCACACGCTTGGCCAGTCAACAATGTGGCAACATCAACGGCGGCAGTCGGAGCACCAACAACAAACAAACAAACAAACAACAGCCAACCCATTTTCAACGGCACTTGGCTTTGGTTTTCAATGTCAAGCCATAGAACACGAGACAGACAGAGAGCGAGAGAGAGAGAGAGAGAGAGAGAGAGAGGGAACGAGGGAGATAGATATAAAAGCTTTGGATACACAATCGATTGTTGTCCCACAATAAATCACTAATGGCATCGAGCATATCTGTCTGTTTAAGGCGCCATAAATTCTTAAAAGCCAAAATCCGAAACACCGAAAGGTTCTAACACCTATACCAAATGAAAAAAAAGATTGTATTGAAAAAATGAAGGAGAGAAAAAATAAATACTACATTTAGCTCGGCCATGGGCTGCAATCGACGGCATTCATAATTTATGCGATCCGCTGGCAAACACAGCTCTTTGATATCAAATTGTTGTTGCCGCCACATGAGTTATAGCACCTTATATCCGCCGACCAAAATTATCTTGCATTCTAAGTCTCAGATTTGTGTTGTTGTTTGGTTTTTGGCGTTAACTTCAGTGCGCCATTTCCTGTCTTGGGAAACGCAATTAAAGTTATGGCCCAGACGCAAGCCATACCCCCCAAAATATATCCTCTATTTAGCTATAGCTGAATTAATCTTACGAAATGTGTCCATATATAACTGATATTTCTAACTGGTAAATCAAATGGCCATTCGAGCGCGTTTCACTTGCATAAATAACTTTTGAAAGGTTTGCATTCAAATTATTGTAATTACAATACTAAACAAAAGTCCAACAAATCACTGAGATTAGCTCACCAAATGCGCATTAGCATTTGAAAGAAATCGAAATCGAAATCGAATCTGTGGCTTAGCTGCTGATAATCGAAAGCAAATTGAATTAATAATAACCGAGCCAATAGCTGTCCGCCATATGAAAATAAATTTGAATTATTGTATTAGGAAAATTGTCATAATTTCAACTAATGTGCCGCGAGAGCAACTTGTCACATTGCGTATACGCCGCATTGCGCTTTCAAGTCGCGGCGCTGGCGAGTGCCAGACTCGCTCTGGCTCCCATGCTGTTGTTGGATTTATGCACGTTATCGAAAAGAAATTTGTTGCACGCATTTTGCTTAGAGACTTTTTGTCTTGTTCCTCGCTTTTTTTTTTTTTTGTTGTGTATGCCAAGCGCGCTTGTCAAATAAAATGTAAAGTTTATGTGACAGTCTGACGATTAAAAAAACGCTTTGAAAACTGCGTTTTGATGTCAACGGGCAGCCAAAAGAGATTAGAAATTGACGACGGGCACCCCAAAATATTAAAAGCCAAAAGCGAAAATTATATTTAAATGTAAATTGAGCGAGCCAAAAATTACCAAATATAAGTTATTTTTGTGTTTTAAGCAGTGAAAGTATGATGAGCCCAAGCGCCCAAGCGCTGAGCAGAGTGGGTGCGAACTAGGGCTTAGGCACGAATCCAAATAAATTAAAGCGCGCATAATTAAAGCATGGTTTATGTGTCTGCTATGGAAAATTTAAACATCTATCAACACTCCAGAGCAACAACAAGAACAACAACAACAACAGCAACCAAATGTGACCCCTGACACAGTGCGATGTTTTCCTCTTCGGCCATTGTTGCGTGGCTCAGCGCAACTTATGCAGGTAGCTCAATTACTTGCACACAATAGGACCATATCATATGAGGGCACATATAAAGATATATATAAATATATATGTATGTATGTACGTCGAAAACATTTCAACTAAGCATGCCAAAAATGCCTAGCTCAAGTGCTCGAGCGACGCGAGAGTGGCAGCAAAATAAAAATAAATTAAAATTGAAGCAATTAAAATACGACCCCAGCCAGCAGCAGCAGCAGCAGCAACCACAAAAGCAGCAGCACCACCACCAGCAACTGGCAACTGCTATGACAATTGCGCTGCGATACCCATTCCCATTCCCATTCCCGTTTCCATTCCCATTCCCGTTTCCATTAGCATTGCTGTGCCCGTGGTTGCTGAAATTACCACCATGATCGTCGTTCAACAATTCCTTTACAGCTGTGTCTCTCTGCTCAAACATTCATTTCGTGTGCCCAGCAACAACAAGCAAACTCATTGCAAACAAAATGATCGACGATAATGCGGCCCAGACGACGACGACGACGAAGACAAAACAATGTTTGGCAGCCCCGCATTTAGCGACAATTAAGAAATCAAACCTGGCCTGCGCTTTGCAATTGTAATGGAAACCGCTTGCCAGGAGCTGGCAGCTGGTGCTGAAGCTGAAGCTGAAGCTGGAGCGGGAGCTGGTAGCTCCAGTCAAGCGCCCCCCACAGGCCCCTCCACCGACTGACAGACTCAGGTTTGGAGTGCATTTCTGCTTTCCACTCTAATGCAAATGTGCAATTAAATTGTTGACGTCGCCTGTCGTTTGCCGCTAATCAAAATTGTACGATCATAGGACATGGTCCACAGACCCCCAGACCCAAGCCAGCTGCGGCAGCTATGCGAGCGTAACGGCAACCGTTGAGCGTTTGATGGGTTTTTGAAAAGCTGGCAATAAGTTGTAATTGACCTTTTTAACATCGCCAAAGCAAATAAATTGTGGGCGGTCGTTTGGCAAATGATTAAAATCCAAAGTGGGGCATGAAAAGCCAATAGCAAAGCCATAAACACTAAGACAGACTCGAAGCACAATAAATATGCATTAAAGCTAATAATAAAATGACATATTTGCAGAAATCGATTAACAGTAACGGTTTTTTATAGCATAATTAAATGAATTCAAGATCTCCCTGAAGACCTTCCAGTGAGCACTCGCCACACAGTTACATAATAAACGCCCATCATCGAGCAGCTCAACTCAGAAGGCAGGGTATAGAGTCAGTTGACATAGCCATAAAGCAGCATGATATCAGCCGGGCGGCCACGGTCGCCATGGTCGCCACATATGGTTACAGTTCAGCAATTTTCATTCTGTTTTCAAGTGAAAAATCTATGTACGAGAGCGCGCGCGAGAGATGTCTATCTCCAGAGTGAGCGACGCACAGCAACTATAAATTGAAACGGGTGTGTCATTATTTTCAGCTGAATTTCATGCCACATGCAATGCAGGAGACTCGTTGTTGTTGTTGCTTGGCCTGGACCGAAAATAAAAGAAAAACAAAAACAAAAACACAAACTCACAACGTGGGCAGGCGCAACACTTTGACAGAACAGTTAGTCAGTTAACCTTTTTCAGACAAGGTGTTGCAAAATTCAATAGAACATTTATTGGGCAACAGCAACAGCTGTTTGGGCCAATCGCATAAATGAGCAGCACAGCTGTCCGCAGTATCTGTACATGTGTTAATCTATCCGCTGCAGAGCGCTCTTTGCGTCTGTATGCAAAAGCCGTAAACTGGCCAAGAGCGACGCCAGTTTGATGGCAGCTAAAAGTCTACAAAGTAACTAAAAGCTGCTAAGCTTGTGCGCAATTAGAATAGCCAAGCGGCTGCAGAAGCAGGCAGTCGTCTTGTTGTTGCTGTTGCAACATGGCTACACATGTTGCCAGTTGGCATAGGCTGGCTGGCTGGCTGGCTGGCTGGTTAGTTGGCTGGTTTGTTTGTTTGTGCCAGGCAGGCGTCTAACTAGCTATCTATATTTGAGCAGATTGCGCTGCTAACCTCATTGCAATCTTGGCCCAAGCCAATGCCAGGCCAACAGACAAACTGACTGGCCGAAGTGACTAACTGACTGCAGTTGAGTGTTGCTCGTTTGGTTGGATATCACTTCTACATTTATTGCTTGCATCTAACTCGCTCTTTGTCTGTGTGTGTGTGTGTGTGTGTGTGTGTGAGTAAATTGTTAACATGCAGACAAGTGTAATTTAGTTGTTAGGCGCGATTGAGAGAAAGAGAGAGAGAGAGAGAAAGAGAGAGAGAGCTGCAAGAACTCTCTGGCTGCAAGCATTGACAACACGTTGACTCTTCAACAAATTGAAATTTAAAACGCTCCTCTTTTTAGCCAAACGCCAAACTGGTTAGCAGTTGGAGCAGTTCGTTAGCCTGTCGCATTTATTTAAATTGCATCGAAAACCACTTGACTGCACTTATTATTAGCCAGTTGGCGACTTAATTAGCTGTTAATTGGAAAGCCTAGGCATGTTCTGGCCCAGCTAATACCAAGCACAATTGTTGCTGTGCTATCAGCTGTTTTCGGCTGCATTGTTGTGGCCACTGCTGTTGTTTATAAAGCTGAAAGTCGTTAACCTTCGCTGTAACACATTCATCATCATCACTCACCGCTGCAGCGGCAACAAAGTCCAAGCACAACAACACGCTGCACTCGTCGCAGCTGTAAAAAGAAGTCGTCTTAATCTTAAACGACGTCTCCATCCATCTCGCTAGGCACTCACAGCGGCAGCGGCAACAGCAGCAGCATCGACATCAGCTGGGCAGTGGCTGCTCTTAGCCAGTTTTGTGTTTTCTGCTTTTGTTTGCCTGCATTTGAAAGCAAGCAAGGAAGTTTACTGCCAGACTGACGAACTGACGAATTGACGGCTGACTGTGGCTGTCTCTCTCTGTGTGTGTGTGTGCGTTGCAGCCACTTGGCCTTTAGAAGGCAACTCCAACGCAAGTTGCTGCCGTCGCTGCGACAGATACAACAACTAAGTAAACAACGCGCACTTATAACAAATTAGCTTGGCACAGAAAGTCCAAGAACGAAGCAGCCGCATGACTGGATCAGAGTGCTGCTGCTGCTGCTGTTGGGTTAAGCTACATGCTGCAGGCGAGTTATTTGGGAAATCGTCATGGCCGTCCGACATTTGAAAGCGTTTGAAAGTGTCACGTTTGGTGAAATGTCTAGAACTAAATATGGAGAAAATTGGGTACAGCTGCAGTGCAATCATTTGACTTGACACTTTCTAAGCCACACGAGCATCATCCGATGCCGCCACCGCCACCGCCAAAACAAATGAAGAATGCAAACAGTTGAGGCCGCAGCTACAGCTGCTTGCCACATAAAGGTTCGCGGCGGATGTTTGCCAAGAGTCAAAAAGGCAGAAGAGAGAGAGAAAAACATAAACGAAAAACATTCTCTGACACCGACTAACTGTAAACGGAGCTAACAATGTAAGAGCAGTGGCAGCAGCGGCGCTTTGCGCCGCGACAGCAGCCAGTCGAGTGAAATAATTAAAATTCCATGCTCATAACTTCCGCAATTAAGGCTGATAGACTGGAGAGAAGTCCTACGTCCCAGCGGGCCAGGAGTCGGCAGCAGCAGCTAATTTCCACGCACAGTTGACGTCGTGTGAGTGAGCCCTGGCCAGGCCGAGGAGAGAGCAAAAGAACAGAACTTGCCACTCGCAATGTTGCAGCGTCGCAGAGTCAACGGTGGCGGCGCTGTCTGACAGCCAGACAGACGCTTGTGTAGCTGCCTGGCTGCCTGGCGTGTATCTCTGAGATACATGGCCGTCGAGCAACGCATGCCACACGGAACACGCCTGCACTAATGAAGTAATTCATTGAACCGTGCTGCGGCAGCGCGGCTGCCATTAGCTTAGACGTTGGCTACGCTGCCCCGCACCCACGACAGCCCTTTGTATTGGCCACGTTGCCACTGCGCCTGGCATTTAGTGTTTAACCCGTAGCTGGCTTTGTTTACGCCGGGCCTCTGCGTCTGCTGCTTTTTGGCAAACAGTCTGGCGGCGAGTGGGAGCGTTTCCTGGATCGCGCATTAGATCACTCTCTGACAGGGCGTCTGGCATATGGTCGGCTCATCAGCTAATGCTGCCTGCCGCTGGCTTGACCTCGCCTTAAATACATCGAACCCCAGCCGGACCCAAGGCACGACCACTCCGCCGCACAGCGATAGCCACTCCTCAGCGCTGCATTATCAGCTCAGCTCTGACCAAGCCCAAAATGATGGCCGTTGAGAAAAATGTCTTTGATAATTAAACGGGCCAACGTACCACTCACTCTGTCTCCTCCCTCGCTCCTCACTACTCTCCGCCCCGCTCTAGCCCATAGACGGCCAGAGTCCGCATTCTAACGATTGCACTTTCACGAAAAGCGCAAGAACTTTATCTAGCATGCCGCATGCCGCATGCCACATGCCGCTGGCCACGCGGCAGGCATAAAAAGTAGCAACTTGGAGCGTCGACTGGCAGCCACTGGCCACTGGCCACTGGCCACTAGGCGCATCATCTTAATAGAAATATGCGTGCTTAGTCTATGCCTCTGTGTGTGTATGTGTGTGTGTGAGCTGCTGTGTTGTGCATATCAAAATCCATTAGTGGCTTTTGTAGAAATAATCAACAACGACACCAAAAAGAAAAGAAAATAAAAATTGCAAGCAGCAAGCGGCGAGCGGCGAGCGGCAGACCATGCGGAATTTCCGCTGAGTAGAGTATCTTTCTTTTAGGAGTCGCGACGGTTTGGAGTTTAGTGGTCATATCTATGCCCCGGCTAAGTGAACATTTGTAATGGTCACTCAAGCGGCCAGTGCGTCGCCTATCAGCAAACGCGTTTGTTACATTGTCCAAGCCAGTGTATGTGTGTGTGTGTGTGTGTAGCTTGTTATTTAGCCAGCAACAGCAACAACAACATCATCATCATCATCATCATCATGGCTTTCTCATCTAATCATTTGTTTTCGTTGTTTATTTCAAACAGAGCGTATCGAGCGCATTTTGTAAAAATAATTACATTTGCGGTTATTTGACGGACGCACTCAGTGTATGTATGTGTGTGTGTGTGTGTGTGTGTGTGTGTGTGTGCAGCATTCAATCGCATCGCTTGGCTGTGCGCTGGTCAGTGCTCCTTGCCGCTGTAGTTGCAGTAAAAAATTGCATTTAATTATAAATTCTATAATGAGGCAGCGCAAATAATGTTCCTGCAATCATTTTTGTTTTTCCAGCCAGTTGGCTGCGGCGCTTGCCACTCGCCGATTAAATTAATCAGCGTCATGTGCTGCTGGTGATTGACTTGTCGGCATGCAAATGTATTTGCATAGTCGCCCTATGCACTTGGGCTGTAAATCATATTTCTTATAAATAAACCTCTACATAATTTATGGCGCTGGCCACAACAGGCACCAGCTGACGTCACAGATAGAGCTTAATCTATATACCTACAATATAAATATATGTATGTATATATATAGAATCACATGATTACATTCATAAAGTCCATCATAGATTTGATGATATTCTCTCTTAGTATCTTCGTATGCCGCTGACATAACAACAACAAATTCGTTCGCTGCTTTTCTGTTGCCTCATAGATTTATGTCCGATTCGACCTTAACCAATTTATTATCGTATTTATAAGTGGCGACTTTTGTAGCCTTTCGGACTTCATATAATTTTTTACGGTTCTCTTTGCTGAATATGTATCTGCCCTGCCTATACAAATATCTGACTATATATATACATATATGTATATCCACAAGTTTTTAAAATGATGAATATATAGAGAAATTTTGATTGCTTAGACTGCCTTAGACGCCTTCAGCTATTCTGTGGCGCTGAAAATATCAACAACTTGGCAAATTTTGGCAATTGTTCAAGGGTGACGCGCATGTGGAGACAGCAGAGACTAAAGCATTTGAGCGCCTGCCGCACAAATTACAAATTGTTTACACGAATCGAAAGCTAATTTGCGGCGACGTCGTCTAATTTCTTATGCTGGCCAGGGCTGGCCGTGGGTATTACTGAAATATGAAATCGGGTTTGGCTGGCGACCCACTTGCATATCGACACTCATAAGCTAATCAGAAGAAAGTTCTACCTGGGGCATACTCAGCTCGGCTACCAAGTCGGTTTTGATACACATACTACGATTGTTTGTTTTTGTTTGTTTATTTGCTTATCAGTGGTGCGGCGTCTCTAATTAATTTCTTCTTTTTTTCTCTGTCCACTCTCACACAAGTCGAAGAGATCCGGTCGTGGCGACTCTGCTGCCCACGTAGGCATGGCAAACTAATTAAGTCGCATATACAAAACACCAGACTTTTTATCAAAGCGATACAATAAAATATATAAAAAACAACCCAAACAGAGAGGAAAATATATGTGTGTGTGTGTGTGTGTGTGGAAAAGACTCTGAAATAAACCCCTCTTTATCTATGAATATAACACACACACACACTCACCCAAAAGTGTATTGTAGATAATCGACATAAGAGGAGAAAAAAAAAGAACTGGAAACTGTTTATCAGCGCCTAATGAATGAAGCTTGGCCAGTGATAAGAGGGCCGAAAGACTCTTTAAGCCACGCACGTGTGCTGCCAAAACCACAAAGCGAGGCACAAACGTCTATAGATATGAATGTAAGTAATTTGTATACCCTAGAAAACTCAACACCGAGAGGGTATGCCCAGTCATAAAAATTGATTATGTTTTTATTATTAAAATAGAATTATACATTTTTAAAAAAAATTATTTTTTTATATTTATATTATATGAAATAATTTTATTAAAAATTGTACAAATTTCAATTAAATACAAGCGATCAAAATTTAATTAAAAATGAATTTTTCTTTATAATAAATCGTTTTTTTTTTATTATTTATTAAATTTGATTAATGTTTGTATTAATATAACTTAAATATATATGTATTTGTCTACATAACATAGAGAGTATCTATATGTTATTTTGTTCCTCTCAGCTTTTTAAATAATTTTGTATAACAATTGCTGACGCTGCTTGAACGCCCATCAATCACAGCGCTCGAGTGTCCCACAAAAATATTTATAATAACTTGAAACGTTTATTTTTTTATTCTTTTTTTTTTTGTACGTTTTGTTTTTGGCGCACTTGCGAGTAGCTTTCAGCGTTTTCAATTTCATTTAGAGGCCTTTAATTGCCGAAATCAATTCAAAATCCAGTTGAACGCGTTAAAAGCAGCCACAGCAGCCACCACCAGAAGAAGAAAAAAACTGAAACAAAAACAACAACAAACCCAAAAGCAACAACAACAACTACAACTACAACAGCAACTACAAAGCCGAAAATTTTAATAATTATTAACAAGAGAGCCAGTTCATTAGCGCCGCAGGCGCACAAAATATATAATAGAAAGAGAGAAAAAAAAGCGAAAAAAATGTGAAAAATTTTAATAAAAATACAAACAAATGTTGGGTAATTAAGACTTGTCTTCTGTATATGTAGATATTACGAGTACTCGATACATTGTTCGTACGCCGAGAAACGAAAAGGCGTCTTGAAACTTGTTCTACAACTTGTTTTTACATACCGTCCATAGAGTAGAATTGCACACGAGCGGCGACCTGGGAGTTGTTGGCTGGGGCCAGGGGGAGGGGCCGACAGCCCAACTCAGGCGATAATGTGTAGCCGCACCATATGCGATAATGTTGCGAGCACATGATATAATAAAATTGGAATGTGCTGCAATTGGTCACACACACACACACACATCTAGTGAGATAGCACTTGTGTGTATAAATAACAAACTATTGGCTTGTATTACACTTTATCAAGCCATGAGCATGGTTCAGCTCAGCTCAGATCAGCTCGGCTCAGCCTCAGCCTCAGCATCAGCTCAACTCGGCTCGGCGCGGTCGGTTCTGTTTGCGCGGGGCAACATACTTGGGCCGCAGTAAATTTCCATAAATTTACATGCAATAAATCAAAATGAAAATGTTTTTCTGCCAGCAGACGAACCGAGTGAGCTCTCTTATCTCCATTGACTGGCTGTCTAGGGCTGGGCTGCTGTGCGCCCAAGAAACTAAACAGTGGGCTTATCAATTCCACGCTGACAAAGTGCAATCAACTCTGCAACGCTGCGTTTCCTCGAAAGACCCAAACGCAATCATGATGATGATGATGATGGTGGTGATGGTGATGATGTGCGTCGTCGTCGATGACTAAGCTGTCAGTTGGACACCCCACGCAGTCGAAAGCCACAAGACTGGTCGTCTGTTTTATTATTTGGCTAAACAAAACACAGCCGGCAGAAATGGCAAATGCTGACGCCGATGAACTCATTCATTGCTTCATTCATGCAGCCAAGAAGCAAGAGCTGCAAGCTGACAGCCGAGCAACCGAGCAACCGACCACAGACAACACAGTTCCCAAAATGGCAGTCAGTCAGTGGGCATATTGACTGCCTGCTAAAATGTACTTAACATGCCTAATGGACTTCTGAGCTGGCCCAGACCACAGGAACTGCTGGCGGAAAGGAAATGCACCAACAAAGGGAAAAAAAATTGCAGAACGAACATCAAAGCAACAGCCCTGCGTGCGCAGTTCATTCAGCTGTTTATTTAATGTTCTGCTCTTTTCGCTTCTTTTTTGACTCAGCCGATGACTAATTCACACCGTTTGCTGATAAAGCACACAGTGCACAATGAACATGTCGAGTGTGAGTCCCTCGACTCGGCGTTTAATAGTGTCTGACACCGAGACACTACATATGCTAATATTTGGGGCAGCTTGACAATTACGTCACTAACAAAAAACACCATTATCATTATCATTATCATCATCACCATCGTTGCATCGGCTAGCCAAGAATTGTAAAATTTCGCCTTGCCTTTCATAGTGCACTTGGCAGACAGTCGAAATGCTTATGACATATATGGCGCTCCGCCACTGGCCAGCGGAGAGTGCTGCAGATAGCACTTTTTCACAAAGTGCACGTTTAGGAAATTTCTTATACGTTACTATTTTGATTTTTATTTATTTCACTTTTTTTTCAACTAAAACGAAAACATGAAAAAGCGGCGACATGTGTTAAGGTGAATGTGCATGCGCAACAGAAAAATATTTTTGCTTATTTCGTCGAACTTAACTTACGATTCGGCATTGCTTATAGAATTCTCGAATTGTTATTGCCATTGGGGATAATCGATAGCACGTACCTGGAAAGAGTTAAAGATATTGCTAAGAATTAATATTTATAAATAAATAAACAATTAAATTAGAAAAAAACTAAATAAATATTTAAATAAATGAATAAATGACTAAGTAAATAATAATTAAACAAATAAATATAAATATAAAATATATAATAAATATATATTAAATACTATATTATTATATAAATAAATATTTATATTAGAAACATTATTAAAATTCCTGGTATTGATTGTGAAGGTAAATGCAATCGGGCAATACAAACTTAATATGATTAAAATGAATATTTAAAAATAATTGAGAGTTTATATACTTCTAGTCAATAGTTAATAATAATTTTCAAAGCCAAATGCATCGTAAATACATATACGCCTTATCGATAGAGATAGATCAAGCAATAAAATTTTATGAAGGCGCCAGTACAAGGCATTAATCATCCATTCAGAGCGAGAGAGAGAGAGAGAGAGAGAGAGAAGTGCACACGAGTCTGAGTAGTGGGGATGTGAACGTGATCGAGAACTTATCTATATCTCAATATGCACTTATATTGGGTATATCGGCAATAATCAACACGAATGCTGATTCACACGTTCTTTCGACAAAATAAATTATATTTCTTAATGAAAAAATCAACAATAATTGAAAAGGAAACTAGAAGCAATAAGAAACAGAAGCCAAACACGCAAGCGACAAAAGCAAACTTAATTAAAAATCTTAAATGTGGTGCACAAGCCAACAAACCACCCACGCAGCTCAAGAGAGGGCAGTTGAATAAAAAGCAAATGCACAAATTGAAAATTGAGAGAAAAAAGAGGAAAAAAAAAACGAATTGCACTTCAGCGTACAATGGCCATAAATATGAAATCGTATGGTAAATTAATGCTATTATAGCGTCTAAAATACAACACACGCTTCAAACTACTATATAGAAGAAATATGTTTAGAAAAACAACAAAAACAACAACAACAACAACAACAACGGCAGCAGCAGCAACAGCTGAGAGTGAGAGAGAGAGAAAAAGAGGCATATTTGAAGACCTTGTACGTGTGCTGCCTACACAACCAGTTCACATTTTCAGTTTATTTCAATTTGGTGCCTAGCCTGGCCTGGTCTGGTCTGGCCGGCTCTGACTACGTTTTGGTTTCTTGTCTGTATGTCTATCTGACTATATATATAGATGTGCATATGGCGGCACTTGATTTGCATAACAAATGCAGCAGCATCAGCAGCAGCAGCCTCAACAGCCGCAGCAGCAGCTCAGGCAGCCCAGTTTGCTGGAGCATATCAAAAGCTGAAAAAAGATTGCTTGCCAAAAATTCACTTTAGATTCATCAAATGCGCACCCAAAAGTCAAAGCTCGTCGCGCTCAATTACCGCAAATTTCACTCCATTAAGACACACACCTCGCGCTCGCATAAAAAGTAAATGTCTATCATTAAGAAATACTTTTTGCCCCAGCCCCATCCCCATTCCCATCCCCGGCTCGACGTTCATTATCAATGAAATGCTCTCGGCGTACAGCGATTTTCCATTTCCGCTTTTATGCAAAATTAATTGCACTTAATTATGACCGAAAGTAATTGGCGGCAATTGAACGCGTTGCGATTAGCTCACCTGGCGCACGAAACTTAAATATCATACAAATAATTTGTCACTCGGAAAATTATATAAATAATAATTTAATTTCATAATGAACATCATTAAGTATGTTAATTTGCAGTCGAAATTTTTCAAATTTGGCGCCAATCTGCCCAGCGTGGCACCTACACCAGAGACGTGTCTGTTATTGACAACTGCGCCGCATATAGGGAATGCCCATATGACACTACGTGTCCGACAGAACGGCCCTTATTTAGAGACTATATGTATATACATATATATAATTGAGTGTGGATGAGCATTAGTCAGCATTTGAGCTCGATTGCGTAGCACGGTTGTTGTGATTGTTTGCATTTTCAAATTTACCTATATATACAGACACCCATACACCTACACGGACATAAACAAATTACGCTGTAAACAACGCGCAGGCCGACAGGTGGGGCTAGTTGGGGGATGTGTGCACATATAGATATCGCAGGTATGGCAAATATGCATAATAGCCAGGCAAAAGGTTATTTATGCAGGCGGGGGGTGTTTTTACAGTACGATTTTCCACCTGGACTTCGTTAGCTTCGTTCGTCAGTCCCTCATTCCGTCAATCATTCGGTGGTGGTTGCGCTTTAGTTGTGCATGAAAATCGTGTTTGTAGTTTTTATTATTATTTTTTGTTTTTTTTTTTTTTGTTTTTGTTTAACATTTTCACTGCATTTTACAGCCAAACAAATTTTTTGACAAGCAACTGACAGAAATTGACAAGCGCACGAGCAGTGGTCCGTCAAATGGGGAGCAGCTAAACAGAGAGGGAGAGCGAGAGGGAGAGAGGGGGAGACCAGCAACAGAGCGGACCAGTCTGAGAGCAAAAGCAGAACTGTACAGTAATGTGAAAGATGATTCCAGCTGTGAAAAGGTCAACATAGAGACCCAGGCATTTAGCCAGACATGCTGTGCGGCTGTCCCTCCGTCCCTCCGTCCATCTGTCAGTCTGTCGTGTGTCGTGCAGAGCCATTGCTGTTATGTTACTTGCCTCACTTTCCAATAGCTAAAAGAAAAGAAAAGTGTGGCCTGAGAACCGATCAGGGCATTTCTCCCAGCCAGCAAACGAGGCTCGCACCGCAGACGAGCTAATATTGACAAATTAAATGCAGTCTAATGTGTGTTTAATGAGTGCGTCCAGTCGATTGGTTTGGCTGCTTCTCCTCTCCTTCTTCTTCATCGTCTGTTTCGTTAAGCGAAAGCCTCCCGCCGTGATTTATATGCATATACATATATACTATATACATCTGCTAATGTGTTCATAGCTTTGTCAGCTTCATACAAGTTCGCTTGCATCATTTTCCACATGTTAATTAGTTTTTTTTTTAGCATTTGTTGCTGGCTGTTCGTTTGCCTAGTTGTAAACTATTTAGCTAACGTTGACAAATGGAAAAAAAGCTCGAAAGTAAAGAGTTTTACAAATATCCATAACTATTTGGGCAACTCTTGAGTGATAAAAACAAAGTTGGGTTCCGAGTTGACTTTGACTTTACAAAAAATATATATATATATATATATTATATATATATATATATATATATATATATATATATATATATATATATATATATATATATATATATATATATATATAAAACTTTATTTTATGTACTAAAAATTGTCTTTCCTTCTACTTTTCTTTCTAGCCCAATTTTTTAATTAAAGTCAACTTTTTACTGTAAATAAAATTTCTTTACAAATTTCAAATTTCTATTATAAATTTAAGCAATTTGATTTAATTTAAACAAATTCTACCTAATAATAATTTGTATCTTTTTTTAATAATTTTCTGATAATTTCTTAAATAATTTCAATGAAATTCAATTTAATTTTTAAAGAATGCATTTTCACATTTAAATATATTGTATATTTGAGCCATCATGGATTGTATTTAATTTTAAAAAATTTGTAATATTCAGTTCTATTTTTTAACAATTTTTTAATACTTTCAAAAAAAAAACTATTTCTTTTTAGTTTAAATTAAATTTATATGAATTAGTTTTCAGATTCATATGAAGCTTTTCACCAGTTCTGAATTTTATTTAATTAAAATAAAACTCCATAATAATATTCATCTTTCATAATTTTTGAATACTTTCTTAAATAACTTCTTTTGAGCATGCCTCAACAGATGTTGACAAAGTTTCAGCACTCAACGGGTGTTATTAGGAGAAAATCCCGCTGCAGCAATGCATCTGCTTGCAATTCGAGGCAACATATGTGCCTAGGCCTAGGCCCTGGAGCATAACAAATATTAAGAAAAACAAAAATACATATAACCAACGCATCAGAACCAACACACACACATGTGTGTGTGTGTGTGTTAAAACTGGCAGCCAAAGGCAAGGCAATTCAAAAGTCATTGAGGCGCAAAAGTCAAGCATAAATATTTCAAATAATGTTCGCTGGCCCCGGCCAGAGCTCCACACAACGCCACTGGGCACTAGCAATAGCTCTGGCTGTGGCTATGGCTATGGCAATGAGCATTGGGTCTCGGGTCTGGATCTGTTGTTCTCAGCGCGATCTGTGCTCTGTGTTCAGCGCTCAGCGCTCAGGGCAGGCAACGTTGTGTGGCATAATTTGGTGAGAGTTCGAGTTCAACATCTGAAAAACAGCCACAACAACACGAGCACATTAACTCGAAATAAGAACAACACACGAATCTCGGAGGGGCGGAGGAGAGCGCGGAGAGAGCAGAGGCGAGCGAGGCAGCGACGACGACGTCGCCGATGACCTCAGTTAAAAATAAATAATACTTTACATTGTTTGGAATTAGTTGCTGTTTTTGGTTGGAATATTGTTGCATCCATCTCCTTCTGTAGCCGTGCTGCTTGTTTAGGTTGTAAGTTCAGGGTGGCGCTCAGTGTCGCCTCTCAACAACAACAACGACGTCGACAACGCTCGACTATGGCATACAAATCATTTTGTCAACTCAACTTGTTCTGGCAGCTGTGTAGGGTATTTATGTAAATTCTTGTACGACATTTATCACTGATGAAATTGATGAACCTGCTCGTGATATATGCATGCATGCTATGCTATGCCAGGGGGAGCTCTACAGCAGGCAGATTGAAAGAAAGCGATTTGGAAGAACATCTGTAGCAATTCCAGTTAGGTTCTCAATATCTATGTTGACATTATATTTCTGTTAATTGGAAACGTTCAGTAAATAGCATAGAGTTACAGATTATATATCTTTGAATTGAAATGCGATATATAAGCTCAAAATGTAATTGAAGAAATCGAGACTGGCAAAAGCTGCGCCAAGGATTCCGCTAATAGCGACACTTGGCATCGGACACTCCAGGTGCTCTCGCTTATCAGCTGTGTCTCACCTAACCGAATCGGGGCAAACAGTAATATAAGCACAAACCATGTTGTTTCAGTTTTATTTACCCCGAGTTTGCCGTTGAATTAAATAGCTCGCACGCACAAGTGTTTCTTTATAGCTTTATACACAGCTACACAAGTAGGCATATAAGCATATGTGGAATATAAACAAAAAGGTAAAAAAAATAAAACCAGTTTATATGACGGTGGTGTAAGCCACTCCAAATACAAACGTATATTCGTATATATACATATATTGTATTCTATAGCCACGAATCGAATAAAGAAATCGAGTTGAACTCCCTTGCGCTTTGCAAAAGGGGATGACGCATGCACAATAATACCGGAAATATATCGATGCAAATCAGAGAACCGCAGCTCACTAAAGTATTGTGTTTATTGTATCATCAGCAAAGGCATCGGAGAGTTCCAAGAGTTCCAAACAGCAACCACAACTCGAATCTAAAGTCGTGAAAATAAACAAAGCATAAACCCTTATCTCGAGAATTATAATTCTATGTGCATAGCTACAGCAGACGCTCGAAGTCTTCGAACATTTCTAGAAAATCTTCAACAGAATTTTGATTTATCTTCTTATCGTGCGCAGCTTTTTGCGTTAGCGAGTCTTCACCGTACCTGAGCCATCAAAATGCTGTGATTTATGTGATTGTCATGAGAGATGCCGAAACTGTCCCCTTCTATAGATGTCGAAAAAGCAGCCAGATAAAGTCTCAGCTCGTTGTCTCAAGTGCCGGATCGCTCTGATGAAACTAGCGGACTGAAGTAGCTAGATAATGCATGCGACTAACTAGCTGTTTAACACATGTGCACTCCATATAATATATAGGTTATCACTATATCATTTTGGAGTCGCTCGGGCAGCCGGGGCGACCCACCGCCAGCCACTCAGCGGGCTGACAAGATAAAGCGGCCTAGCCGAGACTGAAAACTAAAAAGGAGAGACAACCACAAGCCTAAACCCAAACCCAAACCCAAAACCCAGCCAGACGCAAGCCAAGGCGCAGGCACAGCCAATTGCGATAGTGATGTGTGTGTGTGTGTGTGTGTGTGTGTGAATGTGTGTGGCATATGCCGGTTTGAGTTGAGTCTGTTTTTTTTTTGTTTTTATAGCCTGTAGCAATGCAGAATTTGGGTATATTCAACCAGAACAAAATTATCTTTAAGATAGAAAATAAAGACAGGCATAAACTGAGCTATTTCTAATAATAGTTGTCAATAGATATAGATATTTTAGTATTTTTACTAAATATTTAGTATATAAATTAGAATTTTCAGAATGCAAATGGAAACGTATGTCATTAATAAAAGTACAAAGAGCTGATTAGATTTCCATATATCGTTTCAATTTCAATGAAGAATTTTATAGATTTCATGCATATTTTTTTTAAGATTAGATCAGTTATAAAATTCAAAGTAAAGTCAACAGATATCAGGATCATATAGTACATACATATGTGTACATAATATATCATAATACTATACTAAAATCTCGAAAAAAAATCTAAAATAATGATTATTATATCAAAAGGATTTAATATTATAATCTTTGCTTTACATTTTATGTGAGGTCATGTATTATAAGATATTATTATTATAATATTGTATTATGAATTTATATTACTATATTTTCATATTATTTTTATTATATTACTATAGTATTAAATTATTTTTAGTTTTATTATACCCTGACGTGTTTGAAGATTTGAAGAGAGAGTATCTCGCAGTCGGGCACTCGCGGTCGGCGCACTCTCGCTTGTTATTTATTTATTTCGTTTGGCTGTTAATTTGTATTTTTGGAGTGAAAGTAACTGCAAACATAGCGACAACAACTAAATGTCTTCTAACATGTTCTCCGTTCTAGGAAATGTCGCTTGCATTAACTTTGCCATCTTCAGCAACAGCAGCAGCTGTTGTTGTCGTTGTTGTTGCTGCTGCACAGAGATAAGCTAATGTTTGCCCGCCGCCAACGATAAGCGGCCCATGGGGTCGGCTGACTGACTGGCAGACAGGCTTTGCTGGTCTAAACTAACTTTTAGACGTACCTTTTAGACGCGCTTGCAGCTGCTTCGGTGCCAGAGAGTTGGGGAAACACAGTTAGGCAGAGAGAGGGCACACACACAAATGCGATTTAACAATTTTTCTATATCTTTTTTTCACCAATCTCAAATATTTTATGCAATTTGAATTTCTTTTGCTTTCGATTTTTCCAATTCGATTTCAAACACTTTTCACACTACGCGCAATTACTTTGTTGTTTTGCGCTCGTTTTCGACATAACAATTTTCAATTTCGATTTCGATTTCGAATTCGAACTCGATTTCGATTACAATTTCAACATGTTTTTGTTTTCTTCTTTTACGCTTATGCGAGAATTTTGTAATCTAAAACAAAAACAAACGCTCGCGCTCGCGCTCGCTCTCCTTCTCACTCTCTCTCTCTCTTTCTCTTTTACACACACACACACACTCACACACTCACATGCAACGGAACCGAAGCGAACCGAATAGCTCAGAGAACAGATTTTTACGCACTATTTAGCTTTATATTTTACTGTAATTTCCTGGTTTGTGTGAATATGTATGTAGGTGTGTATGTAGCTGGTTTTTAGGGGGGCGGGGAGGGGCGGTACTCGGCCTGTGCGAAATTCAAGCCGAAAAAAATAACCGACTTCGCCGCGTCTTGACAATCGAAGCGTTTGTTTTGTTTGCAACTGCAATTTCCGCGCTCGTTTCTTTTTGTTTATACTAAAAGCGATTTGGTTGTCGTTGTTGGTGTTGTTGTTGTTGTTGTTGGTGCAGCAAAACAAACGTTTTCTTTCTTAATAAACTTTTACGCTGCGCTATCGTTTCGTGTGTTTCTTGTTTATCGTATTCTCTTCGGTTTGTTTTGTAATTTCGTTCACGTTCTTCTCCACGGCCTCTCTGCGATTGTGTATGAATGTGTGTCTGTCTCACGCTGCGCGCCGCTCATTCATAAATCGTGGACCCGCTTGAATCAGCGACAATAACTTATCTCTCAACCCGACTGCACGTCTGACCAGTTTGGCAAGCGGTTGCCGACTAACGGTTGCAACCAATCGGCAACGGCACCACGATCGTTTCTCGTTGCCATCGAACATGTTCCAGTCGTACGGATGCAACCACTGCTGTACTTAACAGCGCCAAACACTGTAAGCTTTTTATTTCCACTTGCAAGTTGCAACTGGCTGGAGTTTGATTAGAATTGAAAGTATATAGATTAATATAGATATATATGTATATATATATATATTAATTAAGTGCATAATACAATATAAATGCTATTGCTTTCAAAGCTCAAAAATTTAATCTGGTAAGCTTTAATGGTGGTGCTGCATGATTTATACTGTTTTTTAGCTTTCAAATAAAGTAATAAAATATAATTATTGCTCAAGGAGAATAATAATATTAATGAATCAAAGGGAGCAAAATGCCGAACAAATAAGTTTAACAGAGGCATAACAGCCTTCAGACACACACTTTAGCAGAGCGAACAGTGTTTAACCGTTTCGACGAGCGAACTTGTTGGCTGTGGAACCAGTAGTTGCGCGCGCTGCGCAACATTTAAAGAATCGACGGTTGAAGAACTTTTCGTCATTGAAAGTAAAACCGAAATGGAAAAACTCCACCTGCGGTGCCTCGTTGTGTGTAAATTTACACACTTTCCAATGTTAACAAGCGGCGATAAAGCCGCATGGAACGACTCTACCAACTCAGTGTTCTCCCTGCTCACATTGTTTGCGAGCTGCGTTTTATGGGGCATCGTTCACAGCTGCATCACAGCATCTCCTGTTGCAGTCTCCGAGAGTTTATCGTCGTCTTAAATCATTAGTTCTTATCAGAGCGTCGCCTATCTGCCACTTTTACGACCCCTCCCAGTGTCGAAGTGTCAATTTCCAAGAAGTCGTCTTAACACTTTCATTGTCTCAATTAGATTAACGCCTGAGGGAGGCCCAGTGTTTGCCTTGATTCCCTTGTCTCAGCTAACTCAGCAAGCTTTGCTCGATAGAGGTAGAGTCGGTCGATGCGAGAGTTTTGAAACTCATTCAATATTTGATACGGAACAGTAAGGATTAATACGAATTTACTCATTTCTCTCCCTCTGAAAGAAAGTTTTCAAAAATTGCCAATAAAATGTCTTGGATAATGCGCGCGATCAAGGGATTGGTCAGCTCCGACTGGCCGTCCGGCGGGAAGAAGCTGCAGGTGAGCTTCACCGACAGCACGCTCAACACGGAGCGGGAGCGTACCATGCGGCACATGGCCTCGCCCATTCCGTTCCAGAACTTCCTGAACGAGGTGCGCCTGACCGCACTGGATGAGCACGGCAGGGACCGCATGCCCCTCAAGGAGTCCACCATGATGCGCAAGTCGGCTGTCCGCATGTGGGCCAACCTCACGGAGCACCAGAAGAACAAGTATCGCGTCATGGCCACGAACGCCTACGAGACGCGCCTCCCCCTCTCCACCCTGGTCGAGTCGAAGAGTCGCCTCAACTTGCCGCAGATTACCTTCGTCGAGTCGACTGTGGAGAGGACCTCGGTGACCAGCCTGAAGAGGAAGCCCAGAGCCGCCCGTTCCTCTAAGAGGGTGCGCAAGTGCATTGGGCACGCCAAGCAAAAGATGAAGAAGACCAAGAAGCTCGCCAAGGCTGCGAGGGCGTACTTGAAGACGTGCGTCCGCCGCACCAGCTCGATCTCGCTGCCAGCCAAAATGGAGGCCTACCAAAGGCCCCTCCTCTGCCCGAGGGCTTGCCACTTGGGCAAGCGCCGCATCAGCGTCGCCGAGCTCAAGGAACTGGACACCCAGACGGATGCGCAGGCAGAACAGGCTGCAGCAGCACAGAGCCAAGGATCAGAGCAGCAGCCGCATCCACTGCACGAAGAAGCTAAACGCAGACGTAAATGTTAAGTCTCCCTAGAAACGTTTGGATCGATCTCAAAATTAAATAATGAAAGTCGAAGCAGCAATTAAATGTTCAAAGTTAATTTCAAGCAGACAATTGGACAGGCATTCACAGCTCGATAACTATTCATCAGGATTAGCCGTGTCAACTTCCTTTCCCTCTGCTCTCCGCTTGGAGTTTAGTTTTCTGTTTGTTGTTGTTGTTGTTGTTCTTTAGAGGTTTTGGTCGTGGTGTGTGCTGTGAGCGCGGCACAGCCACATCCTTATCAAAGGTGCGCATCAACGTCACAGAAATCCCCAACTCGCAGCCAGCTACGTGCCTGCGTTCTGTCTTTGAAATCGAAACCTCTGACGATCCATTGTGTTGAAATCTAAGCGAGACCCGCGCTGCATGTTGATCGATCGCGTTTCTTCTCTCCTTCCCTTTTTTCCTCCCTCTTTTTATTTCCAATGAAAAGCGAAGCCAGCGAGCCAGCACGAGAAATCAAAACAAAAAGATGCTTCGCCGATATATGTATTTTCGAGCATATTTTGAATAGTTTTCAATGCCAATGACAGCAGCGCGCATCGGCTCCGAGTGCCACACAAAAATATGCAAGATCTTTAATCTTGTTTTTTAATTTTTCCCTTTTCAGGAGTGGGGAGGGAATGCATTTGAAAAACCATTTCCAAAATAATTATAATCAAACAATAGAAAATTAATATACAGACTATGAAATAAATACTATAAGTACAATAAATACTATACTACGAATAGTATGAATACTATAAATACTACAAATACTATACTATAAATAGTATGAATACTATAAATACTATAAATAGCACAAATACTACAAATACTATTAATACTATTTATAGTATAAATACTATTAATTCTAAAAATACTAAAAATACTATAAATAGCACAAATAATATAAATACTACAAATATATATATATATATATATATATATATATATATATATATATATATATATATATATATATATATATATATATATATATATATATATATATATATATATATATATATATATTATAAATACTATAAATACTATACTACAAATAGTATGAATACTATAAATACTACAAATACTATACTATAAATAGTATGAATACTATAAATACTATAAATACTATAGATACTATAAATACTACAAATACTATAAATTCTAAAAATACTACAAATACTATAAATACTATAAATAGCACAAATACTACAAATACTATAAATACTATAAATACTATAAATACTATAAATACTATAAATACTATAAATACTATAAATACTATAAATACTATAAATACTATAAATACTATAAATACTATAAATACTATAAATACTATAAATACTATAAATACTATAAATACTATAGATACTATAAATACTATCTCCAGAATGAAATAAATAAATCATCTGACTAGAAATTCTGTCAAACTCAAAATTTTGACTACAAACTGTTAGCTAGTAGCTCATTCACTTTCAAGTTAAGTTTGTGAAACTTTCATCTGAACAAGAACTACATACATGAGGGGCTTCTTGCACTGGGAAGTGCTGAGATGCTCACACCTTACTATTCCTACTCTCTGCCTCTCTATCCAGCAATACATTAAAAGCTGAGAGAATGTAGCTAATAAAATTCTTGAACGAATTTTAGAGTTGAATCCTTCAGAATTATGACTCAGTAAGTAATGTTAAATATATGATTTACTCAGCACAATAGCTGAATACCAAATGATTTATTATATTTAATTTATATTTATATTTAAAATATATTTATTTATAATACATTTGTATAATGCATATTTGAATCCAAGCTTTAAATCTCAGAGAGACTCAACTCTATTCGATAAGCTCAATTTGCTCTAGTTGTAATAGTCAAAACTTAAAAATACAAATATTTGAAAACAATCAAATTGAAGTTCATATCAAGCAAGCTTTAACTATAATATATATAATACATATTATATTATATGTATGTTTTGATTAAATTTCTTCTTATTTTTTAAGTATAGTTTTTCAATATAGAATTATTTTTTAATAATTTATTTTATATATATATACATATGTATATATTTACCAACTATCGAGAATTATAATTAAGTATTATTTATAAAAAATATATAAAATAAAATAAAATTATCAAATTATGGTACACATCAGTCAAATTTGCATGCGAAAGTCTATATTTCTTAATAGGAATTTTATTTTGTTTACGATATTTTTATACAGATTTGTGTGTGTGTGTAAACGCACATCTCTTTCTCTTTTGCATAAATAATGCAAATAAAACGCGATAAGCGATAGTTATATATTAGCGCACAGCGGGTAGCTGGGCAATAAAGCCGTACGTTGGCTCGGCCTGGGTTTTCCCCGCCTCAGCCAAGTGAAAATTGCTATAAAAATAAGGCAATGCTCGCGCACTCACTCAACGATGGCGACATCGTTCTGTTAATGGTCACACCATCTCCCTCTCGCAGTCTCCATCTCTCTTTCCCTCTCTCTCTCTCTAACTCTGTAGATCCTCCACAGTCCTGGTGCTCGATACCGAAACGCATTTGCGCCGTTTGGCGGCGCTGGTTGATAAGTCAAGTTTTTATGGCAGCGCGCGCATTTAACTTGATTATAAACGACCGCAGGCGGCCGGGTAATATAAAATCGCTTTTCATTATAGCCGGGGCATGTGAAATTAATATGCCAGGCCAGCCAGATAGCAAACAGTCAAGGCAGCCAAGCCTCTAAGTCAAGTTCGTTGCCTAAGTCTTTTGTTTTGCTTTGCTTCAGCAGTTTCACTTCGGTTTTCGCTCTTGCCGACTGCCTGCTGTGTGTGTTTGTGGCTAAACAAAATCAAAGTCGTCTCAAATGTTCATTAATTCAAATTGATTCTAATCGAGGCGCACTCATTAATCCAAGCGCCACCCCACGCATGTGGCCGCAGCTCCCAAGGACTGCCAAAAGCATTTCTATTGCCTGCCGAGCTTTATTGATGGGACGCTGTTACCTGCCGGACCTGAGATCTGCTAGCAGCAGCAGCAGCGCCAACAATTCCATGATTAATGTACGCAATCCCAGGCGGATGCATCGCTACTGCCATGTTCTATGACAATCCGAAATCTGTATTTATATACACTCACAGCACACACAGGTAGACAGACGACGGTGCCCTGACTGCTTACTTAAGATCCTTGTTCCCCGTGTGAGTACTTCCGCTTGCGAGCCACTTGTTACTTTTACAGGCAAATACCAGAAATTTTAAGTGCTGTTTGGCTAACAGATAAGCCATAAATCGAGGAAGATCCTTCAGTTCGAAATGCCAGACAGCAAACAAGGCAGCACACAGAGTGACACCTATCACACAGCCTGACTTACGACCAGGAAGACGCGTAGCTCCGCAAACACTCGCGCTTAAGTCAATACGCACACACGAACATATATATGTACATATGTATGTAGTTATATATATTACAGATCATGCTGAAAACTGTGCTATGTGTAAATTAAGCAGAGCTAAAGAGCAAACATCGCGACTCCCAGCTGCCGTTAGTCGGCAGCCAAGGGTCGGGGCTGTCGAAGCGGCACCAGCTTATGCAAGCCCCTGGGCTCTGCGCTCGGGTCTCAAGGTTGCCTGCATTGACAGCATTGGGTCAAACGATCTGCGGGCTGGAGCTGCGTACTGACCGCCAGTCGTGTGAAAATCTTGTACGACATTAAACGCCAATGAGTAAATACGAGCATAAATCAACATGACAAATGACTAAATATTCTGTGCGCGGACAACATCACAGGAAGGCAACAACAAGTATCGATGCGGTGGCTGGAGTTGACTCGACTGCCACATACCATACACGAACTACGGTTATAGGCTGTCTTCAAAAGGTTTGAGAGACGATTAATAAATGAGAATTGCATAGAAGGGCGAAGTGGAATGAGAGAGTTGAACACTGAGAGAGAGCTGGAAAGAAAGGGGAAACAAATGAAATTTAAGTACGGGTATGGGAGGGAGAGATAAAGGCAAAGATGGAAGAGAGATAGAGAAAGAGAGAGAGAGAGAGAGATAGGGAGAAACAAAAATAGCGAAAGTGTTAAGGTAAAGAGGAGTATTAGAGAAAAAGACAGAGAGCAGCTGCAGAAAGAGAGAAATAAAGTGAGAGAGAGAGAGACAAAGGCAGAGGCATTCAAAGATATTGCGAGCTGAAAATCAAAGAATTTGCTAAAAGAGAAACAGAGAGATTCTGAAATGAAAGTGTAAGAGCGAGAGTAAAAGTGAAGAAAGTCCGGTGCAAAATACACAGAATAAACGAATGATTAATGACTAAACACGCTAAGGAGATGAACTTACAATCTATAATAGGTAAAACATCCGTTTTTAGCTACCATATGAATTTAAATTTATATAAAGAACTTTTTAGATCGAAAAGCAAGATATGCTCATGGTTTGCTAAGGCCTACATTTCATGTATAGAATCATTCGTTGTCTAGACTCTTATGGATATATTATCATAGGAACTGTGTGAGGTCTTTTATATGGAAAACCTTTAAGCTTGAATTGAATCAGTTCAATATAGCCCGGCATAGCCCATAGCTGTCATGCCCGGGCACTGGGTATGTCCAGCGTGCAGTACTTGCTGCTGTACACGGCTCCCGTGGTTGTTGCTTATGTTGTCGTTGTTGTTGTCGTCGTCGTTGTTGTTGTTGTTATACAGGCCATTGTTTCGCCAACGAAATCTACATAAATGGGTCAATTTTTTGGTTTTGGTGGCGGCGGCCCAATGGCTTCGGCTCTGCCTTTATGTACTTGTTACGCCCGCCCGAGCAATGCGAGCCCATTTATCGAGGTGCATTGAAAGTTTCAGTCAGTTTTATTATTCTCGTTTTTTTTTTTGTCTTATTCATTTCAGCAGTGCACAGCCCGCAGCAGCAGCAGCAGCAGCCACAATAACAAGGGACGTTGCTTTGTTTTGCATTTAATTTTTATTTATGGCTTGTTAGTTGGTGCTGCATTTTGACGCCAGCTCCCAGCTGCAACACCAGAGCAGAGCCGAAGCAACGGCGTCCACATTCCAGGAAGCTCATATTTCTAGAAATCTTACAGAGTGCGAATCCGCCGGGGCTGCTAAGTTCACAGCCGCCATGAAATGTGCAGCCTATGAGCTGTTACAAATGCGCCGCTGACAACATTAAGCCCAACACCACCGCACCACCACACAACCACACCACAGAGCAGCACATCCGCTGACAGCCAGCGCTGGCATGCAATTGTGCGAGAAGTCAGTTCCTATATGGGAACTGTTGACAGCGCCGATAGATACGACGACTTGGTGTGCCTAGAAGGGAATTTTAATTACCAAAATTAATTTTTATATAATGTATGAGATAATATATAAGATAATAATATATAATCATAAAAATTTATAATAAAAAATATATAAAATGCTAACTAATATACAATAATGAAAATATGTATACAATAATAAAAATAAATATTAAATATATTAAAAAATAATAATATTTAATATGAATAAAATATAATATTTATAGTAAAATATAATAAATAATATATAAAATTAAAATATTCAATAATAAAAAATACATAATAATAGAAATAAAAAGAAAAAAAAATAAAACATATTCGTCAGTTAGATTACAAGTATTTATTAAATCTTGAACTGAAGAAATATTTTCAATATTAAATACGTATAATAATAAAAAATATATAATAGTAATAAAACATATTAGTTAGTGAGTTCATTAAGCCTTGAACTGCGCCACATAATCATATACCTAAACACCAACAAATGCCCAAGCCAAACGTAATTATGAAAATAATATAGACTGAGAGATTCTATGCCTTTTAAATATATTTCCATATTAGGAAAGCTGTCAGAATTGACATTTATCTAATCATATTTAGAGCCGTTTCTGACCTGCTCAATGGATAAATGTAAATATAGCCTATATATATTCATTGATGTGGATGCTCATATTCAGGCAAAGCCAAAGCTTAACTTAATTAGTTACTTTTCGCCTAACTGTCTCAGGTTATTTTCAATCAAGTCTTGGCAACATTAGAACCTCTATGAATGATTGACTGCCAGAGTTTAAACGCAGCTTTTGCTTGATAGACTTTTAAATGTTTTGCAAGCCACGAAATTGATTTGCGGTTCTAAATGCGGTTTACTAAAATGGTTTTAAACGCAACACACACACACACTCACACACATGCTATTATAGCCATCTGAATAGAAATAGATGAAGGCGAGGCATACGAAATACAATTTTAGACGCCACAAAGTCTAGCTCAGTCGAGCTATGCCCCTCGCCGTCCTGCCCGACTATATAACGATAATTATAGAGAATGCTCGATGCCGATGCCGATGCCGATGCCGCCGTGTCACAGTTGCCACATAAATCAAAGGCAGGCGGAAAAGTCAGTCAGGCGGGCAAAGTTGCCGGCTTGCCACGCGCGGCGACTCCGACGCTGACTCCGACTTTCATGAAATCATAATTATGTGCCGTCAGCTGCGACGTTTTCAAGTTCCCTGCCAAAAGAGCTCAGCTCAACCAGTTTGCTCGGACTGGATGTCAGTTGGCTTTGTCTTGAGCTGAAGCCCAACCGGCACAGTGGTTACTTCTGTGGCATCCGTCTCTGTAATTAGGCGCTCATAATTAGCCAAGCTGAGCGATTTCTTAAAGCACACAGAGCTAGAAGAAAAAGTGGATTTAGAAAGTTTGTAAATTTGCTGATTATTAGCGCGATAATATTTAATTAGATTTCTGCCAGACACCCTGACGACGTGAAAGGCAGCACCAGCTGCCCAGCTAGACCAAAGCTTATGTTTTTGGGCACGGCTCATTAGACAAAGCCAACGGCAGCAGCAACAAGTGGGTTGTGCTTTGCATATGCACGTTTCCGTTTGCAAAAAACAAAATACAAAAATGGAAAAAACTTGCAATTTATAGTACTTGAGCTAAAAGCTGCTCTGAGCTGCTCTAAGCGGCTGCGGCCTTGATCGCATGCGACGAAGCGTTGCGAGGCGAAAATGTTGCAACGTTTGTTCTGCTGATTGTTTTGTTTATTTGCCAAAAGTGTTTGCTAGGCACAGCAGAATCATAAAACTGTAAACACGAAATGCATAAATTGCGCGTCAAGAGCGCAGAGCCACACTTAACCCAGTTTGCTGCCAGCAACTGTTGCTGCCAGAGATCAGCAACATTGCGTGCCGCGCAGCTATTGATTGGAGCGCGGTTCTGGCAGATCTGCCGATTAGGCAAACACTGGGCTAGTTTCTGGCTTGGCAACTATAATTAGACGCCCTGGCCAAAAATGGCTGTCAAGTGGACTGCTGCGAGGGAGGGCGGATTGAAACTAGAAAATAAACAATTGCCGACACGCAACGCAAATATTGAATGCTGGCTTTATTCACAAATCAACAAACATATCAAAGACATTATCACCTGGCCAGCCAGCCATGTGCGGGGTGGCCCAAGTGCGGTAGCCGAATGACAGCAGGATGCAGCACAGGCGTCAGCCGTCAGCTGTTGTTGTTGCCACACAGGAAACACACACACATGCACATGCAAATGGACGACGGCTTAATCACCTGCGGGCTGATAAACGGATAGGCATACGACAGCGCTGGCTGGGCGTGGCCAGACAAGGCCTGGCCTGGCCGGGCTTGGCTTGGCTTGGCTGGCTGGCTGGCTGGCTGGCTAATTTCTATAAACAAATTTCATAGCGCCTGGCTGGCTGAGGCAGCCAACCCAGCCGAACTTTGATGTACAGTTAGGCAAAAAACGAGCGCCAAGTTGTCTGCAAGTGTTGCACATCGCACAGATGCCAGCGCCGCGATACAAGCTAAAGGCCAGCGACAACAACACAACAGCAACAGCAACAACAGCAACAAAAAACAAAACAAAATCAAAAACAATGGTGGCAGCTGCTACCGCCACAAAACATAATCTCCAGCGATATCTCAGCGAGCAGCGGCATTCGTGTGGCTTCCTTGGCCTGCTCCTCCAACAACAGCAACACCAACTGCAACAGCAGCAGGCTGCTCCCCCCGCAGCAACTGTCTAAGTAACTGCAGCCGCAGCCTGCCTTTTGAAGCGCCGGCGGGCCAATGCTTTGCTTTGCTTTTTACTCAATGCTGTTGCTGCTGCTGCTGCTGCTGCTGCTGTTGCTGTTGCCCGGGCGTCCGTAACTAATAAAAATTTCAATTTGTACGCTAAACGGTTATTGACGTATTACCGCTCGGCCGGCTACGGCAGCAGTGCCAGCCAGCAGAGAGGTAGCAGCAACGCCTTTAGTTATTGTTTCTTTTGGTGCATTGCAACGCCTTCGTAATGTTTTATTCATGCCAAAAACAACAGCAACAGCAACAGCATCAGCATTCAGTGAAGTGCATTAGGCTTTGGCTCTGGCTTTCGCTGCCAATGCGAAAATATTTCTCCCGCCAAATCTTCGAAAGGCAATTTCATATTGTCTGCTAATTTTGATTAGAAACTCGCTCCACGGAATGCCCTTGACACTGTTGGAGCGCACCTGTCTGCGAGGCAGCGGCAACAATTCAAAATTCAAATTATATGCCACCAGCGCAGAGAGTAGACAGCAGAGCGCAGAGAGCAGAGAGCAGAGAGCGGCGCTTAATCATGTCAATTTTCATATCCGGCCGCATCTTAATTACACATCTTGGTGCGCCTCAATAGGCCAAATGATTGTCTATCTTTATGGTAATTACGGTAACTGGCTTAATTACATAACCAAGGCGTCTCTCGCAGCGCTCAGCGCTTTCAAATTTCATACAATTTGGCTTAGACAATGCGGCATGACATTAGCCCGAAGTACGCCTTAATGTCAAATCCGATTTTCAAGAGGCGGCCCAAAGCAGCAACCAAAACTAGTTAGATCGAGGCAGAGGCTGTCGGCGTGGCCATCAGATAAAGCAAAAGCTTCTCGAAAGCCAAAAAAATATATTATAATTTTTGGCAATGGCAATGATATTTTCATAATGCGATAATTGTGAGCGCCAATAAAATCGAATGTTTTGAATGATCGTCATTATAATTGGGAATAGAAAGGATGATTATATGCTGACTATGATTTAAGTGAGAAGGTAACAGGCTTTTCTAAAGGGAAAAGGTAGAGGCTTAGAAGAACAGTGACATATTGAAGAACATTTCTATCGCTCTCTTTTACTCAGCCACTCTCTCCAGCTCTGCCACTGGAGTGTAAGAATCCTACAAAGAAGGTGCAGGATTAAACAGTTTTTGATATAATATAATGATTACTATGCAGAGATTATGAAGCCAGTGAGATAGAGGAAAAGTAGATCGAAATTATATTGAGTAAAACAAATTCAAATAGAAAGATCAAGAGATGAGGAAAGATAAAGAGACAGAGAAAGGCAGGTAAAGTGAGAGAGAGAGAGAGAGAGAGAGAGAGAGAGGGAGAGAGAGAGAGAGAGAGAAATAAAGAATAGAGAGACAGAGAAATATAATAGAGAGACCAACTAATAGACTAACTAACTAACTAATAGAGAGAGGCTGAGAGAGAGAGAGAGAGAGAGAGATCAAGAATAGAGAGTACGGTAGAGAGAGATACAGAGAGATAGAGAACTAGAGACGAAGAATAAAGGGAGAGAGAGATAAATGCTAGAGCTACAAAGAATAGAGAGAGTGAAAGAGAACGAATAGAGAAAAAGAGATAGGGAGAGAGAGGTAGACACACTCACTTTACAACGTCGCATGAGATTACTTGGTCCGTGTTTAGTAAAAAGGGGCCAAATCTATATATACTAGTAGAAATCACTTGAACCCTGTTACATAATATATTTTTGGCATGAAGACTGAGAACTGACTGAGAAAGATACTGTGAAACGACATTCCATTAAATAACTTTTCCTAAGCCCAGTCTTAGCATACAGCTGCAACAGAAAAGCCGCTACTTACTGTCACTAAACTGTCACAAAAACCCTTTAAATATGATTTATATTAATGAAATATGTTCAGTCCAGAAAAAGTTACTTCAGGAAGAGGATTCAGTGAGAAAACCCGGAAACTGTTTCATTAGCTCCACTTGACCACATACAAGGCTCAGTCAGGGATTGCCGGCAGTTCATCAAACAAAGAACGAGCTGCGCTGCGGCGCTGGTTCGCTTCACACAATCCTGATTGCCTTCGCCTCCCACACACTCACTCACACACACACACACTCATACTCATACTCACACAATTGCCAATTAAGGGGCAGCTCAGGCTCGTTGAATATACATTTATTTTCCATTTAATTAACTTCCTTAAACGCTTAACATGTTTTTACATAATTATTGCAACAACAACACAAGCAAATTAAATTAAACAAAGACAACAACAGCAACAACAACAGCCGCAACAGCAACAAGTTATGTAGGTCACAGAGCGCAGGCCAAGACACACAAAAAACTTTAAGAAGGAGCCAACAACAAACGACAAACAGTCCGACAGAGAGACAGGGAGACAGACGGGCCCGACTCGACATAAAAGGCTAAACACATCCAACTGTACAATCGCATAAAGATCACGATTAAATGAGTGCGCAATTGGATCAAATTTGCGCCAAGAGTGAAGCCAAAAACTAAACGAAGCAACAGCAACAACAACAACAGCAAGCAAGACAGTGTAGGGACCCACACTGAGCCACTATTCAAATGGCTCATAAAATTGCTAGCTGGTTGTTATCGTTGTTGTTGTTGTTGGTGTTGCTGTTGCTGTTGCTGCAGTCCCATGGCAGTAAAATTGAATGCGTGTGGGTTGCAATGTGACACATACTGTCATTATTACCAGGCAACAACCTCTAGCGGCATGGCCTGTCCAGGCTCATATTACTGTGGCTCGATGCGAGTTGGCGGCTCGTTACAGGAAAAGTTTGGTTTCTTTTTGGGCAACGGAAGATTGGCGGCAGCGGGCAGAGCAGCGACACTAACAACTTATGCATTATGCAATCGGCGACATTGCCATTTGTTTTTGTTTTTCCTCTTTTTCACAAACTTAGCTTAGACAATCGTTGTTATCGTTAGTAATGGAGAAGGCGTAACCCACTAATGCAGCAGCTCATAAAACTAATGAAGCTAAAAAGGTCCTTAAAAATATGATGAATATCTTGTTTCACGCTGCAGTCGCTGATCATTTTTATGGGTATTCAAAAAGCACATGGCACATAAATGAATTTGACTAAAATGCAAAAATTTAACTATAATGAATTCGGCTATAATAAAAACTTCATGACAGAAAATGCTTTAAACTTCATATAATACACTCTTTGAAAGGTAGAATTTAAGGTATAAAGATTGTCAAAGTGCAAAGATGACAGGCAGAAGAAGGCGTGCAGATAAACAGTTGACTAGATCAAGTCTTATCAAGGCTCTCCTTTTGTCTTGGGTGCCAATGAAGGAAATGGGTCTTCTTATGGAACGCGAAAAATTAGTTAGAAATTAAAGTGCATTAAAATCCATCAAAATTTCTTGTTACTTAAAAAATTGAAAAATCTAGAGATTCTCAGGGCTGAAGATGTACACTAGATGTGTATGTAGATATTCCTGAAGTACGGCCGGAGAGGTAGGGAATGGCAGACAAACAATAAGAGAAGGCGGGAGTGAGAAGGAGACAGAGAACATATATATTTTATATTATTTTATATATATTTTATTTATTTTTTTATTACTTTATTTATTTTATTTATTCATTTATGATATTGACAAAACTAGACTCAACTTAATGATAAACTAAACAAAACTGGCTATAGTCTAATAGAAAATATCACCAATCCGATGGAGACTCTTCTGTTTATTCGGATTCCTCCTATATACACATATCAAATAAATTGCAACTATTCTCACAAAAGCAATTCCTCACTGCGCTATTTTAATGCAGTCATAAGAAAACTTTTGAGTTCACAATGATATAGCTTCTCCGACATTTCAATTTGCGCTACTAACGCTTAAAGTCTAGCTGGAGCTGGTGCCTTCAGCTGTTGCAAAAGCATAATTACTTAATGAGACTGCCAGAAATGCTGCTCATAGCATAATGGAAATAAAGTATGGCCTGATTTGAGAGCTGCAATGCGGAAGTGGGAAATGAGTCGAGTGTCGAGCAGCAGATCTATGGCGCTAATTTGAAGGTATGCCAGGCGAACGAATCGGAGGCACAAAAAGTGCTCTTAATTCTTCCAGTGAAAGCCAGGGAAGCAGCACGGCATAGCACACGAATAACACAAGCACAACACAGCACAGTAGAGCACAAATGAACAACGAACAACGTGCAACGGAAAGCGAGCATTGCCACTGATTAGCCGGTAGCACAGTTGGCCTAGGCTAGCCTAGGCCGGCCTGGCTTGAGGTGCCACAGTTGGCGCGCACCTTGGCAAATGGCAATAAATTTTGCACTTGAAATAAAAAGTAATGCTGGAAAATGTAACATAAAGCAACTGTCACACATAAAAAAATCAAGACTGAGGACCAGGTCCAATTGGGACTAGCGACTCGCAGAGTCCAAGTCCAAGTCCGAGCGGCCGCTTGCCGTTGACTGACTTGCAGCTGTCAGTTTGCAGCCGAGTCGCATGTCCGCGCCAATTGCTACCATTTTCATTTCGTTTGCCGCAACGTTGACAATTTTGTGTTGATTTTTCGTTTTTCTCACTCGCCGGATAACATTCACCCATCGGGCGTCGGCTGCGTGGGCTGCGCTTAGTGAAAATTTGCAAAAATATTTGGTCAAAATGTAAAAGTTATTGCAGCCGCTGCGGCTGAGGCTGTGACTGTGGCTGTGGCAGCGGTGGCAGTCTTCGTCGTCTGGCAAATGTTAATTTACGATTTCAATTTGGCGGCCGTTGCGGCTGGCGCATAATTTATGCGCCTTAATTGAACCGGCTCATGGCTCATGGACAATGCGGGGTCTGCTGGGCGGTTGGGGGCATTAACTTGAACTTCAAAGAGCGCACTAAGTTATGACATGAAAGTCGGTTAGTCACGTCTGCAGCATCGGCGACGACGGCATGATGCATTTGACACACATTCGAATCTAGCTCCACTGGATGGATGGCTGCATGCCACATGCCATATGCTACATGCCGCTTGCCGCATGCCGTTTACCAAACGGCTTACCTTGCCAGCGCCTGTACCCAGCGCTGTAGCTCAAGGTCACGAGAGCACTTGGATCTGCGTTTGGAGCTCCATTAAGTCGACGCGTTGCCATGACGGCCAGCTTTTGTCCGCCTGTCATATGCGGGCGAGCCAATTTATTTGAATTTAAGCTAAGTTCGTAGCTAATTCAAGGGCATGCTGGCAGACAGCTGCTGGAGTTGGCTGCCGTTTCCCTCGGCTCTGCAGCAGGGCAATTTATTTCAATTAGAAACTCGTGTGAGTGCCAATCAATGGAATGGGTTGGGGGGGGGGGGGCAGCTTTGTTGGTCTGTAATCGAGCTCAATTTGAATTAAATGAGTCGAGCTGGCCGCAGTGGCAAAACGCAAAGTGCAGCAGCTGTAGGGATATGCAGGGCTACTGCTGTTCATATCGATAGAGGAAGCTGTGACCCAGTACAACCTTCAAACAACTTTCGTTACGTGGCGTAACACAAAGGAAACAAAGAGCCAACACCTTTCCACCTTTCGCTGGCGGCGCATAGCTGCAAGTTAGTCAGGCATATCAGCAACAGCAAGAGCAACAGCAACAACCACAACAACCAGCGCAGCAGCTGACACAATGAGTGCTTTCTAAAGTCCAATGCTGACACCACAAACAGTTATGCGAATTCCAGTCAATAAGTCTCCAAACAAATGTTGGCCCATAATAATGCAAATTAAGCAACTGCAACAGATGATGATGATGATGATGATGGTGGTGGTGGTGGGGATGATGATGATGCAATGCAAGCCCCAAATCAATCTCAAATAACTGCAATTGAATCCCGCTTCGTCCTGGCCATGGCAGGCGGATAATGGGCTCTATTATGTTAACTCGATTTGGGCAAACAGTACGCTAAATTATTGTTATTATTTCCGCCTCGCAACAAATTGGCAGCCAAAATAGAAAAAACTACGGCCAAAATATACAATCGCAAGATTTCGAAACGCTTGCGAAATTGGGCTCACAAAATTGGCCAACTGAGCCCCCTCCCTCACACGCCCTCTCTTGGGCTACTCTAGCTAACCATAGATATATGTTTAATTTGAAATGGGAAATTTTTCGGCTCGTTCGTAGCTGATACAAATCAATCATTATATTTTGAGGCAGCATAATTTATACCCTTTTGCTTGTTTTCACTTCCTATTAAATTATATTTGGCATTTAACGAACGCCAAGTGGGCGCACCACCACCACTTACAACAACAACAAATTGACATCAATTACAAGACAAGCGACTCCTGTTGCCAGACCGCGGGCCCTATGCCAGCAGCCACAACCTCTGGGCGCCCGAAAGGCGCGGCATTGACGGCTCTTTGGGTTGCATTTGACGCGCGTCCGTTGCAAACTCTAAAAACTTCATAAAGAGCCTTTCTCGAACACAACCACCCGCACCACTGGCAACTGCTATGCCGCTCTCAACGTGATTGAGTAATTTCGATTGTCTTGTGGCAGAAGTTTATCAAGCCATATAATATTAACGACATGCCCACAGATTGCTGCTGTGCACAACAACAAAAAAACAAAACTCAAACAAAACCAGGCAAAAGAAAGGCAAATAATGCGACGGCCGCACGTCATTTATGGGTGGGTCGGGGTATATTTTGTCTTTACTTCTTTTTTTTGTCTTTACTCTTTTTTGGGTGTCGCTGCTTGTTGGTGGCGCAACGCTTTTAATTATATTCCTGCCCCAGCTACCAGAGTATCGAACTGAAAGGCAGGCATTTTACCAGAAAACAAATTAAATTGGTTTTGACTGGATTTATGCATAACGGGCCAGCTCCACTCGATTGGCTCGTACTTTATAAAGAGTATTTCCAAAATTGTTTCATGCACACACTCGCGCTTGTAAATTAATCATCTGCTGGCATTCTCATGCATATTAATGTGCAAGAATTGCCAGAATCGTAAAAAAAAAACGTAAGAGGTCCTCAGAGTTGAAAATAATCAGAGGCTTTAATGTGTTGTAATCTGCAGGCAGTGGGAAAGAGTTTGAGCCTTCTCAATAATAATAATATAATTTATAATTGGGTTTTACTTATATTTAGGAGTGCGAGCTCATATATAACTTATAATTATTTATAATCTACAATAAAAACACTGAAAAGCAGAAAAGATTGCTTTTCAAGAATGTCCTTGGCCTATCATTAGCAGACTTGACTCAGTCTGCTTGAGCTTTAACCAATCGATCATTCTATGGTGACAGTATTTGTAAGCAGAGTTAATGTGAGTAAAGTCTGTGTCGGGTGTAAGATTTATACATATAGAGATTGTATATACAGTGGCTCACAGCTTATTTCCGCCAGGAGCTTAAACCAAATTTAGGCGTTTATTAAATCCAGACTAAAGGCGATAACAAACAAATGTAAATACCAGTTACTAGTCTAATATTTTAATTTTTTTTTTTTTTTTTTTTTTTTTTTGACGTATTTGTGAATTTATTTGCTGCTTGTTGTCAGAGACTCTATAGCGCATTTATCTTTTATCCTTAACATTTGTTTTTTGGCAGGTACGCCTGTTATAATTATTCTAATTTATATGTAGTTTTTTTTTTTTTTTTTTTTTTTTTAATTTAAATTCCCCGACGATCGAGGGGATGCAGTCTTTAAGTCTTCTCCTACATTGGTTGTTGACCAGATTAGATGCCAGTTGGTTTGGGTGCGCTTCCAATCTGTCCGTGTACCTTGCACTATGTCTGCCTATGAGCTCTGCTATTGTCGGCATCTTAAGGTCGGTATGAAGCGTTGCGTTTCTTACGAACCATTCTGCTCCGGTCCATCTTCTTAGAGCTTTATTCTGCAAAATTTGCACTTTTTTAATGTGCGTTTGGGCAGCTGATCCCCATAGTGGTATAGCGTATGTGAACACTGGTGCTACAATCGCGTTATAAATAATCCTTTTGCTTGAGAGAGACAGTTTACTCTCGCTCCTTAGCATCCAATCAAGTTTTTTAATTTAAATTGGCACCTCTTCACCATCTGGCTTATGTGGGCACCGTACGTCAGTCTCTTGTCCAGAGTGACTCCCAGATAGTTAACTTTATTAGCCCTCGGTATTGTATGTCCGAGTGCTACGTCTGGGCAGTCACCTTTTCTTAGTGTGAACGTGGTGTGTACTGATTTTTGAGTGTTCACAGCGATGCTCCAGCGTTTGTGCCATCTATGGAGCTCGTGTAGGTACGTTTGCATCTTAATGGAGGCAACATGTGGCGACTTATTCCGACTGAGAATAGCGGTATCATCAGCATATGTGGCGATCAGCATACCATTATTGGATGGAGGTAGCGGCATGTCAGCGGTGAACAGAGTGTACAATATAGGGCCAAGTACGCTGCCTTGAGGCACACCTGCTCTGACGGAACGAGTCGACGATGTTGCTTGCCCTTTTACCACTTGAAAAGTTCGTTCTGCTAGATATGAAGCCAATATCTTGAAGGAGGAACTGGGTAGAGTGTCTTTTATTTTCTTTAACAGTCCCAGATGCCAAACTCGGTCGAATGCCTGCTTGATGTCTAGAAATACTGCACTGCAGTATTTCTTTTCTTCGAACGCGCCTAAAATGTGTTGGACCACTCGGTGTATTTGTTCTGGCGTGCCGTGCTGTCTCCTAAATCCAAATTGGTGATCTGGTATAGCGTTTTTCTCTCTCAGTTCGCTCAGCAGTCTACTCATCAAAATTCTTTCAAATATTTTGGAGAGTACCGGTAGCAAGCTGATTGGTCTATAGGAAGTTATTTCCTTTTCGGGTTTGCCAGGTTTCGGAATCATGACTATTTCAGCACGTTTCCAGCAAGCTGGAAAGTGTTGAATGCGAAGTATGGCGTTGCACAGAACTACGAAAAAGTCAATGGTTGAACTTGGCAGGGCCCTAAGTACTTTGCCATCTATACGGTCATATCCCGGCGCTTTTTTAACTTTTACCTTTTTTATAAGGTTGACGACTTCTTCCTTTGTGCATGGCTCAATTGCTAGAGAATCTGCAATAGGAGAGCTCACTATTTCTCGTATGTCTTCTAGTTCTGCTGGACCAGTTGTTATCACCGGTGAGAATTGCTCCTCTAGGTGGTCAGCAAATGCCTCAGCTTGAGCTTCGTCTCCCATTAGCCACACTCCAGTACCATTACGAATAGGATGACGACGTAGTGGCTGCCTTTTAATATTGCGTGTATATCGCCACAGCTGGAATTCTGCACCGGCAGCATCCGCTCGTTCTAGAGCCTCACTAATACGCCTGTTTTGCAGCTGGGCCAGGACTTCTTTGAGCTGTCGGGTGGCTTCATTGTATCTTCTCTTATTACTTTCTGTCCGGGTACGGATCCATCGGCTCCTTGTCCACCTTTTATACTCAAGAAGATTTTGAGCATGCGGGGTGAGGGCTGTATTGTATAAATATGGACTTTGTGTTGATCGGGAGGATGGTGCGGCTAAATACGCCGCTTCTTTTATCGCGTCATGCAGTTTAGTTGCTGCGTATTCCACATCTTCTGCAGTACGTAGCTCAATTTCCGGGTCCAGTGACGATTGCAGAGCAACCTTAAATTTTGCCAGATTTGATCCTGCAGGCAGGAGCCGTTGTCTGGATGGAAAGAGCTGTGGCTGCGCATGAACTATAACAACTAGCGGCAGATGGTCAGATGACATCTCCAAGTAATCATCAATGCTGAGTTGACGGTCGCAGATGCCTTTGTATATAGCGAAGTCTATTGCAGAGGGACATTGCCCATTCATTGGGTAGCGTGTAGGGGCTCCAGTAGCCAGGATGGAATATTGACACCTTTGAATTGCATCAAATATTGCCTCTCCTCGCTGGTTTGACCTAATGCTTCCCCAAAATGGGTGCCATCCATTCCAGTCGCCTCCAATTATACATTTGTTGCTACTTCGGCTTAGAATCTGAGTAATATCCTCCACGGAAAGATCACTGTTTGGTGGACAATAAATCGACGCTATATCTATTTCTCCAATTGATGTTGGAATTGTAATGGCTGAAAACTGCAGTGTTGCGTTGGCATGAGGAAGTAGAGGTGTATGTACCAGTGTTGACCTAACCAAGAGCGATGATCCACCGAAGCTGTTTGTTCCTCCACCATGGGCCTGATAGTGCTCATACCCATGAATTTTAAATGTCGGGCATTCACGACTTTCTGCAATGAGCATTATATCTATGTATACATATTTTTAGTCAGGCCGATGAGACTAACAGATCAAGGGGGAGCTGATGTTTTAAATACAAATTCTTATAAAGCAAACGTAGCAAGTTTCTCATTATTTTTGAATAATTCAGCCTGTTTAGCTTGTTGTCGATACAAACAAATTTGTATCTCAGTTTTTAAGTCATCAACGCAGAAGTTTCATACACGATACTAGGTGCATATAAGTTAGAAACGATAAATCGATAAATTGAATCAAAATTCATGTTTCAAATAAAACAGACTTTGACTTGGCAATCGTTTCATTAGAGTGTAATTCTTACTCTCTATAAATGCATCGAATATGCATATGTGGCTCATATACAACAAATGCAGTTCAATAACTTATTCGTCCACGCCCATAATGGAGCGCTAATATAGCTGTATAGTCAGCTTATGTAATCTATTTGTGTTTGTAGTTTCAGCTGTAAAAGAAAAATGATTAGAGCTGACTGATATAGGGTATCTTCCAGTCTGTCACTTCAGCCTGAACCACTCTTATTTGCTTATGATAGGAGTTCGCATCAAAGCAAAACCCGCGCTTTCATTCCTTATTGTGTGCGGAGAGAACTCTTTGACGCGAATTGATTAACGCACTCGAAACTCAATACTTGTCAATTATCGTGGCTAAATCAAAAAATTTCAACGACTCATTTTTCGTTGATGGATTTTGGTTTGTTGTTTTTTTTTTTTTGGAAAGGCAGCCCTTTGCGGCTTGTGCAATTAACTGGGTCGCATTTTTTGGATGCGTTTTTTGGGCACCTGGAGCCCACATGCAACATGCTGTGCACTTTTTCAACAACTGTGTAGAGATTGCACATATCAAATTTCAGGCCGATCAGTCTCTATACCGCATACCTTTTAAAGCCCTTTAAAGACCATTAACAGTGCCCAAAGTAACTGAAAGCCTCTCAGCCGACAGCCGAATGAAAGATACGAACACAAAACAATCGGTTAACAGCATTAACAACATGCAGGCAGGCAGGCAGGCAGACAGGCAGGCAGGCCGGCAGTCAGCCAGGCAGCTGCACAAGGTCGACTGCCTAAAAATATTAATTAAATCATTAGTGTAATAAATTATTTATTAAATGCGCCATTGAGATATGCCAGATATCTTCGACTCTTTTCCCCTCTTTACTTTTTATCACGCATGAGTCATTAGCTGGCTACACACACACACACACACACACAGGCACACAAAAAGCTGGCGATGTGCGAAAATGCTGCAATTAGCATGCTGCCAGCCAGCCAGCCAGCCAGGCAGCCAGCTGCAGTCGGCTAGGTAGCTGTGAAAACACTTTCCCAATCATCAAAGTCATTCAAACGCTTTTCAACTGCACGCGCGTGCAGTGGCCTTCTGTGTGTATCTGCTGGATGCATATTGTGTTGATATATTAATGATGATTTCTCGTTTTTCATTCGTGTCTATTGAATGGCATGATTCAACACACACACACATACACTCATGATGATGGTAGTGGTATTTGTATCTTTGGCCCCTGTTGTAGCTGTAACTACATCTATTATAGCACTGCTGTGCGCGTATCTCGTGCAGCTCTTTCGAGGGGGGCGTCAATTTTGTAATCAAATTAGCGCGCCCGCTGCGCAAATGCACCATAATTTTTATTTGTATACATTCACATAAATGTTATAAACAAAATTTTATTTAATGTTTACCCAACTTATCAATATGGAATTTCCTGCTCTTACTTATGACAGGTAAATGCGAAATTTTACACAGTTAACAAGATTTACAATACGAAATAATCACGCAATAAATTTGTTGTTCTAGAGCTTTTATAATGAATTGAAATTGGGAATTGTAATAGTAAATGACTTGTGTGATATATCTGTATGTGTGATGATACGTATATATATTTACTAGACAGCTTATTAATATATGTTTTGCTCTCTAAGAAACTGTTGTAATGCTGTTTAGTAGATTATCAATTAAATGTTCGATCAATTATATTTTCTATAATGGCATAAGCTATAAGATACGATTATACTGACATTTTGTCAAGTTTTGTATAAAAGTGATAGACTTCAGCTCTTTTATAAAATAAGACTTATTGAAGTGCAATCCAGACGGAATAATAAGCTTGACTATTGTATGCAAACATATATAATATGTTAAGCTTTTTATTGTAATTATTACAAATCTTAAGAAACTATGAATATAGTATACTTATTATAACATCCCTTAAACATAAAGTTTACAAATATTATTGTAAATAGGTTTTATTTCTGCTTGCATACATTACTCTCTCTCTCTCTAACTGCCTCTCTCCCTATATGCAGATTTCTTAGGTAACTTTGGACTTGGATACCAAAACAACTTTTGTCCCCTGATATGGGGACTCATGAATATAACAACAATGTCCAACTGGCTGGAGACAACAATAACTTTAGTTAAGAGCAGGCACAGTGAGCACGAGCACTAGCAGAGCGACGTTACCGATCTTACAACTCCAACTTCCAATTACTATTTCATATTAAATTCAAATGATTTAACACAGATAGGAGAATATACATATGCTCTTCCGAACAAGTCATTCTCTCACTCTCTTGTTGCTACCTCAAGCTCCTATATTTTATATAGTTCCTCTAGAGATTACGCTGGCTATTTGGCTGGCTATATTGAATTAAGTAGATAATTTCCACATAATAACTTAAATATATATTCACAAATATTTTTCACATTTTAATAAGTTAGGGAAATTACATATGAATCAATCAAATTATCGTGAGATATATAAGGTACATATAAATATATATTTTTGGCAACTATCTTCCAAGGCCGATCGAAAATAGAATCGCATGTTGAGCTCTGTTTGTTAGTCACGTCATTTGGATGATGTGCTCTGCGCAGGAAAGCCACAAATTGTCAATTTTCATTTGGCGATCCGAATCTGCGTCTAAATTTACTATTAGCAGATATAGACGCGAATATATGAATGTATTTTTATTGCACAGACAGCGATGCGACTGACTGCTCTGAGTCAGCTTTGGCATCGTTCCCGTCTACGCTGTCGTCGTCGTCGTCGTTGAGTGATTTGTTGTTTGGCGTTTTATTCATGGCGAAAAGCGAAAAGATACGTATTTCTTTAGAGCATTAGCTGAGCGAGGCATTTGACACTAAATGCAATTTAAAGGCAATAAAACAAAGCACAAAATCCATTTAAATAAATGCTCATTATGCATGCGGCGTCATATCTCGAGAACGGCTCGAGAATTGCTCGAAATACGAATTTGCATACAACGAATGGGCCCATGGAGAGCTGCCAGACAGACACAGGGACAGACAGATGTGAGCTCCAAAAAGGGAGTGCCTGTGTCTGCATCGGTTCTTGGAGGCCTCGAGGTGACAATCGAGACGCCGAAGCCATCGTCGTTGTCGCCTGACACACTGACACTGACGAAGCTGGGGGCTGCGCCTAATTGATTAATTGCAAAACAACAGCGCAACACGATTTGCATTTGGATTTTTGATTTCGGATCTCGGATTTTGATGTTGTTGCTGCTGCTGCGGCTGCTTTTTATTCGAGTGCAATTGGAACTGTCAATTTGCATTTAATTCGGCAGAAATAAATTGCCGATTGACTCACGACTTGGCTGCGGGTCGCGCAATTTTCGATTTAAATGAAACCACAAGGCTGAGATTAATTTTTAAGATACTGCAATATATTGAAATTACTCACATCTGGCAATTTCGCCTCGCCTCGCCTCGCATCGACATCAAATTCAATTTGAGTGCGTTTTTTTTTTATTGATGCGTGCGATCTGCGTTTGCTTTTTATTGACTGCCATTATGGAGATGCTAATTTAAAGCGCAGGTCATTAATAATTATAATTGGCATAAGCCTAGAGCTGACCTCTGCGGCGGCCTTGCATAAAACAAGTCGCATTATGCAGTTGATTACAAGCCAGGCGACAAGCGGCTTACATTGTTTGCCCCAGGCAGCTAGCCAAGCAACAACGGCAATGGCAGCGTCAACAAAGTGTCGATGTTAACATTAAGCCAGCGACAAAATGAAGCAGATAACTGCGGTTTTTAATCAAATCAAATGCAACAACAACAACAACAACAACAACACCAACAACAACAACAACAAACAACTGCCAGCTGTAATGTAATAGTTGCTGCAATACAATGAACAACCGAAAGGAAAGTGTTAAAAATCTGATTATCATGCGGTGGCGCTGCTTTTCACATGCATGCACATTTTTCTTCCCTCTGGTTTTGCATGCCAACTGGCAATTGTTGCTGTTGCTGTTGCTGTTGCTGCTGTCAGGTAAATGAACTTATAATTGGCCATAGAGTACACACACTGCTAGTGCCTGGCCGTGTGTTGACGAGCTGCCTAGCTGAGCACAGAGCATTTTGTATTTTGTAATTAAAATGTCGCTCTGTGCGGTGTCTTTTTCAATAGTTATCGCAGCTGCCACATAAAGCAAATAAAGTGATAAACGAGCACTGCTCATTGTTGTCGATGGCTATGCAAAAACTATAAAAAAAGGCGAGTAGTCACTGCAGCCACTGAGGCAGCCCGGCCCAGTTTTCTTTTTGCAAACGCCAAGCTAAGCAAATAATAATAAACTTTCACGCCCATTAATTGGCTTTGCGTGTTTTTCCTCAGCTTCTGCAACTGGCAACTGGCATCTGGCAACTGGCCACTGGCCACTGGCAGCCGACAAGTGAGCAGAGGATGACGTCGACGTTGCCTGGCGCTTGACCATTTTGGTAATTCGTCAGCAAATATACTACACAAGAGTAATGCTCTGGCGGCGGCCATGCGGCCATGCGGCCATGAAGCCTGCGAAATGCAACGCCATGTCACAAAAAAAGGTCATAAAACAACTTGCAAACAAAACTAAAAACACTTTCACTGCAACCTTGAGACAAGAGCAACAGTCGTTGGCAGCTCTGCTCTGCTCTCTTGTGCTCTGTTGTGCTGTCCATCTGTCTGGCTGTCATGCAACTGTGGCTGTCTTCGGGCTGGACAGCCGCCCAATTAACCACATTTGTTTCAGGCTTGTTACATAGTTCGTGGTGCTCTCTGCCTTGTGAGTGATTTCGTTTCAAGTTCGATTATGCAAGCCAAAAAGTTCTGTGCGTGGCCAGACGGAAATGAAAGACTTAAGCAACAAACTCGTTTGGGCTGCCCATCGGCTTGAGATGCTGCTGCGGAAACGTAGCTGCCCATTGCAACGAACTAAATTAACAAAATCATATATCACTGGGCAATTGGGCTGCGCAGCGACCTCCCAGCAAGACGACTCGCAGCTCGGCCCCTCGCTGTGGAGCTGCAGCTTGTTGCTGGCCTGATTTATGTCTTGCACCAAATGAAATGAATTGTGTAACCCTTTTTTTTTTTTTTTTGCTGGGCATGAAGCAAGTTAACGCGAATTTCATGTTTTTGATCGTGGGCAGCAGCAGCAGCAGCAGCAACACGCAGCAGCAACACGCAGCATCATCATGTGGCTGTCTGGCTGGCTGAGATGCTGCAGATGCTGCTTATCGCTGACGGCGCATCGCTCGCACGTTGCAGCCATAAAGCAAATCAAATTGCAACAATTGTTGGTAATATGTTAATAAATGTTTACCTTACTTTTCGAACAGCAGCTTCACTTTCATTAGCCAGAGCGCGATTCTGAATGAGCTTCGTTTAAATTGAATTTATTGCAAGCTTCATACCAAATGTGGAGCCTGCAATTTCACAAGCAGAGCAAAAGCGACGTTAATCAGCTGCAATCCTACGCAATTTTCACTTGTATTACTTTGTTATCGTCTGCTGATATCGTTGCGTTTTGGGTTACTTTCGAAAGCTGCAGTGCCAGAGATTATGCATATAGACATATTTGGTGTAGAAGCCAGCAAGTGTCTCTGATATGTAATGAGACTTGAAGGCCAATAAAGCGGATAAGATATGTGAACCAAAGCAAAGAAGGAGTTAAGATAACTTTATAATATTATATAAATATTAATTAAGCTAGTTCAGTCTTACTCTTAGTTTTGTGAGTGAGGTGAGACTGGGTTTAAGATCTTTTAATGTCAATTTTTATATTACTAATAAATCACTGATTAATACATACTACTGTAGTTGGTAGAAACCATTAGTTTGGGTTATATAAAATATATTTTCTTCATATAAAAAGATTTCAAGCATACGCGCAAGAAAAGATATCGTACAGGACAAGCAATCAGTTAATGTCACGACGAATGTGACAGACGCGCTGTACGGACTGCATAATACTTATTCAAGGTCCAAGAACAGCTCAATCTCTGTTGCTCAAGTACTCAAGTAGGAATCTGTAGTGAGTTGAGTTTTCCATGTTGGAGCTCCAGCTTTAGATATAGACTTGTTTCGCACCTCTTAAAAACACACCTCTTAAAAACAAAATACATATCATGGGCGTTACTTGACATTTTTAAGTCTAGGGTAAAATTTTGTCTAGCTAGACAGACATGCTGCGAAACGGGTATCTCAGTGCTTATACAAACTTAAAGCTATGTTCTCATATTTTACTTTTACTTGATTTAGATTCAGTTTAGCTTTTTCAACTATAATTGGAATCTTGTTGACTGAGTGCTCGCGCTATTAATCATAGCTAAATGGAAAATGGCAAATGCCAAAGTATTAAGTGCAATTAGCCCAATAAATGAAAAACTTATCAATTATTTATAATGAATTTATATAATTCTTCACACAGTGCTAAACAAAGTTCAGCTGGCTCTGGTCTTATGCAGCTGAAAGCTGAAAATTCCCAATGATTAATATTGTGAAATATTTAATTGGAAATTATTTAGCAATTATAGCTAGAACCTTGCATCATCATTTAGCAAAAATGTCTAATTAGTTAGAGCTAAAAAAAAGATGATGAAGAAAACAAATTATATGTACGTAGCTAAATACAAATTTATGCCTAATGACCCGACGTTATAGCAAAACCAACAAACAAAAGGCGGCAACGGATTTGTCGACAACAAAATATTCTCATGATTGTCAATTGACAACGTCAGCTTTTGTAGCTGGCGGACCGTAAAGTAAAGCGCAGTAAGCCAGCAATACACAAACTTATGAGTATTAGCCGTGAGTTTGGCATTTTAGCCAAATATGGCGCTGGATTGAGCGGCAATTTATGTGATTTGTGCGAGATTTTGGCAAATGCTGTGCCACAGTGCCCATTGACAATTGACTTGTTTCGGGGAGAGACCAGCCAGAGACATGCGACGATGAGGCATGTCCGATCTGAGCTCCAATAGCGTCCCACGACTTGTGTATGCTTGGCCGGCCACACCAACCGCAACGACAACGACAACGGCAACTGCGACAGCAACTGCGACAGCAACTGCGACAGCAACTGCGACAGCAACTGCTACAGCGACTGCGGCTAATACAAAACTTTATGGCTTAAATCGCATTTGTTCGTCTCAGAACAAAATCAGCTTAAGGCCAGGGGAGCTAAGATCAAATACAGTAGCTCATGCGGTGTTGGCTTTTCTATTTTGAAAAGAGAAACGCACTCGCAGCAGTCATAAAGTCAGGCATTAAGCCTCGGTGCGCAGCGCGTGGGCAGCTGAAAGGCCAAAGAAGTTGGGAGAGTTGAGGTTGGCTTAGGTCAAGGCGAAGATGCATTTACTGAGCGCAGGCACTGTGCGCCTGCGACCTTGGTGCCTGTTGGGGCCTCAACCACGCACAACAACTTAATTTGCCCATAATGAGAATCAGCTGGATGGGCAAACAAGCGTTGCTGATTTTCCACAAAAGGGCGCGCGCTGCTCTTTTCGTGGTAATCCTGCAACCATGAATTATTATGCGCCCCAGCCGCATTTAACCATTTAACAAAATGCCCAGCGAGCCACGGCCATAATCATTGTAGAACCTTGAAGTGCATTTTTAATGCCAGTGCTTGTCTGATAAGATTAAGTTATGAAAAGACTGCGCCCAGCCACGTTGTTAGCAACAGGCCGCTCGACTGATGAGCGTCCCGACCAGACCAGACCAGACTAAGACTCAATGTGTCTGTGTGCGTGTTTGCGAAAGTGCTTGGGCTGGGTCTCAAGTGTGTCTACATGACTCTCACTTTTAGGCCACCACAGGACTGCGTGGCCCGGAGTTGGCCAGAATGGCTAGGCTAAAAACCACTTTCCCGTCTAAAGCCAAATTGTGGCACGACAACTGCAACAACAACAACAACAACAAAAACAATTTTAATGTACATTTAAATGTCGAATTTGCAAATTGTTGCCTGTTGTTGTTCAATTTCAATTACGTTCGTTGCGCAATGCGTCGTTGCGTTGCCGTTCCGTGGCCAAAATAGTCATTGGCTTTTGTCTTACTTTGGCTCTGGGCCCGCGCAAATTGTTTCCGCCTCTTGCAACTTAATTGTCTTCAACAACAACATAATTCGGCTAGAGTTACTAGCGCCAAAGAGTAACAGCAATTTATGTAAGTTAATTTCAATTTGTTTCGGCTCTGTTTTTGCACTCGACTCTTCTAAGCGTTGTGTGTGTGAGAGAAAGAGGGTGAGACGGCCCAAAAAAAAAAAAAAAAAAATGAAATAAAAATGTTCCAGAAATATGCCAATTCACGCAGTTTAAAACATTTGTTCGACATTTCGCAGCGGTATTTCAATGCCGCACAAAAGAAAGGCATTCATATGCCGCAAACAAACAGACAATGCCAGCAAGAGGTCTCAATTCCCGTCGAGGTTGTTGACCTTGTCGGTAGCATTCCATATCTGCCCAAGACTAACGCCAACACTCTTTGCAGCCAGCAATTAACTTATTTTTGCAGCTGACTAAGACAAACTGAGCCACTGATTGCAATCACCGCGCAGCGCGCCACACAAGTTGCCACAGAGTTGCCACGGACTCGCACTATATCTCTTTATAATGGAATTGAGCCAGCACGTGCCGCACAAAATATGCCAGAGCCTGGCCAAAAGTAAGCCAAATGCGAGACATGAGCCATGCCAGTCAATGCGATGTTCTAGCTGAAAATCATTGCATGCATCGCTAGCTCAACGACATGCAAAACGCTGACTAACCAACTGAGACGGCCAATGAAATGAATACAGGCATTCGAAAGTACTCACTGGCTGAAAGCGATTGCCAATGTGGTGGTTGCTCGCCAGTCTAGTTGTTGTGTTTTTGTCTAGTTGTCTAGTTGTTGTTGCTGGCGATTTCCGCGAAATGCTTGCCATGATTCACTGAACACCGAACCGACTGTGGCATGTACTTTTGCTCTTGTACGAGTACTTTTGCTCGTAATTTATATGTAGATTTTTGCCACGGCATATTGTATGTTCGATTTGATTTGCAACTGTCAATATGTTTGTTAGCATTGTCCATGTGATTGTGATGGAAAGTTGCAGCGATTGCCAGCAACTGCCCAGTCACTGATTGTGCTCTATGTGGCTCACGGCCTGGCCTAAGACACAAAGCACAAAGCAATGGGAAGCGAAGACAAAAATACCCTAGAAAAGGTAAAGTAATGACTGATAATCTCATCTTTGAGCTATCATGCTTTTAGGGTTAGAGTTGAAAGTTTATTCTTTACCCCTACATGGATTAAACTGTATTATATAGATTTCAAAATGAGCCTAGCTGAGCAATGAATCCATATCAATTTGAACTGCATTTGAGATGAAGAAATCAATGAACTCGCACTGTGGAAAGACTTTAGTATAAGATGTAGACTAAGCCCCTTCCTTCCTTAGTATAAGATGTAGATGGAAATCCTTCCACAGTAGCAGCTACCCTTGGACAACTCATCAATTCAGACTTCAAACTCGGCCAACGAAAGTAATTCCTCTGCCTTTCACAGAATAAGTTTTAGTCTCTTTCTCAGCTATATTGAGCTCAACTTAATCTCAATCAAATCACTGAGAAACTTCAAGTCAAGTTTTGAATCTACATTAAATTATTGACTAACTAGAGGCTGAGTTGCTCATCAAGCTCTAGGAAGTCCTCAGACAGTTCAAATTATTCCAGTTCATGCAAAGCATTGATAACAATTTGGACACTGGGTATTTCCAAGTCTAATAACTATATTTATTTATTTTTTGTTATTTTCTTTTTATTGCTTTGAAATATTTTTACTAATTGCACATGAACAACGTTTATCACTCTGACAACATCGACAACAACAGTTGTTGCTGTTGTTGCTGCAGCTGTTTCTGTCTCTATCCCTGTCTCTGACTCTGTCTCTGTCCTTGTCTGTTGTTGTTATTATTGTTGAAGCTGTTACAAGGAAAACTCATAAGCATTATCATTAACAATATTATTGTTGTTGTCATCAACAACAACAACGACACCAACAGCAACAGCCGCTGCATCATCAACAAGCACAACAAACGGAGGAGCCAAGAGGTTCATGAAATTGCCGGACGCTGCTTGCGCATAATCAGCAAGGCATTTAATAATTTTTATGTTTATATATATATTTTTGTAAGCTTTTTTCCTTCTTTTTTTTACGCCCACGCAGCAACGTTTTGTCTGGGAAAGTTGTTGTTGCTGTTGGTGTTTGCGCTTTGCAGTTTGGTGCAGTTGTGGCTGTTGTTGCTGCTGTTGTCGTTGACGGCGTTGATTTGTCGTTAAGTTTGCGTTAAGTGACCATCATTAGTTAAATATGTGCATTTTTCTTTAAGGATTTTCGCGTTTTTCTTTCGAGATAAACACTGTGAATGGCCGTTGTTCCGCTGTTGGCGGCCTGCCATCAAATTGCCATAATTCATGGCCAGCAGCGACAACTTTCCTTTTCCTAGCAGTTTCACTGCGCTGCTACCTTAAATTTGTATTTGCTGATTTTCAAATTTGTGTCAGAGAATTGGCCAACATTAATTGAATTAGCTGCCAGCTTAGCCCATAAATTGGCATTGGCATGTCATTAAAATTAGTTGGCTTTAAATTAGCTGCAGTACGAACGGAAGCAGAGGCTGCCGCAGAGGCTGCTGCTGCTGTAGTTAGTCAAATGAAATTGAAAGACAATTAACCTGATTAGCGTGCGGCCGGCAACATGTTGCCGCAACATGCATGTGTTGCTACTGTACTGCGATAGCGGTACATTCGTATCGCTAGGAAGTCATACACTTGAGCTCTGACTAGCAGCTAGGCGAGATCATTAATCACAGGCTGGCCGGGACTGCTGCGCGGATACGTAATTTAGTGGCCATAAATAAAAGAAACTTCGCACAGAGTTGCGAGTGAAATTGAAATGTTTAAGCGATGAGACAAATGCTCGACTTGATTGGAGCACAGCTTTAGCCTTCTTGTTGTGGTTAGTGTTGTTGTTGTTGCTGATGTTGTTTCTTTTAGTCTGTTTTGGCACTTGCTGAGTCGGAATTAATGACATTTTGCATGAGTTTCGATGTTGTTTATGAAAACAGCATTCAGTTCGCATTTACAGTTGCTCAGGCTGATTGATGCATACGTCGCTTGTAGTTCATATATATTTATCGCATATTGCCGTCCCCATCCCTCCGCAGAGTCATATAGCTCACGCACAGCTGTCTGATAAACAAAAGACTTAGGCAACGAACTGGGTTGCTGCAGCGCTCATATTGTCTCTGTGGCCATTTTTATGCTTTTATGACAGCAATAGAACATAAAATTGAACTACCATCCAACAGCAACGGCAACAATCCGTAAAAATGCCTTTTGTGTTCACACAAACGAGAGAAAAAATGTTGGAGAAAGTGTTGCAGGGGGCTTCGGCCAAACTGCGCCGTTTGCCACATTGTCAACGCTGTGACATCTGCGAGGAAATAGTAAAAATAAATTATTGCTAAAATAAAAATCAAGAAAAAATCAAGAAGAGAGCTGGCAGCCATCCAAGTCGGTAGGCCGCGTCTCTCGTAATTTCAATTAATGTGGCTTATAAAAATAAACTTTTAGTGCTTTGTGCCTATTTCCCTGGCTGGCTGTCCGGCTGTCCGGCTGCCCGGCTGTCTGGTATTTAATTAAAACATGTGACGGCATTTATGATGGGTGGGCGACTGGGGACAGCGCTTCATGCGTTATAAACAAAGGCAACAAGCAACAGCAATAGCAACAGCAGCTGCTGCCACAGCGTTAGCAACAAGATCAGCAACTCTTGGGAAAAAGTGTGAAAGAAATGCCTCAAGCGTTGAGCATCGCTCCAATGCGCAGCGGAATTTGAAAAAGAAGTGAAATTTTTGCCGTACTCTCGTGTGTGAGAACCGCAAAGCAATTAATTTGTATAAAATACACTACGGCCATCATAGCAGACGACTCGGGTAGCCACAGCCATACGACGATATAAAACACTTGTAAAAACTTTGTAGCAACTATAAAAGAAATAGCCAATTTTATTTTTAATTAAGTACGGCTCAGATTGCTTTACAACTCTTACTTAAGTTTCAATTTACACTGGCTGTAACAGTAAATTTGTTAATATTAAAATAATAAAATAAATTACTTGCAAATGAAATGCCTCTGGCAACTGAATACTTATTTATAGTTAACTACAGAGTAGCAATTAGTCAGTCACAAGTAACTAAGTGTATACCCTGCACGTATACCAGCTGGGACTTTGGGGCATATTGTTGTCGGCATGCAGGAAGTGGGAGTGTCTGCACAGAGAAATGAAACAGTCGAGTTGATCTAGCCGCTGTTTGTCGTTCTATCAGCTCAGCAGTCAGTTTATAGCGATCATAATGGGTGTCCCACAACTCACGCAAGAAATAATGAGTGTCCCAAAATTCACGCAAGAAAAGTTCAGGGTCATTTAAAATGGAGCGATACACAAAAGTCAAACGTATTCTATATAAATTACTAAAAAACTTTAAAAACTTTAATTATAAACTTTTGTTTTCTATCAAAAGTACTTCTTGCGTGTATTTTGGAACATCTTTCAGAGCATGTAAGAGACATAGATGTTACACGTCGATGCTCCTATATCAACCACATACAGATTGTTTCATATAATCAGTAACTTATCTTATCTTTGTCGATCTCCTTATGCTCTCCTTTCAGAGTTAGAGAATACATCTTTATATTCCACTAAAGTATACCCACATACAAAGTATTCCATAATTTGACACCCCTCTCCATTCATCCCCATAGCTATTTATCACTATTGTCAGAAATCTCAATTTTTTGGCATGAAACCTAGTTTTCAAGCTAGAGCTTTCAAGTTTTGCACATATATTTGTTATATTAACATATAATTTCGGATTTTGGTCAGACTCAAGTTTTGTACCAATTTATATTTGGTTATCCAAGCCCCAGCCTAGTAAAACAGCAGCTTTACATATTCCACAGGGTATCTTCTAGTCGGGCACTCACCACTCACCGCTCTTACTTGTTTTGTCTTTAACTAATTTTTCCTTTCAGCCAAGTTGGTAGCAAAAAGCATTTTATAAATTAGAGCAACACTTGCTGCGCTGCTTGCGGCTGCTGCTGCTGTCGCTGCTGCTGCTGTTGTTACTATTGTTGTTGTTGGCGTTACCGCCTTAATGCCGCACCTTGCATGTGAAAATCTTTTCACGCCTCGGGCCTGGCATCATGCGAAAAACTAATTTCGGCGCACACGTCGTAAGTCTTGGCTCTGCAGTCGCATGGAGCGACGACTCTCGATGCCGGAAGATGTTTCAATTTTGTGAAAAATCGCAACAATTAAGTGATTCAGGTGGCCTGATTTCCTCGCCAAGCGGGGCGATCTGTGTGTCGGGCTCGTTTTTTGTGTGTTTGGGTCAAGATTCGATGACATCATTTCACTGTGGATTTTTGCATAATTTGTCTAAAATGGTCAAAAGGCATTTGAGCACTGAAATCGAACATAAATCGCCAGATGTTTGTCTCGAGTGCCAGTCACAGACGCAAAGCCAACAAATCAATCAAGCCTGTGGCGGGGGAATCACTTGACATTTGACAGATAATCCACGAAGTAGCTACATTGGCTGCGGCACGGCTAACAGCGTTCTCAATCGCAGCGTTTATTGGCGCCATCAGATCAGCGCCGCTGCTGCTCCAAAAACAAACGACTTAGGCAACGAACTTGGGGCCGCATAATTGATGAATTCGCCTAAATAAAGAAAACAACTGAGCTTTTCTTCCAGCAGGTGAAATTTTCCAAATTATTAATGATAATGACTTTTTACGCCAGCGCAAATATTTGAGCAGCACTACGCGGCCAGAGTGGCAGTGCCGGGACACGGACCCCAGACCTCAGTCCGATGTGTAAACTGACCCACTAAGCTGGCCGCACAGACGCTGTTGGACATTTGGCCAATGTTGTTGTTGTTGTTGCACCAAGTGCAAAATGTAAATGAAAACTGTGTGCAGCAGCGCCCAGCGGCGACCCGACACCACCAACATCACCGCCACCAGCAGCAGCAGCCATCGACAATTGTTGCAATAATTTAGTAATTTTTTTTGCCTCTCTTGTGCAATTTCATAAATTTGGATTTTTGTGCCCAGTGGCCAGCGCTTGCCACACATTTCCGCGTAATCATCATAATTTTTCATGATTTTCCACGATATTTGATTTAATGCATTCGCTAATTCAGTGAAGTCCACGGCGATATCCATGCCAAAACGGCGCATTTGAATACATTTCAATTTGGACAGTTCCACTGATGACGACGACGACGACGACGATGACTTCATTAGCTCAACTCGTTTTGCCAGCAAAAGTGTTTCTCGATTTCTTGATTAATGCTGGCGAAATGACGGGATCGATGCCAAGACACAGTTTCTATATACATATATGCGTGTGTGTGTGTGTGTGTGTGTGTTGCCTTAGCTTAAACTCTGTATTGGCACAGACTCTGCCGAGTCTCTGTAGAGTCTCGGAGTCTGCCCCGACGCCCAGGTGTCAATTATCATCATCTTGAAGCCCGCTCGCCTGATCGCTTTGCCAGAATTATTATGTAAGTTTTTGGCATATTTAAATGATTTATGGCCCGAGGCATTGGCCATTGGCTCTGCGCTTTGGCTGTCCAGCCTTTGCTCTTGGCTTTGCCTTTGCCTCGTCTAAGATGTTAACGTTCAAGTTGAAGTTGATGTCGGCATTGGCAGCGGCATCCACATCGGTGTCGGCGTCGGCGTCAGCGTCGGCGTTGACTTCCTGTCCCTGGCAGACGTTTGAGGAGAACTTTTCATATGCGGGACTTGAACTTTTGGGGGCGCTAAGGGGGCCCATTTGTTATCGGTGGTAAAAGTTGCAGGCACTGAAATATTTTACAGTTGTGTGTCATGAACTTTAATGTTAAGCATGTTTACGTTGCTGTTGTTGCCGGTGTTGTTGTTGCAGTCAATTTTTATGCAGTTTTCATTGCGCCTGCCGATACCTTTAAATGTGAGCAGTTCATGGGAACAACATTTGAGAAAGTCGTTGTTATTGTTGTTAATGCAGTTGTAGCCGCTGCTCGTTGTTGTTGCTGTTGCTGTTGCTATTTGATGGTGTTAGGTGGCAAAGCTCGCAAACGTGCTGAGGTCGCATGGCAATCCTCATACATAATTACACGTGCAAAATCTTATGTCTGACATTTTTGGGTTAACGCGACAAAGCATCGCTTGATTGTCAGCCGTCGCAATTAACGGCACGTTTAATAACTCAATCGCCAACAAACACCAGCGATGAATGTACCCAACTGACCCTCATCAATATAATATGCAATAATTACGAATAGTCAGCGCTGGCGACCGAGCCAAATGCGAACCCGGCCAACAATTTACGCTATAATCATTGCCATTTATGAAATCAGTGTAAAGCATTAATAGACTCGTCAGCGCAGTTGTTGTTGTCAGTGTTGAGCTGAAGACAGGCGTGTGAACTTGATCAGCCACAAAAAAACAAACGACGCGACGCAGAGCCAAGCCAACCGCAACATCCACATTAGATCTTAATTTAAAATATCGCCAAGTAATATGTGTACTATAGGAAACTCAATCGACACTTGGATGCTCTATAACGACTTCAGGTATTTCAGCTTATAAGAATTTCGCTATCGGGTATAGTCGACTGAATAATACGTGTCTTTTGGATTTTTATAACATTGCCATTAACTGATGGCCACATAATTTATAGGTCTATATGTCGAGGACTTCAACAGTAATTCTAATGTCTAGCTTGGTTTTAGAACTATGATATATATAGTTTAGTTTCATTCGATCTGTAAGAGTATCAGCATACATAATGAATCATAATTTTTACACTCATTCTCGAAATGAAAGACTATATTGGTTTTGTGCAATATCCGTCCGTCCGTCTGTCTGTCCGTCTGACCGTCCCTACGTCTGTCCATATGAACGTAGACCATTTCGCCGCTATTGAAGCTTTAGACTTTAAATTTGCAATATACTCGTCCCTTGTCAGATAAAGTGTTAACATTTTCCCGATTCACCCCTTGGAGCGTGGCAAATCCAGTATCTGAGAAATGATATTATTGCTAGTGCGAGAAGTTTGAAATTTGGAATGCATAATCGTGTTGGCATATCTGCGCCAATTGGAGGCGGGACAGACTAGGCTAGGACTGTATATTCGACAGTTTAAGCACGTCAGTTGCTGTTAAGATCACATTGAAGTTGGAGCGTGGCAAGTCGGACTTAACTATATAGTGTTTTGTCTACGAGTTCTAGCTGAAAACTCGACGACTCAATGGGAAAGCTATACACTCTTTAAATTTGGTTAGTAATAGTGGCATATATATGAGTATAAATTACAAGTCTTGCTTGGCATAGAGACAGATAACTGACAGACAGCCAGATTCACATTCCACACAACTAATATGCTCTTTACACGCTCCGAAGAGAGTATAACAAAAATATGAGGCAACTCAGCATAATAATAGATAAGTGTAATAAATATATATTACAAATGTAATATAAATTATTATATATAAAAGTGTAACACAAACATCTAAAATTTGGCTAAAATTTCCATTGGGTAACATTTGAATTCGAAAACCTTTCAATCCATTCTCCATTGACAACTGCGAAGATAATCTTGGCTAGCACATTGAATGCCCACAGATCAAACGAGGGGAATCCGTTAAGATCGAGCACGAGTTAATTGCTCAGTTTGTGGCCGGTTGGAATAGTATTTCAATTAGTTGCGGCAAAGGTGAGGCGAGGAGAAACGTGACTCGCGCTTGGCCGGGCCAGCAGCGAGCAGCGAGCAGCGAGCAGAAGAAAGTCGAAGCGCCATGTGGACAAAAGAGGTCTGTTTGCTTAACCCCGTCGAGTGTTGGCGAATTTATGAACATAAAGCAGCGTTTATGCGTGCGGCTTATATGCAATAAAGGTAACTTAGTGCCAACAGTGTCATAAAGGCCGATGCCACATAAACCACGCATAACAACAACTCCAGCGGCAGCAGTGGGCAAGGGGCGAAAACTGAATTCAATAACTGAATTTATGTGCAAAGACTAAAAAAGCGTAGCAGCCAGGCAGCCAGGCAGCCAGCCAGCCAGGCTGACTCGCTCGATGGCAGGCAGGCATATTGCCAAAAGCGAAAATAAAATTAATAATCACAAGAATTTCACTTTTCACGCAACGACACAAAGCAACAACAACAACAACACAAACTACAACATGATCATCATCATCATCATCATCATCGTCTGCCTTGTCACCCACAAAAAAAAAGCGAACGCAGTTGCATAAATTTATTGAAATTTGCATTTCGGTTTTTGGAGCTGGCGACGCTTTTGTTGTTGCTTTTGGCCTACAAAAAAAGAGAGAAAAAATATGGCATCGATTGATCGCAACGCAAGATATTTCAATTAGCGTAAATACATTTTTGTCGCTGCTCGAACGGACGGACCGGACAGCCGCACGGAGGACGGAGGCAGACGGCGCATTCAGATTGGCAGACGAGCTGCGTCCAAAGAGAAATCGCAGATCTTTGGCAGTCGCTTGAGCAAACGCAGCGGATGCGTGAATGAAGTAACGATATAGTTGTTGTTCACCAAATAGCCAGAGCTAAGAAGAGAGTGCTCTAAGTTTAATTCTTAAGTAAATTAAATAAGTTTGTTTTATTTTTGTATAAAATTGAATATAAGAATATAACTCTCTAAAGTCAACACAGGGAATCAATACTTATCGATAATGAGTAAATAATATCAAATTTAAAATCTCAGTGCTTATCGATAAAGAGAAAAAAAGAAAGTCTATCGGATAAACAAAATTTAAAACACCGATGCTGATCGATAATGAGGAATGGAAGAATAAATCGAACATAGAAACAAATTTTAAATTTAATACATTCTTTATATTTTATGGTAGAGATCGGCTTAGCTAGGTGAGCTGATTCTAAAAGCGTCTCTTCCTGCTTACTACCGTTGTTACCCTGAACTCCACCCCTTTTGCAGGTACAAGAATTTCGATCTATGCCAGCTTCTTAGATAATTCACTGCAAAATGTTAATTTATATGTACATAAATAATCTGTATTTGTTGAAGACAAATAATAATTAGTCTAAGGCAAACACCGTAATTTGATATGCTATAATTTGTATAGAGTTTACTGCGGAGCATGACAACTTGCTGAATGCTACGCGCACGTGACCTAAATCGTTTTAATATAGCAATTCACAAAACATTATACAAATCGATGCCAAAGAGCAATCTACCATATCGAATAGCGTTTATAGGACCAAAGTTTGTTTCCGGATGAGGCTGGTATCAAGGATCTTCCGGCGTTATAGTGACGCGCATCTGCTTAACGCCCCGCAAAATGACGATATCCAATTCCTTTTTGCCGTCTGCCAGCGCGTCGTAAACATCGGATGAATTCTTAATCTCCTTCTTATTGATGTGCGTCACAATGTCACCTGGCTGCAGACCACCACTGCAATTAGAGTAGAGAATATATATTACAATAAGGATTGTCATTTGTTTATGAGGCAGTCTACCTGTGCGCGGGCGAGCCCACAATCACCTTCCACACGAGGACGCCGTGGGACAGGGTGTTTGGCATGTTCTGCGTTCTCGACTTGAGCTCAAAGAGAATGTCGGGGGTTAGGGTGAGCATTGTGATGCCCATATAGCGTTTGACAGGATAGCCCGTCTTGTAGGCGGAGCCCTTTTTACGACGCGCTGCGGCACGCTCCAGGAACAGCTTGACATAGTCTATGGGTATGGCGAAGCTGATGCCGGCAGTGACTTTCATGGAGTTGACCCCAATGGCCTCGCCGTCCAGGTTGACCAGCGGACCGCCGGAGTTGCCGAAGGTAATGGCAGCATCTGTTTGCAGGTAATTAATGTCGCGATTGCGCAGGCCCAGCTCCTGCGAGGCACGCTGAGTCGAGCTGATGACGCCAGCCGTCACCGTGTTGCTCAACGCCAGCGGGCTGCCCAGGGCTACCACCCATTCCCCCGAACGCAGCGTGTTGCTCTTGCCCAGCTTCATCACAGAGAGATTGTTCACTTGGATGCGCAGCGTCGCCAGATCGGACGTTTGATCAACGTCCTCGATGGTGGCGGGAAAAGTGCGTCCGTCGGACAGGCGCACCTGCACCAGTGTGTTGGGCTTGTTGATCACCACATGGGCATTGGTGAGTATCAGGCCATTCTGCTCGATGACGAAGCCAGAGCCGTTCGATGCCGTGATGGGCTGCCCGCTGAAGTAGTCGAAGTGCCGCGTATCCTTGATCTCTATGTAGACGACAGAGTCGGCGCAGCCCGCGACAACATCTGCAATGAAATTGAATTCGCGCCGGCGACCTTGGAGTGCGCGCGCCGAGATCGTCGGGGTCAGCTCCTCGCGCTGTGCCACCATAGTGCTTGCCAGTGCACCAAGCGAGAATGGCACGAAGAAACGAATGGCGCTGCGCCAACTGAAGTCTCTGAATCCATTTTTTTTGTAGTTGTTGCCGTTGTCGTCGCCGTTTTTGCTGCTGTCGTTGTTGTTGGTGGTGTTGTGGTTGTTGGCGTTTGTGTTGGGACTGCCGACTGAGTTGTTGATTGCACTATGAGCGGAATTCGTACGACAGTAGATCAACGTGGGCGTGCATCGTTTCAAGAAGACATTCAGTTTGTTGATGCTGCGCAGCGCCATTAATTTCTGTGAGTATATATCAAAATGTGATTGTTATTGTTATTTAATTTGTGCTTCCATTTGTGACTTGGCCGCACAGCTGTTTGACACATTCAGCAAGCAAGCTGCCTGCTGTGTCACGCAGATAGTTTATCGATAGGTATTTTGCGAAAGTTGGACATGAATTTTTTATAGCGGAATTGTTGTTCAAAGATACCTTTTGGTGGCACACTCAACATTAATGAACGTATTATAAATAAAAATAGCTACTACTATATTTAATAAAAAACACTGAGTTTGCTAAGCTCCTTTCACACTCAGTCTGTATGTTGTACGACCATTGTTACGTGTATGGCCCGATAGGTCGTGTTGCTTTTATCGACTCGCTCAGAATTGATATACTCTCATACGATTACAGTTGCAAACCAGTTGAAGGAGTGAAACAATAATGGAACGAAATTGATTGCACAAAATATAGTTTTAATCTTAATTGTGGTGTTGAAATGTCGCAAATAATATAGCAAACGCCTAAGCCATGATGGAAGTGTTCCAAACTGAAACGCATTACATATTTGTGAAGCGCGACAAGAGTCTGTGGTGGAATCGCAAGACGTCGGAATTTACAATAAAACCAGGTAAATGCGGAGATGAATCATTATTTAGATGCAAGGCAGCAGCTGTTTTTTGGGTATAATTAGTCGTTGTCATTGCTTAGCCACTATGTCACCTTATTTGCATTGCCCTCACGTTTTAGCTCTCGAAAGCGAAAACGTAAGCTCAGGCAACGTCAATGTGCATAAACGCCTGCAATTGCGTGCGTGTGTGTGTGTGCGTGTTGCTCTAGTTTGTCTCTGAATGTCAAGGGTGGAATGGGAGCTGGAAAGACCCAGCTTTTGTCGCCCACTTTTACAGTTAGCTTTGTCTGGTTGCTTTGTTGTGGGCGTTTGCGTCTGATTTGTGCCGTGCGTTTTACAGTAAGTGCGATTTAATGCGTCGTGAATCTGTAGATACATGGATAACAGTAAAGTACAGTGGGCGCAGAACATATTTAATATGGCAATTTTGAGGTCTCAGCTCCAATCGTTTGTTCTACCTTAATTAACTATTCCCACTCAATCCTGGTCCCCGCCCAAATGACCTTTCATGTTGGCTACTGTCCATTCCAAAGAGTGTTTACTGTACATCCACCATTAACTATTCCTGGAGTAATCAGTCGTGTGCATGTTGACTCTATTTACGCGGAAGTCGCTATAAAAATAGCTCAGCTATCAATTTGTACGAATGTCCTTCTAATTGGCCTTCGTTTAACGTCCTGTTGATTGCTCGTTGATTGCGCAGGCGAAACAATTGCAGTAATTTGGTTAGCACGCAATTTAATATCCATTTAAGAATAAACTCAGAGTCCGTTTCCCTCGTTGAACTCCATCCGCAGCCATGAGTCACGCCGAATGCCGCGCCTCAGCGTTAGACTTTGACCTTTGGCGCTGTGAAAGCTTTAAATTCACTTGTCTAAACATAAATCTCATTCAAGGTTACAGAAGCTGTTTTCCAAGTTCAAATTACTAATTTCTACAAACGGTTTTACGATAAAAAAAAAAAACTGTTTGTAGTCTTAATCAACATTAGCAGCTTGACGATCAGTTTTCAGTTTCTACAGTTCCTCATTATTATTTATTATTATTTTATTTTGTTTATTGCACGAAAGTTACTCAATTATACCGTATAGTCTATACGGTTCTCATTATCTAATTTCTAATTGAGGTATTTCAATTTATTAACTTATTCCATTTATTTATTAAATTTATTTATTCTATTTATAATTTTTTTTTTTCAATTTATTTATTTAATATTTTTTTTTCATTCTGCAATTTATTTATTTTATTATTATATTTTTTTTTTAAATAATAATCTGTATGCTTTTCTATTTCCAATTATTTATTTAATTTTTATTTTATTTTTTATTTTTATTTAATTTATTTTCTACCCCCTAAATTAAGTTTATTCACTTTTAATTTAGCCTGAATTCGCCTTCCCTCTCTCTCTCTCTCTCTCTCTCTCCGATACGATCTATCGTCCCATGTATTACGCCTAATATATATTATAATGGCTGTGCCATTTTAATATCGTATATATACACGATACTTAAGTGGTACTGGCTTCACTTATTAGATTTATATATTTTTTATAACTGATAAGCTTGTCTGCTGCTGCAATAAGATAAGATTAAGAGGAAATTGGTTTGCCTTGAGCTTATTTTGTTGTAAAATTTCTAACCATTCAGCCAGGTCACATCCGCCCAGGTGGCTACGGTATTAATTTTTCTCAAGGATGCGTCAGAGATGCCTTCTTAGCTTTTCTTCTATTTGCAGTACTTCCTTTTTTTTAGCTGATGGTGGATGGAAACGGTACCTCTACTTACGCAATGCGTATTGTCCGAGTATTAAAAGACACGTGAACTCTGTGATTATTCACCAGATTATATATAAAATCAGAGACTATTTAACATAACAAATATTATTTATTTAGAGCTTAATCGTTTTCTTGTAACGCAATTAATTTAATTATTAAGACTTAAAATAGAACCAATAAACCCATTATTGTCAAAGTCGATCGTTCACACTTGTGTTTGCCAGCGCTGCTAAATTGATCAAATATAAATAAATGTTATCAGAGCTTTGATAGCAATTGACGGTGACATAAATATGTGCCTCATAAAAGCAACAGCTGTGTTCAGTGACTAGCAGAGACAACATATTTACAACATACTTATACCAACTCTATTTTGTTTGCAGGATGGGATCTCAGCTCGGTGGAGGACATCGAATGTATTGGTGTTACGCATGGTATTGTGGGCGTGATCTCGCTGCCCAATGTGTATGAGCCGCATTTGGTGGTTATTAAGGAGGCGACAGCCATGGGTGTGCTATATCCGCCACACTTGGTGTACAAAGTCAAATCCATATGCATACTCAGTGCCGATGAGCCCGACTCTGATCTGCCCAACTGCACCAAGCACACGAAGTAAGTTTATCAGTTGCTTAGCATATTTAACTTTGTTAATATACTTTGCGTGATATTCTTACAGAAGTAACAGCTCGACGCCCACGCACAGCGCCTCCTCAAGCAGCAATAATGCAAGCGGAAGAACAACGCAAGCGTCCAGCACGAAGAGTACCAAACTCTTTGAGGGCATGAATAAGACTTGGGGTGTTGTCAAGAGCGCAGGGAATACAATTAAAGCCACCACACAGCAGGCTGCCAATTTGGCGACGAAACAGGTGAAGAATTCTGTGGGTATACGGGAGCCAAGGCAAATCGAGCGACGGATCACTGAGGAGCTGCACAAGATATTTGACGAAACGGACAGTTTCTATTTTAGTTTCGACTGCGATTTGACCAACAATCTGCAAAGGCACGAGGTGACTACGGATGATGTCCAGCCACAACCAGATGAGAGATTCTTCTGGAACATGCACATGATCAGGGATTTAATTAAAATGAATGTGCGTATTGGATAGTTACGGGGAATATTAGAGTGATTTTAATATATTCATGTATTGTAGGATAAAACATGGATATTGCCCATTATTCAGGGATTTGTGCAAGTAGAGGGATGCGTCATTGGCAATGACTGCTTTACCTTGTCGTTGGTCTCGCGGCGATCCCGTCATCGCGCGGGCACGCGGTAAGTCAAAGGACCTTTTTCAAATTGTGAGCAATTAATAGTAGCATTTTAATTGTAGCTATAAGCGGCGTGGAGTGGACGAAAAGGGCAACTGCGCCAATTACGTGGAAACGGAGCAATTACTCTCATTCCGCCATCATCAGTTGTCGTTTACTCAGGTGCGTGGTTCGGTGCCCATTTACTGGAGCCAGCCCGGATACAAATATCGCCCACCACCACGTCTGGATCGAGGGGTGGCCGAAACCCATCAAGCCTTCGAGCTGCACTTTACCAAAGAACTTTCCATCTACGACCGCGTATGCATTATTAATCTGGTGGAGCAGAACGGAAAGGAGAAACTGATTGGCGATTCGTATGCAGAGCATGTGATAAAATACAACAACGAACAGATAATCTATGTCACATTTGATTTTCACGATTATTGGTGAGCAAATGGGACTTATGTTCAATTCATTCAGTTGACATTTACCTTTACCCACTAGTCGAGGCATGCGGTTTGGGAACGTGTCGGCACTGATTGATGCCATTGGTCCCGAGGCAGGTGCCATGGGCTTTCACTGGCGGGATCAGCGCGGAATAATTTGCAATCAAAAGTCGGTTTTTCGAGTCAACTGTATGGATTGTCTTGATCGGACGAATGTAGTCCAAACGGCAATTGGAACAATGGTGCTTCAATCGCAGCTGGTTAAATTGGGGCTTTCGCCACCCTATTCCCCAATACCAGACCCATTGAAGTCATCCTTTATGGTGCTTTGGGCCAACAATGGTGACGTTATAAGCAGACAGTACGCAGGCACCAACGCTTTAAAGGTTGGATATTGGCTAAGAGTTTATTGTGTGATATCTAATAATCATTTCTATTGCAGGGGGATTACACACGAACGGGAGAGCGAAAGATCAGCGGCATGATGAAGGATGGCATGAACTCGGCCAATCGGTTTGTAGCATATTCAAACTACTTTAGAATGTGTTCTTTATAATTGCTAGTGCCAACACTATCTATTAACATTATGTTTTTTTTTATCTAAATACCTTTATTCCATCATAATTATTTCAATCGAAAGTAATCACAGTTGATACTGTTCCCTTGGGTTCAAATTGTTATATCTTTGAATATGGCCATCATCAACCTATCGCACTTTTATCAATCGCATTAAAAGTTATTTTTAATGACAAATTTGAACAACAAAATCCATTTCGGAATTATTTACCCATCCAACTAATATCGCATGTTTTTTCCGAACTCAACTAATTATGTATAAACGTAAACCCACTTATATGTTATTTGTTCGAGCTTCAATTTAGTTTTACATTTCACTTAAAAGTCAAACGAGTTAAAAAGGACTTTATACTCTTTAACGATATACTAACTACTCTTGATCCCACGCTTTGTACATGGGTGAAGGGTATGTCAGTACTATTCTAACAAATAGCAAGCTGCATATCTGTAAGCCCTCTTTATATGTGACTCTTAGCTAATGTCATGCCCACTTCTTCGTAGCTTTTTCATTCAAAACTTTGCCGACTCGTTTCGCCAGTGCATTATCGATCTGATGCAAGGTAAACTGCAGCAGGCGGCCGAATTGAGAGAGGATGATGTTCTAGAAACCATTATACAAATACTCACACCCGAGTCACCTCCACCATTGCGTGGATATTACAGTGCGGGCGTTCTGGGACCTGAGCTCAAATTGCTCGAGTCGATTATCTCAAGCAGGTGCGCAGATAGGACCAAAAGTGAGGCACTGAAAGCAGATCTTCCTCCAGATGGCAAAGCAATCAAATCAAAAAAATTTACACAATTACAGTTCTTAGTTGCTCCAATTGTTACAATTTTCTTGTTTCTTTCTCTATAAAAGGTATATTGCCATTCGATTTTCAATTTTATTTTATCATTTGCCATCATTCATCTGCACCTCGCTTATTTTATTGTGTTCGTTTGAGAAACCAACATTAAACATGTAAATCATCCGTACTGTTTCAGCTACTACCTAGCGCGTTTTAAGGACTCGTATCGCCAAGCTACCATCGATCTTATGCTGGGCAACCACGTTTCTTCGGAATCGCTAAGCGCTTTGGGCGGCCAAGCGGCGCCAGATGAAACTGACGGTGAAAGTGCGGAACATGCGAAATTACTAGTTGAAGATTGTCGTCGTTTATTGTTGAGCTCAGAACAGTATCCAGTAGGCGCTTGGGGCTTAATCGATGCTGATCCTAGGTAAACATATCATTCAAATCCATGTGCTATTAATTTCCAACAACTATTCTATTCCATAGCTCTGGTGATGTCAACGAAACGGAGGTGGACTCTGTGTTATTGCTTACCGACGACTGTTACATCGTAGCCGAATATGATTCGCATCTGGACAAGATTGTGCGCTTCGAGAAGGTTCAACTGTCGCAGGTGCGACTCATTGAACTCGGAATGCATCAGCAGACGAAAATCTTTCAAGGCTCCTCGGCGGCACATCTATGCCTTCGCCTGAACTACTGTGTCGATGATCAAGAAGGATACTTTCACATGTTCCGCTCAGCCAACTTGCGTTTCTTCAACAATGCGGCTTATGTTATTAAGACACAAGAGGAGCTCACAGAATCACTGACATCGATTGTGGAAATGTTTCGCATTGCTCTGGAGAACTCCGGCAATAAGGATGTGCGTTTTACTACTGGCGGTGTTTTACAGCGACGGAAGAGTAAGCTGCCACTGCTAGATGTGCCCAAGGGCATGCCTCGCAATCTCTCTGAATCTCAACTTGTGCAGTTCAGTTCCAAGGCGATTTCGAACGTCGCCGGACAGTTCTCGAAATTGGGCCAGACCTTTAAAAAACCGTCAAGCGCCGGTCAACCTGGAAACGTTGCCGCTACTCTTAACCCACAAGTTATGCGTCAATCAGAGGGCACAGTATTGGACTTCTGCCAGGAAGCCGACAAAGCCCTATTTACAGTTGGAGGCAAACAGCGCGCAAATAGCTCAAGCAGCACGGATACCGATGAGCGCGACAATAGCTTGTATGAGCCTGAGGTGGATTCGGACGTGGAAATTGCTTTGGATAAAGCCAACTACAATGAGAACGCCTTCTTGCCCTCGGTTGGAATTGTGATGGGCGGTCAAATAGAGCAGCCCAGTTCCTCAAACAGTATGCGTCAATTGGAAGAAAAGGATAGTATGTGCAAAACTGCTGAGGATGTGCTCACCATTTCTATAACAACGGTAACCGATAACGTTGGTTTGCCCAATGGCTTGCTAGAGAATGCACCACCCTTGCGGCCAATTACACCAAATCCGCAAATATGCTTACAGGCCCAAGAGGCAGAGGATTTGGATGTGGAAGGGGATAAGCACGGGCTAAGGTCGGTATTTTACATTTAATTTCCCATGTAATGTTATTGCTTTGTTCGTTGTGTTCCGGGTTTTATGTTGTTTTTAGACAATCTACCCATAGTATACTTGGTCAATACTCTACATATTTGAATACCTTTTGTTCTTTTAAATTTGTTATTAGTTACGCTTATTTCACAAATAGCTCCTAAGTTGATAAGTATTATGTATTATAGCTTTCAAATGTTCAATTGCGCTCATATATACAGAAAGTATTTATTATACCTTGTACACGTACCTTCTCGAAGCATGTGTTTTTAACATAATAAAGAAAACATTGTGTTTGTTTCTTATGTAATCGAATAGCTTACAGTTCAGAAAATAAATTTATTCATTAGTCAAAAATATAAAAGTGTTTTTTTTTTTTACAATTTATTTGCTCGCTTTTTAGTATTTCTGCCAATGAAGTGAACCTTCCGCTCGGTCAACCAGTCTATTTTGAGGCCAACAAGTTTAAGCCCATTACCAATCCACTCTCCAAGCTGGCCAAAGGTATGCAGAACATTGGTTTGAATCTGGATCCACGCAAGATTGCCAATAAGGTGAGAGTTACCTAATGACTTTTGTGTATAATAATGTTGAGACGATCTGATTGTCTTAATTGCTTGCAGACTAGTGTGCTGTCCCCTACTGCCGCATCGGCAGACAACTCTCCTCCAGGTCGCGGTCCAGGATCTCGCGATGTCTTACTGGAAATGTGGGAAACTGAGAAATGCAAGTCCAAGCTAATAGCTCTGTGAAGGGATATAAGTGATATACAAAATTATTTATTATACAAGTTTTAGAACGAAAAGTGTATTCTAGCTGTTTTACGTGGCACTTCCATATAAGGAAATCTATACTATATGTTGTTCATATATATACAATAAGTATTTTCGTTCAAGCGGCACGTATTTAATATGCTCGATGAACTGTACACGATATATGCAATGTTTGTGATTGTTACTGTAGTGCGTTAATTAACTATGTGTGTCATCGATCGACAATTATAAATATCTTATTATTATATTTGTGATCGTATGGCAAATTAAGAGAGGGAAAATATGTGTGAATAACATCAAGCAATATATGTGTATGTGTATTCCGATGAAACAGATATTTTAAACAACTTAAATATTTATACACTATGATGTAGCAAATATTTATGACATGCTTTATACAATTAACCACCAAATGCATAGATTTAATTACTCAATTAGTGTGCTTATGAATGTAAACATCTCATACGTAAAACAAAAAAGAAAACAAAACAAATGTCACAAACCAACAACAAAAAGACAAGACAAACCGAAGACTTGGCCGATACGTATGTATCTTATTTATACACGAAACACTAAAACTAAAACATTTTTTGGCTAGACTTTGACTATTTAAGAGAAACACATTATAAACTTAGCGATTTTCAATAAAAAAAAAAAAGTTTCTGAAAATTAAAATAAATTCGAAACGCTAACGAATATACAGATTAGGTATACACAGTATGTTTATTCGATTATGATGTATTTTACCAACTGTAACGTGTCTATTGTCACTCTGCAATGAAATACGAATCTGTAGTCATATATGTATGTACATATACGCCACCGAATACTTGGATATACATATATAAATATATTTGGAACACATAGTAACCACGAATATGAATTGGTTTTTATTGTCCTACACTTATCGAGTCTTTTAATTTATAGTTGTACAATGTTTTCAGTAATGGAAATAAGACAAGCAGCGTGCAAGCATCCCAGACAATATGGACATCGAAAAGGTTTTGTTGATGTTTGATGTTCAGTGACTACTTTTCTGATAGTACAGAATGTTATCAAATAATCTAATACCAGTACTCAACCAATTTTAATCTTTGTTATATATTTATATAGTAGTTTTGCCAATTTTATCAGTTGGCTTAAATGGGCACTAGGGCTTAACTTCACACCCATGATAGCAATGTGAAAATATGTTGATAGTTGTTGGAAAGCATTTCTTTTTTATCGCATATGAAAAAAATGAGGCTTAACAATAGGCAATGTAGAGAAATATTTACTGGATAACGAGATGCAGTGAATGGAGTAGTTTTTAAAATTATAATATAACATGTATTTTTCTGCTGAAAAATGTTATATAAAATGGTATAAAGCAATATTTCACTCCTCTTAACTAATGTTATAAAATGTTTTGAAATCCCACGGATAACGGAGAGATTAACATTGTGTCGTGCTCTGTTAAGTAGCTTTGCTGATTTTCAAATAATCCTTTTCAGAACGAAGAATGAACTCATTTTCATTACTATAATTTTGTACTTTAATTTGTCAAGGATAACTAAGGACTTGTCTAATTTAAGGAACCACTCAAGAGCTATAAGGTCAAGTAATTTCCATCTGATTATTACATCGTTAACGTAGTTACAGAGCTACTCTCCGTTGCTCTTTACTTATGCAGCCTGGCTGGCTGGCCAATCCCATCTAATAGGAGCAAAACGTGTCAGCGCCAAGTGTTGTCCCACTGTTGGATGGCCCTTGTTTACATAAGTGATAAAAAAATGTCAGACAAAGCCACCACCGAAAACGTCAATGCGTTGTGGAAATCAAAAATCCATTAAAATACCACGGAAGCGGACCACATAACGCTGCCAATCAGCTTATGTATACATAAGTGTGTATGGCTCTATTGATATTGGAGTTTTATTTATGCGAACTTTGGCGTGGCCGATGCCGGGCAACAGGGCAACGAGCCATCACCAGGCGGACGCATATTGAACTTTTGGCACGTCAGCTGATAAGATCCACACGCTGCTGTTTTTTTTTGCTGTTTCTTCTGTTTTGACCAAACGTCCAATATCATGCTAATGTTGCCACACAGTTGCATCAATTGTTTTTCAATCAAAGGGCCATCAATCTTTTCGAATGTTTGTTTAATTAACGCACAGGCCGCTTTGTCTACCTTGCCCAATCAATGGCAGCCAGCACACAGCACACAGCAACAGCTCGAGATAAATAAGTATAGAGTGTTTGGTGCCAACCCAGTTGACCCTCTGTTACGCTTGATTGCGACGTATACTGGTTCCGGACTCCCGATGCAGTTGTTCACCTCCGCCCTTGTCGCCGCCTCGTTTTCGTTCTGCTTCGGTTTGGTTTGGCATTTTTCTTTCGCATTTCGCTTCTTAACTTTGTCCATGTCTTTTGCGTCCATTAAGTGTGTCTGTGCTAAGACTTGGAAATTGTCTTTTGAATGTTTCAATTACACGCCTTCTTAAGCACAGCTTCTCTACTCAAATTGAAGCAACGCTTGAGCCAGCAGCTCCCTTACATTCGGTTGACAGGCGACTGGCTGCTCGTGCCTTCAGTATTTTTGGCTTTCATGCGCCAATAAAGTGAAATACACAGATAGTCCAAGAATTTACTGCCTTCAATCTATCGTATGCATGAGAGGGTGTCTGTGTATGAGTTGATGTAAGTGTGTGTGTGTATGTATCTTCCCTTTCGCATTGCCTTGCACCCGCCTGGCACTTTCGTTAAACACTTTTGCCTTAAACCATTAATTTCCTATACGTTCGACTTGTACGTGTTGGTAGCCAGGACCTGGGTCTAAAGCAAAGTTAATTTTATTGCTAAAAGCGGGTTAAGTGCTTGGCGCACAGCTGAGTGCCTCTATTATATAAAGCGCCACAAAGAGAGAGAAAGAGAGAGAGAGAGAGAGAGAGCTGCCACTGGCACTGGCTGCCTCGATTGGAATGGAATTTGCTTTATGGCATGTATGCTAATTTTATGTCTAGCTAACATTCGCCCAGGGACTGAGGGCACTGCGGATGCCTTCGAGTACATTTACTCCGATTGACTTTTAATTTACAGTTGAGCCCGAAGGCAGTTATCAGCAGTCTTAAGCGACTGCAAATTATAGGCGATTTTCTGTTTGCCGTAAATCAATTTATTAAGTTAGCTAACTTAAGAAATATGCTACGCTTTTCCTTGGGCATATACTTCAACTCTTTAATGGGCTGCAGCTTAGCTACTGATGGGAAGCCATTAAAATAAATGCATCGAATTTGTGTAAACTATAAATTTCAAGTATTTGCACAATGCGAGCAAATTGATTGCGAGAACCGTAAAATCAAATGATGCATAAATAAAATCAATGCCATCCGGCGTGCCGAGCATGACCCAGAGGTCAGAGTGCACAATATGTGCGTTATTTACGAGGATTTTAGTTTACGACCGCAGGACAACCAGATTGACACTTGCAAGCAAATTAAATAGAAAAGTGCGTTAGAGGAAAGGCGAGCCGAAAATGCCGTTGTGAAATTTTATACCTAATTGAATTTATGGTCGAATCGTGTCACACTCACGCACACACATACACGTTCAATCTGTGCATACTATTACCCAAACATATAGACAGCTGAGGTCAGGTCAGATCAGCGCTTTTCGGTGGGTGGGGTGACTTGGCCCAATGGCCTGCGGCTATTGCACCACACGCCAAACAATCGGAAACCGAATGTCATCTTCAATTTCAAATTCAATTATAAAACAAATTGGTTTGGGCGCAAATAAATACAGTTACATATATTTATAAATATACACACATACACACAGGGATGAAGAGCCATCTATGTGTGTGTGTGTGTGTGTGTGGAGACTGGTCGAAGCACTCGAGGCAACATCAAACGGAAAATCCATTCATCCACTTCGGAATTGTGTCCAGTCGCTCTAGTGAAATAAATGTAATGAAATGTTAACAAATGACAACAGGCTGGCAAACATGCAGCAAAAACCGCAAGGGTGCCTTGCTCCTGCATCCTGTGCTGACCACACAGACAGCTTACACACATCCACACACACACACAACCACACACTCTCCACGTATCGAATTAGTTTGATGAGATTTATTGGCTCAAGTCCCACTTGACCAACAGCAGCGCCTGGCCAGACAATTATGGATGAGTACCATTTGTTTTTGGCCGGACTTTGATACTTCACATTCACATGGTTATGGGCAAATCATGTGGCTAACAATGATGCTAATGACGATTCTCTGGCATTATATGGCACCGATATTCATTGCCGTTGGTTCGGATTTTCTCTATTACCTAAGCGTATCGGATTACCATGCGGGCGAATCAAGCCCAAACCCAAAGCCAAAACCAGACCCAGACCGAAACTCAATCCCACGCCCATGCCCACTCACACGACCATGCCCATTCGCTCGCCTGGCCAGTTCAGCCCACGCACGACGCTTGTCAACGCCAGCCCCTTGTTGCAGGTCCTTTGGGGAAATTTGTCAGAGCATCAGCAGCGTTAAGGTGCCAATTAAGGGCTTTTTAGTATCAATTACAAAATCGCACGTTTCCACACCTTTATCAAGCTTGAGGAAGTGTGTCCTTGTGTGCACGTATGAGTGCCAATCTATGTGTGCCTATGTGTGGAGCCTTTTGGCATTACGTAGCCGGTCAGCATGCGGTTGGGGTTGCCTCTGCGGATCTGTCTGGGGCATCTTTTGCGAAATTGTTTTGTGTCATTGTTTTTATTTTCGTTGCTTTCTGCTCGGTCCTTTCTGTCACTCCCCGTTTGACAGCGTCATTTTGTCAGTGATTTATTGTCTCGATGGCGGCAAATTGGGTTTGTCATTAAAGTAGTTAGATTACTGAAGCCATAATCGAGAGATTACGACAGCGTTTTCGCCACACGCAATTTATGATAATAGAGTTTCGATTTATATTCTATTCTGAAATGTGTTAAGGTCAAGGAAGTCAGTCTAAAGCGGAAGAGGTTACGTTACTTATCGTATTCTTTTAATATGGAACTATGTATTTTTTATAGTTCTCGAGGTAATAGATGTCTCTGTCTGCTAGATGCCAGACTAATGAATAAGAAGTATATAAATACCAGAGGCAATCCATTTGTGACAGACACGAACTTCAGATGTGTGCGATCACTCACAATATAATTTGAAACGACATGCAACTCTTCAGCGATTTCAACTTAGGCCTCTTTGCTGATTCAAATCAGCCAAGCTTGGCCGATTCATTAATGAAATGAAATAGTTCATATCCCCGACTTTGAAGTTCCTTTGAGTCTCATTAAAGTTTTCAATACTAAATATAGATTATCATTTTGTGGCTAGTTCAGGTCATATGTCTACGCACTATATAGACGGACAGCTTGAGGAGCATGAGTAGACATTGGTTTTTGAAGCGTTTGGAGCTATAGAAATGATTTTAAAATTAACCTTTGATTAAATAATTTTAAACCAAAAATTGCTTCCGACGTCTGTAGTAATTAACTGAAAAATAATCGATGAAATCTAAATTTAAATAAAAGTTAATTTTTATAGATTTGTTCAACTTCATGACAGCTTTATTTGCCAAACGGTGTATATTATATATATAATACATTTTTCACTCAGCCTAGCATGTATCGCTGCAGCGAGTATAGTTCTGTCTCTGGCACAGGTAATCTGCCTTTTCCAGGCACTTCCAGTTGTTCATGCGGAAAGCCGAGTCTCTGAACCACAGGTGCATGCACTGCTCGACACCTGGATAGTCGGGTTGACCCGCGGACCACGAGGTAAATTTCAATGGCAATCCGTTGGCGATTGAAGCGAACTTGTGAACTGTGACCAGATCGTTGCCTGATATCCAGTACCAAGCGTTCTTGTCTTCACTGACAAGATAATTTGAAATACCACTCATCTCGTCTTCTGATTCAATCAAAGCCAGATCTCCACCGAATTTCCGGCATATGTGTGCAGCTTCGAACCAGGTCACCTTTGATCCGCCCCTGAAGTAGTACTTGTCACCAACCCTGGTATACTTATGAATCTCGCTGTTCTCACAGTTCACTGTTTGGTAAAACTTTTATCAGCCACTTCAATCTTTAACTTAGCACAATTCACGATATCTTACCACTAATTTCAGCCTTGCTCGGATAGTTGAAGTCGTATGCAAATGCACTGTAGAGGCAGACTCCGAGAAGAACAAGCAGCGAGAATCTCATCTTGAATCGAAGCAATACGAAATTAGTTTGAGCAACCCACCAGTCGAGCTGACGCCTTTTATAGCGAAATCTGAGTATTTGCATAATATACATATGCAAAATCAAGTGTCTGCCCCTTTTTGTCCATGTGTATGCATTGGCATATCTACTTAATATTTGTGCATATACGTTTTAAGCGGCTTCTATAACTAGCACATGTCCCCAGCAGCTCCATTGCTTATCTTATCTAGTTTGCGTGGCGTTTTGGGTATACAATATATATTAATTAGATAGGCTTGGATTATATGCACAGAAAGTATACACAGAATATATAATGTTTGTTCATCAAATTTGTCATTTGATTGTGTCAACAGTTGTGTCAATAGCCATGGATCACGTTGTATATTTTGCTAAAGTTTCAAATACATTGCAGAATCTGTCTATTTATATTATTTGAGTTGTTTCTTTTTGTGGCATTTTCAAATTGTTTGTTTTTTAAGTTCAATTATATAGTAAGTTAACAGCTTAATTACATCTCTAATATAAGTTAAATTCAATATTAAATAAGGCATCTATAACATATTAAGTATTTCAAATAGTATATAAAATTGATAATAATTCTTATATAAATATTAAAGTATTCTAAATAAAGAGTATACAATCGACGACTTGGCTTGGAAGCCTTTTGTCCCGTTTCTAAACTCGTTTCATTGATGAAATTAAAGACGAATAGAAATGGGTATATACGCTTTCTTTTATACATATATTTAAGCCACACCCTAAACTAAAAGATGGAAAGTCTAACCGTTGTCTTCTTTAAGAATAAAGTTTATCAATCGGCAAATTACATGTTCTAATAAGCTTCTGTGAACGAGTATTACGCAGTCGGTTACTTCAAACTAAAAAGCTTTCACCTTGTTTGTCGTAGTACTTGATGCTTGAGCTTTGTAAGCTAATTATTGTTTACCTCATTGGCTTCTCAGTGGCGGAGAATAAATATTCAGAGAGTTTGGCCATGATTAAGTATAATTTGCTTTTAAAGATTTGTTTAATTAGCCATTGCATCCGCTTAGATTTACTTAGTGACTTTAAAGACTTTCTAGATTTCCGCTTTCAGTAACAGCTTTAGTCACACTTACGCGTACGCTGAACTCTGTCCGGGGAGCTGCCTCCTTTTTCAGATCTTTGGCAGCTTCAACTTTACCGACAGCAGCAACAGCGCGTCCTTTGCTGTCAGTCGGTTTGGTGTAATCCACACCTAAAATCCACGGCAGAGTGTCTGCAGTCACTCCCAATTTCGACTCGTATTACAAATTAAAATGTGCCGCAACCCACACAGACGAACGCTAATACATGCAATCAGTTACATATGTACATATGTATACAGGGATCTACATAGAGGGAAGTATTTCAGACTGATTAGCTGGCACATATCCTCGTTTTCTTTGCCTTTTCTTCGCTCTCGCTCCCGCCCTCCTCTATTCCCTTTCACTTTTTGTGCTCAACTGCTGCGGCTGCCACGGGTCAATGAGATGCTAAGCATATGACAAGGCATTGAAAGGGTGTCGCACAACTTTTAAAAGATTGTTCAATTTTTAAGTAGACCAGGCAAGGATTTACAGGAATTTGTTAGCTGTTGCTTTGTGGCTTTGACACTTTTCAAGGGATTGATGGATTTTACTGTTGCAGCCGCCCCAGACTCACAGTTCACTGCGCACATCCTGCCATCGAGCCATTGATTTATTTGCTCGCGTTTGTGATTTAGTTTTTATTTTTTAAATTTTCGTCCCTCTCAAAACTGTCAACAGTTGAGTCGTAAAACGCTCTGCGATGCATCATAATGCCGCTTATGATTAATCGCTGGTAATTATGTTGATTAATTGCCTTATTAGGGCGGCTAGTTTCTGGGCGTTGTGCTGCGTGAGCAACGGCTGCCGTAGATCATGTTTTCGGGAGCGTGCTGTGATTAGCTGGAGAGAAAGAAATAGAGCTGGTGGAGAAACGCCTTAAAATAGGCACGCAACCCCCACTCGGCGCCCTAAGTCATTCTTTAATTACTAGAAAACCATTTGGCTCAAATGTTTTCCTTTGTTCGCTTGTCCGCTTGGCAAACAGAGTCGCAGCACCTTCCCTTGGCTGCTGCGGCTGCTCCTGGTCAAGCCATAATATTTCATTACATGCTGCGCTCCGCTCCTTCTTTTTTTGTTGTTGTCGGTTTTTTTGCCATTTCGACGGGCACTTAAAATTAAGCGTGCCCAAATCCCCAAAGACCGCAGGCCCAACATAAACAAACTAACCAAATGAATGCAACTGTGAATGGTGCGCAGCATCCGCCGGGAATACGACTGGGTAAGTGCTGTACGGCTAAGGCATTGGCAATGCCACGGCAGTAGCTGACTGGCTGGTAGCCGCAATCATAAAAATAATAACCACATTATTGTGTTTAATAATGAAAAATATCATTTGCGGCATAACTTTTGGCTTTTGTTTGTGCAGCGGCAGCAGCAGGAGCAGGAGCACCAGCAGCAGCAGCATCAACAGCCAACCCCCCAAAGAAGGGCGCCCGCATTTTGGTTGGCTGCCGTTGAACGGATCAACCCTTAAATTCGCTTAAATATTAACCGTAGGAACATATTTTCTAAATTATGTTCATTTACTAGCGGGTACCCCAGGCGGGGGAGTCTTCAGATTGAGTGCCTTTTGCTTAATTTGCGGACGCCGGCAGCCATCCAAAAGGGGTGTGTGATGGCGTCTTGAGTGCGTGCCCGGAGAGAGAACTGATACGGCTGGCAGTGCGCCACCCTCTGGGGTGGCTGGGCTTGTTGTTTTTATTGGCATGTTGACTTTTGAAATTAGTTTTTAATATGCGCAAATACTTTGCATATTTGGCTCAAGTGCTCGACACCGACAACAAGCTCCAGCAGACGAATCTTTTTAGCTTTAACGGCTATGCAAACAGAAATTGCGCCATATGCCCTTATCGGTAGGACAACGCAAATATTTGTAAACAACCCGAAATGCAATCCACAAAAATGTCTAACCCCTCTACCGATTGTAAAAAAGCGAAAACAAAAACAAAAACATAAGAATCTCTGCATATTGACATCAATTAAAGTGCATCAAGTCGACGCTCAAACAAACAACATAATTCACATCAAATGTGTGTGCCTAGAGAGAGAGCCGCTGAAGTCGTCCTGGCGCAACAGCAACTATTCATTAGCTACCCCCGCGGGCGGCGGCAACGGCAGCCGCAGCATCCCAGTCGGAGGTCCGGGCCGTACCCTTGTTTCCGTACCTCTCCTGAGGCGACAAGCGGTGAGTGCGTCGAATATTGCCTTGGGCTGGTCTTTTGGGCGGGCCGACGAGGTCAACTGAAATAGTTCTATAATGAACAAAAACACATTGTAAATTGTCCTGCTTGCATTGTAAATGGGCACAAGTGTGCGACGAGCCCTTTTAAATGGCGTACACTGAGCGAAATTAAGCTCACTTTTTATTTTGATTAATAAAAAGTTTTTTTCATTCATAATAAAGAAATTATTTGGAAAAATCCTTTTTAATATTAATTTTATATTTTGGCAACTATCTAAATGAAGAGAACAAAATATAACTCTGGATTCAGAAAAGTGTATCCTCTCCTAATGTAAAGGACAAATTAGCAAAAACCAGCCCAGCCATTTAAAATAAAATGAGCCTGACAATGTCCTTAACTGCGTTGCCTTTTACTCTACACAAACTTTTCCCCAGACAATTCAATTTTACTACTGCAGCCAACGATGCCATGGGGTATGCATGAGCATACACTCGCGCTCAACAAAATATGTACGCAAACTAACTTATGGAATATGGATGCACTGTGGAGTGGATCTGGGCGTTGAACGTAATAATGAAAAATAATAATATAAAATATATTTAAAATATTATTTCTCATCATAGCATATATTGATATATTTCTGTTATTTATTTAATATTTAATATAATTTAATAATTTCCATTGATCAAAAGTATATCATTATGGGCATTTAGTTTAAGAAGTCAAAAATCTCATAAAAGATTGAAGACTTGTCAAAAAATAAGAGAAAAATATTTTAAGTATTGAAACAATATTTTAGTTTTGTAAACACTGCATACTTAATCAAATGTTTAAAAATTGCTAAAATAAAAACTTAAATATTTCAGTATACAAATTCCTTTCAGTCCTGTACTTATTATGCTGGGCGCAAGTGTAGTTAACCGTAGACTGCTCGGAAGAGCGGGCAAATGTAAGTGTTCCGCACAAACCACTGCGTCTCTCCGGCTTCGTTCTGCCATGCCCTGCCCTCAGCTACCCGACCCGTCGACGACGAGATGCAAAACTGCCGCCACAGCTAATTTAATAATTTATCATTTTGCTGCAGGGCAACAACAAAAGATTATTTAAATTCGCGTATTACACAACCGGGTAGATCGGATCGATTTTGAAACCAGCCGGGCTGCCCTGGGTCGGGGGTTGTGCAGGGCAGCAAATGACGTGTTGGCCCGCCGGTAATGCAGCGCAATAATTTAAAAATTTCCACACCCCAGACTGAAGTGACTGAAGAAGGGCTGCTTCAATTGTCCAATTATGTATTTCAAATTAAATGATGTGGCAGGATTCAAATTTTTCACAAAATCTTCACTATTCTAATTGGCGCATCTAATGGCGAATGCAGCGAATTGTAAACTCCATGCAGAGCCTGACAGCTCCCGAGAGTGTGCGTAACCCTTTGGGCCGAGCGCACTTGAATCAAATTTGTTTACGCACTGTTGGGAAATATTTTGATTTATATAGACGGGCTGGCACTCGAAGGAGCCAGAATTCCACATGCCCGACACATAGCTACATGCATGCGTGTGTAATCCTTTCGTGCCCAATTCAATTGTTCGAATTGACAAATTGATTTTCACTTTAACCGGTTCGCTCTGATTGCTTTGGCTTTCATGCTGTTTGCTTTGGGAATTGGCAATTTTTGGCTTCTCCTTTTTCTTTTTTTTTTTTTTTTGGTTCTAGTATTGCTGCTGCGTCTATTTCGCATTTTGGTGACAAGTCCATGTAAATATTTATTTAGTTTCGGACTGAGGTGAGTCTCGTCATGCCTCTGACCGCATTGTCGCTTACCATTTAAATGCACGAAAATTGCGGCTTGGATTCGGTCTTGGCCAAACGCTCGTTCAGCCCTCGTCTCGATTACGAGATGCTAACAGCGCCGCCAGAAGTTGTTTAAATTTATGTGCCATTGGGCGAAACTGTAACCAAAAAATTAATTGCTTTTACAAATAGAGTGCGCTGCAGTTTGCGGCGACACCGAAAAGTCTGCCCCGTATAGTTGGCAACTTGGCCCTTTGTTATGGCCCGTTGATGGCTGCCTGTTTCCTTCCCTTTGTAAAGCAAATAAATACACTGTGCTCCACCAGCGGCAAGATGTAAATAACTAAATATCGTTAAACTGATTCAGTAATTCAGTAAATTCAGGAAGTTTACAGAGTATTTGTGTTAAGGTTTCGTCCTATTGTCTGTCTGTTTCTGCTTTTCTTTCTAGCTTGTCTTAATTTGACTTTTCAGCCTATAAAACTCCTAGTTCCTTTTTCGCAGTGCAGTAATTTTTGTAGCCATATTTTTTACGCTAGAGCATACTAAGCTCGCCATTGTTTTCCAACTAAACGAGGCAATTGCAGGTTGCCCCCCATCGCCAGCTCGAGATTTTGTTTTGAGCTCCTGTTTCCATTCGGGGTGGCCGCAACCTCTAACAGGCTGGCGAATATAAATTGCGGCTTTATCAAAGCGCACGTCAAATCTCGTTTAAATTAATGAGTTTGAGCGTTGTTTTTTAGCGCGTTGGCCACGTTGTCGCTGCATAGTTTCAAGTTCCGTTTATTTATGCGTCATAAATTGCCTAAAAAAACATTGCAGCATCGCAACAGGATGTAGAGAGCTGGCTGGCAGTCAGTCGGCCAGGACACAACGGAAGCAATGCCGCCAGCCAGAGGCACTAAAATTATGAAACATTGTTTGCCACTTTGCGCTGAAGGCTAAAATCGATTATGGGGACAGCGAGGGCTGACAAGTGGCAGGCGACAGGCGTCGAGTGCTAAGTGTGAAGTGAGAAGGCGTTAAGTAGTCATAAGCTTGGGCCAAGCCCGACGCACTTAAGCAGCCGTACCACACTTCAGCTTTAGCCTCAACCCCAGTCCCGACATTGTTTCGAGTTAATTAAAATGTTTATCGTGGCGAAGCGTTGATGCCAGCAATACCAACAACAGGCTCAAGTCGAGCCGGTTGCAAAGTTATTAAACTTATTGTGGCGTGTAATTAGCTGACGAGCTGTCAACAATATAAGCGCCAGCCAAGGCTCCAGCGTGCCCCAAGACGTAGGCCAGGGCATGGATCATTTTACAGCGCGTTTGCCTTGTTTACCCACCAAATTGTCGTCTGATAAATCAATCGACGTCGCATCGCAGGCTGGCAGGCTGGATGGCTAAGCGAATCCTTGCCAGTTGTTTATTTAATTGACTTGTGAGCATTCTGGCATCGAGTTGCCCGCTGGGCTCTTACCGGCGCATAACTAATTTTTCAAATTAGCTTTGCTCCGTGTCAATTGCGGTTCCAATTACAGCGGCGCCCGTTGAGCAACGTATTCCGTTCGGGCTGTAGCGTGGCGAATGGCGGCGCAATTATGTCACACTGCTCCTGTTGGCGGCTTCTTTTAACACGCAACCCAAATGTTTCGAGTTACTCTCACTTCTTTTTTTTTATTACCTAACGTGTGGGGTAACCTTTCGGATGACGAGGAAATGCGAGAGCTTAGTATCTATATATGTGTAATCAAGCGCGGATATATATTTATTAAGCAATAATGTCATATAATGTAACTTATAATACAATAATATATAATCAAATGATATTTGAGGGATGGGCAGTACGGTTAGAATTAGTTGTGGTTTAATTGAAAGCAGACTGATAAGTTGGTTCATAGAGGCAACTCTCGGAAAGAAATGATAGAGTTCGAGAGTGTGATGGCTACTAAAAGATTAAAATGTTTACATATTTTATATGTAATATATATATTATATATAATTATGTCTTATCATAGTCATTTTTAAATAAACGTTTCGTAGATTGACCATGCTGTTAATTAATAGACAAACCCGTAGACCTTATATATTGAACGGATAATTTGTAGATTACATAACATCTTTTTTTTATGCTTGGACAAGTTAACAACTGCCACATTGATCAAATTTAAGCTTCTTCAATTATCATTAGACAACTTTGATAGCTGCCAAGCTGGGGCCACGAGCTGTGTTAACTACTGCTGTTAGACAATCTGTTATACTGCTCATCTTCACAATCTCTTATAAACACAATTCCGACACAACTCTCATCCTCTCTTTTACATAAGTTTTCAACACCTAAGTTTCCTACCTTACGAACTATACAAACTATTGTTCTCCGATCTGTTATACTGTTATGCTCATCGTAGATCATGAATTCCACAATTTATCGATAACTCCTTTTACATATTATTGTCAACCTCTGCAATTACTCAAGTAGCCAACACATTCCAACTTAAGTCCTTGCAGCTTATCTGCAGTATTCTCCAGATGCTCAACTTCGTTAGAGTAAGTTAAGTTTCATCGCAATTATGATTTATTTAGAACTCAGATCTTATTGAAGTTTCCGCCTTAGCTGCCGCATGCAATTGTTTTGCCATTAATTAATTAAGTTGACTGCTCTGCAAAAGTTTGCAGCCTTAATTGAAAAATGAGCCTAAGCTGCTAATTAGCATATTTCTGAGGACAGACTGCTCTTATTCTATCTCCTCTCTCTCTCTCCCTCTCTCGCTTTGTCCTACTCTCTGATTTGCAATTAGTAGCATAAATGAATCAATTACTCATACTTGAGGCGTGAAATGAAAAGTTTGGCCGCCCAAAAACTTTTGCGTCCTCTGCAAGTCCGCTGTCCTTGAGTTGACCGCTGCTGCAGCTCTAATTGGGCACAAACACACATGAACTGGCGCCCGTCCGCCCAGTGGACAATTGCACAGTTGTAAGGCCTTTTTGGAAGCCGCAGCCATGCGTCAAGTGGCAAATTGTTTTATTACAGTTTGCAGCAACTTTTCTGATTCTGATGATGTTGCTGCTGTGCTTTTTATTTTTTTTTTTCAGTGGACGCCCACCCGCCCAGGACACACACTCAATTAAAACTCAAGACCCTTCATAATGCATGCGCCTTTTAGTCTTGATGTTTTAACCTTTCCTTTTTTTAGCTGCTGTTTGGCAGAAAAAAAGGATTATTTTGATTTTTTCCGAGCACATTTTGCCATGTTTTTCGGAGCACTTTGGGGCGAGATGGGGGACAGCGTCTAAAAGTGTGTAAAGTTTAAAGAGCCTTAAGGGATTATGCGCGCAAATGTGTTGAAATTCGGGTTCTAATGAAAGAGGAAGAGCCGGCGAGGCAAAAAAGGACAACTGTTTTGTGCAGTGGTTTATGGGCATTTATAGATAAGAAGGTAGCTTCGAGCACGCTAAAGCGCAAACTCAGCGCCTTCCTTTCGACTGACCGCTTATTAGTGCCCCGTCTACGGTAGACGGTTAACGGTGTCCGGTGCCCAGTGTGCCGTGTCTTAGACGCCAGCTGCGACAGGGATAAGTGGGCATAAGCCACAAAGAACTCCTGCCTTTCGCTTCACCTTCACGTTAAGTAAAATCTCGAACTCCCTCCGAGTCTTCGGGCCTAACAACTAATTTTCGTTTAAGAACTTTGTAATTTCAGTGTAATTGCATTTATTTGTTTGCTCAGCATTGAGCCACTGACATTTTTGTGCCCTTTGAAGTGTGTTTGTACAATGCGAAAATCTGTCAACCTCCTCCACTCAAGTGGCAGCTCAAGTGGTCGCCTCGACATTGGTTTGTTTGCCCTCCTGACGCGTGCTCAAATTTTGTTGTTTATGCAGCCTGACAAGGATGTCGGCTCTATATCATATGGTCAAATATATAATATGAATATGGAGAGCTCGAAGTCGAATAGCCAGCCAGCCGTTGCTCCACTCTTCCTCTTCAGTTTAACGCAATACAATTTTTTTGTACGCCGCCTTGGCAAGTTCAGTCTTAGGAATCTAATCTTTAAAATATGCTACACAGCACTTGACACACAAAATTCCTTGGGGCTTTGAGCCACACTCAGATCTCGCAACACCCATTATGGACAACAACAATAGCAGGCTAGCAAAAACAAAAGGCAATCAAAAAAGGCCACGCTGGGCCAGCATCAGAAAAAAGAAACTGAAAGAAAATAAGAAAACTCATAGGGAAAAAAAGTTGCAGCTAAGTTTCGAGTTTTTATTGTACTTGCTTGCGCCGCGCTGAGGGTAAATTATACTACGTGAGTGCACATGGTGTATTTCCCAAACTCTACTTAGTACTCATCAGGAGGAGTGTCTGCCTTGGTGGTGCGTTACCGGAATCTGATATGGAATACATTTAAAAAAGTAAACTCGTAGGTATTAAAAAGCGGAAAGACAAAGCCAAGTGTAACTAAGTAGAATGGGCAGGGGGAGGCGGCGAGGGCACTAAGTAGACAAAATCGACAAATGCAACTGACTCTGTGGCAAGTGGCTTACAGCTGATGTCTGCTTGCCACGCCTAGCCTCGTCCCGGCCCGCCTTGACTATGTTAATTTGGTTGCTACACAAACGAGATTGATTTCGGCATCCGCACACTTGACTTGAGTCGATTTAAAATTTTGCACCACAACAGCATGAAATATTCAAATGGCATTCAGTCGCACACAGTTCGATTTGTTTCGAGTGGCACAAACAACTCGCAAGCATCTGCAGCATCAGCTTCAGCTTCAGCTGCAGCTTCGGCATCAAAAGTATCTGAATCATCGATAGCAACGGCAGGAGCCGTCGCATCTGTTTGGCCTTAAGTGCGGTTGCAAATGTCAATTGGCCGTTTGGCCAGACCAAGAGCGAACCGGTAACCGGTAACCGGTAGCAGGCTGCATTTTAATTTTCTTTTGCCTTGGCAACGAGTTGGCTTTGGATTCTGCTGGCTGAGCGTCCGTTGGGAGCTTCTGAGAGATTTGCAAACGGCAAACGGCATCGATCTCGTTTTCTTATTTACATTAAAAGCTGTTTGCATTCACTTAAAAGGATAAGCAATGTCCTTTTAATGGGTTTCAAATTGAATAAAGGATTAAGTTGTTAGTGTAAAATTGAGTTGCGAGCGCTCGCCCGAAAGGCTAAGGCGGGCTAACTCCGCCCATCGCTGCCTGACCCCAGCTCGTCCCAAGTTAGGGTTACATTTGACGCGCTAACAATTTCATGCTGCACACGGCAAATGCGGCACTCGCTCGTAACGGATCGAAAAACCAATAGATATGATGACCAAAAACCCATGTACTAATTAGCAACGGCTTGCACATTACCAGCGACAGGATAATAGTCCTGGCAACGTTCCACACTCGCAGCAGCCATAATTCGACAGGGTTGCCAGTTAGCAGCCAACGCCAATTATTTGGCAATTTTTGTCAAATCAAATGGCTGCGCTAAATTGTCATAACGACCACATGCGAGGATTTCGCTTGCATTGCCGCAGGTGCGGCGTCCTTTTTGCTCATTTTCTGTCACCGTAAAACTTTAACGAGCACATTAACTGAACCAGCCAACAGCACAGCAGCAGCAGTAGCAGCCGTAGCAGTACTTCGCTGCTTTATAAGTCGAGATTATTTGAGTGGAAAATGTATACCCATATAAGTAGATGGATGTATACACTTAGAGAAAGAAATCAGGGTATAAATATCAAGATTAGTTCAAAATTACTTTCATAATAGATATGGACTTAAAGATATAAAACATAATTATGTGACGCACTCCCTACATTCTCTGTTAGTTCTGAATATTTTCTGTAGCATTCGAGCTACATTCTGATCTACTTTTTCTGCAAGTGTATGCTTAACAGTGTATTAACGTCAATTGTTAAGTGATATAAAGAGCCTGGAGCTGCGAGTCTACCGCATGCTGTGCTGGTAGCGGATAATTAAGTAGTTGGCGTTTGGGTTGCTCATTTTAAAACTGCCAAGTAGAGGGCCTGCTGAACTTAGTTGTTGTCTTCTTTATATGAAAACAAATTTCGCTCATTACGCGCAGGACACGAAACCGACGACATTTGCAACTGTCCTGGGCGCCAGTTGGCTAACAACAGCCTATTTATTTTGCGTCTAGCTGCTTAGTTTATTTGAAGTGCTCGACTAGGTAAACAGCTACAAGCCAAAAGGATAAAGGATAAGGGCGAGCAGCAGGACCCACTTTGTATGCGGAATTGAACTAGTTCTGTCTGTGCCAGTCCCCTGGGTGCCCGTGTGTGATTGAGAAAAATCTAGCGCAACAAATGAAACTGAGACATGAAAGAGGTGCGCTGAGCGCAAGGGTGGGGCAAGGGGGTCATGAGTCTGTTGTTGGCTCGTAATTGTGCTGCCTGGCCAGGCGGTAATGAGTTGGTTTTGGGACTATAATGAATAAGTAGGTAAGGCTCATAGCACTACGAGCCCTTGATGAAGTCTTTGCCAAATGTAGCATTAACTCTCTGATTGAGTTGGCGCAGGAGAGCAGCTGCTCTTGCTGCTCTCTGATTACGAGCAATTCGTATTGCCACTCAGGAGCAACAACCAGCAGATACATTTGTAAACGTCTTCAAAGCCAAATTGAGAAGCATCGTCTGCCTGCCTGTCATGGTTGGCCTAACTTGCCCGGCTTAGCCACTTCTTGCCCACGCTTTGCGTTATAATTGCTCGAAATGGCTTCTTCTTATAATTACAGTAGTTTGTTTGCTGTCTGCTCTTGCCACATTTTGTTTTGGTTTCTGCCTTTGTTTTTGTTTTCGTTTGCCAAAAAGTTTGCAACGTTCGCAAGTTCAACAAATGGCAACAGTCGGCGGCCCGTCTGCTTGGCTTTGGCTGTGACTGTCTTTGTTTTGATTTGCTTGTAAGGTCGGCTTAAATATGAGACACACATAAGCGGATTTACGGCAAGGGGTAGCAATGACATAAACAATACACTCACTCTCACGCACACCCACTCGAAACTCGAACGCTGATAGTTTTATGTTTGCAGCTGAAGAACGAGCTAACGGAGCTGCGGGCAGCAACACTTTTTCAAATTTGTGAACAATGCCTGGTCGCGTGTCACTTTGCGGCTCCAAGCGGCAACAACAGCAACAACGGCAGCGGCCGTTGCCAGTGTAACTGATTTGCCAGCGGGACGCATCTAAGGCTGCCTCAATGGCAGTAAGCCACACCCCCATAGACCGCCGCCCGCCAGCGCACGCCCGCAGTATAAACAACTCAATTTGAATGCATTTAACCGCGTAATTGAGGCACGTGTTGGACGCTACGCGTGCGCTATTTGTGGCTAAAGCATCCCGGGGCTATCAACCACCCGCCCTTCGCCCTTCGTCCCTTGCACCATTCAGTGCCGCCGCTAAGCACGCCAAATTGCAAACCAATTGGCAAGCAACTGGTCTGCTAATGTGGCTCGGATGCCAGTGCCAATGCCAATGCCCGGCTGTCCGCGCGTCGCAGCACTGAAATTAGTGCGTAAATGTTTTCTCACCAAATAAAAAGGCACGGCTCCCATTGTCGGGGCGAAGGTTGGCTTTGTGCCCCATTTCGTTGCGCTTGCCGGGGAATTAGCTGCGAATTATTCGGCCAGATGACGAGTCACGGACACGCGTTTAATTTGCGTTCAATTCGCAACGCTTTTCACGCTGCCTTGTTGGCTCTAGCACTTGACAGGTAGCTTGGCTAAGCGATGATGAATTACGGCCTCGTGTCCACTGATCCAGACAAAAAATTAAAAAAGCAAAACAAGGCTAATGGGGCTAAATAGCTGAGCACTCGCCCCCTTAAGTATGCTACGAAAAATACAAATCGTAATCATTGGGCTCCGAGGGAGACTTTCACCGTTTCTCTCTCTCTCTCTCTCTCTCTCTCTCTCTATTTCTCTCTCTCTCACTCTGTCTCTGTCTCGTCTCCGTTAATCGAGCATTAAAATATTTTATGCAATTTTCAGCACAAAGGCAGTTTACAGTTTTATTGCCCATTTCGAATACTAATGGCAATTGTGTGTGGCAGCAACAATATTATTGCCGCACTAAACTCCGTGGCAACAGGAACAACAATGTCAAAGTGTTGCGCCGAGTTCTTCGCCAGCTTCAATATTACATGAGCACAAATTGCAATTTAATCCACAGATGTCAGCATTGCGCTCAGTGCCTGACACAGTTCCTGGCCATAGCCCTTTTCCTTTGGTCCTTATCATACAGCTCCGTGAGTGCACGTGGCAACCCCGAATCTCTGACTCGCTGCGCGTCCCACACGCGTGTCAAGTTGAAAAATGGTATTAAAGTCACATTGACAATCATCAAAATGTGATTCGCTTGCAAACAACAATGCCAACTGGGGTGGCTCAATGGCTCCGCAGCGTCGCGTCGCTTGACTCAAGACACATGTGGCAGTGGACCCGTTCCCCGGTGACACTTTAGTGTGTATCCTTGCCTCCTGCCACTGCGCTTCATCAAACGCGCTCGGAAAATCTGTCATACAGCTCGGTCCAAGTGCCTCCTGGGAGCTTGTTTATGTCAAGCGCGGGTCATAATTTATATGGACGCACATATGCAAGCATTTGTGGTGCGTGTGGTGTGGCATGTGGGCGTGGCAGAGTAGTTAAATTTTAATTGCTGCGCAGCTCGCTCGCTGGCAGCCACAAATTGCGAACTAAATGAACTACACTAAGTCTCGCGTTGATCTACCACTCCCAATTAGACAATCCACTTGCCGCCGAACGAGCTTCTCTCGGCGCTCCGTTCTGCTTTATCTGGGCGACGTCAGCGTCTCAGGCATCCGCTCATCCGCGAAATTGTCGTCAGCGTCGTCGCAGTCCGCGGCAATCCAAATTCAATTAAACAAACACAATAAGTTTCGATAAAGCTGTGCTGATAAGCAGAGCAAACTAAATATTCGCATAAAATTTACTACATTCAGCGAGAGCGAAAGAGAGAGGGAGAGAGAGAGAGAGTTTGGGTGTGACAAAACACGTAGAAGGGGCGGGTGAACTGTAGAAAAGTCAATGGTGCAGATTAAATGTTGCTCATGCTGCCAACTCAAACACACACACACACATGCACACACTCAGAATGAAGTATGCGTAATCTGCAGCAATTCAGGCGCAAAAAAAGGTTCTCGTAAAATACGTAAACAAAGCACAGCAAAAAAAATAAATAAAATAATAAGAAGGAAGCAAATTGGAATCCAAAATAAGTCCTATAAAATAAAATTCAAAGTAGTTTAGGCAAAGGACCTAAAACACTCAGCAAGAGAGAGAGATAGAGAGAGAGAGAGAGAGAGAGAGAGAGAGAGAGAGAGAGAGAGAGAGAGAGAGAGAGAGAGAGAGAGAGAGAGGGAGAGTGGGAACCAGAGACAGGCTCGGGCACAACAACTTAATTGTGTGAGTGTCGCAGTTTGATTCTGCAATGAGTTTCCGGCAGAATCAAGTGAAGTATTTCTGGCATGGGCAACTGTTAGCCTGCCAGTTGCCGTTCCTAGTTGGTGGTGCAAACTGCTTAAATGGGATTTGCCTTATTATGGCGCGCATTGGAAAGCAATTGTCTTGGATTTGCGTTCTGGGCGTTCGTCATTCCGTTAGGGTAACTCTCTGGCTGTGTGTGGGGTGGGGCTAAGTATTCCTTTAAGTGGGCAGGCGTCCCGTTAATTTATCGTCTCACTGACTTGCTTGTGAGTGAGAAGATGTTTTGTGGGCGTCTTACGCGATATACTACAATAAATTGTATTTAGTGAACGATTTGGGAGAAGGAGCTAAGGATTGCAGATTCTGAAGGAAGTTGTCTAAGATGCCGTTTCAGTTAAATTGAATATCAAATATATATATAAAGTATATAAAATTATCGTATTTTTAAAGCAATTCGAGGTCATATATATAAGTAAATGTAGGTAAAAATATATATAAAGTAGATTTAATTAATTTAATTATTTTGAAGGCGCTTCTTTTTCTCTCACTCTAGTCTAGTTGCAGCGTTTGTGGGTGCTACTAAAATTAGAACTTAATTGTATGCAAATGGAGCTTGTTTGCTCGCATTCGCATTTGAGAGAATTTAGTGCGAAATTCGCTGGCATGTCTGCAGCTGAATAATTTAGTGGCTCACATTTACAGAAATTAACGCACACACAGATGCTCATGGCTGCGGGCTCATGCATAATATGCACATGTGTGTGTGTGCGTCAAATAGGATTTTCGACTAATTGCAAAGTACTTAAGCAAAGCTTAAAACAAATGTAAAAGCAAATTTTTAATAAATTATTTATGCAAATGTGCCTTGGCAGAGGAGGAAAAAAAAGAACGCATCCTTCCTTCGCACAGAGGACGTCGCCTTTGCTGCCCGCAAATGCAATCAGATGTGCGAAATTTAGTTACAGAAAAACGCACGCGGCGCGTGTCGCGTGGCTTTTCACACAGAGCTCAGCGCAGCTGGGGCGACGGTGGCGGCGTAATAGATATAAAAGGATTTCCGCCGGATCCTTGCTCAGTGACTCCGCTTGTGTTGTTTGTCTGTCTGTTTGTTTACATCCAGTCGCTGTCAACGACATCAGCCTGGCCATTCAGATCGGTGGCTGGCTCCTGGAGCTGGCCATGCATGGATTCCTGTTTCAATTACGCTGCCCACCAATAACAAGGAGCGCACAGCCCCTGCTGCCCGTGAGTAGTTATTATAATATCAATGGGCGCGAGGTGTGAAAGCCCGTGAATTTATTCATTCGCCTGCCTCTGTTTTGACAACTTCGCCTCGGCGATATATGCCCGTCATTGTATCACACAAATCGGATTAAGATATTTCGTATTCGTTTGCCACATAATTGAATAGCCCTGGGTGTGTGTCTGTCTCTGTGTGTGTGTGTGTGTTCGTGAGTGCTTGAGCTGCACGCAGCAAATGAGAAGCAAATTTAAAATTTTACACTTGACTTAGCATTGTTGTCCTGTCATTTCACACGCTTGCCAGAGAGTCCTCACAGTATGTCACTCTGTCTCTCTGTCTGTCTGTCTGTATTTATCTCTGTGTGTGCGCCACAGCGATAAATTGTTTTTTGCCCTCTGATACATATATGTACATATGTATATATAAGCCCGAATTGTCTTTGGTTATATTTAAAATCTTTATTTCGTTCACATTTGAGATTTATTTATATTTTTGATTTTTGATTTCGCTTGCCACTTACTCGCTAACGTAGTGCTACATACTCATACATACTTAGTGATAATAGTTACATACTCATAATTCGTAATTGTTAAAGTAATTACATACGCACGGCTATAAGGGTATAAGATATGTCAAACATCGACTCGGCAACATCTTTGGGCTTCGTTGGCTGTATTCTAGGCGCTACAACTTTCATTATAATACACGAACTATGTACAGGCGAGACTAAAACAACACTTAAAGCGGTTTCATATTTACAGTGGGTCGGCCGCTGGGCCGGCCCGCGGCTCTGGGGCGGCGCCCTTGGCGCGCTTTTCGAAGAGTTGCAACAAACGCTGTTGCATCTTGCAATTTTATGAGTGCGAGTGGCTCAGGTGGTGGGCGCCCAGAGGGTGGAAGTAGGGTCCGTACGGCGGATAGGGCACGGCGTGCGGATAGAGCAGGCTGCTGGCGTAGGCGCCGGGCCCAAAGGACCCACCAGCAGGCGGCGGCAGTGTTGGGCTATTCACATCCATTCCCGGATTCTGTTTTTTCCACTTGGTGCGTCGGTTCTGGAACCAGATTTTAACCTGCCAAAAAAAAAAAAAGAAGAAAAACTCAGCAAGATGCCCCGCAAAGCAGTCTACGCCGATTCCTACCTGTGTCTCAGTCAGGCTCAAGCTGAGCGCCAAATTCAAACGCTCGCACACGCTCAAGTAGCGCGTTGTCTTGAACTTGTTCTCCAGTGACACCAGCTGCTCGTAGGTGAAGGCAGTGCGTGCCCTTCGCGGCTTGGAGCCACCGCCGCCGCCACTGGTGCCGGACTTGCCGTCGCCATTGCGACTGCCGCCTTTCTTGGAGTCAGTTTCGCTGCTGGGATCGTCTATGTCGCTGCCATCGTCGCACATATCGTCCTGGTCCATGTCGTTAAGATCCTGAGCTGCAAGCGCAAGCAGAGAAAAAGTTCAAATAAAAAAAAAGGTTTTTGTCTTGTATTTTCTTTTGCATATGGCAAGAGATTCATCAATCAATTGAACGGTTGCGCGACTGCCCTTAGGGTCCGACGTGATTTGCAAACGGAAATCAATCACTGCGCATCGGACGCATCGCTGTGAATTAATTGGAATCCTGGGCACATGTTGCCGCACATGTGTATATGGGCGGAACAGCTCGGCTGCGCAATTGATTGCAATGATGCGGCAATCAAAATTCAATTAACGGACGGCGGCCACTGCTCACGGCGTACAACTGTGCTCACCGTCTACGGTATATTGATTACCTAGCTGAGTCTTCCTGGAATAGCTGTTTGGCGCAGCCATAACTGAGCCTTAGACGGCTGATTGAGTCATTATTATTATGCAGGATAACATATGATGAAACTTGGCCCAAAGTAGGAGAAGAGCTGAACAATCGACAACTCGATAAATAAGTTTAAAATGCTCTGTCGACAGCAAAGAGCTCGGAGCCCTTGTGGCGGGCAAACGGAGCTGTAAAATGCATACGTCTGGTAATTGGTCAACATGATTGGCCGTGTTTGCATGTAATTAGCCTGGCCGTGGCCGCCTATCTGAGCGCCGCAGACAGCGCGCCAATTAAACAGAAAATTAACATGAACGCTTCATTTAATATTTAACGATTTTACTGACCGCGCCAGCGTCAGCCTGCCAGCGTCTGCCCTTTCAAATGCAAACGACTCGCCTGTCATCTGTCGCACTGGTAATGGGCTGTGGAGTGTTTGCAGCCACTTTGATATGCATTAATGGCACATTAGATGCCCGAATATCATCATCAATAGCCATTGAACGGCCCCGACGACTGCTGCTGACCACAATTGGTTTGAGTCAATTGAATTAACTGCCCCGCGGGGCGGAACTCCACCAGACGTTTAATGCGTCGGCAAACAGACGCGAAAAAGTCGAAAGGTCTGCAGACGTGGGGGTGAGAGTGGCGCCCGGGATTGTGTGCCGCTCTAAAGGGGTGTTTGCGCCCTATAAACAGCCAGCCACAACCGCAGCTGGTTAATAAGCGCAATGGCGGAGGTGGCGGCTGCGAGGTCGCGCTTTTCTAATTAGGGTAACTAGCCGTCCAGTCAGTGCAACAAGGCGTATACTTGTTGTCTGGCAACCGTACGGCCGAAAAGTTAACAAAGGAGTTATGGGAAATATGCTAATATAGTTGAAATTTTTATATAAGTTATTTAATTATATAAAATATAAAAGCTCTAGTTAAAAGTATGTTTCATTATGGATTATGTATAAAACAATGGGTTCAAAATAAATGATCCTTCTATGAATAAAAGCTAATTTTATTTAAAGGCTACCCTTTATAAGTATTCGCTCTATTATTACATCTGGTAATTTTACAGTTTTTCCTTGCTTAACTGCCTTACTTTATATGTCAAGCTGCCTGCTCTGAAGTGAGTGCCGCTCTTTATAATTCTACCAAAAGCACAATATACGCAATTTTCATGTTACGGCGCATTGAAGATAAGACTCATATACAGAGAAAAAGGGAATTTGGCTCCACACACATGCACAGATACTCTATGCCAAAGTGCCGACAATTAATCGAGTTAATCGGAATAAAAATAATGCCAAAAGCGAGATTAAGGAGTTATTTACAACAATATCACATATACCCTACATAATAAATTAATATTAAACATATATATTCTATAAAATTATATGTTAAGACCCTCTTGGTAACTTATACCCAACTACGAAAACCTAAAGTCAATTGTCTGTTACAGACTCAGAGTCGCATAGCTGTTGCAGCCTCTGTAAGGGTATAGACCTCATATAAAAAAGTCTGCATGACAACGTATAATTTTAAGCCATAATCTTAATTATGAAATCTGAGTGTTAATTACCAGACACACATGTACACACGCATACATATACATATACACGCTGGAAAACTCGGCAGACAAAATGGCTTTTAAATTTGGGTTCGAGCGGTTGGGTTTCGGGCGGCTTCATTGTCGCAATCATTATAATCGCATACGCTTGGCCAATGCGACCCCGGGGAGCATTTGTCGTCTCATTTTGCCATTTTCATAAAATAATAAATGAGTTGCTGATGACGGATATAAAAAGCCGAGCCGAGCCGAGACTACGAAAATTGTCGCCTAACTTTACAGAACTCACAGACACGCACACAAATCTGCAAAGCTCCCCAGAGCGCCAGGACTACGACCGACAGCAGCAGCAGCAGCAGGACCAGCAATATACACCAATACATGAATACAAAGTATGTTATATATACAAACGTTTATATATTTATATATATGTATATGTGGGTATATAAAGATGCATTGGCATTGCCATGGCGTTTGCCATGAGTGCGAACGAGAGCGCTAGCCTGAGCGCCAAATTGAGTGCTGAAAAGAATAAAAGTTTTCGCAGCCATTTTACTTTCTCGGGGGTTGGTTGCCAGCAGTTTCACTCCCCCAGCGGCAGGGCCTGGCCACCCACAGTTAAATGTTGCCACATAACCATTTTATTCGACCCAACCCCAGCCAGTACATCCCCGCCATGCTCTGTGAGCCCACTTAGTTATCGCATGTTTTTTCATATGACTTTTGGGGCGCATTTTTTGTGCTGCTCGAGTATAATGCAGACTAGAGTATCTCTCTGTGCTTGTGTGTATGTGGATATAGTAAATTTCTAGCTATCCATGTTGTTTTTATTCTCTCCCTATCCCTGTCCCCTCTGCTATTGTGTATACATATAAGTGTATGTGTTTTGTTTTGTGGCTTTCAGCGCTGCTTTTAGTGCATTTGCTAGTTGTGTGCTTTTGGCTGAGTTTTGTTTTGCATTTTAAATGATATGCAAATTGCTGTGCGCCCAGTGACCAGCCCCAGTGAATGGCGCCTTAGAGAATTGCACGCCGGCAAATGCAGCGTATGCGTAATATATGTAAATTATTAAGCGTCGTGCACACACTGCATTCACTGTGATCCGATAAGGCGGAACAGCGGATGGCATAGGATGAGTAAAGATGTCATAAAATCCAATTAGTTGCAAAGACAAAAGGCCACATAATTACGCTAATATAAAGTGAAGCGACCAGAAGCTACATTAGCACCTCCCAGGTCATAAAATTAAGTGTCTGATGGGTGGGGTGGGTGTAGGGGAGTTGCTTTATGTAAGTGTGCAAGTGTATGTTTGTATGTGTGTGTGTGTTTGTCCGGGACAGAGCCATTGAGGCGGCTAATGAATGTGCGGTAATTAAGTACCTTGCTAATTAATGACTACAGCATCACCAGGCAACAATCGTTGAATCGTAGCACGCAAACAGTGCGTATGCGTAATGCGCACAGTCAAGTCGTCGTCGTCGTCGTCGTCGTCAGTCTGTCCCTGTGCTGTAAACTTCAACTGGCTGAACAAACTGCCAGCAACAATGGCACGGACACGAGCACGAACACGACCAGCTACATAATCATTGCCAGCATCCTGGCTGGTCCCCCTTTCCGGTTGAGTTGTTGTTGTTGCTGCTGTTGCCACCGCTTGGGGTCGTCGGCGCGGCCATTCAGTCTGTTTTATTAGCAGTTATGTTCGAGTACTGCGACGCCACACCCAGCACCAGCACCAGCAGCAGGAGTCACCTCTACGTCCGGCGCCATTGATGAAGCTAATTGTGTTTTATTAACACAAACACAAATGCACAAACAGCAAACAGTCACACAAACAACAACAACAGCAGCAAACAGCAGCAGCATTGGCCGATAATTTGTTGCTGATAATGATGTTGTTGTTGCTCTTGTTGTTGTTGCTGTGTTCTGCGCCATTTTCACTGTTTATAATTTCGTACATAAGCGCTTACCGAAGTGGCCAATAAAGCGAGTGGCTTGTTTGTGTGTGTGTGTGTGTGTAAATGCACGCGTGAATGTGAGCAGCACTTTGGGCAAACTAAATGACTGACAAGCTCTGAATTATCATTGTCAGTTGTGGCCAACAACATTGATTAAAGAAAAACAATTGAACACTTCGAGACGTCAATCGCAAAGCACCTTTTCATTTTGATTATGTTTGGATGGTAAAACATAAGATAAGAAATATTACTGCTAGAATTAATATTGTATATAAGTTTTGATTACTCTCGTGAAACTACTTTGGGTATTGTGACTCTAACAGTTGATCCAAGTTAGCTTCAAAATTTAGTTCAGCCAAAAAACGTATTTAATAGTTTCCTATATATATGCTTAGCAGCTTGATCATTTCAGTTTAAAGCATATCTAAAAGCTGAGACAATTCCCCGATTTTCACACATTAAAAATTTGAGAAGGAAAATCAAAAAAAATTTCAATTTAATTATTTGACTTTTCCATTTAACAAGCAGCAAAGAAGCATTATGAATTCTTCCCCTATTTTGAGATTTCTCATTTGTATTTGGGTAGCTCATAACTTAGCTCTTAATCGTAGTTTTTTCCTAGAGCTCTCTATTCATAGCCATAATCACATTATGAGCATTGTTCAAACAGAAACCTTTTCACCAAATGCAAAACTTGACTTTTTCTATGTCCTGCGTCACAGTATACTCCCCTGCAGGACCCGCCCGTTCTACCTACTTTGTTTTCAACGTTTATTTTGGCGCTTTGCCGCAGCTTAGCAGTTCTGGTCTGATGATGCTTTAGCCCCCCTCCCCGCGCACACAGATCCTATTGGCAAGTTCACCACACAGCTTCAATCAAATTTGCAAATTTTTATTTGAGAAATTTCTTTGGAGCAAGCGAAGCATGAAAATCAATTAATTTTCAGCAAAATGTTAGCCAACAGCCAGCAAAAGAAGAAAATAAAAGTAAAAATTGAACGAAAATAAAAAATTGAAGTGGGAGCAGCCCAATGCACGGGCAGCCCGAAATCTGGCAAAAAGAAATATCGTAAAATTCCACACAGCAATTGCTTTTCCCAATTAAAACATCAATCAATCAATTAAAACAAATTCCATGCGAAATCCCCACTTGAATATGAGTGCAGATTTCAGTCTAAACAAGTTTTATTCCTCACTCGCATTGTTTGCGCATTTGTTTACCCGGCGAATATGCTCGATATATATCTATATATACATATATATACGTATATATATGTGTATATGTGTACGTATGTATATGTATACAACTGATTTCATAGTACCAACAAATGTACACACACACACACACACACACACACACACACACATATGCACACAGCGTCTACGTGACTTACGTATGGAAACATGGAAACAAAATCTCTGCTCGTTCAAAATGGCAACTTTGCCTTACCTTCATCTCTCTCTCTGTGTATGTGTGTGTGTGCAGTGGAGTGGGTGAAGGGAAAAAAGAAACAAAATCAAAATCAAAACATACCAAAAGCTACAGGCGGCAGTTTAAATACAAACCACCCACCCACCTCACAATTGCACGGACTGAAAAAAAGACGGTCGAATAAAGTTGGCAGTTTGGCATAACAAGTGGAGGCAAGCGGAAATCGTTTTGCAGCTTCCTTTGCCCTGCCCAAATCTATATACCCACAGACTCGGATATGTGTCTGAATGTATATGGAAATGTTTAGGCGGGATGCTGCTGTGCCTGCCATCCTATTGTTGTTTTACCAGATTCCAATCAGGGCTATGGGCTTTGCTTACTGAGCTACGTTTGCGAGTCAGACACTTACCAGACATATCCTCGCTGTGCTCGTCGTCCAGATGATCGTGCATGTCATCATCTCGATCGTAGCTCCACTGGCGCGGATGCCCGAAAGGCGGCGCTGTCGCTGGCAGTTTGTTGCCCGTAAACTTATTGGGATCTAAAATGTTCTCTACGGAGAAGGCGAGGCGTTTGGTGGCCTCCCTGTCGCTGGCTCCACTGGTGGATGCCGTGCTCGCGCTGTTCGCGCTGTTCGGCACGGAGCGTGTCAGATCCACGGGGCAGACCTGATTCAAGAGCGGGAGTAGAAGAAGACAAGCAAATCTAAGACTTGAACAGAGTCAATGTCACACTAGAGACTTACCGACGGCGTGCTGTGAGATCCGGAGCCGTCGTTGCTGTCCTCATCGTTGCCATCCACGTTGAGCTCTTCGCTGGTGTCGCTGCGCGCATAATTAGCGGCTGCAATCTGGCGAGATGTGGCTGCGGCAGCAGCAGCTGCTGCCGCCAGGCCGCCCAGCTGTATTCTGAAACCGTAATCACTTAAGTCGCGTCCAGTGGGCGAAACGGAGGAGGAGCTGGTTGAAGCGGCGGTGGATGTGCTGGGCGCTTGGCTTTGGCTGGAGCGCGCGGCCACCGCTGCCACCAGCTTAATGCGCTCCAGATCCATGTCATTGGCGGACGTTGGGCTAATGCTGGCCATCACTGGGTGCGGCCCAGCCCCCAAGTGCAGCTGCATTGTCTGTGGCGGCGGTGGCGGTGGCTGTGGATTCTGTGGCGGTGCTGCCAGCGCTGAATGCGAAGGATTTGCTGATGCTGCTGTGGCGTGGCCCAAGGGCGACTCCCTTTGCGGCTCGGAATGTGTCGTTTGGCCAGTGGGAGATGTGGGTGGCGACAATGGCGATGTGGCAGGCGATGGCGGTGCGGTGGCGTTGCTCGCATTTGGTATCGCGGCAGGTGCACGCAGGTGGAACACAGCGGCTGCTGCATGATGTGGATGTGAGTGCGCTGAGTGGTGGTGATGGTGGTGCATGTGCTGCTGCTGCTGCTGCTGCTGGTGGTGCTGAGCGGCAGCAGCCAGAAACTGTGGATTCTGCAGCAAATGCGGGTGCTGCTGCAGCAGTGCGGCATGTGGATGCTGCAATGGCTCCGGCCGTGCCAAGTGACGCACTGCGCTCAGCTCCAGCAGCTTGCGCTGTTGTGCTGGCAGAGGGAACACGCCGACGCTCGATGGCGGCGACTGAGATCGGCGCAAGTTGTTCTTGTTGTTGTTGGCCAAGTTGACGTTGTTGTTGTTGTTGTTGTTGTTGGTCTTTTCCTTGTCGGCATCTTCCTGGGTGGGAGTCAGGCGACTGAGCATCCCAGAGTCGCTACTCATCTGCTTCAAGCGCTCAATGGAGTAGCGCAGATCCTGCTCCTGCTTGGCCACCTGTCCACTGGCGGCAATTATGAACTTGGGCAGCTTGGCCACTGGCGCACTGATGGATGTGGTTGGTGGTTGACTGCTGCCATTGCTGGACACCGACACCAGCTCGCCGCCCACATTGTTGCCCACATTGGCCAGGTCGGGCGAGGTGTTTGACTTGGGCGAATCGGGATTCGAGTTGGGGCTCATCAGGCCGCCGACGGCCGTGGGCTGTGCCCCGATGCTATCGCTAGGCTTTTGCACTGGTGACTGCAGCATCACCATGTCGCTCGCTGCACTTGTCACTGCTAACACTGAGAGAGTTCACTTGTTCACTTCCTATTCACTTTGCTTGACTTCACTTGTGCTCTGTTCGTTTGCCGCGGCGTGGTGTTGTCACCTTGATTGCAGCCTATCGACTGTCACTGATGCCGGCGCGTATCTCTCAATATCTGTAGCTGCTGCTGCTGCTGCTGATGCTGCCGATGCTGCTGATGGTATTAGTTGTTGTTGTACATTTACGCTTATCGCATTGCTTTTGAGCGTAATCCGCGCGTGCGACACTCTGCTCGCACCCTGCTCGCAGCTGAAACGGAAATGGAAATGGTAATGGTACTGTCAATAGTATTGCTCGACAGACTTCGAGGGTTGCTGCCGAGTGAGTCTTGAGTCGCGCGATAGTCCAGATGCTGTGGCTGCCGCTGGCCCGTGGCAAGTCAACTAAATGGAAAGTGAACAAATCTGTTGCGGCGTCTGTCGTTCTCGCTGCCGCACTGCTGGCTAGTGGTGGTGGTTGCTTTGAGTGGGTCGGCGTTGCGCTCTCATGCTGCTGCTCTCTCTCTCTCTCTCTCTCTTTCTCTCTCTCTCCCCCTCTCTCTCTCTCTCTCTCTCTCTCTATCTCTCTCTGTGTATGCTGCACACGCCCCCAGCTGATAGTTTGAGTGAGTTGAGTGCTGAGTTTTGAGTGAACTGGCGGCTCCTGCTGGCAGCACCTAATCTCGACTAGCATCTAATGATTTAATTTGCCTTGTCCTCGTTAGCAAGCGTAATGGTCTGTTCTTAGCATAGCCACCCAGGCACCAGCATACGCAGGCTATCCTGCTCTTGTAGGGCTGCGTTCAACCGACTCAATCTCTCATTCCCTCTCACACATAGACGGCTATGAGCCGTTCACCCCGCACGCGGTTCAATTGCCATCCAAATATGCGCTCGAGGATGTGAGTAATTGTCAAATTATTTAGCGCAAAAATTGTTTGCTTATGCGCTCCGTTGGCTCCGAAATGGATCTCAGCTTTTTATATTTCAAATGTGTTTCATACACACACATATATATATATATATATATATATATATATATATATATGTACTTTATTTTTCTCTGTCCTGTGCTGTTGTTTCTTTGTTTATGCCTGGTTTGCTCTTAGTCATATATGCATGAATGCTTCGTGCTCTTGCGGCTGGCAGTCGAACACAGCCAATGCAACCAGCCAGCATTCCGCTTGCCAATTTTCGTAATGCCTAATTGCATTTGAGGTATATTTTAGTAGCTAATCATTTTGCTAATTAGTTGTTAATAATTGTATCTAACTATTTGCGTTTTGCATCCGTTTTAGCGAGCAATCTAAGTCAGCATCTCGACTCTTGACGCTTTATGCTTGTAAAAGTTATCAGAGGAGAACAGCAGTGCACTCATACTCACTGTCTCTTTCTCTCTCTCCCACTCATTCTGTTTCTCTCTCTTTACTCTCTCTCTCTCTCTCTCTCTCTCTCTTTACGTGTGTGCTGGAGTTTCGCTTCTCAGTTTACAGAATGGTTTAAATTGAACAAAAATTTATATGCGCTTTGCACAGACAATTTAATATCGCATCCAATTTGCGGTTTATACGCATCGTAGCAGCGGCCCGCATGGACCTCGAGTGGGTGCGGAGGAGGCAGCGAGTGAGTGAGATAAAGGGAGAAAGAGAGCGGCATATGTAGAGGCGGAGAAAGGGAAGGCTAAGTGGATAGCCTGCTGATAGCCTGGTTGGTTAGTGGCCGTGCTCATGGTCGTGGGTTTGAGCGCACAATGGGGCGTATAAGTGACATCGTTAAGCGGACGCAGGACAGCGAGGATGCTGCTTAATGAACTTCAACGGCATGCCCTCCACACAGTTGTTCATAGTCCGATCTTCCCAGTGTGTGTGCTCAACGTCGGCACTCAGCCGACTTGTCGGCTGCCGGCATTTTGAAGCATGTTTTTCTTTCTTTTGCTCCTCCCGTTGACTTTGTCGTTGCTTCAGCTCTTCTTTTTTCATTTGCCTTTTACTTTTCTTTTTTTTTGCGGGGCCAACGCCGACGGAGCTGGGCGCTCGTTAGCGCTACTCGGCTTCGCTCCTCTATAATTAACCACAAAATGAGGGGAGATGGCATTCTTAATGAGCAGCTTGTTATGCCATTTTCGGTTTAATTACTTTTAAGATGCTTGTTACCAACACCAGTGCGGCAGCTCAGCGCTGTAATTGGTCCATTGATGAAGCTGAGTGTATGATATAAGTATGTATATGTGTGTGTGTGTGTGTGTTGAACACACTGTGCAAATTGGCTGGGCGCTTTGCTCAGTTTACTCGACAAGCCAACGAGCTAAGCAGCTTTTGATGCCTCGCTGGCCAAGCGTAGCCGGAAAGTAGGCTACGCCAGATTCGTTTCGAAAGGTACTCGGCATTTTGTGGCAGTGTATTAAGCGCTTTACCCTTTTACATGCAAAATTAAATGATGCGCATACGCACGGTAAAACCGCAAATTATTTTAATTGCCTGTCTCGTCATTATTCATTATTTAAGTGCGCCCAAACAGACGATACATACATACGCCCACGCTGTGTGTGCGAGGGCGACATTTCAATGTCCATGTGTGGGTTGGTGTGTGTGTATGTGGGTGTATGCAAAATGTTATGTACACCACACACACACACACACATACAACGATTTGGGCGGCCCGCCAGACACACACAAGCCGCTGTTTACATAGACATGAAGAAACTTTTGCGCGAAAAATTTCTGACGCTTTCCACAGCTGCATACGTATCTTTCTCTCTCTCTCTCTCTTTCTCACTATCCCCCTCTCTTTCTATCTCTCTCTGTCGGCTGTCTTTGTTACACTGTGGCCATGATATTGTCATCTCATTCGCTCATTTAATTAGTGAAAATAAGTATTAAATGAGCAGCTCTTGTTAAAATAAATAGTGCATGCAAAGGCAGTAGTTGTGTCGTCCCGCTGCGCGGCTGCTCCTCGCCGTGGGCGGACGCCCTTTGCACTGGCTTTCGACAAGCTTTCGAAAGATTTACAGCTAATTAAAAGGCGAATGCCGAATGTGCATAAGGAAAATCGATAATCGGCGCAAAGCTGCTGACCTCGCCACAAGCGAGCAATTAAAAAAATTGCAATTGTGGTCGGACGCGTAATTGTGCGCTAATTGAATTATTTCCCATTTTGCATTTAGCATTTAGCATTTTGCATTTATTCGCCGATTTCGTGTGTCCAATTGCCGAGAGCCTAAATTGTACGAATTTGCTGCATATTTGAGTATTTGTATATTTAATGACGTGCGCTGTCCAGGTGCGAGCGAGATGCCCAACGCTGAATGGCTGCCTCCTCGCACGCCCACTCCGATGTTTGGGCTCTCTGTTTATTCGGCCATTTTGTTGTTTGCACTCCACTTTCCGAGCGCCCCACGTTAATTTGTTTGACTAATTAAACTAATGAGCGTTCAAAGTTAATACATAAATTAGTCAGCCAGCTGAGCCATCCCAGCCACCAGCATGGGGCAGTGGGAGTGGCTTATCGAGCCTCGCAGCAGCAACAGCAGCAGCTGTGTGTTGACTAAGCTTATTGCAATTTTGATTACGGTTTTCCAATTAATTGCCCATGGCATTGCGGTTAAAGGATTTATAACTCAGTTTGAATGGTAAATAAATATACGTTAAATTATTAAACGCTTGACAAAATATATTGCAAAATATATTGCTTACTGAAATTATAAATAATATAGCTGTATTTATAGAAATAGAAATAAAACATTAAAAAAAAATTATATATATATATATATATATATATATATATATATATATATATATATATATATATATATATATATATATATATATATATGTATATATTACGAAATCAGAAAATTTAAATTTTAAAAAATATATATAAATAATAGTTTTCAGTTAGTTGAATTTATATTTACTATCTTATGTTATATTTTTGTAAACATAGACATATATATAATAAAATAATAATAAATAAAAGTCAGTCAGTTAATAATTTTTGGAAATTTTTTGCCAAGAACTAATTTTAGTGATTTGTAATTCTATATTATATATATTTGAGGGAATTGAATAGTTACTGAAACAGCTCCACTCGTCATTGAGCAGGAAACACTTTTTCGTTTTGCAATCTTCTTATGAAAATACAAATATAATTAGAGTGCTTTGCATAGCGTATTTTATAGTCAGTTATTAGTCTGTCCAGTCCTGAATGTACATATGTTTGTACATATCTATATCTGTCTGTAGCATAAGATCACCGATGCTGCTGTTACCCGAGGCATTTACAGGCAAATTAAATATGCTGCGCTAATTCCTCCATCAATTTGCAGCTCATTTGATATGCCAACGCATTTGGCTGGGCTTCGTACGTGCGAAAACCCAAACGCTGGCCGGATGGCCGCCGGCTTATGTGTCGGTCGAGCGACAAGCGTCTAGATGCCCAAAACTAGTTTGCATTCAGGCTGTAATTAGAAAATTTCCATGCTGCACGTGGAGCGCGGCGCTGGTGGGATGAAAACAAAAACAGAAACGTGCTAATTGCAAATTAATTATGCACGATATTGAATTTGCACTAAACGCAAAGCGAAATGGCCGGACATGGCCAGACGAAATGGCCAGAAATGGGTGAAATGGCCAAAATAAGCGAAAGCTTGTAAAAAAAAGGCGCTAAGTGGCTCCGACGACGTGATTTGCATGAAATGCAATTAGATTTTAGGCAAATGAGAGCCAGCTTCGTGCTCGCCGGTGTTGTTTTGTGGGTGGTGCGCTAATGGCTGACACACTTAAGCAACAGCAGCATCAGCCAGCCAGCACCAGCACCAGCACCACCACCAACAACGACAACAACAAGCGCTTGCGCTGTCGCAGCAGCAGCAGCAGCAGCGGCAGAAACAGCGGCAGAGGAAACAGCATATAAACAGCTAAAGTGTTAATTGCCATAAATGCTTGTCATTGTAGCGGTAAACGACAGTAGATATTTGCCACGCTGCTACTGCGCCAGCGCCCACACACACACACACACACACACACACATAGAGACCGAACACGCACATAGCGACAAGAGCTTTGCATGAAGCTGAGCCGCGCACGTCTGAGCATTGCACTCAAATGAAGGAAATGAACTGCTAAATTATGCACGCGATTTAACCCTCATTTCGTGAGCCACACTCCTGCACCCGCACGAACCGCAGCCCCCCCTCCACGGCGCTCACAGCGCAGGCGCCGTGCCACTGGCTCTCATTTCGCGAAACTCACTCAAAGACTGTGTCTGTGGCCACGCCTCTAGCGCCGACAGCCAATGAGCGTCGCCCACTTAACTGCGAAGCAAGCACTCAAAAGTGAGAGGCTCGCCTCGCGCTCAGTTTGCCAAGTGACTTTTTCCAACATGGCCGCCAGCAGCGCTCGCTCGCTCGGGCGCTGAGTAAAAGAGCGAGAGAGAGGGACAGAGCATGAGTGTGAGCGCTCTCGCCGTGGCCCGTGGAACTATTTCAGACTTTTGCACCTTTTATTTGGCCATTTGTGTGTAATTTCGGAAAATGTTGGCGACATTATTCCCGCCCGCCTCGCCAGCTTGGGTCTGGGCTTGGGCTTGGGGTCGCACGCTTAAGTGTCCTCGAGGGTACTTACTTCGTTAGCAGAAGTTTCTCGCCTCGTTCCATTGTTGTTGCGGTGGCTGGTGCTGCTGCTGCTGCTGCTGCTGCTGCTGGTGGTGCTGCTGCTGCTGTGCTTGTCGTTTTGCGGATATGTCTCTTATTTTCATAACTGTAAATTGCTTTAGATATTAAGTCTGCTGTGCTGACTGCATGGCTTGGGGGAGGGCACAGGTCGGTGAGCCACAGCGCTGACAGCTGTGCACTGGGAGAGTGCGTTTTTCTAATAAAGCTCTTGTTGCCAGAACATTACGACAACTTCTTCGAGCAAACAAACATACAAACATATTAGTATGTCAGTTGATACGTCTGAATGTGGTATTGCAGCTGCTTAGCAAACTTTGTTAGCTCATGATATGCCAAGAACTTCAGGCTCAATTACGAAAAAAAAATTACATTTCAGCTTGGTGAACTTATTAAGCCAAACAGCAACTGGGATAACAACGGGCTATGCCTTATAAGAATCTGTGCAAATATACGATATCAACCTAATCCCCAGCAAAGGAATTTCCATAAAGATTTTTTTATATGCGCAAAATTGAGACATAAATTAAAGGCACATAATGCTCATTAAAAGGCCGTAAACGAGGCACGAAACGAAATACAGATGAATAAAAAGAGAGAGGACAGAAAAACAAACAGAAACACGCATTATGGGGGTCTGCGACATTTGGCAGCAGATCAAAGAGCAACGGGCAGCAACATTTTGCTCATAATTTAATCGTTTCGAAATCTGAAATTAAATTATTTTGAAGCCGACTGCTTAGGCAAATCAAAATAAACTACGCGCAGCAGCCACAGAGCACACAAATGCTAATTGGCAACTCAGTCAGAGAGCGAGAGAAAGAAAGAGTGAGAGAGTGAGAGAGAGTCAGCCACCCACTGTGGCGGCGCTAAGTAGGCGGCGCATGGAAAGAGAGGCACTGAGAGAGCGCCAGAGAGAGATGGGGCAACTGTGTCACATGTTTTACTGCGCGCGCAATTTAAGTTGAAATTTATGAATGTGAATGTGCTTGCCCCACGACGGCAAAGAAAAACAAAAGCATTTACAAATTCAAGAAAATGAGAAGAAAAAAGAACAAATATGCAGAACTCAATGTGTTAAACGGCACATGTTATTTAAAAGCGCCTTAAATATTTGATTATTATTTTACTTTGGCACATATTTTAGTTGTGAGCGTGAAGGGAGCAGAGCTCAGCCAGCCCATTTGTCTTCGCTCAAGCGTGCAATATTTTTGGCATAAAGAAATTTGTTAATTTGTTTTTGGCTGTGAAATTAATGATTAAGAGCGCTCGCAAACAAAACAAAGCAATAAACTACCAATATAAATAAAATACTGTTGTCTGCATGTGTGTGTGTGTGTGAATGTGTGTGTGCTGCACAATACATGCCCATCAAATATTTAGCAATGCTCACACGAGCTTAGATTGCATAATGCATATTTCATGAATGTTTTCGTGTTCAGCTCTTTTTTCTCCGTCCACAAAGCAGCGCCACAAAAAGTGTTGAAAATAAAAATAATGCGAGGCGCTGCGCTAAAAAAAGTCCATTTTAAAGCCAATGCGGCAACAAAAGCAGGCAAACACTACAACAACAAAAGCCAACAACCAGCAGCCAACAGCCATAACCACAGCCGCAGTAACAGCAACACCACCAACAACAACAACAATAATCCTTACAAATATTGTGTACTGGCAACATTGTTCAAAAGCGAAAAGTCGCCTTCATTGTTGCACGTCAGGATTTAGGATTTGAGTCGTCGCTCGCCATGTTTTTCCGCTTCCCGCTTGGCTGCCAGAGCAGAATTTAAAGCTCGCCAGCCTAGCAGCAGCAGCAGCAGTAGCTCCTTCAATACAGTTGCTGACGATTCATCATTCGGTTTCTTGATTTGTTTATTTGAACACTTGACAAGTCGCATTAGTCGAGAACTCAATTGGCTTTTTCCCGACTGCCTCTCATCCCGACTGTCCGAGGCCATACATAATACATTTTCAAATCAAACTCAAACAAAGCCTCGGCACCAGCTGAAATGCTATTAGGCATCTGTATTAATGAATGATTGGCTATCATCAAGAGGCATGCCGCCTGAGTCCCAAAGGTGTGAATGGCCCAGCAAGGTGAATAAATATTAAATATGTAATTTCAGAGATGAGCTAAGCTTATTGAGCTCCAAGTAATTACAGCTTATTGGCTTTATCTTATGCTGCAGGCATTTGAGCTTAAGTTTATCAGTTAATTATGAAACAACAATGAAGGCAAATTGAATAGCTTAAACATCAGTCACTCCACTCAGGGTTAAGCATATTGCACAAATAATTTCGCATCAATGAGTATAATTAACACTTGAAGATATGAGCTATCTAAATATATTGTATATATACAATTCTAAATGTTTGATTTAACATGGGTTGATGCTTTCTTTAAATATTAAGCTCATCAATTCAAGAAATAAAATAAAAACAATAAATAATGTAAATCAAATAAATAAGTTAATAAAATAATTCAATTAATAAAATAAATAAAATAATAAAAAATTATTTAAAAAAAAGAATAGAATATATGAAATATACAAAACAATTTAAAAATAAATTAAATTTATACAAAATATAAAATAAATAAAATAAAGATAAAGCTATAAAATATTTTATATATATTTGAATACAACTCAATAAATTCCCATTCAACTTTTTTAGCTTGCTATTTTCCCATAAAATACAGTCTATAAAACTTCTCAACTCTTCAATCGAGTCTTAGATCTTCACCTGATATTCATCTTTCGCTTGTCATTCAGATTTATGCCTCACTTTTTATGACAAGAAAAAGCAAACAACTTCCTTTAATAAGTTCATAAAGTAGCAGCACCCCTAAACTTGTTGTCTGCCACAACGTGCCGCCAATAGGCCGTGACTGTGACTGAGTTGGGCTGGCAGTGCTGCGTAAATGTCAGTGTCATGTGTCAAGAAGCGCCTCGAAAGCTTGGGGCTGCCCTTTTTATAGAAATTAAATGACTTTAGACAAAATATGAAACATAAACTCAACACTTCAATAACGAACGGGAACAATGTGTCGAGCCCCAGAAGGGCACAGCAACAGCATCAAATGAGACTCTTCATTTCATCATAAATCGCGGGCCACATTTGTGGCTGAGCGAAGTCTTTTTAACACTTTCGCTGCGACAATGCGGCGACGGCAGTCGAGTTGTTAACATATTTTTAGTGTCATTTTAAAAATGTAAATTGTCGTAATCGTAAATTAATTTCATGGCCCATAAAAACACACCACAGCAGCCGAAGAGAGATGGAGAGAGAGAGAGAGAACCTCATCGATATCTTTTTTTGTTTTCATAATAAAATTTATTCAGATGTAGATGCGTATATACATTCCCGATTTTATCACCAATCACATGGGCATCAGTTGGCCGAGCCGTATACAAATTGCAATTTTCGATATAAATTTGACATCAAATATGCGAAAGCTACATACATTGTTGCCTGCGCCAAATTAATGTGACAAGATTCATGTAAAATGTAGAAAAATACATTAAAAAGTCATAAAAACATTATATTCAGCTGTATCCTAATTAGCTGCGCAAATTATTTTCGTATACTCATTTCGTTGGCCTGCAAGCGATATTTGTGTCAACGCCTCGCCGCAATTATGCGCAAAATAAGAGCCAGCAGCAAATGTGTTGCGAATGGCGAAAGTCTTATGATGCAGCTAGCGCGGCAGGCTAGGCGCAATTAGAGGTGCACCCTTCTGTGGGCCCAAGACAGGAAGTGCCCACATGTGCGCAGCTGGCAATTGTCTCCTTGTCGACCCGACCATCAATGCATTCCGCATTCTGAGGTGTCAATTAAAACCTGACATGCTCTTATATAATATATGTATATCCGGTCAGCTGATGACGATAACTGGCATCCAAATTAGGCGTTTCATCATTAAATATTTATGGCAAGGCTAAGTCATGGGAAATAATACTTCGGATATTATGATTTCTGGTTTATTTTGAGTACAGTTAAAATCTTCTCTGCTGCTCTATATACTATTTTTCATTTCTCTCTATTCTCTTTACTCCCTGCTCTCTTTTCCCTTTCTGATTTTTGTTTTCAGTCTTCCATCTACTGTCTTCTTTTTCATCTCTTCTATCTTCTTTCCTTTGTCTCTTGTCGCCTGTCTCGTCCGATCTCACTTCAGTCTAATGTCTTCGGTGTTCTCTCAACTCTTTTCTTTCATCTCTCTTTTCTCTTTTATTCATTTCTTTTGTCTTCTGTATTCTCATGTTTCTTCTTTTATCTCTTTTCTCACATCTCTCATCTCTGGTCGATATATTTTATATTTTCTTTCTTCTAGTTTCTATTTTCTATTTCATATATTTTGTCTTCAATATTCTACATTTTATTTTCTCTCATTTCTCATGTCTCATCTGTCTTCTCTCCCTTCTCTTTTCTTCCTTCTGTCTTCTTTCTTTTATTTGCTCTTTTCTTTTTTCTATCCTTTCTATGTTCTATCTTCTGCCTTCTATCTTCTATCTTATATATTTCTACATAGCCTTCAAACTTCTCTCGTATCTCTTCTCTCGTCTTTTATCTCATTTCTCTCTTCACTTCACTTCTGTTTTCCTCTCTTCTCTTTATCTACTTGTTTCCTACATACTTTATTGTCAATTTGCCTTATTGAAATCCCATTTTAATATTCGATTGGCTCCCTCACCAAGTCTGAGCCACCAAATCAGGCTGCAATTTATGTGTTTTGGTTTAGCTTGGATGCCTTTAAACGATATTTATGATAAATTAATGCGGTAAATGCAACTTGTAAATCTGTCACGCGTCGCACTAAATCATTGTGGCATAAGTAATATGCAGTTTAGCCGCGACCGGCTGAAGGCAGGAGTCGCGCGAGACGCTGGGAGCGAGGCACGCAACTGTTGAGGGCGGGCGAACACTGCATTGCCTCGCAGTTGGGAAGCTGGCAACAAGCAGAAGATGCTGTCACAAAATCAACAGATGCTCAACAGTAGCGGCGAGCACAGCGAGCAGTCGAGCCGCCTGGTAGGGAGTGTGAAATTATGTGCGCTGCCGCAAGTGACACGCCCAGGGCGGAGGCAGAAGGAGCTGACTGAGAGCTGGAGTGGGCTGCGCCGCGGCTAATCTATGACAGAAAACATGTAATCGGAGCTGCTTGGCTGGCAAGACCTGAAAATAGCGCGACATTCCACTTGGTCGGGCATCGAATTAAACCTTTGCCTCCATTCACAGCTCGTTGCAGGGCAAGTAGACAGCCAGAGAGTTGATTCCCAAAGGCTGCGAGGGCTGCACTTAAGTGCTCTGGGTGGCCGCTTAATACGCGACCCTGTGCCTAATTAAAATCGCAATCAGCATTTTACAACACAATGTTGTACAAATTAATTATGTGGAGCTGCAAGCCTCCGACTTGCATCGCTCTCGCTGCGGCTCATTGGCCGCGCGGAGAGCAGGCGACATGGGAATTGGGGGAATCGGATTGGACTCGAAATGGGACAGCCTCTCGCGGGCGGCACTTTCTTTTTATGAGTGAGCCTCCGTCGCCTAATAAGTGAAGCGTGAACTAATTGAAATTTGTTGCGCTGACATTTCGTACAAGTTCTGCTTACAGCTGCGACGGCAGCGACGCGTCGTGGCAGTCGCTGCTGATGCAGTCGATCGTCTTCGGTTAATTAGTGCGCCTCCTGTTGCAGTTAGTGTCTAATTTTAATTAATTTATCACAAACATAAAATGGCGCAACTCTAGACATTTCTCTCTCTATCTCTTGGGCTCTCCGCTCCCCAACAAATCACTCATACGCCTCGTTGACGCTGCAACTACCTCGTCCATTGCTATTGATAGCTTGGCGCAGCGCAGTCCGCACTCTCCCACCACCGCAATGCCGCATAAATTTCCACTTGAGATGCCTGGCATTGCTCGACAATCAAATGAAATTTATGATGACTTCTGAGCACCGGACTCCGCCCGTGCGTATGTTTGCCTGTTTTGACAATGTCAACAGCCAAGCAAACAAACAGCCCAACAGGCAAACACACAACTGCCTACTCCGGGCTGGGGCTATGGCTGGGGCCGGGGCCACCAAATGACATTTCTAATGTCACTTTGATTGTGTAATTTAGATTTTATTGCCGCCATTTGGACTAAGATGCTGCTTGCGTTGCAGCCGAAGCATGCAACCCGCGCAGACAACAACAGGTACCTTGCAGCAGGGCTGAGACCTGCTTCAGCTGGATAGATGTAAATATATATTTCGTAGTATATTGCCTGTTCACATATCGTTCCACTCTCACTGCAAGCGGAAGTTGTTGGATTTTATGCGAGTGCTGACAAGAGCAGCCGAGAAAGTTGTCCAACACTTGTTTTGCTCAGTAATCAACAGATTATTTTAAACGATGGGGAAACTCAAAGAAATTCATTTTTCATAAGCAATATTAAATGTTTTTTTTTTTTTTTAAGTATTTCTGAGCAATATAGATTGGAATGGATAGGATTGGTATCTAATATCATAGTGATAAAATTCGTAGAGATTTAAAATTTTCTAGTTTGTGTTATGATTGGAAATCTAATTTATATCAATAATAATGGAACGACTTATCGAAGACAATGTTATACGAGTAAATTATTTAAAATTTGAAGTCTTATGCATCTCGAAAGATCCGTCTGATGAACAGGTAGATTTTGCTCGATCGGCTCACCTGTTTGTCTGATCTTAAGTACATATATCGATATTTAATTGGTCTGGGATTGTGCTCTACCTTTTATAGATACAGATATTTGTGCAAAGCAAGGCATCTACGACATACAAATTGGATTAATAAATGCAATGTCTTATCTATACAAAAGTTCAATATTTTAGCATTAGTATTCATACCCTTAAATATAATCATAAACAATCAGCACATTTCACTCTTCTAGCAACTTTTATATATCATTTTTGATTTTAGCCATTTGACAGCAGGGATCCCTGAGACAGTTCCAGTCTAGAGCAAGGGGAATGCAGCAGTTTAAGTAGCAGCAGAAGTTGGCTAATCCTTAGTATTATTATTTGAATAATAATATGTTAAGACTCATGTCATAAGTTCTATTTGATATTATGTTGAATGTCCATATCATAATATTAACTTAACAAGCATAGTCCATTGGCTTAAACCATATTTAAATACAGAAGCAGGAGTTCCGGAACATATTCAAGCGCCACACAGAAGACCTACCGGGCATTATCACACGGGGCTGTGCGCCAGCCAACTGAGCGTAAAATTTGCATGGCGCTGTGTCTTAGGGCTCCACGTAGTGTCGGCATTATCTTTGATCCTGTCAAAGAGGCGAAAATAAATTGCTCAATTATGAAATATTAACTGCATGCGACGACGAGAACACCGACCGACGCAGAGGCAGTGCTCCCAGGCGCATGTTAATTACTCATTTGTTGATTGTCGGCTGTGGCTAATGAAGTATCCAGCTAATTAGATTTTGAGACAAGACCGAAGTGCGCATGTCGTCGAGCGTTCTCCAAGGAACGCGTCTTTATATATGCCGCCGCGGAAATGGAAAATGCCCGCCGTGCTGTGCGTAAGCTGTTTTTCTTGCATGCGTTGCATGGAAACACAGCTCTGCCAGCTGGGGAATCGGGCGTCCTATTGACTTGGAAACAATTTATCGCCTTTCACTCTGACATTTTGACATGATATCGCTCTCACTCCCTCCCTATTTCTCTCTCTCTCTCTCTGTTTATCTCCTCTGCTCTTATTAGGTTTCTTGAAATTAGCCACATTCATCTCTTGACAGTTGAAACTCATCGCACTGGCGTCTAATTAGACTATTTGTCAGTCTGCCTGCTGAGTGGCCCTAGAATTATTTTGTTGTGATTCTTACGAAATATCACTGAGTGTAAATGACAGTCTGATTAGTTAAAGTTGATGTAGATACACAAAGGTGAGAAAGTTATAAGCAGGCTGAGGGCTACTATGGAATTACACAATTGTTATGTTGTACGAGAATCTACGGGATCAGAGAAAACTATTATAAATTTACAGAGCCTCTCCATATAAGTTTAAATTAAAAAGCCGTTAAGCCATATTGTGGTGGCAAACGATATATACCCGATAAGCTGCAGTCAATGTGAGTCGATAGATGCGCTTCATCCAAGTTCCACACCTTATGCTATTCGATATAAGTTACCCGATGAAACCAGCAGCGAACTCTACCCGCAGAAAAGTGGCGACATCTATTGGCCGTGCACCGTAGGTTGGAAATGCAGTATAGCAATTAGCTTTTGTCTGCGAATGTTTTAGTGTTGCATACTTTTCGGAGCTGTCTGAAATTGTAAAATCATTGTATTTCGCTAAATATTCGTAAACATTTCAAAATATATATGGCAACTGTGGTGCAGAAATCTTCGCGTCGCACTCGAAGTATGCGTCCACGACAACGACTGTATTCACAATGGCAAACAATCCACACGGTTCACCGTCAAACGAAAGGAAATTCCGTTTGAAGTTTTTAGCCAGGCGCTCAGCGCCGCCAGCAAGCAACCAAATCGCATTCCAATGCGCGTCACCAGGCATCCGAATCATTCACGTGGTTGATTTTCGTTAAAAACGAAAGTGTGGCTGTGTGTGTGTGTGAGTGCGTGCGTGTAAGGGGTGTGTTCACTTGAAGCTCTCACTGGCACTTAGGGGTGGGTTTTCGCACAGTGGCGGCGTCTGCTGGCAGGGCGCAGTTAGTTTGTCGCCCGGCGACAGAAGCGACGCCTCTGCGCGCTGACAGCTGACTCGCAGGCGAGGAACCGCGAGTCGCGGCTCTGCCCGCCCAGTGGGTGGGTCACTCGCAGCGACTGCGAGCTCCGGGTCCAATAATGAGCACTAAGGCGAGTGCGGGCATTGGGTGCAGCACGGCCATGGGCGGACGGACTCGACTGGTACGGACCGTACTGGCTCTTTGCGTTTTTTCGCAAGAACCCGGACAAGAACCTCTGCACAAGCAGCAGCAGGCAACGACCCGCAGCAGCACCACGAGTGTTAAAATAGACACGTGTCCATCAACGGTTTAACCCTTCTTAAGGTAACGCCCGCCCAAGGATTACCAGGCGAACAGCATCGGCAGCAGGCGATGCGGCCGTCGAGCAGCCACTGCGCATGTCCCGGCCGACGGGCTGGGCGTCGGGCGCTGGGGCGTGTTCAACGGGGGCGGAGTATAGGCCAAACGGCTGCCAGCTGGGCTGGTTTTAACGTTAGCCACGTTACATAATACGCTAATGATAACGACGCCAGCATGCGAGAGAGCAGAGCAGCAGCAGATGGCCCAAAACCGTTTAACAGTTACGTCGTAACTAGGAGCAACCTTAGCGTAACAGGCGGACAGCGCGGGCAGCGCTGCCGTTCATTACTACGTTGTTACATTGTAGGATTAAGGGTGGAACTCGAATAGCTGCGTACTATGTATGTGAGGGTGTCTGCGAGGGTGTGTGTGTGTGTGTGTGTGAGTGTGTGCAGTGGTAAGCACCTCAAGGTCACAACTGCTTGCTTGCACGCCCCTTATCCTTGTGCGCTCGCACGTGAGGTAGAGCTCACGTCTCACACGATACACGTATCAGTGTGTGCGTGCGCATCTGTCTGCCTGCGCACACTGGCGCATCCTTGCTTGTCGCACACTTGCACACATTCTTTCGTGGTAGATTTTCGAACAGGCGCCCATAAATCGCTGCCCGCGGGTGTGGTGTGTGTCAAGGACGAGCCCGCAATGTGTGCTGTACGCATTGATGTGCACACACGCATGCATGCAGTGTGTGTTATACGCAGGCATGTGTGCATGTGTGTGTGCCTTTGTATAAGTTTACCTATTTGCTAAAAGGGATTACCGCATAATATAAAAGCTTCTTTTGTGGTTTGTGTCTCGGCTAAACGAAGAGCGTTGAACTGGAAAGTGAATTGATTTCAGCTGAATTGAAGCTGAGCTTTAAGCTAATCTTTAATTTTGTCTTTTACTATGATTACTAATTAATTGAGAAATTTTAATATACACTTATTTATGTGTATGTGTGTACATATGTTTATATAAATAAATTGTGTTCTCAGCACAGATAAATTCCTTATAAACTTGCCTCTTCGTTTTCATCAGTATCCTTTGACAGCTTTCAACTAATTCGAAATTGCAATTAAAAATTGATTTTTGGCTAGAATGTATAATATTAGTCATAGTTACCATTTCATAAATATTTTTAGTACTTTGACCTACATATCTCATGTCTTTTCGCTTTCCTTTTTCTCATGCAAATTTCAATCAATTTAATTAAGTCAATCAAACTTTGGAATCGTTCGCCAATTTCAAAAGCTTGTACACATACATATGTCAGTATGTTCAGGGCCGCTTTTATCGGGCTCGGAGAGTATTAGTCATTTGCTGAATTGTTTGCACGATAAGTTGAGCCCAACATAAACGCTTTTGTAGTAACAACAATAAGAATTGTGTGCCGGCCAACACTTTGAACAATGAAAACTTTCAGCTGAAGAGAAGAAGTGGGACACGCCCTGAACTGGACGTTGATGTTGTTGGCACTCAGCTGTCTGTCTGCCTGCCTGCCTGCCTGCCTGCCTGCCTGTGTGTGTGTGTGTGTGTGCTCGAAATTGGTCGTGTAATCGTATATGAGTCGAAGCAGCACTCAAAATCGCACAAAGCAACAATAACAGCGGGAAGACGACATCATAGGTAGCGCGAACTTGACTAAGTTGTCATTGCGTGTTTTCAGCAAACTGGCGACAAAGCTTATCTGAGATGGACAAACACAAATGCTGTTCAGCAGCCACGGCCAAAGCCAGAGCCAGACAATGTCCTTTGTCCTGTAACGCGCAGACGGAGGCAGGAGTCAGTCAGTCAGACAGTCAGTCAAAGTCAAAGGGCTGATGGGCGGGCAGCGGACAGCGCTCTCGATCGAGATCATATCGAGTCGTTGCAGTCCACTAGAGCAGCTGTTTGCTTTTCAGTTGAGCAAAGTAATTAAAGTAGCCAAGTGGCTTTTAAGTGCTCGCAACTGTCTTCAACTGGATGTCATAAAATTTATTGTCCTTTCGCTTAGCGCGTCGCGTCTATCACGGCACACATGGAGCGTACGGAGCCAGCCCGTTTGACTCCTCCTAGTTGTCGCTTATCTAAAGTCAAAACAATTTTCATATATTTTCCAGCCAACAACAACAGCAACAACACCATCAGCAGCAACAACAACTACATGGCGTGCTTTTCAATGTAGCCTGACACGCCATTCCGCAATTAGCATGGCGTACAAACTAATTTGCGCCACGGGATGCGTCGACCTGCACCCACATGTTAATTAACAGCTCTACGGTCAGACTAACAGAGAGAGAGAGAGAGAGAGAGAGTCCGACAGTCAGTCTGCCAGTCAGTTGGTGGACATCATTTGTACTTAAGTTGAATTTTATTTTGTGAACAATTATGCTAATTTGTTAAATAAATAGGCACGCACAGTGCAACGCTTGCAAAATGGCGGCCATTCAAGTTAAGTTTTATTAGTAGCTTTTTTTATTTTATTGCCAGCTCACTCACACACACACGTACTCACAGAGAAGACACTCAAATGGCCGCTCCAATTAAGTTTTCCGTTTGCCATTTAATTACTCTAATATGCCATGGACGATTCAACCAACCACCCGACACTCTAATGATTTTCCGTGTGCCTGCGCGCGTGCCAGGCATGGAAATTAGTTTGTACTTGGCTCGGGCCCCCTGGCGCCCGCCAGGCAGGCCGGCCCGTATTGCGGTGGCCAAACCTCAAAATTGGCTGCGCCATTTGTTACGCCCTGGGCCGCCATTGCTGGCAAGTTATCAGAGCTATTTGACATCCACATTCATTTGTCAAGCTGTCGCGCCGTGGAGCGCGAATCTGTGCCACAGCCAAATGAAAAATAAAGCTGCCATCGCCATCGCCATCGCCATTGCCATCGAGCCAAATTTAATTAGTTTTAACCTTGCGCACTTGCCAATGCTGGGCATGAGCACGAATTTTAGATTACAAACTTTTAGCAGATCTTTGGCGCGTTTGAATGTCACTTTGAGTCGAAATCATATAATAAACATGCAAATGATGTAGGGCGCCGGCAGCCAATCAGAGTTTTTATCACGTGGAATATGTCAGAATCGACTGGCATAAAGAGACGAGTGGCAAGAGGAAGCTGCGCTGTCCTCGACCCGCACACAATCATAAAACAGTCAGGCTCAGGCAGGGGCTGAGGCAGAGGCACAGGCATAGCTATGGACATGGGCAGAACGTGCAACTGAAACTGAAATCAAAGTGGAATCAAGCCAACAACTTGAACAAAAACAAAACAGCCAAAAGGGACGCTCAACGTATTGGATGAAGCTGCAAACAAAATGTGAAAAGTCCACAACAAACAGCATCAAAAGTTTTGCCCCTTAACGAGTAGATGGCGCTCCATCCAGACTCTAGTGAGCAGCATTGCCTTTTATCTCTCAGCGCCCACGCAGATGCCACTGGGTGGCCCTGTGTTGGTGTGGCCAATTTTTGATTGCAACATTTCGCACCACAGGCTAGAGCTGGGTTCTTGTCGTGCTTTCTTTTGGAGCAGCATACGGAACTGTTTGGTTACACGAATATCTTTTGATACATTTGATAATGCAGAAGCATAAGAATTTGTAGGCAAAGAGCTTAAAACTGATTCTATACGACATTTTTTAGCAACTGTACCAACACCCTAAAAAGATATCACCTATCTGACCTTCCACATCGCTGGGATTAAACCCCTAACCATTACACTCTAGTCTACCTCTAAATATAAAAAAAATGTAAATATTAATGCTTATCTAACATAATGGGACTATTGCCCAATAGGGTATATTGCATATTAACACCATTCATTAAAAACCAAAAATTGATTTAAATTATTATAATAATTAAACCAGTATTTTCAAAATTTATATTAGTATTTTTTTTTATATTATTATTATTCTGTTGGATTCAGCCATATACTACATACAAATTATATCATATAATATTTTACTTATGGATTTCTATGTATAATAAGTAACTTTTTTGCAAGTAATAGTTAAAACTTTTAGTTTTTATACCCTGAACCCATTGAAAATGGGAATTCAGGGTATAATGTTTTTGTTGAAAGGCGTATGTATGTAAGAGGCAGAAGGAGGCGTGTCAGACCCCATAAAGTATATATATTCTTGATCAGGATGACAAGCCGAGTTGATATAGCCATGTCCGTCTGTCCGTCTGTCCGTCCGTCCGTCTGTCCGTATGTATGAACGCGTCGTTCTCAGAACCTACAAGAGCTAGAGACTTGAAATTTGTTATGTAGGTTCGTGTATATCACGATTCGATCGAGTTTGTTTCAAATAATCGATAACTATCATCGTTTTAATGTTATCGATTAAAAACCGATATCTTCATTTAGTTATAAAATTCTATTTAATTCATCTTAATAGCTAGAATCTTCAAATTTAGCATTTAGTGTTATTTGGGCCTTACGCAGTTTCGGTTTTTGTTCAATTTTGGGTGCCACGCCCCGTTCGCCTCAAATTTCTAACTCCCGTATATCAAATACTAGAGACTTGTGCTTTGGCACATACATACATATGGATGACATGATCACGCCCAACAAGTTTGATCAAAATCTAGGAAAAAAGATATTAAACATTTAAATTCCCATAACATTGCCATGCAAACAGCAGCCAAAGAACAGCTGACGCACCGACTTGCGCTTGTGTGTGCTTGCGCCTGTGTATGTGTGTGTGTATATGTTGCTTGTAATGAACATATATATACTTATGTATATTAAAGAAACGAAGATTGCTTGGAATTGCGGTTCTTCGCAGGGTTCAGGGTATACCCTAGTCGAGCGGTCTCGACTAGAGTTTTCTTAGTTGTTTAACATAAACAATAATAGCGAAGTGATATGTAATCCGCTAATCGTCTAATTAGACTCATACGGAGTTTTATGGCAAAAACTGAGAAAGTATTTATATGAAAATAGCCAAACAAGTGTGGTTTATTCAATTCGGGCTTTAGAGAATGAAAGGAGAAATATCTAATTTACATATTATGAAATATGAAATAGATAATAATAAATCAGGTAAAATTAGTTTCAGATGTTGCTATGGTTCCTTATTAGCGTCAACAGCGTCATCAGCATCTCGTGTTGCCTAATTTTGGACACGTGCTCATCTTCAGCTCTGTCAAATGCAGCATGCAACAAGCAGCAACAGAAACAACAGCAACAACAAGTAAGAAAACTCTAGTCGAGGCTGCTCGACTTGGGTATACCCTGAACCCTGCGAAGAATCGTTATTCCGTGCATTATCCGTTTCTTGTGTATACATATGTATATGTATGTTGATTACAAGCAAAACATACACACATACACACACACATACCAAGGCGAACGCACACACAAACGACAGTCAGCTGTTCTTTGTTATGGAAAATTAAATGTTTAATAACTTTTTTTCTAGAGCAACGATTTTGATCAAACTTGTTGGGCGTCATCCATATGTATGTATATGCCAAAGCACAAGTCTCTTGTATTTGATATACGGGACTTAAAAATTTGAGGCGAAGGGGCGTGGAATCAAAAATTTCACAAAAACCGAAATTGCGTGAAGCTTACATAACACTAAATGCAAAATTTGAAGACTAGATAGAATGATGAATTAGATAGAATTTTATATCTGAATTTAGATTTTCGTTTTTAATCGATAACAGTTATCGAATTTCTGAAGCAAACTCGATATGCGCGCCCTATACAGGGACCTATAAAAAATTTCAAGTGTCCAGCTCTTATAGATTCTGAGAACGACGCGTTCATACATACGGACAGACGGACGGACAGACGGACAGGGCTAAATCGACTCGGCTTGTCTCCCTGATCAAGAATATATATACTTTATGGGGTCTGCCACGCCTGTTACATACATTTCAACAAAAACATTATACACTGACTTCCCATTTTCAATGGGTTCAGGGTATAAAAACAACAGCAACCAAAAGCCAGCATCAACTGCGGTAAAGAAAACGAAAAATATTAATGGTAATTTTAATATTTTTCGTGACATGGCTCACTTTGAAAACGGCATTGCTGTCGTTGTTGCTTTTGTTGTCTAATTTGTAAGCACGCCCACATACACACTCTCATACACACACTCATATATCAGCCGAGGACTCGTGTGTAAGTTGCCTGCGTCAGTTCTAGTTGCTTGCCAGGAGCGACATGTAATTTTACTTGGACGAATAAATTGTACAAAGATTTTGCTGCTTTCATTTGGCTTTGCCGTTGCTGTCTGCTGTCTGCTGCTACGCCCCCGTCACTGCACCTGCCCCTGCCCCTGTTACCTCCCACGTCCGACTGACATTTGCTTTGTGCTGTTTCTGTGTGGCGGTCGTCGTGTGTGTTGCATGCCGTTGCCTTTGAGCTGATTGGCCACAATCTACCATTTCTGTGCTCTAATTTTAATAGAACTCGCCCTGCGCACATATCAAAGAAGCGCTAAATATATATATATACATATACATATATATATATATATAATGGGTAGTCTGTGGGAAAACATAATTATAAAGTTGATGGCATATCAGATGAGCACAAAAACCAACAATAATAATAACTTAATATTTTCGCATCGTTATCTAACTGATACATATTGGAAGATGACAAGCTCATTGGCATTCATTGAGTGAACTTGAGATTGCGTCAGCTGGATGGAGGCTGCTAGCGCAAGCTAAGTTAGCTGACAACCCTTGTGGCTGCCACACACATTTGGTATGCATAAGCAACAACTGTCGCACACCTTGCTGCACATTATCTTGGCTGGCTGCGGCTGTCTGGCCGACAGGCAGTCAGTGAGACATTTTTCCATATTTTACACCACAAAAGCAACTTTTGCCACAACTTGTCGGCCCTTATTGCTCCTCATATCTATCTGGCTCTCTCTTTCTCTCCCTCTCTTTCTCTCCCTCTCTCTCTCTCTCTCTCTGGCAATTTCAAATTTAATTCGCCATTTTGTGGCAGCCAAAGCCAGCAATCCACTAAGCCACCGCCCACTCACTTACCTTGCCGTCATCTTGTGGTTTCTTTTTCTGCTATTGCTGCTGTTGTTGTTGTTGTCGTTGTTGTTGTTGTGGTTGCTGTTGCTGTTTTGCTTGCTTTTTATTACATTTTCTGTGTCTGCTACTGCTGCTGCTGTTGCTGGCGGTGCTTCCTGCATAAAAAATGTTGAAATTCCTGAAGACATTTTACTTTGCAATTTCCTTACGAGTCGTTAAACATTTCCAGGCTATGCCAAAAGCACACCAACAACAACAATACCAACAACAACAGCAGCAACAGCAAGCGCAACGACAGCAGCAAAAGTTAACAAAAACTAATTTAAAAATTCAAATTTTCTTTCCGTTTTTATATGCGCCACAAACTGTGCATTTATATGACTCTCCCTCGCTATCTTTCTGTTCGAGTGTGTGTGCGGGTGTGCCTGTGTGCATTTGTACTGTCAGTCTTTGTGTGTATTTTCCTTCTGATAATTTGTATTCTTGTGGGTTTAATGTTGATCTTCTTGTCATGCTGACTTCGCCTCTATTATAATTTAGTCACATGCAGAGTTTTATGTGAACATTCATTATATATACACTGTTGAACATGAGGTAAGACATACATATATAGAATATAAATGGATATTTAGATCAGAGCAGATTCCTTTTGCCTTTGATGCTAATCTAAAGCCCATCAATACAAACCCCAAACTTCGCCTAGAAATCAATATCGTGTTTGCCGAAGTTAATTAACCCTGAAATATATGCAAACATTTTGCAAGTCTCTGACTGACACATAAATAAATCACAAAGGCACTTAGCAGTTGAGTGTTCATCACAAAATAATGCAAATTTTAGATCATTAATATCAATCAAATGTTTGATAACACAAACACGCACGCACAGGCCACAAACATCGCATATTGCTCGAGCGGCACCCCTTCCCTAATAGATTGGTCCCTAATAAATCCAGTGACAATTGTTAGGTTAATGTCAATAAGCCGCAGACACAGCAAATTTCGAGCATTTACATGGCGAGCTACATTTGAGTCGGATTTTGGGCATAGGCCGCAAGCCAGAGGCACCGCACCCCTTTGCAGCCACATTTGACTCGTGGCTGCACTGACATTGCCCTGCTCTCTTGACGATGACGACGAGCATAGCCATGAGATTGAGAATGATAATGTTTTTGGCATTGTTGGCATTAACGCGGGCCCGATGACACTTTGACACTTTGCCTGCTGTTCGGATATTGCAGGCGAACGACCGCCCCAACCCATCCCAGAGTCACAGCAATCTATCAAAGTGTTAGGTATATGTACATACGCTCAGTCATCAATCAATTTTATTTTACTCAATGCCAATCAACGATTTTATTTGGCTCAGTCGGTAGCCAAAGGACATTTGCCCGAAATAATGCTAATTCGATGCTCTGATTTCAACAATTGACACGCTGCCAAATATTTAGGTATTTAGTTAATTAAGTAACGGACATACATATAAACAGTTATTAATTCAGGCCTGTCTATGTATAGGAAATATGCAGTGTTTAAAAAATCAACTTAAACTAGGTTATACCAAATATCGGGAGCTATTAGAAATAAATAGTTAAAAAAAAAAAGAAAACAGGGTATCTGTATTTGTATCTATATGTCTATGTTGCTTATAATCAAAATATTTATATAAATATGGAAAGTTATATATGATTAACATATATCTATTATTTAACTTTTTCTAAAAATAACTTTTCCATTTTTATACCCTGAGCCCATTGAAAATGGGAAATCAGGGTATAATGTGTTTGTTGAAATGTATGTAACAGGCAGAAGGAGGCGTGGCAGACCCCATAAAGTATATATATTCTTGATCAGGATGACAAGCCGAGTTGATATAGCCATGTCCGTCTGTCCGTCTGTCCGTCCGTCTGTCCGTCTGTCCGTATGTATGAACGCGTCGTTCTCAGAACCTACAAGAGCTAGAGACTTGAAATTTTTTATGTAGGTTCCTGTATAGCACGAAAAGATCGAGTTTGTTTCAGAAATTCGATAACTTTTATCGTTTTATTGTTATCGATTAAAAACGAAAATCTAAATTAAGCAATAAAATTCTATATAATTCATCTTTCTAGATAGAGTCTTCAAATTTTGTATTTAGTGTTATGTGAGCCTTACGCAATTTCGGTTTTTGTTAAATTTTGGGTGCCACGCCCCCTTCGCCTCAAATTTGTAACTCCCGTATATCAAATACTAGAGACTTGGCACATACATACATATGGATGACATGATTACGCCCAACAAGTTTGATCAAAATCGTTGGTCTAGAAAAAAAGTTATTAAACATATAATTTCCCATAACATTGCCATGCAAAGCAGCCAAAGAACAGCTGACCCAACGACTTGCGCTTGTGTATGCGTGCGCCTGTGTGTGTGTGTGTGTATGTTTTGCTTGTAATGAACGAACATATGCATGTGTATATAAAAGAAATGAAGAATGCTTGGAATAGCGGATCTTCGCAGGGTTCAGGGTATACCCTAGTCGAGCGGTCTCGACTAGAGTTTTCTTACTTGTTATATATATTATTATACAGACAAAATGTGCAGGGAAGTCGAAGCGTATAGAGTATATTAA